>CM077154.1:9563213-10163213 GCA_039583875.1 Platanthera guangdongensis | reverse complement strand
GGGTCATCATTAGGCCAATTAATCTAGTCAAAGGTCAAAGCTTGGTTAGTTGCAAATTTGCCCAAATTGGAATTACTTTAAGAGGAAATAATGGGGCTAAGTATAGCTTCATTCTATCTTAGTAAGACTAGAGTTATCCCTTAAAGTTATGAGTAGCAGAGCTGGACAAAATGGTAAATAGGTAGAGTCATAGCCGGCTATAGAGGAAACAAGGTGGAAAATGGCATCTGTCCCCTTAGCCTAAAAATCTAACCTTACCCCTCAGTTAGCCCACATATCTTCCAAGCAATAGTTTCGAGTAGAGAAACTAAGTGGAAGACTTAATAAGGTTTGTAGAATTCAAGTCCGACCAAGCCATGTCATCCCAAACTAGTTCCAAGAGAACACTACCTCCTAGGGTGAGATTTCCTCCTCTTCCCCTTGTGTACTCATCGTAGAATAATTTATAATTGAAATTTAGCTCGATTAGGCTCTAATTTCACCCAAATTAGTGGATAATCACAATCATAATGACCCTGGAATTTTGACCGGCGGCGGCAGTAATCGGTCAGTGGAGGTGGCTATTGAAGCCAAAAAATTTCTCTACTCCAAAATTCAGATCAATACAGCCTAAGGTTACCGGTCCAACGGTCGGGTTTGACGGCTTGATGGACTAGAACATAGAAATAGAAAGGAAACTAAAAGGACCTCAGGTGTTGCTGCGGGAGGTCCCATCACGTACATAGATGTTTAGAAGAATCTTCCCCTCCACATCCAAAGATGGTCAAGCAGAGTATAAGGTGGACACTAGCAGGAGACTATCACAAGATGACGACTAAGGAGATGATCACTGTTTTACAGCTCAAGTCCTTGATAGCGGGATCCTAAAGCCTAGCCAAAAGTGTAGAAAAAAGGTCAGTCAAGATCATTTGCGAGATCTAAGATATCCATATCAGTGTACCCCTGGAGTCCTATTTATAGGAACACAAAAGGATGGGGGTCTTATTTATAGCCCAGCCCCCACCCGGCGTCTAAGCGACTTCTGGAGGAGCTCATCCAGCTTGGGCAAGTAACTGCTTTAGTCACCTTCCTTGAGAGTATGTGAGGGGAGCTCGCAATACTCGCCACGACGTTCTTTTATCTTGAATGCTGTCTTTGAATTTTGCCTTAACCAATTGACTTTGACCCTTTGCTAACATGGATTTCAGGGGTCTACCCTCGATGAATATGGGTTGCATACAATCCCTACTATTTGCGAGCGACATAGGAATTTGGAAAGAAATATCCAACACTTATTCGACAAGCTGCTTATGGTGACTATCTGGACTCCTCGAAATCTCATGCTGGCTCCCAACCTATATAAATAGGCGTGACAGTCAGCTCAGAGGCGTGATGCAACATTAAAGGACAATTTTCGATCTGAGTCGTTTTAAGCCTACACGCCCTAGGTTGCGAGAGTGACCTCTTCTGCAACTGCCAGATTAACTCCCACCGTTTTGAGTTCCCGTCTTTTCCAGGAACACTCAAGACATGCCCTAGGTCACGAGCGCGACCTAGGGGCGTGACCCGCAATTTAACAGACTTTGGCGGTTTTCTCACAACGTTCCTGGGCTTTCAAGACATCGGTTCCGTACCTTACATGCCCTAGGTCACGGGCGTGACTCACCGGCAAAGTTCACTATAAATTCCAGACAAGACCAGAAGCAGGGGACAAAGATTAGAGTTAGATTTTAGAGTTTACTTTTCAGCATTGTTGCATTTCTTTCTTTTATTTTTTATTTCTTAGTTTACCTTTTGATTTGTTTATTTTTAATTCAAGTACTTTTCTTCTGCAATCATGTCACTCTTTTTATGTAATTTCTTTATCATGTTGAGTAGCTAAATTTCATTTAACAATTGATCATGATGAACTTTGATAAAATAAACTTCTTTTTTTTTCTTAAAATTGTCAAGCTCACTAATATTCACTTCGATTTATCTTTTTATTTAGTTGCTTCAAATTTATATGGCATGAATATATTCTCGACCCTAGATCTGTATCTTAGATTTATCGAGTGATTGTGGATACGAGTAGATCACTCAAAGGTAGGAGTTGCATGCACTCCTCGAGAGAGGATGACATAAATCTTCCGGATTGCAGTCAGCTGCAAAACCAATAGTGTGGTTCACTGCCAAAAGTAAGCTGAGGGGTTTCGACTGGTCGAGGGGTCTTAATCGATCAACCTAAGTTTCGTCGAGAGCGTATTCTCTAGAGAGGAGCTTTCGTTTTTTGGGAACCTCCACGGTCGAAGTAAGTAATCAGGAGCTTGTATTTTATTATTTCATAAAAAGTTTATTTTAATCCAGAGGGATTCTAGATCAAGTGATATATTTTATTTTATAGTTTAATTAACCTCTTTTTATATTCAGATAAAATAATATTAATTTGTGTGAGTAGAAGTAGTCGATAGACCCGAAAGAATATGACACCTGATATTTTACTCTAAAATATCTTATACTATGAACAATAAGTGCTCTTGCCTATAGTTCGTAGATTTTGAGATATTATTTACCTTAAAATTTACCCATCAAGTTTTTGGCGCCGTTGCCGGGGAGGTATTTTTTAAATTTAATTCTATTAAGCAAAGGTTATTTTACTTTTCTTTTTTTTAAAATATGTTATCTCAATTGGCTGTCAAGGTTATCGAGCTTCAAAACAAAGTTAATCTTTTGGAAGGCGCACGAAAGATCCAAATTTATTGTTATTATTGCGGTGCTACTCATCGAAGTAAGACTTGTTATATTTATTATTATTATCAAAAAAATTCTTATGAAAATAATTTTGATAATAATTATTCCTACTTTAATGATAATTCTTTTTCAAATTTATATGAAAATAATTTTTTAAGTTTTTCTAATTTTCATGAAAATAATTTTTCGAGCTTTGACAAGAATAATATTTCTGATTTAAATAAATTTTCTTCCAACTCGGATGTTGATTTTTCTTATTCATAAAATCACCCAGAAAGATTCCCGAGTAATGAGAATAATTCCTTAGATCCGAATTTTTGTTCTTCTTCTTCCGCACCGCAAGCTGCATCTTCTAATTTTGGGAAATTTTCGCAAATTCAATTTGTTTCTCCTCCCCAAAATTTAGAAACTATTAATACTTATTCTAATGATTTTTGTCCGTCTTCAAATAATTCTCCCATAGAGGAACATAAATCTTCATGTACCCTCTTAATTTCTTATACCGATGATGAAGAAAAAATTATTATTTCCAGAATTTATTCATTGTGTGGATGCACCGGGTGAAATAGAAGAAGAACATGTTGTTGGTGTCGACTTTTCACATATCCTCAGTTTGCTAATATCAAACCCCATATTATATTTAATCGCATCTTGTGTTTGGTAGAGTGTGCAGGTTTACAGGTCCAAGCAATGCAAGAAGCTCTCCTCTGGCACCTACCGCCGAGCAATAGTAGTTACCATCGGGCGGTAGCCTGAACTAAATGGACATGGCACTCGGGTTACTACCGCGCCGCACTAGTACTACAGCCCGCGCTAGCTCAAGGATTTATTTCAGCCAGGAGCTCGGGGAGCTACCGCGTGGGCATTAGCTTTATACCACGCCGAGCTATCCTACTCAACGATCGTCGAGACGGATTCGTCAAGACGCTTGGACTACCGCAAGGCGTTACCTTTCTACCGCACCGCGCTAGATTTTTAAAAAAAGGAAAAATATTTGTTTTGAATATTTTTCCAAATTTGCAGGACAGCTGTCAGCATCAAGCGTGTAAACCTACCGTCGGGCGCTAGTCTTACCACCGGCGGTAGCCTATTTTTACAAAGACATATAAAAGGCGTCTCGTTTTCTGTATTCCCTACCAAGACGAAAAGAGACTCAGTTCTTTGATGCCTAGGATTCGGCCGCCTCTCTGTGGTCCGTTCCGCCGTCTTTGTCGAAGGAAAATAAAACTGCCGCCCTCCCGTTCATGCACGAAGAACTCCAGCAAGCCAAGGACTACAACCACTATGAAGAGTTGATTGGTTGCGAACACACAAAGATCTCAAGCACCGGTCACAGATCGATCAACGGAGAAATCGTCAAGAGAGAGATTCAATTTTAAATTTTTCTATACTTTTGTATGTATTCTTTTCTTTTCTCTGTAATCTTGTGGTGAGGGAAATCGACCGGAGAAGGTCATCAGAATCCGGGGAGGATTCCTGAGAAATTGTCTCGGGGAAGGGACGTCTAGATCGGGTGATCTAGCGGAGCTCTAAGGCACTTCTTTGCATGAAGGTGAAGAGCTGGCTCAAAAAACTTCCTCGGAGGGAAAGGGAGAGAGTCAACCGGTCCGGGGAGCGGGTCGGTATAGAAAACCAAAAGTTGTTTTCATTCACCGCCTCCGATCTCCGGCGTCACGAAGATCAAGTTTTTTAATCGTTAAAATAGTTGTTGATTTATTTTGTAATGAAATTCATTTTTTGTTTCTTTACTTGCGTATAACGTTGTGATTGGAAGCCTGTGATTTTTTGAAGGGTGCAGAGATCTCCAAGGAGAAATCTGCCTAGAAAAACGAGTTCCGTGACATACCGCTGCGCGTTAGCTACCAACGCCCCGCGGTAGCTTCCAACACTAGTTTTCTTTGTTAGAAATAAATCGAATTTCTAATAAATGTCGTAAACCTTATTCACCCCCCTCCCCTCTAAGGTTCCTAACTAAGCATGACTGTCATATAAATGCTAAAGCTATGAATAGTTTATTTTTGTACTTGGTCAAAAAAAATTTAAACTCATATACACTCTACCCACTGCCTATGATATATGAAATTTTCTGGAGTCTACTTATAGTCCTCTTTTTGCAATTGACGAGACTGGGCAATTTTTCATGGATCCGAGTGAAGAACCAAATGGAGATCTGCTCCTGGAGAAAGACATGGAAATCACATCACAGGAAAGAGAAGTTGAAATCTCAATTATGGATGAGGCAACTCACGAAGAAGTAAAAGCTCTATTCTCCAATCTTGCCCCATCCAAGAGCACTATAAGAAAATTAAACTCCCCTCGTGTAATAAATTAAATAAAAAACATAAGGGTGTTGAAAATGAGCCTCTCTCTGCAAAAGAATAAACTGAGAAACCATGTCTAGAAGAATCATCTGTCAAAAGGGAGTGCGCTAGATGTAATGATTATAAAAATGAAATTAAGGAGATGAATGAGAATTCTGACGAATTCAGGAGTAGGTATGAAATCCATATTTAATCTGTCGTCTCCACTCCAAAAAATAGCACAATCGTGTACAATAGAGCTAGACAGAATCTAAAAATAAAAAAAGAATTAATTGCTAAAATTAATGTAACAACTCAATTTTTCCTTTATCATGATGATAACAATTATAATAAAAATAATAATTAAAAACAAAACACTATTTTCCCCTCTCTTTAAACCCGAGCCCCCCCCCCCCCCCCCCACATTTTGTTATTTCCCTGCATCCCACAAACCCGTCAACCCAGGGTTTCCTCTCCCGTCTCTCGTATCGCAGCCACAAGCCACCGATCCCGCCTCCTCCTCCTCCTACAGCACCCGACGCCTCTCCCTCTGGATTCCCCCGCCGTCTCTGGCTCTCCCTTTGGCCAATGACACCAATAGCAGCGACAGAGCTTCTCCAGGAAACCGACGGCACCGTCAACCTCCCTCAAAGGCCGACAACTTTCTCCCTCCCACTTCTCCTCCTCCGGCCAGTGAGGGCAAAGACAACGTTCTTCTCCGGCAACCCTAGCTCCTCCTCGTTCCGGCAGGTGGATTTCATGAGGGACTCCTAGGGTTTCAGGTCGAAACCCCTCTTCGTGGATTATTGAGCCAAATTCGGGTCTCCTTGGGTAAGGAACTCCTCCAATTTCTTATTTTCAGTTTGCCCTAATTTTGTTACGATAAGTTTTGCTCTCCGATCTAGGGTTTTCGACGATCCAGCTTATGTCCATCATATAACCCACTAATCCCAGATTTGTTTGTGTTTTCTGATGTATCTCCTTGGATCTAGGTGGTGGAATCGCTCCAAGCTCTCTCCGAATTAGGACTTTTCACATTCAAATGCCACCAAAGATCCCCGATCCCTCACGGTAGCCCCTTTTCCCCTCACTCTCAAGGGAGGTAAATTTCTATACTCCTCTCATGTTGTGTAAGTGTGATTATCAAACATTTGTGCAAGCGTAGAAATCTTGTTAATTCAAATTTGATATATATTGTTGATCTTGAACAGGTTTAACTATAGCTTTTAACCTCGCTTGCGCTAGTGTTTTCGACGTCACCTTAAGGCAAGTGGAGAACTCCCTCTCACTTGCAAACTTTGGAATTTAACCTTATTATCTGCTCCCTATGATATTTACTAACATTATTTTTGGTAAATCTCTGCACCCTTGTAATATTGTCATAAACTTATATGATAAATAATCATCTAAGTATGAAACTCGAAAACAAATCCGTAGTTGTAAGCAAATCTTTGAACTGTTGCGTCTAATTGGTCGTCCGTCTGCCGTCATGGTCACAACAAGCAGGATTACTTTTCTGACAATACTTGCACGCAGTTCTGATCGTGAACCATGTGCGCCCGCTATAGCACCTACACCCTTCATCGACCACGACTTACAACATATTACATGAATAATTTTAGGCTATACTCCGGAGTTTGCTATCATTTCAGAAATGTTTGTCTGACTTAGTTTTTTGGTATGTTTGCTAGTTTTGAACAAGATGTATCAATACTCGATTATGCCTGTTTGTTTCTGCTCGCAATTTAATTAATTAACTTGCTCATGATTTAATTCCTATGTTCTGAGACATTTTTCCTTCTATTTTGGATTTGACTTAGTGTTCGTAACTGCGCCGCCTGCCCCCTGAGCTATTTCTCGTTCAGCTACAACTTTGCTTGGAGGGTTTTTTTTGTAGTTGCTTACATCAGGTTCTATGTATTTGCTTTATTTACTGTCAGTGTGTTTTATCATGTACTAGTTACTGTAAGTTATTTTCTCTTGTATTGTGGACAACTCCTAGGATGTTCCTGATGTACTAGATCATTTTATTTATGACATTTTCATTATTTTTGCTTACTACATTCACTTCTATTCAGCCATGTGTGTAGCATTAAATTTTTCAAAGAAATGCATATGCATTAAATTATCACTGTTTTAAAATTTTAAGCATTTCTGCATATTTATAAATCATAAAGTGTTCAAACAAAGTAACTATTTTTAAAACTATTTTCAACTTTCTCTGCACCCGCCTTAGCAGGCATGCGTTTCTTTCCGCCCATGTATATGGCATCATGGCCCGCCCAAACCGCACTCTGACTTTTGTCGAGACGGGTCGTAACAGTTGGTATCAGAGCCAGGTTTGCTCTTAAAAATGAAGTATTTTGAAATTAATAAATATTTTGAACTTTATTATGTAAATATGTGTACATGCATCATTACTTCACTCACATTGCCATTATTTATTGTTCGCGGCTAAAACACACACACACACTCACTCATAAACATGAGTAGTATGCACACGAATGTTAAGGGGTTATGGGCAAACTTAACATTTTTGTGCATATGAATTCTCACTAGGATATACACCGCTTGCGAATATTAAATTTTATATGCGGTTTAATATTCTCAAGTGCGTTGTCATTAGAATCATAATATGCATGACATGTTAAGTGATATGGGCGCTTAACATGACATGTATATCCATTCATGCTAATCTTAGGAATGCATTTTGGACATAATTGTATTGCATGCATAACATAACTTATTTCACAAGTGTTAAGCCAAGAACAACATATGATGATTGTACACGCATGAATTTACAAATTGGTTGACATTGCATGTGATTCACTGTCATTTTAACATAAGCATTACCTAGAGTTGTCCAATGAAAATGCTATAACTAATATATGATTTATGTATTCGACTGTATTAAAATGATAGAACCTTTTGTTTCTTAATCTTCTATGATTAGCTTGACTGTGTCTCTTACTCGTTTCCTTTGTGTTCCTCTTTAGATGACCCCAAAACGATCGCAGCGTAAGAAGGCTACCCCTCCCATCGGAGCAGCTTCTAGATACATCACTGCCCAATTGTTGAGGCAGATTCTCGAGCGTCTCACTCGCTTAGAAGAAGATCGACAAACTCCTGATACAGCTCTTGATTCCGGCAGCGTAGGGACAGCTGGAGCTACTACTACCTCCGCTCTTGGAGCCACCTGTCATGTACCTAGTTCGGGAACTGGCTAGCTTGCTGACGCCCTGGTGGTCCCACTCATGTCAAGTACGGCTGCCACTCCTGTGGCAATGGCAGATACGCTGGCGTTCAAGAGGCTGAATCTGCCGTCCTTCAATGACAGTCACAATTTCGTTTTCATTTCAGAGTGGCTCTCCTAGATAGAGAAGCACTTCGAGTATTTCGGTGTTCCTGATGCATAAAAGGTTCTTCTTGCGGCCTACCAACTGACCGAGGATGCATACACCTGTTGGCTTCAGCACCGCAGTCTCCCCAACTCTTCTGCTATGACCTGGGAGTAGTTCAAGAATACGTTCATGGAGAAGTTTATCTCGTCTGTGGAGCGTGATAAGTTAGCTGAGAGATTCCTGTCCCTTCATCTGCCCGGCAGGACCGTGACTGAATATGAGATAGAGTTCTCTCGCCTATCTCTCATTACCGCAGAGTTCGTGCCTGATGAGTCTAAGAAGATCATTCGTTTTGTGAAGGGCCTCCGACATGACTTCCTCCAGCATATGGTAGCCCATGGTGCCACCACCTACGCCGAGATAGTTGGAGCCGCCTTGCAGGTTGAAGCTATAGAGTTTGATCGTACTGCCAAGAAACTCCAGCATGGTAGAAGCAATGTTGCTGCATCTGACCACAAACGAAAGGGTACTCCACCTCAGGAGCAAGGTCCCAAGCCCTAGGAAGTGTGTGCCTACTGCCACAAGGTTGTCCATATCGCCCAAGTCTATCGTTCGCTCCTAAAGAAGTAGAAGATGGATGTGTCTGCATAGTAGCCCTAGGTGACGCTTGCCACTGCCTCCTCCGTCTGTGCCTTCTGCAAGAAATCAGGCCACTTGGTGAGATACTATTGCCGCAAGCTGAATACCTGCTTCAGATGTGGACAGGTTGGACATCAGATCAAGGATTGCCCCGCGAAGGAAAGCTTAGTCCTCGCTCAGCCTCTACAGGCTATTTCTGGAGCCCAAGAGAAGGGCAATGCTGTGCTGACCATCACCGCCCAGGGCAAGGTGCTCGCATCTACCTCCGTCATCTCTGGTATGTTTTATGTAAAGTTTTAAATTTCCTGCATCATTTTGAATTACCTGCCTTTAGTGTTGTATAATCATAAAATGTGTTTATGATGTTTAATTCTAAGGAGTTTTAGAGTCAAGAATAAGTGGGTGCAAATCCTTTTCAACTCTGGGGCATCTCACTCTTTTATAACGCGTCATATCGTGAATCTCCATGGTTTGCCTACTTCTCCACATGAAGTCCCTTTCGAGATTTCTGTGCCCGGTCATCTGCACCTATCAACTATAGGCATTCTCAATTGTCCGATACTGTTGGGTAAACTGCTATCGTCGTTCTCATAGTCCTGGATATGATAGAAGTTGATGTAATCTTAGGTATGAACTGGCTGGTAGCGTATCGAGCAAAGCCGGTTTGTGTGGCAAAGAGGGTCAATCTCAGTATCGATGGGAAGTACTTCAGCATGCATGTTCAGACCACCCGCAGCCACCTGAAGGTAATTTCTGATGTGTGCGCCACTCGGCTACTTAGCCGGGGATGTTTTGCTTGCTTTATTTATTCTTCACACTCGGATGCTGCCACACCTCAACTTGAGTCTATCCCGATTGCTTTTGAGTTCCCTGACGTGTTCCCCACCGAGTTGTCTGGAATACCTCCCGATCATGATGTAGAGTTCTCCATTGATGTAGATCCTGGAACGAACCCCATATCTAAAGCTCCATACGGTATGGCACCCTCGAGAATTGGAGGAGCTTAGATCGCTATTGCATGAGTTGCTTGAGCGTGGGTACAGTCGTCCCAGCTCTTATCCTTGGGGAGTTCTCATTCTCTTCGTTAAAAAAAGGACAGATCCATGAGATTGTGCGTCGACTATCGGGACATGAACAAGGTAACCATCAAGAATAAGTATCCCCTCCCGTGCGTGGATGACCTATTTGATCAGCTCAAGGGCAGTACCTTCTTCTCCAAGATCGATCTCAGGTCAGGTTACGATCAGTTGAAGATCAAGGAGTCCGACATTCCTAGGACAGCCTTTCAGACTCGGTATGGACATTTTGAATTTTTAGTGATGTCATTTGGTTTGACTAACGCCCCTTCTGCATTTATAGATATGATGAACCGTGTCTTCCGCGACTACCTGGATAAGGTCATCATCATTTTCATTGATGACATCTTAGTCTACTCTAAGACTCATGAGGAGCATGTAACCCACATTAGACTCACTCTCTCCACGCTACATCGGAACCAACTCTATGCCAAGTTGGAGAAATGTGAGTTCTGGCTGGATCGTGTTACCTTTCTAGGGCATGTCATTTCGGATGATGGGCTTTCCATTAACCCTACCAAGATCTCCGCAGTTATGGACTGGAAGCAGCCTTCTACCCATACTGAAATCCGCAGTTTTCATGGTCTGGCTGGCTATTACCGGCATTTCGTGAAGTATTTCTCCTCTCTTACTGCTCCTTTAACTAAGCTAACTCAAAAGCATGCCAGGTTTGAGTGGTCAGATCAGTGTGTGAAGGATTTTTCTGAATTGAAGCAACGCTTTTGTTCAGTGCCAGTTTTAGCTCTTCCGTCAGAGGGGTTAGACTTTTCAGTTTATATCGATTCTTCCGGAGTTGGATTGGGACGTGTCCTGATGCAAGAAGATCGTGTTATCGCTTATGAGTCGATACAATTGAAGATTCATGAACGCAACTACCTCACTCATGATCTGGAGTTTACTACAGTAGTGTTTGCTTTGAAGCTTTGGCGTCATTATCTTTATGGCGTGAAGTGTCACTTCTTCACTGACCATCAGAGTTTGAAGTATATTTTTGTCTAAAAGGACCTCAATCTTCGTTAGAGGCATTGACTTGAATTCATAGTAGATTATGACTTGCAGCTCACGTATGTGCCCAGTAAAGCCAATTCAGTGGCAGATGCTTTGAGCCGTCAGGCTTCTGTTGCCGCCTGTGCGCCTATGTCAGCTTCTCTCGTGACCCTGGTTGATGACCTCGAGAGGATGGACATATCCTTCTCACTTGGTGGTCAAGAGGAAGTCTCTGATCCGTTATGGGTAGAACAGGTAAAGGACCTGCAACCATCTGATCCTGCACTCATGCGCATTCGCCGACAGGTTGAACTCGATAATCTTCCAGATTTCTCTATCTTTGATGATGTTTTGCGTTTACGAGGTTGCCTATGTATTCCCGATGTTCCTGAGTTGTTGGATAGAATTTGCCGAGAAACTCACGAGTCCCATACATCTGGCCATCCTGGCAACAACAAGATGTATCACGTACTGAAGCAGATCGTGTGGTGGCCTGGTAAGAAGAATTATATTGCACGCTTCATCTCTCGATATCTGACATGTAAGAAGGTGAAAGCTCAGCATCAGCCTCCTGGTGGTCTTTTGCTACCTCTGCCTACCCCCGAATAGAAGTGGCAAGATATCTCTATGGACTTCATCACTGGTTTTCCCCGCACTCCAAGAGGACATGATGTGATTTGGGTCATAGTAGATCGCATGAATAAAGTGGCTCACTTCATCCCGTACAAGTAAGATCATTCCACAGAGAAGATGGCACAAATCTATGTTGCAGAGATTGTTAGACTCCATGTGATCCCTCTGCTGATTGTATCTGATCGTGACTCGAGATTTGTATCGCACTTTTGGAAGAGATTTCAGCAAGCTTTGGGCACTGATCTCAACCTGAGTACCGCTTACCATCCGATGACTAATGGCCAGGCCGAGAGAGTTAATTAGATTCTTGAAGATATGCTACGGTGTTACATTCTGGACTACAAGGGAGCTTGGGATGAGCGCCTACCCATGGTAAAATTCGCCTACAACAGCAGCTATCAAGAGAGACTCAAGATGTCCCCCTTCGAATCACTGTACGGGTGTCATTGCAGGACCCCGCTCTACTTGTCAGAAGTTGGTGAAAAGGTGATTTTTGGGCCTGAGCTACTCCAGGAAATGGAAGAAGCCTCCAAGAAGACTCGCGTTCAACTCAGTCGTGCCATCGAGAGGCAGAGGAAGTTTGCCAATCAGGGCCGCCGTCCGTTAGAGTTTTTATGGGCGATCAAGTGTTCCTAAAGGGTTCTCCTACTCCTGGGGTGAAACGGTTCGGTCGCCATCATAAGCTTGGCCTGAAGTTCGTGGGACCGTACGCCATATCAGAATGTGTTGGAGGATCTGCCTACCGTCTGGAGCTACTGCTTCTTTGGTCGGTGTTCATGATTTCTTTCATGTTAGTCAGCTTCGAAAATTCATCCACGATCCTAATTGTGTTCTTGAAAAAGTTCCAGTGATTCATGAAGCCAATCTATCCTATCCAGTCTAGCCTGTGAAGATCGTCGAATATCAAGAACACAAGCTTCACAAGAGAACCATTCCTATGGTGAAGGTACTTTGGGTGCATGGCAAGTCTGAGGAGTACACTTGGGAACTCAAATCTGACATGCGCAACAAGTATCCACAACTTTTCTCTTAAACTTGGTACGTCTCTGAGTCTGACTTGTTATTTCAGTATGCTTCATAGTTAGCTTTCATGCGTTAATCTGCAAACTTCTATTTGAAGTGTATGTCGTCTGAATGTTCGCTGTTTTAGTCCCATTAAGAGAATTTTCAGGAAAGTTTCAGGATGAAACTTTCTAAGTAGGGGAGAATGTAACAACTTGATTTTTCCTCTATCATGATGATAACAATGATAATAAAAAATAATAAAAAAACAAAACCCTATTTTCCCCTCTCTTTAAACCCGAGCCCCCCCCCCCCCATTTTGTTATTTCCCTGCATCCCGCAAACCCATCGACCTAGGTTTTCCTCCCCCATCTCCCGTATCGTATCTGCAAGACGTCGATCCCTCCTCCTCCTCCTCCTGTAGCCCCTGGCGCCTCTCTTTGGCTTCCCCCGCCATCTCCGGCTCTCCCTTTGGTCGACGGCACCAATAGCAGTGACAGAGCTTCTCCAGGAATCTGACGACACCGTCAACCTCCCTCAAAGGCCGACAACTTTATCCCTCCCTCTTCTCCTACTCTGACCAGTGAGGGCAAAGACAATGTTCTTCTCCGGCAACCCTAGCTCCTCCTCATTCCAGCCAATGGATTTCATGAAGGACTCCTATTGTTTTGCTCAAAACATCTCTTCGTGGACTATTGAGCCTAGATCGGGTCTCCTTGGGTAAGGAACTCCGCCAATTTCTTGTTTTCAGTTTGCCCTAATTTTGTTACAATAATTTTCGCTCTCAGATCTAAGGTTTCTGACGATCTAGCTTATTTCCATCGTATAACCCGTTAATCCTGGATTTATTTGTATTTTCTGGTGTATCTCCTTGGATCTATGTGGTGGAATCGCTCCAAGCTCTCTCTGAATTAGGGCTTTTCGTATCCAAATGCCACTAAAGATCCTCGATCCCTCGCGGTAGCATCTTCTCCCCTCACACTCGAGGGAGGTAAATTTCTAAACTCCTCTCTTGTTGTGTAAGTGCGATTATCAAATGTTTGTGCCAGCATAGAAATCTTGTTAATTCAAATTTGATATATATTGTTGAGGTTGAACGGGTTTAGCTAGAGCTTTTAACTTCGCTTGCGCTACTTAGTTATTGCTAGTGTTTTCGACGTCACCTTAAAGCAAGTGGAGAACTCCCTCTCACTTGCAAACTTTGAAATTTAACCATGTTATCTGCTCCCTATGATATTTACTAACATTATTTTTGGTAAATCTCTACAGCCTCGTAATATTGTCATAAATTTATATGATAAATAATCACATAAGTATGAAACTCAAAAATAAATCCGTAGTTGTAAGCAAATCCTTGAACTTTAGCATCTAATTGGGTATCGGTCTGCTGTCATGGTCACGATAAGCAGGATTACTTTTCCGATAAGACTTGTACGCAAATCTGATCATGAACCATGTGCGCCCGCTATAGCACCTACACCATTCATCGATCACGACTTACAACATATTACATGAAAAAATTTAGGGTAACTCCGGAGTAGGATATCATTTCAGAAATGTCTGTCTAACTTAGTTTTTTTTGGTATGTTTGCTAGTTTTGAACAAGATATATCAGTACTCGATTATGCATGTTTTCTTCTGCTCGCAATTTAATTAATTAACTTGCTCATGATTTAATTCCTATGTTCTAAGGCATTTCTCCTTCTATTTTGGATTTGTCTTAGGGTTCGTGACTGCGTCGCCTGACCCCTGAGCTATTTCTCATTCAGCTACAACTTTTCTTAGAGGTTTTTCTTTTGTAGTTGCTTATATCAGGTTCTATGTATTTGCTTCATTTACTGTCAGTGTGTTTTATCATGTATTCGTTACTGTAATTCATTTTCTCTTATATTGTGGACAACTCCTAGGATGTTTCTGATGTACTAGATCATTTTATTTATGACATTTTCATCACTGTTGCTTATTACATTCATTTTTGTTCAGTCATGTGTGTAGCATTAATTTTTTCAAAGAAATGCATATGTATTAAATTCTCACTGTTTTAAAACTTTAAGTGCTTTCGCATATTTATAAACCATAAATTGTTCAAACGAAGTAACTATTTTTAAAACTATTTTCAGCTTTCTCTGCACATGCTTTAGCAGGCATGAGTTTCTTTCTGCCCATGCATGTGACATCATGGCCAGCCCGAAGCACACTCTGACTTTCGTTGAGACGGGTCATGACAATAAACATGTTTAAGGAAATTATGTTTAAAAGCTCACAATACACAACTCCTATGTTTCAAGCAAAACTCGAAAGCATGTTGAATATGAACGGTCATATAATAACTGAGTCAATCAACGAGAGCAGAAAACGTCAAGCGTGTGTAAATTAAATTCAAAAATAAAAATCATCCTCATTTGCAAACTCGAGTCACTCCCAATTTTAAATCAAATGAACGTAAATTTTCTTCAAAAAATCACTACACTATGAATCTTTACGTCAAGAAACATAATCTTAACTCAGAGAACAATTTCAACATATCTAAACCTTTAACGCAATATTTTACAACTGAAGTTCATCACACAAGGACTCGTAAGAACCTAAATGGAAATTTGCGACAAGTACATATTATTTTTTGTTCTACGACCCTTCCAACACGATAGGTAGTGTAAAAAAATACGAACGATAAAAAATATCATGATAAGCAGGGTGTTAACACAGAACTAATTAAATGAAGTAAAATTAATCACATAATTGAAATTAACTACTAGCACATGTGTTCAACCTATTTATATTACAACATATATATATATATATATATATATATATATATATATATATATATATATATATATATATATATATATATATATATATATATATATTGCCCAGAAAGCTACTTCTCAGAAGAAGTGGGCGAAATGTTGAACTTGCTCATTTCTTCTTGATCATCTTCTTCATTCCTTTAACCTCCTTTGTCGTTTGCCTAATCTCCCGGCCCTGTTCCTCCACCATACAGTAGATGTCCTGGCTGGTTTCCCTGAGGGACCCTATATGGTGTAACAGAGGTTGTGCTGTAGGTGGACGTGCTCGTGAGGTAGTAGGAATCTCACCTACTTTGTACATCTGAGGGCAACTAGCTATAATGTACGCAGACCAGTCGATGGTAGGGTACTTCTCCATTAGGATGCTCTAGATCACACCGCCCAAAGGCAGTATGTTCATCAACTAGCGGTCAAGTTTTTGAGGCGATATGCATAGAGCACCATCGAGAGGATGAGATCCGAGACACTGAAGGCTTTTTCAGCTAGGATACAATATGTCAGCATTGAGAGGTGAGCCATGATTTTCTTTGTATCCTCGGCCTTGAACATCAGAGAGTGACGGAGGACATCTTGGATGATGCGGGTATCAGGAGTGAGCGTATCGACTGTAGTGATGAGATCTGCACGCTCATCCACACGGTGGAGAACCTCATTGACATCTCTCTAGTTCCGGCTGGTTCTGAAGGACTCAACGATGTCGAGGCACGATGAATTGGAAGTCCGGACATATTTTTACTCGAGATCCGCGTGGAGTATCGTCACGATTTTTGTAACATCCCATTTCCAACTAGACCCCTAAGAGTGGTTTTGGCCATGACTAGGTCATGACAAAACCCTAGGAAGCCAGAAATGGGCCAAGAGATAGGGGACAAAATGTGGAAGATCATCATGGTCTGCAAATAGTAGAACTCTAGGCAATGGTTTATGATGACCATGGGCTACACCTTAACACCAAGACCCTACCACAACACCCCTAATACCTTGGGAGGCCCATTAGAGCCATAAGGACCCATTAGGGTCAACCAAAGAGGCTCAGTTGACCAAGGTCAACCCTAGCCCTAAATGGGTCAAACTAGCCTACTTAGGGTCAATTGACCTACTCCTAACCTAGAGGACCCCACCTATGCCCTCCTAACCCTAAAGTGAGGTCAAAGGGTCACTAAGGACACATTGGGGCCAGCCCTAGAGGCCAGGTTGACCCAGGTTAACTCAAGCTCCTAATATGGTCAAAGTACCCTTACTAAGGGTATGTGACCTCCAAAGTGCATGGTAACCCTACATAACCCTGCCTAGACCCTAGGGGAAGCCAATGGGTCACCAGGGACCCATAGGGGTCAACCCAATTGGTCATGTTGACCCAAGTCAACTCTAGCCCTAAAATGATCAAAGTGTCCTTGCCAAGGGACATGTGACCACCTAGAGACTCAACCAACCCTATTCAAGTAATCCTAGACCTTAAGGGAGCCCAATGGGCCACTAAAAACCCAATGGGGTCAACCCAGATGGTCAAATTGGCCCAGGTCAACCCTCATTTAGGTCAAGTCAAACCGAGCCCAAAAGGGCTAACCCAAGCCCAAGCCACTTCTCCCTTAGGCTAACCCCATTTCCATGACCATTATAACCAAGTGGGCTGCATTTAACTTGTGGGGTTGACCAGTCAACCAGAGGTGACTAGGAGAGAGAAAGGATCTCCCCTCCATGATAATGGAGGAGGGAGAAGATGAGGAAGAGGAAGGGGAGAGTGGAAGACCGGCCAAAGGAGGCTAACAGCCACCATTTATGGCTGCAATCAACTCCTCTAGGGGAGAGGAGTTGATTCCAGCCGTTTACCGGCCACCAAGGGGTGGATTCAGCCCCCCTCCACTCTACCCGAGCCACACCATTAATGGTGTTGATGGCCATTGAAGAACCAGCCACCCCCCTTCCCCAATTGCCATTTAAACTCCATCAGAGGGCCAAGGGGAATATTTTCGAGCGTTTACCTGGAGGAGACGGGCCATCCCACTGTGCTGTTGCAGAAGCCGAGCGCCGCCGCCGTCGTCAATGGCATTCCACCGCTCTTCCCGCATCCAGGCCGCCAGGAAGGTCCTCCTCCACCCCTTCTCTCATGGATAGTTATTAGCAATCATTAGGTTCAAGGTTCGGGCACAATTGAGCCCGAATCCATTTCGAAATTTCATGGTTTTTCCATGGAATTCCTCCTCTCGGGATCGCCGGAAAACGGCCCTCCGGCGGCCAAGCTGCCGCCTGGCGACGGCCACCACCTCAACGGAGGTGGTGGTGGCGGTGGCCGGCCGGGGAGGCGGCCGGATCGCCGGCGGTGGCGTTTGGAAGTTGCTCCAGGCGGGATCAATCGGGATCGTTGGCTGAATGGAGAAGATGACTGGATGCCGTTGATCCCTGCGCCAAGATTCGTGCTGCATCAGGGAATAAACTATAGGATATTATTTCTGGATTATTTCATTTCTGTCACACATTATACATTAAAAGGTTTTAATTTTTAAAAATACTTAGGTTCTTCTGGTGGAAACACCTTCAACACAAAAGTTGTAGCCCTCTGAGTCTATTTTATTTTAAAATTTGGTTGAACCCATTTGGGTGCATGGTCTGACCAGGGCACCCATTTTGGTGGGACATACCCTTAGGGCTAGGCAGTCATTAAATTGAGTGCCAACACTTCATCCCTAGCCCAAACCAGTTGAAATTTTGGCAGGGAGCCTAACCTAGCTATACCTAGGTCCTGCCCAAAACTCAGAAGTTTTGGACACAATTTTCCTAAAGTTGTTGACTTTATTTAATAAAGCTAGGGTAATTAAATTAAGTAGTCAAATGACCTCCAAACCCTCCCAAATTTTGGTGAGTGGTCCCTGGGCTCATGTAATGTATCTGTATAAAGTTTCACCTAAATTGGTTGTGTTTTGAGTAGGTATTGACCCAACCCTAACCTTACCTTAATAAGGGTATTTTGGTCAAAAGTGCACTTTTAATTTTGAGTGACCAAATCACCTCAACAGAGGCTGAAATTTGGGGCACTGACTTGTGATGGCACTTATCACCTCCCCATGGGATATGGGGTAGTGAGGAATAGATTTGCCCTAAGTTCCTAGGCCAAACCCTAAGGAGGGACCTTTTTGCCTTGTGAAGGGCATGAGTCCTAAACACCTTGGATGAACACCAAATTTTGCAAGGAGGTTCCTAGGATATATAAAACCATCTGTTAAAAATATTAGCTAATTTTGAAAATGGTAGGGTCCCCAAAACCCTAACCCTAGCTTAGGACCTAAAACTTGTAGTGAAGGTTTAGGTTAGCTAAACATCTTGAAACTTAACCAAATTTGGGTAGTGAGGGAATAAGGATGTGTTGAGCCTCTGGTAATTTACTTGGGGAGTTTTGATCAATATTTGTAGCACTTCATTTGTAACCAATAGATTTGCCCTAAATTCTAATTTGGCTATTGTGGTCTCACTGCCCATTTAAAGGGCATGAAACATTGGCAGAGGTAGTTTTAGACTATACTAATCATGTATGAATTTTGATAGAAGTTTTGGATATCTTGTTAGGGCATTTACTTCACAAGTGCATTAATTGGGTTATATACTAAATAATTCTTGCAAGAGCCCAATACTTAGTTAAAAATTATGAAACTTGATACAAAGTGTTTCTAGCTCAATATTATCATGTGGGAATTTTGGTGGAAAATTTTGATGGTTAATTAGTATACTTTGTCCATTAACCCATAAGCCTGATATTTCATGAGAAAATCAAGTATAGCCTTATTTTTACATAATAAATTATGAAACTTTTTCTAGGGTCTTTGTAGGCCATCATAATCATCCCTGAATTTTCTCTGAATTTGTGGAGTTATAAGTGCTGTAAAATCTTTTAAAATGACTTTTTATGGGATATCTTTGAAATTAATTTAAGGGCCTAAACCTTGCTGAAAAATTTGAACACTTAGGCTTTAGGGTTGATTATGCATTTTGTAATTACCATAAATTTATTGGAACATTATCTTGTCTGAATTTGCTACTTCATGTTCAAACTTGGGCTTTTTGGATACTAGAATAAATAAATTAATTATCAGTCAAATTAGGAAAATTATGGATTTCTGGATTTATGCTTCAAATGTCATTTTAGCCCTCTAATAATTATCATAAGGGTACTGGATGAGTATTTCATGTACTTCCCTTTTTACGGGTCATGTAGCTTAAGTGGTCTGCATATAGCAAAACTGCAGGAATTCATTTGGATGTGAATTAGGGCACGTATGATGGGTCTTGATGGTTTGCTGGAAGGACAAGGGGAATGGGCTGCATCTATGGAAGATGAGTGAGTAGGGTGTGGTCTTGTCTAGGGTTTATAGGCGTTCGGGTCCGACGAAAGATCGTCCTACCTTAGGAGAGTGGAGTCAAATCACCCTAGGATTAGCTTATCAGAACATGGGAAAGTAACGGGTAAGGGAATCAACCAATAACAAAATAAGTACCTTGCGAAAGGGATCGCTGGGCGTAATCCCAACATAGTTCCTAGTGCCCCTTGAGAGTCCTTCACAGGGAATACCGGGGGCAGTCCTGGGTTAACGTAAACCATTTTAAAAGCTGAAAAGAGTAACTTAGTAATTAAGATTGCACCTTTCACAAACACTGATAGCACTGGTAGACAGCTGGGAGCTTCGGCTCGGATGGTTAAAAGACGGACTTTGGGTCCGGGGAGCTTCGGCTCGATTGTTTGAGACGGACGTGTTGTCCGGGGAGCTTCGGCTCGGGTTTGATTACGCTAAATTTGCATGTGCATAAAGGAAAGGAAATTAAGGTGGTGGGTCTTCGGTATTGGAGGGTCGATGCACCGACGCCAATACGTTGACTCGACAAGTGTGGTTAGCACTTCGCCAACAGAAGTCCGGTGCGCCAGCCGGCAAGAGTACGCAGGAGTCCGCTTCGTGCACCAAGCGTTGAGGCGTACGATAGGTCTGACCAGTAGTGCTTTACTGGTTTAGAGGTGGGCGAGTCCCAACCCACTGCTTCCGTCTGCCACTACGGAGGTATCCTGGGAGGTTACGGCTCCAGAAAGGGGGAACTAAAGGTCTGTGTGCACAAAGTCGGGTGTGTGCGTTGCACTTGCATGTCCATCATACCCACTTGCATGTCATAGCATAATCGTTTCCTTTAACCTTGACACCTAAAGTATAAGTGGAATGGGACGCTTATACTTTAGGACCTGCAAAACGACCCCTTGGTCTATAAGCTTGTGTGGGCAAGTTTATAAATTAAGGTTAATTTGTATATATATATTTACTGCTGTTTGATAACCGACACCCCAACGTATAAATTGGTATGGGACTTTTTATATGATGGGAGCCTCGCAGAAGACCCCTTGGCTTATGTGTTTGTGCATAAGTGAAGGTTATTTTTCATACTTCAGCTTATTGTCTTACATGCTATAGAAATTGCTAGTATAGGACTGCTGGCATCTGCTTTTGATATTCTCCACCTTCAAGTCCTCCCCTTTCTTCCTCTCCGCTCGGTGCCTAGGAGCCGTGGGGGAAGGGGCGGGGGATGATAGGACTTAGTCTTTTAGACTAACGGTTTTCGAACCGCATCATTTAGGGGATCGTGGAGACCAGCATGGAGGAGCAGCCCCAGAGACCGGTGCGTTTGGAGGTGGGGCAGTCTAGCTCCGGAGTTCATACAGCCGGGACCGTGAGTCTCGACCCCGAGTAGTTTCCAGCTTTTGCTTCCGCATGAGTGATTTTGTAGTGAGGATATGTTGTACCGGGCATAAGCCCGTATTTTGCTACTCTGATGTTTTATTCTGTGGACACTCCCTTCGTGGAGTTATATTTATTATGATATGTGATTTTCTGTGGACTGCAATTTAGCATTTACTTCTTTATGCTACTTTTCTGTGATCGAAATCGGCCGGCAGAATCGGCGCTTTGTGGTGATAACCTTTCAGGGCGTGAAGGAGTCACCGCAAAACGGCGGTTCTGGGCCTAAGACCCCGGTGTCAAAAAAGAAAAAAAAGGGGGGGGGGGGGTCTTACAAGTGGTATCAGAGTCAGGTTTCGATCCTGGGACCTGTGGGTTATGGGCCCACCACGCTTCCGCTACGCGAGTTTAGTTTGGGGCCCACAAGTGGTATCAGAGGGGACCTCGATCGAAAAGTAGCAGTCCACAACCCTGGGTTACCCCCGCACGAGTTTAGTTTGGGGACAAACTAAGCAGCGGAAGCAGTGGTGTGCCCATAAGGGAAATCACATTTAAAAGTCCACTTTATCTTGTCCATTCTTTCCATTTGTACGCTATCTAACAATTGGAATCCTTCTTTGTAGCCTGCGGCAAACCCTGCCCCTAGCAGGGAGCACTTTAGGCTGCAAGGATCTCATCTTATAATTCTTTAGTCAATGAGTTAGACTCAACCCGCTAGAAGACATGACTAACCATGATAACTTATAGTATGCCATAGTTTGAAATATACTTTGGGTATCGACTTGGTTAAGCTAAGGAGATACCTAAAGAGCATAAAGGAGGAGTATAACACGAGAATGGCTACCTAAGCCATAAACTCAGGTAGCCCTACGGTCCCTATCAAGGATTACTCAAACCGGAAGGACTGCTTTAAGGAGAATTGAGACCAATAATCCATTAGCAGAATGGTAGAAGACACATAGTCTCAACCCTCATACCAGTAACAAGATTACCTGGAGACCACCATCACGAAAAACACCGAAGGTCGGATAGGAATTCAAGTTCGGAAGAGACCTAGTTGGGATTGGGAACATTTTGACCCTGATAAGGTTGTCGTAAATATGACTCAAAGGGTTTAAAATATGGAGTATATCAATAGATTCAGGTTGGAACCCCAAGTCAAAGATTGATGCCCTAGGGATTGTGCACCCAGCTAGGACAGATATAACATGGTAATATCAAAGATACTCAGCCGAAGGCAGGAAAGGGAGCAGGCATATGCCTTGGATCTGGCACAGCCTCGGAATCCGGAGCGGGTCATCACAAGTAAGCTAAGATGTTTAAAATTGTTCAAGCTAAACTCCCGTTCTCAATTGCACAACAAGTAGAACTGCCCTAAGTAGAATAACTAGGAAAGAAAACCCGTTACAAAAACAAAAAAAAAACTAAGACCTTTTATCATCATAGGTATAGTCTTCATCAGCGGCAAGCCCGCCTATACTCTGTTCGACACGGGTGCCTCGCACTCGTTTGTGTCGGAGGCCTTTTTGGAAGGGCTAGAAGGAGTGGAACGGTTCACAGGCCAGATGAGTAGGGTGCGTCTACCTTACGGATCTGAGATACTCACCACAGCTCACTGCAGCATGGAGGCGGAGATTGGTGGGAAGCCGTTCGAAGTTTCGGCAACGGTCCTGAGGATGCCCGTCTTCGAGCTGATCCTGGGCATGACTTGATTACAGTGGAATCATGCCCAGATCGATTGTCAAGCGAAGAGGATCACCGTGAGGCACGGGGACTCAGTCATCACCGTCGAAGGTATAAGACCTGTCTCACGGATACTTTTATCTTCAGTACAGGCCGTTAAGGCCCATTTACAGAGGGAGGAGGTCTTCGAGGTACTGTTTAAGATGGCGGAGGCCACGAATGCTATATCGGATATTCCGGTGGTGCGGGAGTTTGAGGACGTCTTTCTAGAGAAATTGCCCGGATTACCCCCGAGCAGGGAGCAGGACTTTCAGATACAGCTTGTGCCGGGGGCCAGGCCAGCATCCAAGGCACCCTACCGGATGGCCCCAAGGGAGCTGACAGAGTTCCGGAGCCAGCTTCAGGAGTTAGTGGAAGCCGGATTTGTCCGACCAAGCTCTTCACCCTGGGGAGCCCCGGTATTGTTCGTCAAGAAGAAAGACGGGACCCTCAGATTGTGCATCGACTACCGAGCACTAAATCGGCTGATAGTCCGGAACACCTATCCACTACCAAGGATAGACGAGCTGTTCGACCAGCTGCAGGGAGCGCAGTTTTTCTCGAAATTAGATTTGAGGTCGGGATACTACCAGCTTCAGATTCGAGAGGAGGACATTCAGAAGACTGCTTTTAGTAGCAGATATGGTTTATTTGAGTTTACGGTGATGCCCTTCGGGCTCACAAATGCACCATCAGCGTTCATGACCCTCATGAACCAAGTCTTCAGGGAATATCTTGATGTGTTTGTCATCGTATTTATCGATGACATTCTCATTTACTCGAGGACGGAGGAGGAGCACACGCGCCATCTGACACTGACCCTGCAGCGGCTGCGGGAGAATCATCTATTTGCGAAGTTTAGTAAATGTCAGTTCTGGTTGAAGGAGGTTGGCTTCTTAGGCCACATCATCAGTGGAGCCGGATTGGCAGTGGATCCGGCAAAAATTCAGGCTATTCGGGATTGGCCGCAGCTGAAGACAGCCACCGACGTACAGAGTTTTCTAGGACTTGCCGGTTACTACCGGAAGTTCGTGGAGGGATTCTCTCGAATCGCCCGCCCGCTCACATCCTTAACGAAGAAGGAGGTACCCTTCGTATGGACCCCACAGTGCTAGGCAGCTTTCCAGGAGCTGAAGGATCGACTAACCTCGGCTCCCATTCTTACTCTCCCCTCGGGGAGGGAAGGATTTCAGGTCTATACTGATGCCTCCTACCAGGGTATGGGAGCTGTACTGATGCAGAAGGGTCATGTTATTGCATATGCGTCTCGCCAATTAAGGAGGCACGAACAGAACTATCTGGTGCACGACCTTGAGATGGGGGCGGTCGTTTTTGCCTTGAAGATCTGGCGTCACTATCTATATGGGATACATTGCGACATCTACTCCGACCACAAGAACTTGAAGTACGTGGACACACAGAAGGAATTGAACATCAGGTAGAGGCGCTGGGTGGAGTTCCTAGCAGATTATCAGTATGAGATGCATTACCTTCCGGGGAAGGCAAACGTGGTGGCTGACGCTTTGAGTCGGAGAGCTGCCACTTCCGACGTAGGGCCCAGGTTGTAAGACCCCCCTTTTTTTTTCTTTTTGGACACCAGGGTCTTAGGCCCAGAACCGCCGTTTTGCGGTGACTCCTTCACGCCCTGAAGGGTCATCACCACAAAGCGCCGATTCTGCCGGCCGATTTCGATCACAGAAAAGTAACACTATGAAGTAAATGCAAATTGCAGTCCACAGAGAATCACAAGTCATAATAAATACAACTCCACGAAGGGAGTGTCCACAGAATAAAATATTAGAGTAGCAAAAACGGGCTTATGCCCGGTACATCATAGCCTCACTACAAAATCTCTCATGCGGAAGCAAAAGCAGAACTACTCAAGGTCGAGACTCACTGTCTCGGCTGTGTGAACTCCGGAGCTAGACTGCCCCACCTCCAAGCGCACCGGTCTCTGGGGCTGCTCCTCCATGCTAGTCTCCACGATCCCCTAAATGATGCGGTTCGAAAACCGTTAGTCTAAAAGACTAAGTCCTATCATCCCCCGCCCCTTCCCCCACGGCTCCTAGGCACCGAGCGGAGAGGAAGAAAGGGGAGGACTTGAAGGTGGAGAATATCAAAAAGCAGATGGCAGCGGACCTATACTAGCAATTCTATAACATGTATGGACAATAAGCTGAAATATGAAAAGTAACCTTCACTTATGTGAGAACACATAAGCCAAGTGGTCTTCTGCAAGGCTCCCATCGTATAAAAAGTCTCATACCAATTTATACGTTGGGGTGTCGGTTATCAAGCAGCAGTAAATATAAATATCAAAATTAACCTTAATTTATAAACTTGCCCACACAAGCTTATAGACCAAGGGGTCGTTTTGCAGGTCCTAAAGTATAAGCGTCCCATTGCACTTATACTTTAGGTGTCAGAGTTAAAATAATCGATTATGTTATGACATGCAAGTGGGTATGATGGATCATGCAAGTGCAACGCACACACCCGACTCTGTGCACACAGACCTTTAGTTCCCCCTTTCTGGAGCCGTAACCTCCCAGGATACCTCCGTAGTGGCAGTCGGAAGCGGTGGGTTGGGCCTCGCCCACCTCTAAACCAGTAAAGCACTACCGGTCAGACCTATCGTACGCCTCAACGCTTGGTGCACGAAGCGGACTCCTGCGTACTCTTGCCGGCTGGCGCACCGGACTTCTGATGGCGAAGTGCTAACCACACTTGCCGAGTCAACGTATTGGCGTCGGTGCATCGACCCTCCAATACCGAAGACCCACCACCTTAATTTCCTTTCCTTTTATGCACATGCAATTTTAGCGTAAACAAACCCGAGCCGAAGCTCCCCGGACAATACGTCAGTCTCAAACAATCGAGCCGAAGCTCCCCGGACCCAAAGTCCGTCTTTTAACCATCTGAGCCGAAGCTCCAAGCTATCTACCAGTGCTATCAGTGTTTGTGAAAGGTGCAACCCTAATTACTAAGTTAATCTTTTCAGCTTTTAAAACGGTTTACGTTAACCCAGGACTGCCCCCGGTATTCCCTGTGAAGGGCTCTCAAGGGGCACTAGGAACTGTGTTGGGATTACGCCCAGCGTTCCCTTTCGCAAGGTACTTATTTTGTTATTGGTTGATTCCCTTACCCATTACTTTCTCATGTTCCGATAAGCTGATCCTAGGGTGATTTGACTCCAACTCTCTTAGGGTAGGACGATCTTTCGTCGGACCCGAACGCCTATAAACCCTAGACAAAACCACACCCTACTCACTCATCTTCCATAGATGCAGCCCATTCCACTTATCCTTCCAGCAAACCATCAAGACCCATCATATGTGCCCTAATTCACATCCAAATGAAATCCTGCAGTTTTGCTATATGCAGACCACTTAAGCTACATGACCCGTAAAAAGGGAAGTACATGAAATACTCATCCAGTACCCTTATGATAATTATTAGAGGGCTAAAATGACATTTGAAGCATAAATCCAGAAATCCATAATTTTCCTAATTTGTCTGATAATTAATTTATTTATTCTAGTATCCAAAAAAGGCCAAGTTTGAACATGAAGTAGTAATTTCAGACAAGATAATGTTTCAACAAATTTATGGTAATTACAAAATGCATAATCAACTCTAAGGCCTAAGTCTTCAAATTTTCCAGCAAGGTTGAGGCCCTTAATTTTAATTTCAAAGTTACCTCATAAAAAGTCATTTTAAAAGCTTTTACAGTAATAATGCCTCCAAAAATTCAGAGAAAATTCAGGGATGATTGTGATGGCCTACAAATACCCTAGAAAAAGTTTCATAATTTATCACGTAATAAGAAGGCTATAATTGATTTTCTCATGAACTTTCAAGTTTATGGGTTAATGAGCAAAGTATACTAATTAACCATCAAATATTTTCACAAAAATTTCCACATGATAAATTTGAGCTAGAAACACTATGCATCAAGTTTCATGATTTTTCAATAAGTAATGGGCTCTTGCAAGAATTAATTAGTATGTAATCAAATTAAAGCACTTGTGAAGTAGATGCCCTAAATAGTTATCCAAAAATTCTATCAAAATTCATACATGCTTAGTATAGCCTAAAACTTGCTCTGCCAATGTTTCATACCCTTTCAATGGGCAGTGAGACCACAATAGCCAAATTATTAATTAGGGCAATACCATTGGTTACAAATGAAGTGCTACAAATATTGATCAAAACTCCTCAAGTAAATTATCAGAGGCTCAAAATATCCTAATCCCCTCACTACCCAAATTTGGTTAAGATTTAAAAAGTTTAGCTAACCTAAATCTACACTACAAGGTTTAGGTCCTAAGCTAGGGTTAGGGTTTTGGGGACCCTACCCTTTCAAAATTTGTTAATATTTCTAACAGAGGGTTTTATATATCCTGGGAACCTCCTTGCAAAATTTGGAGTTCATCCATGGTGTTTAGGACTCATGCCCTTCATAAGGCCAAAAGGTCCCTCCTTAGGGTTTGACCTAGAAACTTAGGGCAAATCTATTCCTCACTATCCCATATTCCATGGGGAGGTGATAAGTGCCATAACAAGTCAGTGGCCCAAATTTCAGCCTCTGTTGAGGTGATTTGGTCACTCAAAATTAAAAGTGCACTTTTGACCAAAATGCCCTTATTAAGGTATAGTTAGGGTTGGGTCAAAACCTATTCAAAACATATCCAAATTAGGTGAAACTCTATACAGGTACCTAAAGTGAATCCAGGGAACCACTCACCAAAATTTGGGAGAGTTTGGAGGTGTTTAGGGCACCTATTTAATTTATTTAATAATTATTAAATGTTTATAAAAACTATAGAAATATTTTCTCCAAAAATTCCCATTTTTGTACAGGCCCTAGGTATAGCTAGGATAGACTCCCTATCAAAATTTCAACTGATGTGGGCTAGGGGTGAAGTGTGGGCACTCAATTTAATGTCTGCCTAGCCCTAAGGGTATGTCCCACCAAAATGGGTGCCCTGGTCAGACCATGCACCCAAATGGGTTCAAACAAATTTTAAAGTGAAATAAACTCAGAGGGCTACAACGTTTGTGTTGGTGACTTTTCCTGCAGAGGGGCCTAAGTATTTTTAAAATTTAAAACCAAATATATCAAAATCTGTGACATAATACACATGAATATAAAATGAATCCTATAGTTTGAAATCAGGGGAGGCACGAATCTTGACGCAGATTCGACGGAATCCCGTCGTCTTCTTCAATGAGCCAACGGCCAGGATCCATTCTTCCTGGAGCCATTTCCAAGCCTTGCCGCCGGCGATCCAGCCCCTTCCCCGGCCGGCCACCGCCACCAACACCTCCGTTGAGGTGGTGGCTATCGCTAGGCGGCGGCTCTGCCGCCGGAGAGGCGTTTTCCGGCGGTTATAGCAAGAAGATTTTTTCCCGAAACCATGAGAAATCCTGGATTTGATCGGGCTCAATTGAGCCCGAATCTTAAACCTAAAGAGTCCTATGATCTACCCGCGAGTTAAGGAGAGGAGGAGGACCTTCCTGGCGGCCTGGATGCGAGAGGAGCGGCGGGATGCCATTGACGACGGCGGCGGTGCTCGGCTTCTGCAACAGCACAGTGGGATGGCTCGTCTCCTCTAGGTAAACACTCTAAAATGATCCCCTTGGCCCCCTGATGGTGTTTAAATGGCAAATGGGGAAGAGGGGAGGCTGGTTCTTCAATGGCCATTAACACCATTAAAGGTGTGGCTCGGGTAGAGTGGAGGGGGGCTGAACCCATCCCTTGGTGGCCGGAAAACGGCTGGAATCAACTCCTCTCCCCTAGAGGAGTTGATTGCAGCCATAAATGGTGGCTGTTAGCCTCCCTTGGCCGGCCTTCCACTTCCCCTTCCTCTTCCTCAATTTCTCTCTCCTCCATTATCATGGAGGGGAGCTCCTTTCTCTCTCCTAGTCACCTCTGGTTGACTAGTCAACCTCACAAGCTAAATGCAGCCCACTTGATTATGATGGTCATGGGGGTGGGGTTAGCCTAAGGGAGAAGTGGCTTGGGCTTGGGTTAGCCCTTTTTGGGCTAGGTTTGACTTGACCTAAATGAGGGTTGACCTGGTCAATTTGACCATCTGGGTTGACCCCATTGGGTTTTTAGTAGCCCATTGGACTCCCTTAAGGTCTAGGGTTACTTGAATAGGGTTGGTTGGGCCTCTTGGTGGTCTCATGTCCCTTGGTAAGGACACTTTGACCATCTAGGGCTAGAGTTGACTTGGGTCAACATGACCAATTGGGTTGACCCCTATGGGTCCTGGGTGACCCATTGGCTTCCCCTAGGGTCTAGGTAGGGTTATGTAGGGTTACGCTGCCCTCTGGAGGTCACATACCCTTAGCAAGGGTACTTTGACCAGATTAGGAGGTTGAGTTGACCTGGGTCAACCTGGCCTCTAGGGCTGGCCCCAATGTGCCCTTAGTGACCCATTGACCTCTCTTTAGGGTTAGGAGGGCTTAGGTGGGGTCCTCTAGGCTAGGAGTAGGTCAATTGACCCTAAGTAGGCTAGTTTGACCCATTTAGGGCTAGGGTTAACCTTGGTCAACTGAGCCTCTTGGGTTGACCCTAATGGGTCCTTTTGGCTCTAATGGGCCTCCCAAGGTATTATGGGTGTTGTGGTAGGGTCTTGGGGTTAAGGTGTAGCCCATGGTCATCCTAAACCATTGTTCAGAGTTCTACTATTTGCAGACCATGATGATTTTCCACATTTTGTCCCCTATCTCTTGGCCCATTTCTGGCTTCCTAGGGTTTGCCATGACCTAGTCATGGACAAAACCACTCCTAGGGGTCTAGTTGGAAATGGGATGTTACAAATCCCAATAAACAAAACAAAGATTTCGTCCCCGAAATCAAGGTTGGGCCTACGGGACTTACTACCGAAGAAAAGAGCCTTGTAACATCCCATCATGACGCCTTGTTTGTTAAATTAGGTTTTATGGGAAAACTTAGATTTATGACCATTTCGCCCAATCGGCAGACCAAGATCCCAATAAACAAGGATAAGCCCCCAATAAACAAAAGATAAGCCTCCATCTGCCTAGAGCAGCCCTTAGAAATTTAAAGCAGGAAAATAAATTAACATCTTGAGGGGTCTGAGAGGTATACCTGACTGAATAGCTCTGGGTATCTTTGTCTCATCAGGTCCTGCGGCTCCCAGGTATGCTCCTCCTGGCCGTGGTTCCTCCACAAGACCTTGACTAGTGGGACCTTCTTGCGTCGCAAGACCCGTACTCCTCGGTCGTCGATCCTAACCGGCTCCAAACGAACTGACCGGTCTGAAGCTACCGGCCCTTCGGTTGTCAAAATCTGCTGCTCCGGGCGTAGCAGAGCCCTCCTCAGCGAAGAAATATAGAAGACGTCGTGCAGCGCTTCCAGCTCTGGTGGTAACTCCAGCCGGTAGGCTAGGGGTCCGATCCGCTCCAGGATCCTGTAAGGGCCCATGTACCTAGGGCTGAGCTTCTTCCTCCGACCACGCACCCGCGAGACTCCATGCATGGGCCGGATCTTCAGAAACACCCGGTCTCCCACCTGGAACTCCACCTGCCGATGTCGGGCGTCATAGTACTTAGCCTGTCTGCTCTGCGCCTCTAGCATCCTATCTCTGATCAGCCTCACCTGTGCCTCGGTGTCTTCAACAAACTCTGATCCCAACACCTTCGGATCTTCGTTCTGAACCCAAGAAAGCGGGGTCTGGCATCTCCTCCCGTACAAGGCTTCGTAAGGCGCCATCCTGATGCTGGACTGGTGGATGTTGTTATAGGAGAACTCGACCAGGGGTAAGAGTTTCTCCCACGGTTCCCCGCGGTCCAAAATGCATAGCCTCAAAAGGTCCTCCAGCGTCCGGTTGGTGCGTTCTGTCTGCCCGTCTGTCTGGGGACGAAATGCAGTGCTGAAGGTCAATCGCGTGCCTAAGTAAGCTTGAACTGATCACCACTCCGTGGATGTAAACCGCCCATCACGATCTGACACTATCGTCCTGGGCACGCCATGATAACGAATGAACTGCTCCACAAACTTCCGCACCAGTACTCCTACTGAATCGTCCTTCCTGATCGGTATAAATCGAGCCACCTTGGTCAACCGATCAACGATTACCCAGATCGAGTCATTCCCTGTCCGAGACCGGGGAAGCCCATGTATGAAGTCCATGGCTATGTCATCAAACTTCCACTCCGGCACCGGAAGTGGCTGCAATAATCCTGCGGGGTTCCTGCACTCCGCCTTCACTAGCTGACATGCCTCACAATGGGTCACGAAGTAAGAGACATCCTTCTTCATGCCCGGCCAGAACATAGTCTTCTTCAAATCAGCCGTCATCTTTGTGATCCCCGGGTGCACAGAGTACCGGCTGCAGTGCGCCTCCGTCATAATATCCTCCCGAATCTGGCCTCCCTCCGGTATATACACTCGTCCTCTGAAGCACACCAGGTCGTCCCTCAGTGTGTACTCTCCTGCAGTGCCTGTCTCCAGGGCTTGTAAGATGGGCTCCAACTTGGCATCCTGCCTCTATCCTTCTCTGACTCGGTCTCTGATGTCATCGGTAACTCCCATCGCGGCCAAGTACTCCTCATAGAGCTCAGGATCGTCAGACGACACCAGAGTAATGTGCATGTCCTCTAGTCTCTGCAGCAGCTCCATAGACATCAACTGAGGCTCTGCTCCTGCTGTGGCGGCTCTCCTACTCAGTGCATCTGCTACCACGTTCGCCTTCCCCGGGTGGTAGTACATCTCATACTAATAGTCAGATAGAAACTCCACCCACCGCCTCTGCCTGATGTTCAGTTCCTTCTGCGTGTCCACGTACTTAAGGTTCTTATATTCGGAGTATATATCACAGTGGACTCCATAAAGGTAGTGCCGCCATATCTTCAGTGCGAATACAACTGCTCCCATCTCCAGGTCGTGCACTGGGTAGTTATTCTCATGGGTCTTCAGCTGGCGCGAGGCATAAGCTATGACGTGTCTGTTCTGCATCAGCACCGCTCCCATCCCCTGATATGATGCGTCGGTATACACCTGGAATCCTTCCTTCCCAGATGGAAGGGCCAGAATAGGGGCTGAGATGAGTCGGTCCTTCAGCTCCTGGAAGGCTGCCTCACACTGTGGCGTCCACACAAAGGGCACATCCTTCTTCGTCAAGGATGTGAGTGGAAGGGAGATCCGAGAAAACCCCTCCACGAATTTCTGGTAATAACCGGCAAGCCCCAGGAAACTCCGCACGTCTGTGGCCGTCTTCAGCGGCGGCCAGTCCCTGACTGCCTGAATCTTTGCCGGGTCCACCGCCAGCCCGGCTCCGCTGATAATGTGGCCTAAGAAAGCCACCTCCTTCAACCAGAACTGACACTTGCTGAACTTCGCATAAAGGCGATGCTCCCGCAGTCTCTCCAAGGTCAGTGCCAGATGTCGTGTGTGCTCCTCCTCTGTCTTACAATAGATAAGGATGTCGTCTATGAATACTATGACGAACACATCCAAATAAGCCTCGAAGACTCAGTTCATGAGGCTCATAAACGCTGACGGAGCATTTGTGAGCCCGAAGCGGCATCACGGTGAACTCATACAATCTATATCTGCTACTAAAGGCCGTCTTCGGAATATCCTCCTCCTGGATCCGCAGCTGGTAGTAGCCTGACCTCAAGTCCAGCTTCGAGAAATAATGGGCTCCCTCCAGCTGATCGAACAACTCGTCTATCCTGGGGAGCGGATAGGTATTTCGGACGGTCAGCCTGTTTAGTGCTCGATAGTCAATGCACAGGCGAAGAGTGCCATCCTTCTTCTTCACGAATAGGACCGGAGCTCCCCATGATGAGGAGCTCGGCCTAACAAATCCTGCTTCCACCAGCTCCTGCAACTGTGTCCGAAACTCCGCCAACTCCTTCGGGGCCATCCGATAAGGGGCCTTGGATACCGGCTTAGCCCCTGGTACCAACTGAATATGGAAGTCCTTCTCCCTATGCGGAGGCAGTCCTGGCAGCTTATCCGGAAAAATATCGGCGTAGTCACGAACCACCGGAATGCTAGCAATCAGGTCCTTCTCCTCAGTCATCTCGAATAATACCTGATATACCTCGTCTCCTTGCATGTGAGCCTTAACGGCCTGAATAGATGAAAGCAGGCGGCGGGAAACCGGTGTAGTACCTTCGAATGTCGCATAAGTATCGCCGTGGCTCAGCACGACCCTCCTCACCAGGCAGTCAATCTGGGCATGGTTCCAGACAAGCCATGTCATGCCCAAGACAAGGTCAAAGTCCGACATTCTCAGGATCGTCGCCGGGGCCTCGAGTGTCAGCCTGTCTATGGTAACCTCCAGGAGGCACTTCTCTGTGGACTGGATCTCCATCCCATTGGGGAGACGCACCCTCCTGGGTAATCCCGTATAATATCGAATCTGATCCAGGTCCTTGACGAAATCCTCCGACACAAAGTTGTGCGATGCCCCCGTGTCGAACAGGGTATGGGCAGGCTTGCCGCACACCATCACCATTCCTGCAATAACCCTGTCCGGGTTCCGGGGCTGTGCTAAGTCCAAAGCGTAAATCTGCTCCCCATTCTGCCTGCGGTCGCCTCCCTGGTAACCACGTCCTCGGCCGCGTCCTCGGCCTCCGAAATGCTGGGCCGGTGGGCCACCCCGTGGTGCTGGAGGTGGTGCCCCCCTCATAGGGCAGTCTCTCCGGAGATGTCCCACCTGGTGACAATGGAAGCACTCCGGCGGGGGATACACCATACCCAGGGGTCTCGGCATCTCCTGGATCCGGAGAGGTTGAGGGGCCAAAACCACCTGCTCTCTCGGCTCCTGCCTCACCTCCTGACGTGGCTGCTCCTCTGTCCTCCTCCCATCTGGTATGGTGCCTCGCCGCTGATCATTTCAGGCCCTCCGACCCTGATCCTCCGCTTGCCGCTTCCGGCCCCGAGTGGCGTGCCAATCGGCCTCAATCCTCTTCGCCATCTCCAAAATCCGGGAGATAGGCCCGTCAGAGATAAAAAGCAAGGCCTCCCTCAACTCCTCTTTTAGGCCCTTGTTGGGTACTGTATCCACAATTACCTGGATTTGAGGAAGCCACCTGTCAAGCTAAGATGAATTCACAATGTATTTGATGAATCCTCTCAAGTTGTGCTTGCAGTTCCTCCATGCTAAGTGCACACCAATGTCAGGGTACAGTAGGTCAATATACACGGGTCTGCACGACGTAATCCCTCGTTGAGCAGATCAGCGTGTTGGCCTACGTGTACTCTCTCTATTGGAGTGCACTTACTTTCAAGTACATGACCGTTCATATGCAAGAGAAGACAAGGAGCATGGATGGATCAAGGAGCAGCTCCTGGGTGGAAGACGAAAATTCGTCTAAGGAAAATTCGACGAGAATCACCAAGTGATTCTCGCCGAATCGACGAGAATCATTAGTGATTCTCGCCGACTCCTTCGGGCTACCTCAAAACGGTGCCAAGTAAGATTCGGCGAGAATCACTTGTGATTCTCGCCGAACCAGTGGTTAAGCAGCCCATGAATACCAAGTGAAAATCGTTGAGAATCAATAAGTGATTCGGCGAGAATCACTAACGATTCTCGACGAATCGTCGAGAATCACTTGGTGATTCTCGCCGATTCGTCGAGAATCGCCTGCGATTCTCGCCGATTTTCACTTAGCATTTTCTCGGGATGCTGCTGGACCGGATTCTGCCGCTGGACCAGTTTGAACCGGATTTCGGGGTTATACCTGTGGGTCCCACAACGGTCAAATTAGTAATATCTACAGTGTATAAATACATGGGTATTTTGAACAGAAAAAGACAGAGAAAGAAACTAAGCCGCGACGTAACCCTAAACTCGCGATTCCTCTCCGCCGCCGCCGCCGCGCTCGGGCAAGTTGGTCGCCATCAACAATCGAGATTCCTTGATGATCTCCGGCGACAGAAGCTTAGCATAGCTTGAGTCTCACATGTCTATCCAGAGATCTCTTGTCTCTCGATTTGTTGACCGGGAAGAACTCCCCCGTCCGAATCGATCGAGACGACCGATCCTAGAGTGACCGTTGGTAGACCTAGTTTGCTTCGCAACGAAGTTTGGATCTCCAAGATTCAGCAGCCACTCATCCTCGTAGCCGCCGATCCCGAAGCTAGCCGCCGCTCATGTTGCCGCCGCCGGTTCCGGGGAGATCCTCTCCAAGAGAGACCAAGGTTGTAAACTCTTCGTTAACTTCACGAACACGTCGTCGAACGAAGAGGAACACCGTAGTCTCCAAAAGAAGTTTGTATCTCGTATACATTCTATATTTACTTTTGTTGTAAAGGAACTTTTGTTCCGTGTTGTAAGGGTTGGGTGCAACCCGTTTTGTGGGAGTGTTGACTCTCACGTGTGGAAGGGTTCCTTCCGTTAGTGCAGGGATTGGATTTCAATCCCGTTGGAGAAGTGACCGAGTCGTCCCTTGTTGGGAGATAGGTCGAAGGGGGAAAGTGGATGTACCCAAGTCGGGGAACCACTATAAATTGCCTGTGTATTCTGTGTGCTGTGCTTTTTATCTTTATTGTGCAGGTACATTCGTAAATTCCGCAAAAGCGCTACTCGTCACCTATTCCCCCCCCCCCCATAGGTGCACATAGCTGACACTAGGTGGACTTTTAAGTGGTATCAGAGGGAGGTTACTCATCAAAAAGGTTAACACCTTGAGTAGAATCCTGCCACCAGTGTCAGAAGCATGGAGCTAGATTATGAGATACCGCCACTCAAACTCCCCGCCTGCACAAAGGATTATTATCCCATCTGGAGGATGAGAGTGTCATTTCATCTTGATGCTATCGATCCTCGAGCATCCTTCATCCTGGAAGAGGGTCCGTTTATTCCCATGAAGACCTCCGACTCTGGGATCCAAGTGCCCATGGGCATTGCTGAGATGTCAGAGACGGAACTGTCACTATTTCACTTAGACGAGAGGATTCGTCAAATTATCATGGATATCTGGTCTGGAGCCTCTCGCTCTAGATTGGAAAAGTGTAGAACGGCTAAATCTCTGTGGATGATGATCTCAGAGCTGATGGGGGGGTCAGAGAAAGCTGGAATATGCTGTCAATCAGAGGATGAAGCGTATGTGGGGGTCCTCACTTCTGAAGATGAAGGCAAGGATCCCTCGGATTGCATCAGAGCTCCAGTGTCCATGTTAGAGACTGAAGAGGATAGTGAGGAAAGCAGCTCTGATGTGGATGAAACAATGTTCACTGGATCTAATGACAATAACACAGAAGAGCAGGTAACTTCTTCATCCTGCCCCGTATCTCTTGAAATTTCTGAAGACAGGAACTGCCCTCCTTCAGAAAATGCTGATTCCCTAAAGAGAGCCCTTCAGTCAAGCAACCTACTTGCTGAGGAGCAAGCTCAAGAGATTGCTCGACTGAAGATCGTGTTGGTTCTCCAATTGGCGTCCAACAAGGCCAAGGACTCTAAGATCTCAGCTCTAGAGAGTAGTCTAGAGAATGAGAAAAGAATAGTATCAAACTTCTCCAAGGTTGATGCCATTAAGAGAAAGCAAGAAAACGGGTGGATCTCCCGGATTATCAATTCGTGGAGAAATGGGGAAACGGTATTCCGACCCCCCACTCCAAGCAGGAAGGCAACTCATCATGCCTTCAGGTATGACCACAGGAATAGTCGTGGTCACTGCAAGGGTGATCTGTCCCCATGTGGAGACACCCGGAGTGCAAGGGCCGGCATGGCCACCCACGAGAGAATACCTAAGGCTCATTCTGAGCCCTTTGTATTCACTGCCACTGCCTCAACACAGTGTGGATCTGCATGTCCCAGCTCACAGAAGACTTCTCACCACTCGAGGACACGGGATAGAGAGGATAGAAGTCATGATGTCAGGCTCCATGGGGCCTCAGTAAGGGAGATGCCTGAAAGAATGGCACCACCTTCCCGGCCTCATAACGCTCACAACATGCATTCTTTCCACCCTTCCACGTGCCACGACGGAAGAGGAATTTTTGTGACAAGATCATGCCCTATCCCGTTTAGACCTAGGACCGTGACTACATCAGTCACTAGCTCTGGTCGGAAACGTCGATACAACATTCACCCTTGTTGGTGCTGCGGCAAAGTGGGGCACTTTGCCATCGATTGTTGGCACAACCCCTCTGTGCCCACGGCAAGGGCTTATCCACATTCTCGGGACAAAGGTAGTCTTCCAGACAGGTTTTCTGAAGGAAGGCAGTTGCGTGCTTATGCTAACAGGAACCTAGGACCCAATATGATTTGGGTTCCTAAGGTAAAGTAATTCTTTCTTGCAGGGTAGTCTAGGTCCCCGTGAATATGATGGGAACTAGACAGTAGGTGGCTCAAGACTAAATTGGAACAAGCGTCTGCAATAACAGATGTGATGTCTGTTTGAGCATACTCACTTTGAGCCTCTAATGTGTTCTACCTGTGGGACTAAGACGATGACTCTCAAAATCCCAGGTAATTTTGATCAGTTCAAGGACTTGCGTCATACTGCATCCTCATTTAAAATATATATATATATACTTCTATCCATGTGTATATTTATACTTATGCTTATACATGTATGTGTGCACCTCTAAGGATAGGTTAACTCGATGCATGCAAACCTTCACACATCAATAAAGGGTTAACGAAGATATGTCATCGTGAATCTCGACAACTCACAGTTGACATCAAGAAGTTTTTGGAAAAGCCTCATTCAAATCCAAATAGATTGACTTTTAAATATACATGTATTTGTCATTTTTATATTGACTTGACATCAGGAAATTTCAAAAAGGTTGCAAGCTTCTCAACGTGAAAATTCCTAGTCAAGAAACCTCTCAATTTCGAATTAGACAAATCCCGCCGACCCATTATATATCTCGCCGAATTAGACAAATGGTATTAGAAACCGAATTAGACAAATCTCCCCGAATCCCGACGAATTAGACAAATCCCGCCGAAAGAGTTCTTCCGCCGATTCGCCTTCTTCACGAATCCCGCCTCACGTCGCAGCAGATTTCCCGAAAGAGTTCTTCCGCCGATTCGCCGAAACCCGCAGACTTGCCGAAACCCGCAGGAGCTCTCCCTCCGACTCGCCGAAACTCACAGGAAGCTCATCGCTACACATCCTGCTCTAAGGACAACTGCTGGGTGTCCATCTTCTTCCCGTGAGTTCTCGTCGAATCGCGAAGTGTCCCTGTGACCGCAAGGCTCTCGCAAGGTCCATCGTCAAATCGAGAAGGTTCTCGCAAGGTTCTAGCAAGGCCGAACCCCACAGGAAACTCTTCCTTCCACCGAAGGTCTTCCCGAAGCTCATCAACTCACTTCCGTATAAGCCCTTAGGTAACATCTTCCTCACCCGTTCTTGGACGCTCTCACTAGTGGCGCTTTCTTTTTGAAAGTTCATTAACGCTTTGAGTAGGGCTTCTCTCTCTAGATCTACAATGGCTCCAAGGACAACTGCTGGGTTGGTCTCTGGCTGCGAGCTGGTTCGAACTGGGTTTTCTCACGCCTCGGACGAATTCCGCAACATCATTCTGATGCTGGAAGAGGCTGGGCTAACCTTCGTCTTGGAGCACCCTTGCAAAATCCTGGACAAAGAGGTGCTGGAGTTCTTCGCCACCGCAAGACTCCGACAAGGCGACTCACTCATCAAAAGCAAGGTGGCTGGGGCAAAAATCAAGATGTCTGCTAGCAAGCTGACCCGCTATCTGCAGCTTTCTAGCTCGGAGCAGGAGGACTATCTGGAGGACGAGGACAAAACCAGAACTCTCTTATTCTGCGGTCTTCCACGAGGAACTCGATCAATAAAGAGAAAGGAGATGAATGAAGAAGGGAAGCTCCTGTCTGACATTATTGGAAAGGTGCTCATCTGCAAGCCAGGCTCGCATGACCATATCTCAGGAGATATGTTCAAGATCCTCATAGCTGTTGTCTGCCGCAAGAGGTTCAACTGGGGGGAGTTGCTGTTCGAGAAGATCAAGGACACCCTGTGCACTCCTAGTTTCGGCCGCATCATAAGTCTATATCTAAACCAGCTAAATGGAGACAAGTTCGACATGAGCAAAGGTGTCCCTCTCCACTACTTGAAGAAGATGGATGCAAGTGTGTTTGATCGATGGGAGAGGCGTATCGGGCAGGCTGCAGTGGAAGAGCAACAGGGAGTATCTCCAGCAGTCACCCCCGGTGAAGTTCCTGATACCTTGACTGCAGGAATCGAGGGGGAGACTCTACCCCCTCATACGGATGTAGTATCTGAAATCGCCCAGGTGGCCAGGGATGCTGTGGCCGAAACTCAAGAAGAAAGTGACACTGTGCTGGAGACTGCTGACCAAGAATTGGAAGAGGCTGCTGATATAGATGAATTCTTGGATGAGGATGGAGAGGAAGATGAGAATGAGGGCCATGAAGTATTTGAGACTCCGGATCCTGTTGAACCTCCATCTGACAAGTCTGCACCAGTGGAGGGGGAGTTAGATAAATCTACAGAGGCCGCCAACATTCCTCCTTTAGAGACTGTGATTGTATCCAGCTCAACAGATGCGTCTGCTGAAATGCAAGGCCCACAAGTGCCTCCGGCTATTCCGTTACGAGATGAGCTCGCCACTCACACTGTCAACATCATTCAGGGCATTGTGAATGAGCTTAAAGCCTCTTTCGATGAAGCTCAGAACAAACTGCTGCACAGGATTAAGACATCTGAGAAGCTCATGCTCAAAAATATGGTGGAGATCAACCATAAACTGGACGTAATGGAGAAGAAATTTGAAGAAAAGTATACCGAGGCCGGCCAAGCTGTCACAGTTCTCATGGCCGGCTTGAAAAAGAATACTGATACTCTGGCTGTCGTAAATCAGAATGCACATGTTGTAGCCAACAACATTCAGAAGTTTGATGGTAGTATGGTCACTCTAAACGCCAATCAGCAGGCCCTGATCACTGAATTCTCCAAGACCACGAAGCATATTGATGACTCCCTGCACACATATGCAAACTGCATCGCTGTCGAAGCCAAAAAGGGGGAGAAAGAGTATATAGCTAAGTTGGCCGAGCTTCAAGAAAGCATGAGCACACACTTTGCACAATCAAGCAAATATGTCTATGAGAGCTGCTGGTGGATGCTCCAACAGGCGCTAGGTACGTTAGGCGTCGTTCTGCCTGACAATCCTGCCGGTATTCATGTTCCTGAGACATCTACGGCCGCTGAGGAAGTATGTGCTGCTGAGGATTTAAGTACAAGTGCTGCAGATGTTCCCACAAATGACGCGGATGCTAGGGCTCTCTCCAAAGCTAAACTGAGGAGCATGTTTGACCAAGAGGCCTTAGCAAAAGCCAGGGGAAAGAGAAAAGTTCAGGAAGGGACCTCCAAGGAGACTCTAGCTGAGAAGAGAATCAGAATGAGTGAGGAGGATGTACGAAACGAAAGGTGGAGTCCAGTTTCAAGGAACATCATCTTAGACACCTTCTGGCTGCAAGAAAGAGGAGAGATCAATCAGAACGAAGTATATAGCCAGTATGAGTGGGAATTGCACAAAACGTTTGAAGCGAAACGCAACATCTTTTTCAGGAACAACTCGGATGCAGATAAGGTTCCTCCTCCTAGGTATTACCCGAAGCCCAAAGAATACATGGAGAGGCAAAGCAAGAAGTACTTGGCTCAAAATCTTAAGAGTGACTTAGCTAAGGAAAAATAGTCAATAATTTATAGCTTGTCACTTTGTCTTAAGAACATTTAATGATTTTTGTTGTCATATAAACAATTCTGGATTATATGTGTATATATTTATATTGGTATATATATTTGAATTTGTGAATGACTCAAGTCCTGATCTGTTTGCTCATACTCTCTTGTGCTGTGTGCTTAGATTCTGAATGCTATATTTATTATTTGATTGGTGTTATTCATCTTAGCTAGTAGGGTTTTGGCTTCGTCAAATAGGGGGAGATTGTTGGGTACTGTATCCACAATTACCTGGATTTGAGGAAGCCACCTGTCAAGCTAAGATGAATTCACAATGTATTTGATGAATCCTCTCAAGTTGTGCTTGCAGTTCCTCCATGCTAAGTGCACACCAATGTCAGGGTACAGTAGGTCAATATACACGGGTCTGCACGACGTAATCACTCGTTGAGCAGATCAGCGTGTTGGCCTACGTGTACTCTCTCTATTGGAGTGCACTTACTTTCAAGTACATGACCGTTCATATGCAAGAGAAGACAAGGAGCATGGATGGATCAAGGAGCAGCTCCTGGGTGGAAGACGAAAATTCGTCTAAGGAAAATTCGACGAGAATCACCAAGTGATTCTCGCCGATTCGGCGAGAATCACTAGTGATTCTCGCCGAATCGACGAGAATCATTAGTGATTCTCGCCGACTCCTTCAGGCTACCTCAAAACGGTGCCACGTAAGATTCGGCGAGAATCACTTGTGATTCTCGCCGAACCAGTGGTTAAGCAGCCCATGAATACCAAGTGAAAATCGTTGAGAATCAATAAGTGATTCGGCGAGAATCACTAACGATTCTCGACAAATCGTCGAGAATCACTTGGTGATTCTCGCCGATTCGTCGAGAATCGCGTGCGATTCTCGCCGATTTTCACTTAGCGTTTTCTCGGGATGCTGCTGGACCGGATTCTGCCGCTGGACCAGTTTGAACCGGATTTCGGGGTTATACCTGTGGGTCCCACAACGGTCAAATTAGTAGTATCTACAGTGTATAAATACATGGGTATTTTGAACACTAAAAGACAGAGAAAGAAACCGAGCCGCGACGTAACCCTAAACTCGCGATTCCTCTCCGCCGCCGCCGCCGCGCTCGGGCAAGTTGGTCGCCGTCAACAATCGAGATTCCTTGATGATCTCCGGCGACAGAAGCTTAGCATAGCTTGAGTCTCACGTGTCTATCCAGAGATCTCTTGTCTCTCGATTTGTTGACCGGGAAGAACTCCCCCGTCCGAATCGATCGAGACGACCGATCCTAGAGTGACCGTTGGTAGACCTAGTTTGCTTCGCAACGAAGTTTGGATCTCCAAGATTCAGCAGCCACTCATCCTCGTAGCCGCCGATCCCGAAGCTAGCCGCCGCTTGTGTTGCCACCGCCAGTTCCGGGGAGATCCTCTGCAAGAGAGACCAAGGTTGTAAACTCTTCGTTAACTTCACGAACACGTCGTCGAACGAAGAGGAACACCGTAGTCTCCAAAAGAAGTTTGTATCTCGTATACATTCTATATTTACTTTTGTTGTAAAGGAACTTTTGTTCCGTGTTGTAAGGGTTGGGTGCAACCCGTTTTGTGGGAGTGTTGACTCTCACGTGTGGAAGGGTTCCTTCCGTTAGTGCAGGGATTGGATTTCAATCCCGTTGGAGAAGTGACCGAGTCGTCCCTTGTTGGGAGATAGGTCGAAGGGGGAAAGTGGATGTACCCAAGTCGGGGAACCACTTTAAATTGCCTGTGTATTCTGTGTGCTGTGCTTTTTATCTTTATTGTGCAGGTACATTCGTAAATTCCGCAAAAGCGCTACTCGTCACCTATTCCCCCCCCCCATAGGTGCACATAGCTGACACTAGGTGGACTTTTAGCCCTTATAAAACCTCTTTACGTAACCTGCTTCGTCCAGCTGGTAAGAGCCCGCATATCGGGCCAAATGATCGAACTCTCGGTGGTACTCCACCACCGTCCTGGTGCCCTGCCTCAGCTGCAAGAACCGCTCCTCCAACTCGTCCCTGGCCGACTGCGGAACAAAGTGCTCCAGCAGCGTGGCCCTGAATTCCTCCCAAGTGATTTCTGCAATCCCCCTATCAGCATACGTCGCGTCCAACAGCGTCTTCCACCACCTCTTAGCATGGGACTCCAAGCAAGATACCACCAGGGCCACCCTCTCCTCCCAAGGGCATCGTATCCCAGTCAACATCTCGTACATAACATCCAGCCACTCCTCTGTCCGTACTGCCGACTCTGTCCCCAAGTATGATGGGGGAGAGAGTCCTCGGAAGGTGCTCATCCAGTTGGCCCCTGGGTTTGGCTGCTGGGCTGGAGCCTGCTGAGCCCGGAAGGCCTCAAGGATAGATGTAAGGGTCTGCCCCATGTCTGACTGGAGGAAAGGTGTGGGGACCATGGGAGGTAGTGCAATATCTGGGGTTTGCTGAGCCCCACCTTGTGGGGTGGGCTGAGCTGGGGGCTGCAAAAACGAACTACATTAGTAGGTAATCGACTCAATGCCTAATGAAAGTGGACAATTTACATGTGATTCCCCCCATATGGGCACACCACTGCTTCCGCTGCTTAGTTTGTCCCCAAACTAAACCCGCGCGGGGGTGACCCAGGGTTGTGGACGGCTACTTTTCGATCGAGGTCCGCTTTGATACCACTTGTAAGACCCCCCCTTTTTTTTTGGACACCGGGGTCTTAGGCCCAGAACCGCCGTTTTGCGGTGACTCCTTCACGCCTTGAAGGGTCATCATCACAAAGCGCCGATTCTGCCGGCCGATTTCGATCACAGAAAAGTAGCACTATGAAGTAAATGCAAATTGCAGTCCACAGAGAATCACAAGTCATAATAAATACAACTCCACGAAGGGAGTGTCCACAGAATAAAACATTAGAGTAGCAAAAATGGGCTTATGCCCGGTACATCATAGCCTCACTACAAAATCTCTCATGCGGAAGCAAAAGCAGAACTACTCAAGGTCGAGACTCACTGTCCCGGCTGTGTGAACTCCGGAGCTAGACTGCCCCACCTCCAAGCGCACCGGTCTCTGGGGCTGCTCCTCCATGCTGGTCTCCACGATCCCCTAAATGATGCAGTTCGAAAACCGTTAGTCTAAAAGACTAAGTCCTATCATCCCCCGCCCCTTCCCCCACGGCTCCTAGGCACCGAGCGGAGAGGAAGAAAGGGGAGGACTTGAAGGTGGAGAATATCAAAAAGCAGATGGCAGCGGACCTATACTAGCAATTCTATAACATGTATGGACAATAAGCTGAAATATGAAAAGTAACCTTCACTTATGTGAGAACACATAAGCCAAGGGGTCTTCTGCAAGGCTCCCATCGTATAAAAAGTCTCATACCATTTATACGTTGGGGTGTCGGTTATCAAGCAGCAGTAAATATAAATATCAAAATTAACCTTAATTTATAAACTTGCCCACACAAGCTTATAGACCAAGAGGTCGTTTTGCAGGTCCTAAAGTATAAGCGTCTCATTCCACTTATACTTTAGGTGTCAGAGTTAAAATAATCGATTATGCTATGACATGCAAGTGGGTATGATGGATCATGCAAGTGCAACGCACACACCCGACTCTGTGCACACAGACCTTTAGTTCCCCCTTTCTGGAGCCGTAACCTCCCAGGATACCTCCGTAGTGGCAGACGGAAGCGGTGGGTTGGGCCTCGCCCACCTCTAAACCAGTAAAGCACTACCGGTCAGACCTATCGTACGCCTCAACGCTTGGTGCACGAAGCGGACTCCTGCGTACTCTTGCCGGCTGGCGCACCGGACTTCTGATGGCGAAGTGCTAACCACACTTGCCGAGTCAACGTATTGGCGTCGGTGCATCGACCCTCCAATACCGAAGACCCACCACCTTAATTTCCTTTCCTTTTATGCGCATGCAATTTTAGCGTAAACAAACCCGAGCCGAAGCTCCCCGGACAATACGTCCGTCTCAAACAATCGAGCCGAAGCTCCCCGGACCCAAAGTCCGTCTTTTAACCATCTGAGCCGAAGCTCCAAGCTATCTACCAGTGCTATCAGTGTTTGTGAAAGGTGCAACCCTAATTACTAAGTTAATCTTTTCAGCTTTTAAAACGGTTTACGTTAACCCAGGACTGGCCCCGGTATTCCCTGTGAAGGGCTCTCAAGGGGCACTAGGAACTATGTTGGGATTACGCCCAGCGTTCCCTTTCGCAAGGTACTTATTTTGTTATTGGTTGATTCCCTTACCCATTACTTTCTCATGTTCCGATAAGCTGATCCTATGGTGATTTGACTCCAACTCTCTTAGGGTAGGACGATCTTTCGTCGGACCCGAACGCCTATAAACCCTAGACAAAACCACACCCTACTCACTCATCTTCCATAGATGCAACCCATTCCACTTATCCTTCCAGCAAACCATCAAGACCCATCATACGTGCCCTAATTCACATCCAAATGAAATCCTGCAGTTTTGCTATATGCAGACCACTTAAGCTACATGACCCGTAAAAAGGGAAGTACATGAAATACTCATCCAGTACCCTTATGATAATTATTAGAGGGCTAAAATGACATTTGAAGCATAAATCCAGAAATCCATAATTTTCCTAATTTGTCTGATAATTAATTTATTTATTCTAGTATCCAAAAAAGCCCAAGTTTGAACATGAAGTAGCAATTTCAGACAAGATAATGTTTCAACAAATTTATGGTAATTACAAAATGCATAATCAACTCTAAGGCCCAAGTCTTCAAATTTTCCATCAAGGTTGAGGCCCTTAATTATAATTTCAAAGTTACCTCATAAAAAGTCATTTTAAAAGCTTTTACAGTAATAATGCCTCCAAAAATTCAGAGAAAATTCAGGGATGATTGTGATGGCCTACAAATATCCTAGAAAACGTTTCATAATTTATCACCTAAGAAGAAGTCTATAATTGATTTTCTCATGAACTTTCAAGTTTATGGGTTAATGAGCAAAGTATACTAATTAACCATCAAATATTTTCACAAAAATTCCCACATGATAAATTTGAGCTAGAAACACTATGCAACAAGTTTCATGATTTTTCAATAAGTAATGGGCTCTTGCAAGAATTAATTAGTATGTAATCAAATTAAAGCACTTGTGAAGTAGATGCCCTAAATAGTTATCCAAAAATTCTATCAAAATTCATACATGCTTAGTATAGCCTAAACCTTGCTCTGCCAATGTTTCATACCCTTTCAATGGGCAGTGAGACCACAATAGCCAAATTATTAATTAGGGTAATACCATTGGTTACAAATGAAGTGCTACAAATATTGATCAAAACTTCTCAAGTAAATTATCAGAGGCTCAAAATATCCTAATCCCCTCACTACCCAAATTTGGTTAAGATTCAAAAAGTTTAGCTAACCTAAATCTACACTACAAGTTTTAGGTCCTAAGCTAGGGTTAGGGTTTTGGGGACCCTACCCTTTTCAAAATTTGTTAATATTTCTAACAGAGGGTTTTATATATCCTGGGAACCTCCTTGCAAAATTTGGAGTTCATCCATGGTGTTTAGGACTCATGCCCTTCACAAGGCCAAAAGGTCCCTCCTTAGGGTTTGACCTAGGAACTTAGGGCAAATCTATTCCTCACTATCCCATATTCAATGGGGAGGTGATAAGTGCCATAACAAGTCAGTGGCCCAAATTTCAGCCTCTGTTGAGGTGATTTGGTCACTCAAAATTAAAAGTGCACTTTTGACCAAAATGCCCTTATTAAGGTATAGTTAGGGTTGGGTCAAAACCTATTCAAAACATATCCAAATTAGGTGAAACTCTATACAGGTACCTAAAGTGAACCCAGGGACCACTCACCAAAATTTGGGAGGGTTTGGAGGTGTTTAGAGTACCTATTTAATTTATTTAATAATTATTAAATGTTTATAAAAACTATAGAAATATATTCTCCAAAAATTCCCATTTTTGGACAGGCCCTAGGTATAGCTAGGATATACTCCCTATCAAAATTTCAACTGATTTGGGCTAGGGGTGAAGTGTGGGCACTCAATTTAATGTCTGCCTAGCCCTAAGGGTATGTCCCACCAAAATGGGTGCCCTGGTCAGACCATGCACCCAAATGGGTTCAAACAAATTTTAAAGTGAAATAGACTCAGAGGGCTACAACGTTTGTGTTGGTGACTTTTCCTGCAGAGGGGCCTAAGTATTTTTAAAATTTAAAACCAAATATATCAAAATCTGGGACATAATACACATGAATATAAAATGAATCCTATAGTTTGAAATCAGGGGAGGCACGAATCTTGACGCAGATTCGACGGAATCCCGTCGTCTTCTTCAATGCGCCAACGGCCAGGATCCATTCTTCCTGGAGCCATTTCCAAGCCTTGCCGCCGGCGATCCAGCCCCTTCCCCGGCCGGCCACCGCCACCAACACCTCCGTTGAGGTGGTGGCTATCGCTAGGCGGCGGCTCTGCCGCCGGAGAGGCGTTTTCCGGCGGTTATAGCAAGAAGATTTCTTGCCGAAACCATGAGAAATCCTGGATTTGATCGGGCTCAATTGAGCCCGAATCTTAAACCTAAAGAGTCCTATGATCTACCCGCGAGTTAAGGAGAGGAGGAGGACCTTCCTGGCGGCCTGGATGCGAGAGGAGCGGCGGGATGCCATTGACGATGGCGGCGGCGCTCGGCTTCTGCAACAGCACAGTGGGATGGCTCGTCTCCTCCAGGTAAGCGCTCTAAAATGATCCCCTTGGCCCCCTGATGGTGTTTAGATGGCAAATGGGGAAGAGGGGAGGCTGGTTCTTCAATGGCCATTAACACCATTAAAGGTGTTGCTCGGGTAGAGTGGAGGGGGGCTGAACCCATCCCTTGGTGGCCGGGAAACGGCTGGAATCAACTCCTCTCCCCTAGAGGAGTTGATTGCAGCCATAAATGGTGGCTGTTAGCCTCCCTTTGCCGGCCTTCCACTTCCCCTTCCTCTTCCTCAATTTCTCTCTCCTCCATTATCATGGAGGGGAGCTCCTTTCTCTCTCCTAGTCACCTCTGGTTGACTAGTCAACCTCACAAGCTAAATGCAGCCCACTTGATTATGATGGTCATGGGGGTGGGGTTAGCCTAAGGGAGAAGTGGCTTGGGCTTGGGTTAGCCCTTTTTGGGCTAGGTTTGACTTGACCTAAATGAGGGTTGACCTGATCAATTTGACCATCTGGGTTGACCCCATTGGGTTTTTAGTGGCCCATTGGACTCCCTTAAGGTCTAGGGTTACTTGAATAGGGTTGGTTGGGCCTCTTGGTGGTCTCATGTCCCTTGGCAAGGGCACTTTGACCATCTAGGGCTAGAGTTGACTTGGGTCAACATGACCATTTGGGTTGACCCCTATGGGTCCTAGGTGACCCATTGGCTTCCCCTAGGGTCTAGGTAGGGTTATGTAGGTTTACCCTGCCCTCTGGAGGTCACATACCCTTAGCAAGGGTACTTTGACCAGATTAGGAGGTTGAGTTGACCTGGGTCAACCTGGCCTCTAGGGCTGGCCCCAATGTGCCCTTAGTGACCCATTGACCTCTCTTTAGGGTTAGGAGGGCTTAGGTGGGGTCCTCTAGGCTAGGAGTAGGTCAATTGACCCTAAGTAGGCTAGTTTGACCCATTTAGGGCTAGGGTTGACCTTGGTCAACTGAGCCTCTTGGGTTGACCCTAATGGGTCCTTTTGGCTCTAATGAGCCTCCCAAGGTATTAGGGGTGTTGTGGTAGGGTCTTGGGGTTAAGGTGTAGCCCATGGTCATCCTAAACCATTGTTCAGAGTTCTACTATTTGCAGACCATGATGATTTTCCACATTTTGTCCCCTATCTCTTGGCCCATTTCTGGCTTCCTAGGGTTTGCCATGACCTAGTCATGGACAAAACCACTCCTAGGGGTCTAGTTGGAAATGGGATGTTACACAGGTTATGACTATGGAGCTGGTAAGGAGATTGGAGGATATGCACATCACACTGGTGTCATCCGAGGACCCCGAACTTTACGCGGAGTATTTAGCAGCGGTGAGTGCTACAGACGATATCCGGGACAGAGTCAGCGAGGGACAGAGGCGAGATGTCGATCTGGAGCCGATATTCTGGTCCTTGAAGAACGGTACAACAGGAGATTATACGATGAGGGACGGCGTGGTATGCTTCAGAGGTCGGACTTATATACCGGGAGGAGGCCAGGTCCGGGAGGATATCATGGCAGAAGCCCATCACAGCAGATACTCGGTGCACCCGGGCATCACGAAGATGACTGCGGATCTGAAGAAGACTATGTATTGGCCTGGCATGAAGAAGGATATTACTCGGTTTGTGACCCACTGCGAAGCTTGTCAGCTAGTGAAGGCAGAGTGCAAAAACCCCGCGGGGTTGATGCAACCACTCCCGGTACCAGAGTGGAAGTTCGAAGACATCGCGATGGATTTTGTTCACGGACTTCCCCGATCACGAACAGGGAATGACTCAATTTGGGTCATCGTCGATCGGTTGACTAAGGTAGCCAGGTTCATTCCGATCAGGAAGGACGACGTTGTGGGAGTTTTAGTACGGAGATTTGTGGATCAGTTCATTCGATATCACGGGGTGCCCAAGACGATCGTGTCGGATCTGGATGGTCAGTTCACTTCCAGGGAGTGGAGATCCGTGCAAGCTTACTTAGGCACGCGATTGACCTTCAGCACTGCATTTCACCCCCAGACGGACGGGCAGACAGAACGCACCAACCGGACGCTGGAAGACCTTTTGAGGCTATGCATTTTGGACCGCGGGGAACCGTGAGAGAAACTCTTACCCCTGGTCGAGTTCTCCTATAACAACAGCTACCAGTCCAGCATCAGGATGGCGCCTTACGAAGCCTTGTACGAAAGGAGATGCCAGACCCCGCTTTCTTGGGTTCAGGACGAAGATCCGAAGGTGTTGGGATCAGAGTTTGTTGAATACACCGAGGCTCAGGTGAGGCTGATCAGAGACAGGATGCTAGAGGCGCAGAGCAGACAGGCTAAGTACTATGATGCCCGACATCGACAAGTGGAGTTCCAGGGGGGGGGGACCGTGTGTTTTTGAAGATCTAACCCATGCATGGAGTCTCGCGGGTGCGTGGTCGGAGGAAGAAGCTCAGCCCTAGGTACATGGGCCCTTACAGGATCCTGGAGCGGATCGGACCCCTAGCCTACAGGCTGGAGTTACCACCAGAACTGGAAGCGCTGCACAACGTCTTCCATATTTCTTCGCTGAGGAGGGCTCTGCTATGCCCGGAGCAGCAGATTGTGACCACCGAAGGGCCGGTAGTTTCAGACCGGTCTATTCGTTTGGAGCCGGTGAGGATCGACGACCGAGGAGTACGGGTCTTGCGACGCAAGAAGGTCCCACTAGTCAAGGTCCTGTGGAGGAACCACGGCCAGGAGGAGCATACCTGGGAGCCCCAGGACCTGATGCGACAAAGATAGCCAGAGCTGTTCAGTCAGGTATACCTCACAAACCCCTTAAGATGTTTAACTTATTTTCCTGCTTTAAACAACTAAGGGCTGCACTAGGCAGATAAAGGCTTATCTTTTGTTTATTGGGGGCTTATCCTTGTTTATTGGGATCTTGGTTTGCCAATTGGGCGAGATGGTCATAGATCTAGGTTTCCCTTTAAACCTAATTTAGCAAACAAGGCATCATGATGGGATGTTACAAGGTTCTTTTCTTCGATAGTAAGTCCCGTAGGCTCAACCTTGATTTCGGGGACGAAATCTTTGTCTTTGTTTATTGGGATTTGTAACATCCCATTTCCAACTAGACCCCTAAGAGTGGTTTTGGCCATGACTAGGTCATGACAAAACCCTAGGAAGCCAGAAATGGGCCAAGAGATAGGGGACAAAATGTGGAAGATCATCATGGTCTGCAAATAGTAGAACTCTGGGCAATGGTTTAGGATGACCATGGGCTACACCTTAACACCAAGACCCTACCACAACACCCCTAATACCTTGGGAGGCCCATTAGAGCCATAAGGACCCATTAGGGTCAACCAAAGAGGCTCAGTTGACCAAGGTCAACCCTAGCCCTAAATGGGTCAAACTAGCCTACTTATGGTCAATTGACCTACTCCTAGCCTAGAGGACCCCACCTATGCCATCCTAACCCTAAAGTGAGGTCAAAGGGTCACTAAGGACACATTGGGGCCAGCCCTAGAGGCCAGGTTAACCCAGGTTAACTCAAGCTCCTAATATGGTCAAAGTACCCTTACTAAGGGTATGTGACCTCCAAAGTGCAGGGTAACCCTACATAACCCTACCTAGACCCTAGGGGAAGCCAATGGGTCGCCAGGGACCCATAGGGGTCAACCCAATTGGTCATGTTGACCCAAGTCAACTCTAGCCCTAAAATGATCAAAGTGCTCTTGCCAAGGGACATGTGACCACCTAGATACTCAACCAACCCTATTCAAGTAATCCTAAACCTTAAGGGAGCCCAATGGGCCACTAAAAACCCAATGGGGTCAACCCAGATGGTCAAATTGGCCTAGGTCAACCCTCATTTAGGTCAAGTCAAACCTAGCCCAAAAGGGCTAACCCAAGCCCAAGCCACTTCTCCCTTAGGCTAACCCCATTTCCATGACCATCATAACCAAGTGGGCTGCATTTAACTTGTGGGGTTGACCAGTCAACCATAGGTGACTAGGAGAGAGAAAGGAGCTCCCGTCCATGATAATGGAGGAGAGAGAAGATGAGGAAGAGGAAGGGGAGAGTGGAAGACCGGCCAAGGGAGGCTAACAGCCACCATTTATGGCTGCAATCAACTCCTCTAGGGGAGAGGAGTTGATTCCAGCCATTTCCCGGCCACCAAGGGGTGGATTCAACCCCCCTCCACTCTACCCGAGCCACACCATTAATGGTGTTGATGGCCATTGAAGAACCAGCCACCCCCTTCCCCAATTGCCATTTAAACTCCATCAGAGGGCCAAGGGGAATATTTTCGAGCGTTTACCTGGAGGAGACGGGCCATCCCACTGTGCTGTTGCAATAGCCGAGCGCCGCCGCCGCCGTCAATGGCATTCCGCCGCTCTTCCCGCATCCAGGTCGCCAGGAAGGTCCTCCTCCACCCCTTCTCTCATGGATAGTTCTTAGCAATCATTAGGTTCAAGGTTCGGGCACAATTGAGCCCGAATCCATTTCGAAATTTCATGGTTTTTCCATGGAATTCCTCCTCTCGGGATCGCCAGAAAACGGCCCTCCGGCGGCCAAGCCGCCGCCTGGCGACGTCCACCACCTCAACGGAGGTGGTGGTGGCGGTGGCCGGCCGGGGAGGCGGCCGGATCGCCGGCGGTGGCATTTGGAAGTTGCTCCAGGCGGGATCAATCGGGATCGTTGGCTGAATGGAGAAGATGACTGGATGCCGTTGATCCCTGCGCCAAGATTCGTGATGCATCAGGGAATAAACTATAGGATATTATTTCTGGATTATTTCATTTCTGTCACACATTATACATTAAAAGGTTTTAATTTTTAGAAATACTTAGGCTCTTCTGGTGGAAACACCTTCAACACAAAAGTTGTAGCCCTCTGAGTCTAGTTTATTTTAAAATTTGTTTGAACCCATTTGAGTGCATGGTCTGACCAGGGCACCCATTTTGGTGGGACATACCATTAGGGCTAGGCAGTCATTAAATTGAGTGCCCACACTTCATACCTAGCCCAAACCAGTTGAAATTTTGGCAGGGAGCCTAACCTAGCCATACCTAAGTCCTGCCCAAAACTCAGAATTTTTGGACACAATGTTCCTAAAGTTTTTGACTTTATTTAATAAAGCTAGGGTAATTAAATTAAGTAGTCAAATGACCTCCAAACCCTCCCAAATTTTGGTGAGTGGTCCCTGGGCTCATGTAATGTATCTGTATAAAGTTTCACCAAAATTGGTTGTGTTTTGAGTAGGTATTGACCCAACCCTAACCTTACCTTAATAAGGGTATTTTGGTCAAAAGTGCACTTTTAATTTTGAGTGACCAAATCACCTCAACAGAGGCTGAAATTTGGGGCACTGACTTGTGATGGCACTTATCACCTCCCCATGGGATATGGGGTAGTGAGGAATAGATTTGCCCTAAGTTCCTAGGCCAAACCCTAAGGAGGGACCTTTTTGCCTTGTGAAGGGCATGAGTCCTAAACACCTTGGATGAACACCAAATTTTGCAAGGAGGTTCCTAGGATATATAAAACCCTCTGTTAAAAATATTAGCTAATTTTGAAAATGGTAGGGTCCCCAAAACCCTAACCCTAGCTTAGGACCTAAAACTTGTAGTGAAGGTTTAGGTTAGCTAAACATCTTGAAACTTAACCAAATTTGGGTAGTGAGGGAATAAGGATGTGTTGAGCCTCTGGTAATTTACTTGGGGAGGTTTGATCAATATTTGTAGCACTTCATTTGTAACCAATAGATTTGCCCTAAATTCTAATTTGGCTATTGTGGTCTCACTGCCCATTTAAAGGGCATGAAACATTGGCAGAGGTAGTTTTAGACTATACTAATCATGTATGAATTTTGATAGAATTTTTGGATATCTTGTTAGGGCATTTACTTCACAAGTGCATTAATTGGGTTATATACTAAATAATTCTTGCAAGAGCCCAATACTTAGTTAAAAATTATGAAACTTGATACAAAGTGTTTCTAGCTCAATATTATCATGTGGGAATTTTGGTGGAAAATTTTGATGGTTAATTAGTATACTTTGTCCATTAACCCATAAGCCTGATATTTCATGAGAAAATCAAGTATAGCCTTATTTTTACATAATAAATTATGAAACTTTTTCTAGGGTCTTTGTAGGCCATCATAATCATCCCTGAATTTTCTCTGAATTTGTGGAGTTATAAGTGCTGTAAAATCTTTTAAAATGACTTTTTATGGGATATCTTTGAAATTAATTTAAGGGCCTAAACCTTGCTGAAAAATTTGAATACTTAGGCTTTAGGGTTGATTATGCATTTTGTAATTACCATAAATTTATTGGAACATTATCTTGTCTAAATTTGCTACTTCATGTTCAAACTTGGGCTTTTTGGATACTAGAATAAATAAATTAATTATCAGTCAAATTAGGAAAATTATGGATTTCTGGATTTATGCTTCAAATGTCATTTTAGCCCTCTAATAATTATCATAAGGGTACTGGATGAGTATTTCATGTACTTCCCTTTTTACGGGTCATGTAGCTTAAGTGGTCTGCATATAGCAAAACTGCAGGAATTCATTTGGATGTGAATTAGGGCACGTATGATGGGTCTTGATGGTTTGCTGGAAGGACAAGGGGAATGGGCTGCATCTATGGAAGATGAGTGAGTAGGGTGTGGTCTTGTCTAGGGTTTATAGGCGTTCGGGTCCGACGAAAGATCGTCCTACCCTAGGAGAGTGGAGTCAAATCACCCTAGGATTAGCTTATCGAAATATGAGAAAGTAACGGGTAAGTGAATCAAACAATAACAAAATAAGTACCTTGCGAAAGGGAACGTTGGGAGTAATCCCAACACAGTTCCTAGTGCCCCTTGAGAGCCCTTCACAGGGAATACCGGGGGCAGTCCTGGGTTAATGCAAACCGTTTTAAAAGCTGAAAAGAGTAACTTAGTAATTAAGGTTGCACCTTTCACAAACACTGATAGCACTGGTAGACAGCTGGGAGCTTCGGCTCGGATGGTTAAAAGACGGACTTTGGGTCCGGGGAGCTTCGGCTCGATTGTTTGAGACGGACGTGTTGTCCGGGGAGCTTTGGCTCGGGTTTGATTACGCTAAATTTGCATGTGCATAAAGGAAAGGAAATTAAGGTGGTGGGTCTTCGGTATTGGAGGGTTGATGTGTTGGGTATTGTATCCACAATTACCTAGATTTGAGGAAGCCACCTGTCAAGCTAAGATGAATTCACAATGTATTTGATGAAACATCTTAAGTTGTGCTTGCAGTTATTCCACGCTAAGTGCACACCAATGTCAGGGTGCAGTGGGTCAATATACACGGGTCTGCACGACGTAATCCCTCGTTGAGCAGATCAGTGTGTTGGCCTACGTGTACTCTCTCTATTGGAGTGCACTTACTTTCAAGTACAGGGTCGTGTTTATGCAAGAGCAGACAAGGAGCAAGGATGGGTCAAGGAGCAGCTCTCGGGTGGAACGACGAAAATTCGTCTAAGTAAGAATCGACGAGAATCACCAAGTGATTCTCGCCGATTCGACGAGAATCACTAGTGATTCTCGCCGAATCGTCGAGAATCACTAGTGATTCTCGCCGACTCTATCCGGCTACCTCAAAACGGTGACAAGTAAGATTCGGTGAGAATCACTAGTGATTCTCGCCGAACCCATCGTTGAGCAGTTCATGGCCAAGTAATTTTCGTCGAGAATCATCAAGTGATTCGGCGAGAATCACTAGTGATTCTCGAAGAATCGTCGAGAATCACTAACTGATTCTCGCCGATTCGTCGAGAATCACCTGCGATTCTCGCCGATTTTGACTTGGCAATTTTTCTGGGCAATTTTTCTGGAAGCTGCTGGACCGGATTTTGTCGCTGGGACTGTGTTGAACCGGAACTAGGGTTTCCTTCAGGTGGGACCCACAACGGTCATTTAGGTGTATACTTGTGTATAAATACACGGGTATTTTTGAACGGTAATAAGAGCGAAGAAGAAAATATACACGCGAGCCGCGACGTGACCTAGATCGCTGTTTCCGCTCCGCCGCCGCCGCCGTCGCCGCTCGCGCCAAGTTGGTCGCCGGTTGATCGTGGTTTCGCCCAGATCCTCCTGCGACAGAAGCCTACCTAAGCTTAGCGTCTCACGTGTCTAACCGGAGATCTCTTGTCTCTTGATTTGTAGATCGGGAAAATCTTCCCCATCTGAATCGATCGAGATGATTGATCCTAGTGTGACCATTGGGAGACCTAGCTAGCTTCGCTACGAAGTTTGGATCTCCAAAGAACAGCAGCCGCACATCGTTGTTGCCGCCGATCTCGTGAACCTAGCCGTCGCCCATCTTGCAGCCGCCGGTTCCGGGGAGATTCTCTCCAAGAGAGACCAAGGTTGTGGACTCTTCGTAGACTTCAAGAACACGTCGTCAACGAAGAGGGACACCGTAGTCTCCATACGTAGTTTGTATTTCTTGTACATTCTATTTTACTTTTGTTGTAAAGGAACGTTGGTTCCTAGTTGTGAGGGTTGGGTGCAACCCAGTTTGTGGGAGTGTTGACTCCTACGTGTGGAAGGGTTCCTTCCGATAGTGCAAGGATTGAATTTCAATCCTGTTGGTGAAGAGACTGAGTCGTCCCTGGTTGGGAGATAGGTCGAAGGGGGAAAGTGGATGTACCCAAGTCGGGGAACCACTATAAATTGCTTGTGTACTCTGTTGTGCTGTGTTGTTTTATTTTCGTGTGCATGCACAATTTAAATTCCGTAAAAGCGCTGCACGTCACCTATTCCCCACCCCATAGGTGAAGATAGTTGACACTAGGTGGACTTTCAAGTGGTATCAGAGCCAGGTTACTCATCAAAAAGGTTTACACCTTGAGTAGAATCCTGCCACCAGTGCCAGAAGCATGGAGCTGGATTATGAGATATCGCCACTAAGACTCCCCACATGCACAAAGGATTATTATCCCGTCTGGAGGATGAGAGTGTCGTATCACTTGGATGCTATCGATCCTCGAGCATCCTTCATCCTGGAAGAGGGTCCGTTTATTCCTATGAAGACCTCCGACTCTGGAATCCAAGTGCCCAAGTGCATTGCTGAGATGTCAGAGACGGAACTTTCATTATTTAATTTGGACAAGAGGATTCGTCAAATTATCATGGATAACTGGTCTGGAGCTTCTCGCTCTAGATTGGAAAAATGTAGGACGGCTAAATCTATGTGGGAGATGATCTCAGAGCTGATGGGGGGGGTCAGAGAAAGCTGGAATCTGCTGTCAACCAGAGGATGAAGCCTATGTGGGGCTCCTCACCTCTGAAGATGAAGGCAAGGATCTCTCGGACAGCATCAGAGCTCCAGTGTCCGTGTCAGAGACTGAAGAGGCCAGTGAGGAAAGCAGCTCTGATGAGGATGACACAATGGTCACTGGCTCTAATGACAATAACACTGAAGAGCAGGTAACTTACTCATCCTGCCCCGTTTCTCTTGAAGTTTCTGAAGACGGGAACTGCTTTCCTTCAGAAAATTCTGATTCCCTGAAGAGAGCCCTTCAGAAAAGCAACCTACTTGCTGAGGAGCAAGCTCAAGAGATTTCTCGACTGAAGATCTTGTTGGTTCTCCAATTGGCATCCAACAAGGTCAAGGACTCTAAAATCTCAGCTCTAGAGAGTAGTCTAGAGAATGAGAAAAGTATAGTATCAAACTTTTCGAAGGTTGATGCTATAAAGAGAAAGCAAGAAAATGGGTGGATCTCCCGAATTATTAATTCATGGAGAAATGGGGAAACGGTATTCCGACCCCCCACTCCAAGCAGGAAGGAAACTCATCATGCCTTCAGGTATGATCACAAGAATAATCGTGGTCACTGCAAGGGTGATCTGTCCTCATGTGGAGACACCCATAGTGCAAGGGCCAGCATGGCCACCCATGAGAGAATACCTAAGGCTCATTCTGAGCCCTTTGTATTTACTGCCACTGCCTCAACTCGGCGTGAATCGGCATGTACCAGCTCACAGAACACTTCTCACCACCCGAGGACACAGGACAGGGTGGTTAGAAGTCATGGTGTAAGTTTTCATGGGGCTTCAGGAAGGGGGATGCCTGAAAGGAAGGCACCACCTCCCCGGCCTCATGACGCTCGCAACATGCATTCCTTCCACTCTACCACGTGTCACGGTGGAAGAGGAAATTTTGTGAGGAGATCATGCCCTATCCCGTTTAGACCTAGGACCGTGACTACCTCAGTCACTAGATCAGGTCAGAAACGGCGATACAACATTCACCCGTGTTGGTGCTGTGGCAAAGTGGGACACTTTGCCATCGACTGTTGGCACAACCCCTCTGTGTCACGGGCAAGGGCCTATCCACATTTTCTGGGCAGAGGTATTCTTCCTGACAGGTTTTCTGAGGGAAGGCAGTCGAGTGCTTATGCTAATAGGAACCTAGGACCCAATATGATTTGGGTTCCTAAGGTAAGGTAATTCTTTCTTGCAGAGTAGTCTAGCTTCCCGTAAATATGATGGGAACTAGACAGTAGGTGTTCCAAGACTGAATTGGAACATGCATATGGAATAACAGAAGTGATATCTATATAAGCATACTCACATCGAGCACCTGTTTATAGTCAGAGAGACTAAATGTTAACTCTCATAATCCCAGGTACTTTTGATCAGTTCAAGGACTTGAGTCATATTGTATCCACATTTACATATATATATATATATATATATATATATATATATATATATATATATATATATATATATGTATATTTATACTTATGCTTATACATATATGTGTGCACATCTAAGGATAGGTCAACACGGTGAATATAAAGATTAGATACATCATTAAAGAGTTATCGGAAATTCCACTGGTAGATTCGAGAACTAACATCTGCAGGCGTAAATTAGTTCACTGAAAACTAACGAAGATACGTCTTTGGAAATCTCGGCAACGAAAATACATCATTGGAAACCTTGCCATCAATAAATGTATGGAAAAGCCGGCTCAAACCCTAATTGCTTGGCTTTAAGGAGTATCTATATAGTTAGAAGACTTTCAAATTAACTTAGACAAACGGAAACCGTGAGAATCCCATTTAACTCGTCGAGCTTGGCTTTAAGGAGAATCACATTTAAGGAGAATCACATTTAAGGAGAATCCCATTCTCGTCGAAGGATCAAGAAGAATCACATTTAAGGAAGAATTCCCGCTGACTCTTCACATTCCTTACGAATCCCACAAGGTCTTCGCCGAATCGTCTTCCCGCAAGGTTCTCGCCAAATCACGCCGAACTCCGCAGGAACCTCGCCGAATCGTGCAGGCTTCCGTCGAACTCCGCAGGATTTTCATCGAGCGAAGAAGAACTCCGCAGGACTCCGCAGGAAACTCACCAGGAATCGTGCAGGCTTCCGTCGAATCCCGCCGAATCCCGCCGAACTCCGCAGGAAACTCACAGAATCCGCTAGTCTCTCACCGAAGGTTTCCCGCAAGAATCCCGCCAAAGTTTCTCACCGACGATCTCTCCCAGTTTCGATTCCTCCTTCCAGGAATTTCTCCGCGTGCACTCATCGGGTGTCCCTCGTCTTCATCGAACTAACTCACCGTCTACGCCTTTAGGTAACCACCCCCTCACCATTACTTGGACTTGATCACTAGTGTCGTTTCCTTTTTGATTTTTGATTAAGCGTAGAGTAGGGCTTATCTCCCTAGATCTCCAATGGCTCCAAGGACAACCGCTGGGCTGGTCACTGGTTGCGAGCTAGTTCGAACAGGGTTCTCTCATGCCTCTGACGAATTCAGAAACATCATTCTGATGCTGGAAGAGGCTGGGCTCTCATTCGTCCTGGAGCACCCGTGCAAAATCTTGAACAAAGAGGTGCTGGAGTTCTTCGCTACCGCAAAACTCCGGAATGGCGACTCTCTTATCAAAAGCAAGGTGGCTGGGGCAAAGATTAAGATGTCTGCCAGCAAGCTGACCCGCTTTCTGCAGCTCTCTAGCTCGGAGCACGAGGACTATCTGGAGGAAGACGACAAAACCAGGACTCTCTTATTCTGTGGTCTCCCACGAGGAACTCGGTCGATAAAGCGCAAGGATATGAATGAAGAAGGGAAGCTTCTGTCAGACATAATTGGAAAGGTACTCATCTGCAAGCCGGGCTCTCATGACCATATCTCTGCGGATATGTTCAAGATCCTGGTGGCAATTGTCTGCCGAAAAAGATTCAACTGGTGGGCATTGCTGTTTGAGAAGATAAAGGACACCCTGAGATCTCCGAGCTTTGGCCGAATCATAAGTCTGTATCTCAATCAGCTAGATGGAGACAAGTATGACATGAGTAATGGTGTTCCTCTACACTACTTAAAGAAAATGGACTCTAGTGTTTTTGATAGATGGGAGAGGCGAATTAGGCAGGCTGCCATGGAAGAACAACAGGACGTATCTCCAGCTGTAATCCCCAGTGAAATTCCTGATGCTTTGACTGCAGGAATTGAGGGGGAGCCTCTACCCACTCATTCTGATATAATATCTGACATCTCCCAGATGGCCAGAGATGCTGTGGCAGAGATACAATAAGAAAGTGAAACTGCGCTAGAGCATGAGGAGGCCCTGAACTAGAACGATCAATGAGCCAAAGCTGCTGTACAGGAGACTGCTGACAAAGAGTTGGAAGAGGATGCTGATGAAGAGGATCTCATGGATGATGAAGGAGAGGAAAACAGCAATGAGGGACAGGAAGCCTTGGAGACTCAGGATATCACTGAAGATCCACTTGACCAGCACGCTCCTGAGATTGCTCCTGAGATCATCGGTGCACCAGTGGAGGGGGAGTCCGAAAAATCTACAGAGGCCGCCAGCATTCCCCCATTAGAGACTGTGCTTGTGTCTAGCTCTACAGGTGCGTCTGCTGAAGCACAAGGCCAAGAAGTGCCTTCGGATCTTCCATTACGAGATGAGCTAGCCACTCACACCGTGAGTGTCATTCAAGGTATAGTGGATGAGCTTAAAGCCTCTTTTGAGATAGCTCAGAATAAATTGTTGAAAAGGATTAAGAAGTCTGAAAATCTCATGCTCAAGAACATGGTGGAGATCAATCATAAACTTGACATGATGGACAAGAAATTTGAAGAAAAGTATACAGCGGCCGGCCAAGCGGTCACACTTCTTATGGACGGTTTGAAGGCGAACACCGATACTCTCGCCGTAGTTAATCAGAATGCTCATGTTGTAGCAAACAACATTCAAAAGTTTGACGGTAATATGGTAACTCTTAACAGCAATCAACAAGCATTGGTCACTGAATTCTCCAGGACGACAGAGCATATTGATGAGTCACTGCATTCCTATGCAAACTCCATCGCAGTCGAAGCCAAAAAGGGGGAGAAAGAATATCTAGCTAAGATGGCTGAGCTTCGGGAAGTCATGATCTGCAACTTTGAACAGTCAAACAAATATGTCTATGACAGTTGTTGGTGGATGCTCCAACAGGCGTTAGGCGTTGATTTGCCTGAAAATCCTGCGGGTATTCATGCTCATGAGACTACTACGGCGGCTGAGGGAGTTAGTGCTGCAGACGTTCCCATGTGTGAAGCTGATGCTAGGGCTATTTCCAAAGCAAAACTGATGGCCATGTTTGACCAAGAGGCCCTAGCAAAAGCCAAGGGCAAGAGAAAATCTCATGAAGGGACATCAAAGGAAACACCAGCTGAAAAGAGAATCAGACTAAGTGAGGAGGAAGTAAGAAATGAAAAGTGGAGTCCGGTTTCAAAGAATATCATCTTGGACACTTTCTGGCTACAAGAAAAAGGAGAAATCAATCGAAACGAAGTATACAGCCAGTATGGGTGGGAGATGCACAAGACGTACGAAGCGAAACGAAACATCTTCTTCAGGACCAACACGGCGGCAGATAAAGCACCTCCTCCCAGATATTATCTGAAGCCCAAAGAGTACATGGAGAGGCAAAGAAAGAAGTATTTGGCGCAAAAACTCAAGGATGACTTAGCCAAAGAAAAGTAGTCAAAAACTTATAGCCTGTTATTCTCTCTTAAGAACAATTAATGCTTATTGTTATTATATGAACAATTCTGAGATTATATATATATATATATTTGTATATGTATTTGAATTTGTGAATGACTCAAGTCTTGATATGTTTGCTTATATTCTCTTGTGCTGCATATTTAAATTCTGAATGATGTTTATATTATCTGGTTGGTGTTATTCATCTTAGCTAGTAGGATTTTGGCTTCGTCAAATAGGGGGAGATTGTTGGGTATTGTATCCACAATTACCTGGATTTGAGGAAGCCACCTGTCAAGCTAAGATGAATTCACAATGTATTTGATGAAACCTCTTAAGTTGTGTTTGCAGTTATTCCACGCTAAGTGCACACCAATGTCAGGGTGCAGTGGGTCAATATACACGGGTCTGCACGACGTAATCCCTCGTGGAGCAGATCAGTGTGTTGGCCTATGTGTACTCTCTCTATTGGAGTGCACTTACTTTCAAGTACAGGGTCGTGTTTATGCAAGAGCAGACAAGGAGCAAGGATGGGTCAAGGAGCAGCTCTCGGGTGGAACGACGAAAATTCGTCTAAGTAAGAATCGACGAGAATCACCAAGTGATTCTCGCCGAATCGTCGAGAATCACTAGTGATTCTCGCCGACTCTATCCGGCTACCTCAAAACGGTGCCAAGTAAGATTCGGCGAGAATCACTAGTGATTCTCGCCGAACCCATCGTTGAGCAGTTCATGGCCAAGTAATTTTCGTCGAGAATCATCAAGTGATTCGGCGAGAATCACTAGTGATTCTCGACGAATCGTCGAGAATCACTAACTGATTCTCGCCGATTCGTCGAGAATCACCTGCGATTCTCGCCGATTTTGACTTGGCAATTTTTCTGGGCAATTTTTCTGGAAGCTGCTTGACCGGATTCTGCCGCTGGGACTATGTTGAACCGGAACTAGGGTTTCCTTCAGGTGGGACCCACAACGGTCATTTAGGTGTATACTTGTGTATAAATACACAGGTATTTTTGAACAGTAATAAGAGCGAAGAAGAAAAGATACACGCGAGCCGCGACATGACCTAGATCGTTGTTTCCGCTCCGCCGCCGCCGCCGTCGCCGCTCGTGCCAAGTTGGTCGCCGGTTGATCGTGGTTTCGCCCAGATCCTCCTGCGACAGAAGCCTAGCTAAGCTTAGCGTCTCACGTGTCTAACCGGAGATCACTTGTCTCTTGATTTGTAGATCGGGAAAATCTTCCTCATCCGAATCGATCGAGATGATTGATCCTAGTGTGACCGTTGGGAGACCTAGCTAGCTTCGCTACGAAGTTTGGATCTCCAAAGAACAACAGCCGCACATCGTTGTTGCCGCCGATCTCGTGAACCTAGCCGTCGCCCATCTTGCCGCCGCCGGTTCCGGGGAGATTCTCTCCAAGAGAGACCAAGGTTGTGGACTCTTCGTAGACTTCAAGAACACATCGTCAACGAAGAGGGACACCGTAGTCTCCATACGTAGTTTGTATTTCTTGTACATTCAATTTTACTTTTGTTGTAAAGGAACGTTGGTTCCTAGTTGTAAGGGTTGGGTGCAACCCGGTTTGTAGGAGTGTTGACTCCTACGTGTGGAAGGGTTCCTTCCGATAGTGCAAGGATTGGATTTCAATCCTATTGGTGAAGAGACTGAGTCGTCCCTGGTTGGGAGATAGGTCGAACGGGGAAAGTGGATGTACCCAAGTCGGGGAACCACTATAAATTGCTTGTATACTCTGTTGTGCTGTGTTGTTTTATTTTTGTGTGCAGGTACAATTTAAATTCCGCAAAATCGCTGCACGTCACCTATTCCCCCCCCCCCCATAGGTGAAGATAGTTGACACTAGGTGGACTTTCACGATGCACCGACGCCAATACGTTGACTCGGCAAGTGTGGTTAGCACTTCGCCAACAGAAGTCCGGTGCGCCAGCCGGCAAGAGTACGCAGGAGTCCGCTTCGTGCACCAAGCGTTGAGGCGTACGATAGGTCTGACCGGTAGTGCTTTGCTGGTTTAGAGGTGGGCGAGGCCCAACCCACCGCTTCCGTCTGCCACTACGGAGGTATCCTGGGAGGTTACGGCTCCAGAAAGGGGGAACTAAAGGTCTGTGTGCACAGAGTCGGGTGTGTGCGTTGCACTTGCATGTCCATCATACCCACTTGCATGTCATAGCATAATCGTTTCTTTTAACCTTGACACCTAAAGTATAAGTGGAATGGGACGCTTATACTTTAGGACCTGCAAAACGACCCCTTGGTCTATAAGCTTGTGTGGGCAAGTTTATAAATTAAGGTTAATTTGTATATATATATTTACTGCTATTTGATAACCGACACCCCAACGTATAAATTGGTATGGGACTTTTTATACGATGGGAGCCTCGCAGAAGACCCCTTGGCTTATGTGTTTGCGCATAAGTGAAGGTTACTTTTCATACTTCAGCTTATTGTCTTACATGCTATAGAAATTGCTAGTATAGGACCGCTGCCATCTGCTTTTGATATTCTCCACCTTCAAGTCCTCCCCTTTCTTCCTCTCCGCTCGGTGCCTAGGAGCCGTGGGGGAAGGGGCGGGGGATGATAGGACTTAGTCTTTTAGACTAACGGTTTTCGAACCGCATCATTTAGGGGATCGTGGAGACCAGCATGGAGGAGCAGCCCCAGAGACCGGTGCGTTTGGAGGTGGGGCAGTCTAGCTCCGGAGTTCATACAGCCGGGACCGTGAGTCTCGACCCCGAGTAGTTTCCAGCTTTTGCTTCCGCATGAGTGATTTTGTAGTGAGGATATGTTGTACCGGGCATAAGCCTGTATTTTGCTACTCTGATGTTTTATTCTGTGGACACTCCCTTCGTGGAGTTATATTTATTATGATATGTGATTTTCTGTGGACTGCAATTTTGCATTTACTTCTTTATGCTACTTTTCTGTGATCGAAATCGGCCGGCAGAATCGGCGCTTTGTGGTGATAACCTTTCAGGGCGTGAAGGAGCCACCGCAAAACGGCGGTTCTGGGCCTAAGACCCCGGTGTCAAAAAAGAAAAAGAAAGGGGGTCTTACAAGTTAAATGTGATTTCCCTTATGGGCACACCACTGCTTCCGCTGCTTAGTTTGTCCCCAAACTAAACTCATGCGGGGGTGACCCAGGGTTGTGGACTGCTACTTTTCGATCGAGGTCCCCTCTGATACCACTTGTGGGCCCCAAACTAAACTCGCGCACCGCCGTTTTTTTGATACCAATTGGTGATGAGAGTTGAAAGAACTCCATAGTTAAGCGTGCTCGGGCTGGAGAAATCCTGGGATGGGTGACCTCCTGGGAAGTCCCCGTAGTGCGGGCTTGACTATCGAGTTTACCTCATCAAAGGGAGGCTGCGGCCACCAACAACCCGCCGGTGGGCTGGAGAGGGGTTGGGGTGCATGGCCTGCAGGCATGAATGTGAAAGGCTGACTACCAGTGGTGGGCCCGGGTCTGGACCCTGGTAGGCCGGCGGTTCCAGCTGGGTCCCATGTTGATGGGCCTGGACCGTTACAAAAAGTGCACCCCAACCCCTCTCCAGCCCACCGGCGGGTTGTTGGTGGCCGCAGCCTCCCTTTGATGAGGTAAACTCGATAGTCAAGCCCGCACTACGGGGACTTCCCAGGAGGTCACCCATCCCAGGATTTCTCCAGCCCGAGCACGCTTAACTATGGAGTTCTTTCAACTCTCATCACCAATTGAGCTGCAGATCAATGGTGATGAGAGTTGAAAGAACTCCATAGTTAAGCGTGCTCGGGCTGGAGAAATCCTGGGATGGGTGACCTCCTGGGAAGTCCCCGTAGTGCGGGCTTGACTATCGAGTTTACCTCATCAAAGGGAGGCTGCGGCCACCAACAACCCGCCGGTGGGCTGGAGAGGGGTTGGGGTGCATGGCCTGCAGGCTTGAATGTGATAGGCTGACTACCAGGAGTGGGCCCGGGTCTGGACTCTGGTAGGCCGGCGGTCCAGCTGGGTCCCATGTTGATGGGCCTGGACCGTTACAATTTTAGTCCCAATATAGGACTTAATTCCTCCACCCAGTTACATGTGAGCAGGATCCCTGAGGTTGTTGTATAACTCCCGAGTGAGGACATAGGAAAATGGATCACCAGAGAAAATCATAGAGAGTGTACCTGAGTTCTCCAAATAACCATAGATATAAGCGTACCAATCATCAATATCGATGACCATTGGCACGCTTACTCGCCTCGTCTATAGCAGAAAATGTAAACGCGGGCACTTGAGAGCGTTTCGAGAAACTGGAGCGAGATGACAGGGAGCTAGAGGATGCTATAACCTGAAACAAACAAAAAATTTCATTAAGAAAAATAACACGATAGTTAGTCTCTGGATCCTACCGCGGGGCTATAATCTGATACCGCCGCGCGGTAGCGTGACAGACTGTGCTTCGTCTTCTTCCCTGGGATCACCCCCAAAAGTCCAATTTTCCACGATTTTCACTTAAAAACGAGTAGGGGGAAGAGATCCAAGGTCATACGAAGTAGATCTATGAAAACAAAAGAGATCCATAAAAAAACAAAATCAAACTTGGAAAATGCTTGAATTCTTCATGGATCGTGCATATGCTTCGGATCTCCCCAAAAACTCCTTTTAAAAAAAATCACTTGAAAAACGTTAAGGAAGAGAGATCCAAGCTTCTACAAGATTGATCCGCGAAAATCACCATGATCCGTGGAGAAAATTCACAAATCACACTTGAAAATCATCTAAAATTGGATTGTGCCCAAAACTAAGTGAAATCCATCTTAAATTAAATCCTACATCAAAATAAAGAGAAAACGGGGAGGAGAGTACCTTGATCTCGGTAGTGCCAACAAAAATATTGTATGCGTAGGTGAGCGAGTGCACAGGCTGAAATGGAGAAATTGGATCTGAATGTAGCTTATATAACTGGGAGCTACCGCGGCGCGGTACCTCTACCGTTGACAGTAGCACTCTTATTTTACGTACAGATTCCTGACAATCAGCGTGGGTATCTTCATTATTCAGTTAATATAAATGACAACACAAGTCTCACTGTGACGTGTCTCATAATAGCGGGGTCATAGGTGTGTCGACATTAGGATTGCTAACCTGTAATCCATGTCTTCTCCTAAACCGGGAAGGGTTCCAGTAGGTCCTTGTGTGATGCTGGGGGGAAAGAGTGTTAGGCTGAGCGGGTTCTTGTGCAGGCATATGGGATTAACACCCCACCCTACGATAATTGTACAACTCCTCATGCCCATCCGTCACTTAGTACGAGGCTAGAGTGATGACACATTGTTTGGGCCAATTGGGTCATGAGCATTCTCATGGTTGTTTCGTTCATAGCACGAACATTAGTTCATGCCTCATGAAAAATAGTCTCATGCATAATACTCTATAGTGTTGTCGTATTTATTTTTGCATTTCTCTTCATTTGATTTGATTGATCTATTTAATCATTTATTTTTAACAACATTTCTGTTGTTGGATTTGAGTACTTGGTTAATCATTTTTCGACAAACATTAATAAAAAAATTTATAAAACCCAAAAATAAAAAAAAAACTATGGATTGTTAACTCTTAGGATACACCTGGCTAGAACATAGAGTGTAACGATTACCTACAATGTTTGGACTTAGGCGTGTTAATCCTTGTGAACATTGTCTACCTATGTCATGCTATGTCGAATCTATAGGTGCTCAGCTACTGAGTGCGACTAGACATGTTAGTGTTCGTTGAATATGCCTCTAGATATGTGTGAGCGGAATGACTTTACACTATTCACAAATCCCTAGACGGAGCACTCTTGTAGCAAATATATGCTTACATGCTATAACTCGTGATATTGTGTCTACCACATTAGAAATAACTTGAATAATCAATGTCACGACACATGCGCTTCTATAAAGGATAGAACTTTGGGCCAAATCTCTAGTGGTCAAGTCTGGTGTCTATGTAGGTAGATTTTGATTGATTTGGGATCCTTGGAATTCAAACTATAAAATTAATAGGTCGACGCGTATAAATAACAAATGATGAATACTATTATGCCTTGTGTCGAGGATCCCCCCAAGCACTACTCACACCTCCTGATAAATCTTTATGAGCACTGTGAGGATGAACACCTTGGTCAAAAAAATTATTTCAATCTTGTGCACGGACTAGAACCTTAAGCTTAGCGCCCCTAGTTTTAGGCTTGGTATAACGTAGATAACAACGTGACATGATTTTTCACTTTATTCCTCTCACTATCGCATATTGAATTAATAAGATAAAACATGTAATGAATGTTAACTCTACTTGATGTTTGTCTTTCGATGCTACACGTACCCACATCATTGCTCTATCTAACGCTTCCATGCATAAGAATTGGACTGAAATGACACTATATGTCAATAGCACGTAAGTTCTAGCACACAATTTATATTCGTGACATGTACAATTGTCTTCTGTATTAATACTATAATTTTTTTTTGCATTGTACTCTAAATCGTTATGTGCTTAGTTTACCTGTATTGCCTAATTCTTCTTAACTCTGATAACTGACTTAAACTATTTCTGTGTACTGTACTCAACAGTGTGACTTCTATGCGTTATACTTTCTGAATTCATTTTTGATCACCCATATTTCTGTGTACTACACTCATCAATGTCTCTTCACGGATTTCGATGCCACCATACTTCTACCCCGCGAACGCTCCGTCCTCCTTGCAAGTTGCCGCCACCGCCTTTACTCATTTTATGTGAGTATCTTGTCTTCCATCGGACCTTCCACCGACCTCCACTATCATAACTCTTCACTCCCGATAAGATCAATCATAATCTTTCGTTTCGTCTCGGCCTAATTTAAAGTAATTAACCCAGTTCCTGAGAGAAGTTTGTTTGTTTTTGTTTTTATTTGTCCTTCTCTTATTTTTCTCATTTCGTCTAGGTTTTTTCTCTCTCAACAAATATTTTGTTACTTTAAATTTTATTGATTGCCATAGAATTGCAAGTCATCAGATGATTTGCGATGTGAGCTGAAATTAAATTGCTAATTTTAAGCGCTCTAAAAATTTTTGTTAGATCTAATATCGTTGTTTTAAAATTAAATAAAAACTATTTTCGCATTGCATTCATTCCATATAGTGCGACTACGAGTGCATCAATTGATATCAAAGCCAAATTTGTCTTAGAAGTTTTGTTTAGAGATAACTTGAGTAAAAAATCACAAAAAAAACCTTGCATTTTTTTGTTTCTGTAATATCATATTGATCCCCATAATGTTAATTTTTCATTATGGCATTCCTCGTAACATCAATTCATTTTAGAATTTAGAAGACGTTGAGGAAAAGCTTCAAGAAGAGGTATCATAAGTGTAGGATGGCAAAGTCTCGCTTGAGGGAGATACAATGGTAATTTCATAGTTAGCAATCACGTCTTAACCACACCTAATGTAGACATTGGAGACGGGTGGCAAGGCGTAACATTTTTCACACCACGTGTTAGAATCAAGAAATTTGACTCCAAATGTTCGAACCTAAGGGGTAACCAATGACTACTTGTCTAGTGGTCGACCCCACCAAATTACAAGTAGAAGAAGAGGGAGAGCAAGATCTGATCCCGAGTTACCTATAAGCCAGACCCGAAATCTGCAGCGAAGAGGTCCCTCACATGCTGGTTAGTTTATAGAAATTTCCCTCCCAAACCAAGGTTGAGCTCGGCACAAGGAAGACACTGACTTGTATGAAGGAAACCTTATGTGGGAGAGCGGAGGCACATGGTCTGTGAGTAGCTTCCTCGTCCTTCCTGAGATACCAGATACTTGGCATATGGGAAACTTGTTCTCTAGGAACCTCTGTAGTAGGCAAGCTGATCTGAGTCACCTTAGGTGAGAGCACCTATGTTGGGTCTTTGACTAACGAGATATCTAGTTGGATGAACTCAGACATGATGACATGTCTGTGCCGAGCAGGCAAGAAATCACATGGGTCATCAGAGCTCACAGTGCCATCGATGAGGTCCGTCCTCTCGACCTCGATATCAAGAACTTCCCCCATTGTATGTCTGCCACCATCTACTTGTGGCCCGCCTTCATAGGGGATTCTCCTAATGTCGGTGTCGGGCTCATCCTTGGCGCGAAGGACAACTTCGCTAGCTCCTGATCCCACGCCTTCGCACAGATTGCCCACTAATAAGACTGCATCCCACTGGAAGGGACTGGATGTGTTGCCTCCGTCAGATTAGGAAGAGTTCAGCAGGCTTCGTCGCAATTATGACACTCGAGACCACATGTAACATCCCATTTCCTAATTAGGACCCTAGAAGTCCAATGGCATCCAAATTTTAAAGGTGGAACACTTAAGTGGTGAAATGTGCACCTAGACCTAAGTGAGCTAACCAAAGCCTAATTGACCTCATTCATGACCAAGTGATCTAGACAAAATATTGCTCATGACCAAAGCTTGTCAACCTACCAAAATTTTGACTTTGGTCAACCATGATCAACCAAAATTAACTACAATCAACCCATGATTAAATTAAGCTATCCATTAATTAATACCTTAACCTCACACTAACATAATGAATCATAAATCAATCCCTACCCCATCATGATTCAAACCCCATAACCAAAATCAAATGGGTCATCATTAGGCCAATTAATCTAGTCAAAGGTCAAAGCTTGGTTAGTTGAAAATTTGCCCAAATTGGAATTACTTTAAGAGCCAATAGTGGGGATAAGTATAGCTTCATTCTATCTTAGTAAGACTAGAGTTATCCCTTAAAGTTATGAGTAGCAAGGCTGGACAAAATGGTAAATAGGTAGAGTCATAGCCGGCTATAGAGGAAATAAGGCGGAAAATGGCCTCTATCGCCTTAGCATATAAAATCTCACCTTACCCCTCAATTAGCCCACATATCTTCCAAGAAATAGTTTCGAGTAGAGAAACTAAGTGGAAGGCTTAATAAGGTTTGATGAATTCAAGTCTGACCAAGCCATGTCATACCAAACTACTTCTTAGGGTGAGGTTTCCTCCTCTTCCCCTTGTGTACTAATCCTAGAATAATTTGTAATTGAAATTCAGCTCTATTAGGCTCTAATTTCACCCAAATTAGTGGATAATCACAATCAGAATGACCCTGAAATTTTGACCGGTGGAGGCGACAATCGGTCAGGGGAGGTGGCTATTGAAGACAGAAAATTTCTCAACTCCAAAATTCAGATCAATACAACCTAAGATTACCAGTCCAACGGTCGGGTTTGACGGCTTGATGGGATAGAATATAAAAATAGAAATGAAACTAAAAGGAACTCAGGTGTTGCGGTGGGAGGTCCCACCGCATATAGAGATGCTTTGAAGAATCTTCCCCTCTACAACCAAAGATGGTCGAGCAGAGTATAAGGTGGATACTAGAAGGAGACTATCACAAGACGATGACTAAGGGGATGATCACTGTCTTATTGCTCAAGTCCTTGATAGCGGGATCCTAAAGCCTAGCCAAAAGTATAAAAAAGGGTCAATCAAGATCATTTGTGAGATCTGAGATATCCATATCAGTGTACCCCTAGAGTCCTATTTATAGGAAAACAAAAGGGTGGGTGTCTTATTTATAGCCCAGCCCCCACCTGGCGACTAAGAGACTACTGGCGGAGCTCGCCCAGCTTGGGCGAGTAACTGCCTTAGTCGTCTTCCTTGCGAGTATGCAAGGGGAGCTCGAAATACTCGCCAAGGCATTCTTCTATCTTGAATGTTGTCTTTGAATTTTGCATTAACCAATTGACTTTGACCCTTTACTGACATGGCTTTGAGGGGTCCACCCTCAATGAATATTGGTTGTACAAAATCCGTACTCTTTGTGAGCGACATTTGAATTTGGAAAGAAACATCCAACACTTATTCGGCAAGCTGCTTCTAGCGACTATCTAGACTACACACAATCTCATGCTGGCTCCTGACTTATATAAATAGGCATGACAGTCAGCTCGGAGTCGTGACGCAACATTAAGAGGACAGTTTTCGATCCTTGTCGTTCCAAGATTACACGCCCTAGGTCACGGGAGTGACCTCTTCTACAACTGCCAGATTAACTCCCACCGTTTTAAGTTCCCGTCGTTTTCAGGAACACTCAAGACATGCCCTAGGTCACGGGCACGATCTAGTGGCGTGACTCATAATTTAACAGATTTTGGCGGTTTTCTCCCAACTTTCCTGGGCTTTCAAGACGTCGGTTTCGTACCTTACACACCCTAGGTCACGAGAGTGACTCACCAACAAAGTTCACTATAAATTCCAGATCGACAAGACCAGAAGCTGGGGAGGAAGATTAGAGTTAGATTTTAGAGTTATTTTTCAGCATTGTTGCATTTCTTTCTTTTATTTTTTTTATTTCTTAATTTGTCTTTAGCTTTGTTTATTTTTAATTCAAGTACTTTTCTTTTGCAATCATGTCACTCTTTTTATGTAATTTCTTTATCATGTTGAGTAGATAAATTTCATTTAGCAATTGATCATGATGAAATTTGATAAAATAAACTTCTTTATTTTTCTTAAAATTGTCAAGCTCACTAATATTCACTTCGATTTATCTTTGAATTTAGTTGCATCAAATTTATATGACATGAATATATTTTTGACCCTAGATCTGTATCCTAGATTAACAGAATGATTGTGGATACGAGTAGATCACTCGAAGATAGAAGGAGTTGCATGCACTCCTCGAGAGAGGATGACATAAATCTTCCGGATTGGAGTCAAATCCAATAGTGAGGTTCACCGTAAAAAACAAGCTTAGTGGTTTTAACTGGTTAAGGGGTCTTAATCGATCAACCTAAGTTTAGTCGAGAGCATATTCTCGAGAGAGGCGCTTTCGTATTTTGGGAACCTCTACGATCGAAGTAAGTAATTAGGAGCTTGTATTTTATTATTTCATAAAAAGTTTATTTTAATCCAGAGGGATACTAGATCAAGTGTTATATTTTATTTCATAGTTTAATTAACCACTTTTTATATTCAAATAAAATAATATTAATTTGTGTGAGTAGAAGTTGTCAACAGACCTAAAATAAAATGACACGTGATATTTTACTTTAAAATATCCTATACTATGAACGATAAGTGCGCTTGTCTATAGTTCATAGATTTGGAGATATTATTTACCTTATGTTGGGTACATTGGAATAAATGTACCTGATTTGAAGAAGCCTCACCTTACTCAATGATATACATCAAAATGTATTTGATGTGTTTTGAGTTTAGTTGTGCAGGTTAAGTATTTGCAGGGAAAGCTGAAAAGTTTCTAAGTCCATGTGTCGACACCTAGAAGAAAAGTGTCGACACTTAAGAAGGCTTGTGTCGACACCCAGAGAAGCAGTGTCGACACTTGGAGTAATTGTGTCGACACCAGGAATGCAGAGTCGACACCAGAAGGAAAGTGTCGACACATACAGGTTGTGTCGACACTCAATGAAGAAAGTGTCGACACTAGGAGGCTGTGTCGACACTCAGCAAAGTTCAACAAATTCTAAGTATAAGTGTCGACACAAAGGAGATGTGTCGACACTCAGCCAAAGTCTCAACACAAGAAGAATGTGTCGACACAAGGAGTAGTGTCGACACTCAGCAAAAGTATCAACACAGAAGGTATGTGTCGACACCAAGAAGATGTGTCGACACTTAGCAAGTATCAACACAAGAAGTTGTGTCGACACAAAGGAGTTGTGTCGACACTTACAAGAAATAAACTAAGTTTCAAAAAAGAAGGACTTGTGTCGACACACAGGATCAGTGTCGACACATGTTGAAAAAGCAGTGTCGAGAAGCAGATTCTACAATACAAGGAGTTGTGTCGACACCATGAAGACTAGTGTCGACACTTAGTCAACTTGTGTCGACACTTGGTCTATTTGTGTCGACACTTTAAGACTGACTGTCTCGACACTTTCAGACAGTTACAGAAAATTCAAGAAGTGACTGGATGACTTGACAGCTGCCATTCCAGCCAGTCTACTGTAACTGTCAGAGCTGTCAGAAAGTCGTTAGAAACCGGATCAGCCCGTCACCATGAAGAATGCATATATAAAGGCCTATACCTTCAACAGATCAGAGTTGTTGAAAGCAATCAAAAAGAGACAGTTCAAGTGAAGATCTAAGAATTTGGAGAGAGATAGAGCTCCTTCCAAGAAGACAGCTGTTGAACTAGGCTGTGAAGAAAGTTTCAGATTGAGATCTGAATCTTAACTTAGCAGTGATTGAAGATCAGCTGTATAGAGAATCAACCCTACTGTGTTCTAAATTCAAGAAGCTTTGAAGGAAGCCAAGGGAGGTTGATCTCAGCAAAGTTCTTCCAAAAACTCATCAAGAAACCTGTCAACTCTTCTCACTTATTCTGAGTTGTGGGTATATACATTGTATTTTTAATTTCTTGTAGGATCCTTAGGGATTTGAGTTGTAAGCCTGAAATTATAAAGGCTGAGTGGTAGGGCCTGTGTGCCTGAGTGTAGGAGATAATTTTCTCTGAGTGTAGGCCTTGTTGAAGGCTGAGTGTAGGTCTTTGTGAAGACTGAGTGGTAGGGCTGTGTGCCTGAGTTGTAGGAGTGGGATCACTCTGAGCTATAGGAACCTATTTGGGGTTCTGAGTGTAAGATCTGAGAATCTGAGGAATAGTGGAGAAGTTGGGCCGAATCTACTATACTACTAGATAGGCGAAGGGGGAAAGTGGATGTACCCAGACCTTGGGGAACCACTATAAAACTGTGTGTACTCTGTGTATGTGATTGATTCTGTGTATGTTGTGTAAAGTTCTGTGAATTCTGTGATTAATACTGCCTAAAAGTTCAAAAAGATAAGGTCACCTATTCACCCCCCCCCCCCCTCTAGGTGATTAGGTACAATTGCTTTTCAAGTGGTATCAAAGCGAGGTTACTCAAAAAGGACATAACTGTCTGAGTAAAAGATCCTGTTGGCAGATACAGCATAATCAAGAAAAGCAAGAAAATGGGTTCAACAGAGAATCACAAAGAACTAGGATCCATGAAGTTGCCAATCTGTTGAAAGGAGATTTTTGGCATCTGGAAAGAAAGGGTTAGACTATTTATGGAAGCCTCTGACCCCAGAATCTATATCACAATCAAAGAAGGGGCATATGTGCCAATGAAGGTATCTGTGTTAGATGCAAGTCAGAGAACTCCAAAAGACTATTCTGAAATGACCAAGGATGAGATTATTCTGGCCACTATGGACAAGAGGGCCCAGAATATTATTGTGAGTGCAATAGATGATGCCACATTCCAGAATTTGATTCACTGTAAAACATCAAAGGAAATGTGGGACACACTGATAGTGTACATGGAGGGCTCTGAAGAAGTTAGACAGGACAGAAAGTCTTTGTTAAACCAAGAAATATGAAAGTTTCATACAAGGCAGGTCTGATAGTATAACAGAATATTACAAGAAATTCTATAGGATTGTCAATGAGTTGATGTCTTATGGAAGAGAATTCAGCAACTATGAGATGAATGATAAGTTCTTGAGATCCCTAACTAAAGACTGGGATACTAAGATTTGTGCCATAAGGGAAATGGCCAAATTAGCAGACATTCCTCCTCCAACATTATTTGGCAAACTGTTATCCTATGAGATGCAGTTGATGGTAAGGAAGGAGGAGGAGAAGACTACAAGAATTGAGCACAAAGAAAGAGCTATGGCATTCAAGACAGAAGCCACCAGGAAATATAAAAGTAAGTCTCCATCTCCACCTCCAAAAGTTGTTGAGACTGAGACAGATGAGTCAGAAAGCAAGAATTCTAAAAACAGTGAGAGTGATGAAGATTTTGCAGCTTTCACTAGACATTTTCAGAAGTTTCTTAAGAAGAAACAGTGGAGATCTAAGCCATCCACTTCACAGAAGTCATCAAAGTATGACAGGAGAAAGCCCAAGACAAGTAAAACTACATCTTCAAAGATATTCTGTTATTGTTGTAACAAACATGGACATGTTGTTGCTGACTGTCCAGAGAAGAGGAAAGAGTCTACTGATAAGAAGAAGACTCAAATCAAGGGAAAAAAGGAAAGGTCCTTTGTTGCTAAGAAGGACAAAAGTCTGTCAGATATGTCTTCTTCAGAAACTGATTCAGAAGCTGAAGCTTACATTGGACTGTTTGCTAAAGAAGAAGAAGATGAGTTCATCCAATTAATGAACTCAATATATGAGCAAGAGGACAATCAGTGCCAGGGACTGATGGCCTTATCAGAAGGAGATAAAATCCAGGATCAGCCTGGACCAAGTCAGGTAAAAAATTGTTCTGTTAGTTCAATTTCTAGTACTGGATCAGAATCAGACTCATCAGCATCAAGTGATGAGAGTGGATCTGAATCTGAAGGAAATATTCATCAATTGATTAATGAATATAGAGTAGTGTTGCAAGCTTTAAAGAAAAGCAAATCCTTGGCCAAGAGTCAGGCTAAGGAGATTGTCCGTCTAAAAGTTGCTGCAACAGATTTTGACAAGTTAGTTGATCAAAAATTAAATGAAATAGCCAGGCTGAAGAACATTACTGTTATTCAGATGGGAACTATTGCATTCAAGAAGGATTAAATCAGAAATCTGGAGATTAGTGTTCAGAAGGAGAGAGATATAGTTGCAAGGTTTTCTAAACCAAAGTCTGTTCTATCTTTGATAGATGAGTTCATTTCTCAAAAGGGTAAAACTGGATTGGGGTTTACTAAACCTGCCAGGACTGTAAAGTCCAAGTCTAAGGGCAAAGCCCCAGTTCTCAACAAGCCTGCTGTAGATAGAACAGCTAGGGTTGTACCTAAGCAAAGGTACAACATATTTGAGTGCTGGTGCTGTGGCAAGGTAGGCCACTTTGCCATACACTGTTGGCACAATTCTAGTGCCAAGGTGAGTAGCAATCTGCCTGCTAGAAAAGCTACAGGTAGTTTTGTTAAGAGGTAAACTAACCAGCACCAAGGACCCAAGAATTCTTTGGGTTCTAAGGTTAACTAATCTGTTTTGCATGTGAGTCCAAGTGGTCATGCCCTAATATGGTACTTGGACAGTGGATGTTCCAGGCACATGACTGGAACTAGGGGATTGCTAAAGGACTATACACCAATCAAGGATGGTCCTAAAGTCACCTTTGGTGGTTCTGAAAAAGGAATCATCAAAGGCTTTGGTAACATTTCTAGCAACCTTATTACAATTACTCAAGTGGCTTATGTTAAAGGTTTGAAACACAACCTCATTAGTATAAGTCAGCAGAGTGATTTAGGATATGAAATCTCATTTGTTAAAGATGGTTGTCATATCAGGAGGTCAAATGATCAAGAGATCATTCTGACAGGTTATAGAAAGAGAAATGTCTATTGTCTAGACATTATGTGTGAGAACAATGTTTCTCCTGTGTGTCTTGTAGCTGATGAGAAAGTCTCTCATTGTGTCAAATGGCACAAGAGGCTAGTGCATCTTAACTACAAGACAATTGGCCAACTCTATAGCAAAGAGTTAGTGAGGAATGGTCCTCAAGTTAAGTGTATTAAAGATGAGATATGCTCAGCTTGTCAAAAGGGCAAGCAGACTAGATCCACCTTTAATAGCATTGAAAAAAAGATGTTGTGAGGTGCTTATACCTCTTGCATATGGATCTCTTTGGTCCTATGCCAGTTCACAGCCTAGGTAGGAAGGTCTACACATTTGTCGTTGTAGATGACTACTCAAGGTTTTCCTGGGTGTTCTTCCTTATACAGAAATCTAAAACTCCAAGTATCTTATACAGCTTTGTTAAACAAATTCAGAATGAATTGGACAGTACAATGGTCAAAATCAGAAGTGACCATGGTACTGAATTTCAGTCTGACAGTATGACAAAACTGTGTGAAGAATTTGGAATTTTTCAGGAATTTTCTTCATCAAGAACACCTCAGCAAAATGACATTGCTGAAAGGAAAAATAGAACCTTGATTGAGGCTGGTAGAACCCTATTAAGTGACACATCTCTCCCAGAATATTTCTGGGCTGAGGCAGTAAACACTGCATGCCATATAATTAATAGGGCTACTATCACCAAGAGCCACAATAAGACCCCCTATGAGATTGTGAAAGGCAGAAAACCAAATCTATCCTATTTCAGGATCTTTGGTTGTAAATGATATATACTTAACAATGGAAAGTCTTACTTAACCAAGTTTGCTGCCAAATCCCAAGAGGGGATCTTTGTTGGGTACAACAACAATAGTAAGGCTTATAGAGTCTACAAATTGACTACTGAAGTTGTAGAAGAGTCTGTTCATGTAGTCTTTGATGAAGCTAGACTCATTAACAATGAATTGTCTAGAAGTATTTGTAGCTCCATAGGCGTGACTAAGAAGATGGACAAGCTTACTATTGAAGAAGGATCTACTGCAAGTCAGCGTGTGGATGATAGTGGTTGTTGTCCAGGGGGAGTACTAGATGCACCTGATGTAGAAGAAGACCAAGGGGTGCAGCAAGTTGAAGAAGCTGAAGGAGTACAACCTGAAGACAGGCTGCCTCCAGCTAATAGACATTTAAAAGATCATCCAACCAATCAAATCATTGGTGATCTCAGACAAGGGGTACAAATAAGGAGCAGAAAACTAAGTTCAGTACTCTACTCCAGTTTTCTATCCCAAGTAGAGCCAAAGAAATTTGAAGAAGCCATCCTAGACCCTCATTGGATTGAGGCAATGCAAGAGGAGCTGAACCAGTTCAAAAGATGCAATGTCTGGGAGCTTGTTCCTAAACCAAAAGACCACAACATAATTGGAACTAAGTGGATCTTTAGGAACAAGATGGATGAACATGGAGTGATTATAAAGTACAAAGCAAGACTGGTTGCAAAAGGATATAGGTAGGAAGAAGGTATTGACTTTGATCAGACCTTTGCTCCAGTAGCCAGACTGGAGGCAATAAGGATGTTTTTGGCCTATGCAACCTATCAAGGATTTAAAGTATACCAAATGGATATTAAGTCAGCCTTTCTGAATGGAAATCTGAAGGAAGAAGTCTATGTGGAACAGCCATCAGGTTTTGTTGATTCAACTAAATCTAATTATGTTTATAGACTTAGGAAGGCTTTGTATGGGTTAAAATAAGCCCCTAGGACTTGGTATGAAACCCTGTCTAGTTTCCTCATTGAGAATAAATTCACAAGGGGGAAAATAGACAAGACTCTATTCCTTAGGGAATCCAGAGGTAAGATAATCTTAGTCCAAATATATGTAGATGACATTATATTTGGGTCTACTGAAAATAGTCTTTGCAGAAAGCTTGCAAAACTTATGCAAGGATAATTTGAAATGAGCAGTATGGGGAACTTAAGTTCTTCTTGGGTCTCCAAGTTAGACAGACTGAGAATGGTTTATCCATATGCCAGTCTAAGTTCACTCTATAATTGATAAGGAAGTATTGTATGGAATCATCCAGTACCATGAAAACTCCTATGGGATCAAGTATGTCTCTTAGCAAAGATGATGCAGGGAAACCTGTAGATGAGACTTTGTATAGAGGGATAGTTGGATCCCTATTGTATTTGACTGCAAGTAGACCAGATATCATGTATGCTACATGTGTTTGTGCTAGGTACCAAGCTTGCCCTAAAGAATCTCATTTGACAGCAGTCAAAAGAATTCTGAGATATCTTAAGGGCACTCCTTATCTAGGCCTTTGGTACCCTAGGAATGGAGACTTTGAACTGACAGGTTATTCAGATGCAGATTTTGCAGGATGCAAGGAAGATAGAAAAAGTACAACTGGTACCTGTCAATTCTTAGGTGGAAGACTGATTTCATGGAGTAGCAAGAAACAAACAAGTGTAGCTATCTCCACAGCAGAATCAGAGTATGTGGCTGCAGGAAGTTGTTGTGCTCAACTTCTATGGATACAACATCAGCTTGAAGATTATGGTATTCAAGTAAGTAGAACACCTCTATTTTGTGATTCTACTAGTGCTATATCTATTGCAAACAATCCTGTTTCCCATAGTAGGACTAAGCACATAGAAATAAAATACCATTTTCTAAGAGAACATGTGGAAAAAGGAGATATTTCACTAGAGTATGTTAATACAGATAATCAACTAGCTGACATGTATACTTAACCTTTAGATGAAACCAAATTCAATAGGTTTAAAATTGAATTAGGTATGATAAACTTAGAATAGTTTACAAAAATTGGTTAAGTAAAAAGATGTCGACACACAGAGTTGTCTGTGTCGACACTTAGACTTTACACAGAATTAGTCTAGTAAAGTCTCTACTAAGTGTCGAGCTAAGTGGTGTCGACACATAAACAAGTGTCGACACAAATATTCTGTCGACTATACTTGTGTCGACATATTGTTGTCGAGACATTATAAGTCTGTGTCGACACTTTTCAACAGTGTCGACACAATTTAAGTATTTTGACGCGCCCTTTCATCTTCGATTCTAGAAAGGTATAAATAGGTTTTCGCCATTGTCTATCGACACGCTCGCCAAAGTTTCGAGACCAAACTTGTGTGTCGACACCTCTCTTCTCTAAATTCAAATGTCTTCAAACCCTAATGGCGCCCAAACTAGAAGAGAATGTGAATGAAGGATATGAACTCGTGCGACATGCATTTGATGACGCGGAACCCGAGATCAAATGCGTGATAACCCTAATCGCAGAGACTGGATTAGAATTTCTTGTTTCAGAACCGATCAAGATCTGGAAGAAGGAGGTCTTGGAATTTCTGAATGGAGCAACAATAGATGAATTAGGACTCAAGATAAAGTCCAGAGTTCATGGGGCAAATGTGAAGGTCTCTCCTAAGAGTCTGAGAAAGGTACTAAACCTACCAAGAACTAAGGAAGAAGAAGATGTTTCTGCATCTAAGACTAGAGAATCATTAACATGGTGTGGACTGGACTCCAAAATGAAATTTGGATCAGTATTCAACAGAAAAGGAATGAACAGCCAAGGAAAATTCTTGTCTGAAATAGTTGGCAAGGTTATCCTGAGCAAGCCTGGAGGCCATGACAGAATCTCAGCTCACATGTTTAGCCTCATGACAAGGATAATATTCAAACTAAATACTGATTGGGCTACAGTTATGTTTGATAATACAAAAGAGAGTATGAAGAAGCCCAATTTGGGTAGAATACTGAGTCTATACCTAGCTGGTAGTATACCAGAGGTGATGAGTCAAGCAGCTGGATCTAAGATCAACCACATGAGGAAGATGAATATGAGAATCTTCTCTAGATGGGATAGAGTGTTAACCAAAGAAATACCAACTCCTGAGAAGGTAACACCCCAAAGGAAGAAGAAAAAGACAGCCCCTGTGGCTCAAGAATCATCAAGCAGCTCTGAAGAGCATGTAGTGTTCACTCCAGATGAGGAAGAAACTGGAAATGCTGGACAATCTTCAGCTAGACAAGAAGATACACAGAGGCAGGGGGAGCTACCACAAGCTAGCCCAACTCACCTGGATCCACTCCAGGGGGAGCCCTTACTTGTGGATGAGCCAACTCCTCTAGAGAGTGAACAAGCTACTCAAACTATACTTGAGGTAATAACTGAAATCAACCAATTAAATTTCCCTATTGAGAATGAAGTTATGACTGACCCATTATCTGATGTTACTCAGCAACCTCAGATTCTTAGTCAACCTCAGGATGTTGTCATGGAAGACACATCTGTTGCAGATAAAGTGGTTGATGAGATTAGAGATTCTCCACCCCATCATCAACAGGAATTTACCTTAGAAGAACTATCCCCTGACCTTCTCCAAACTGACTTTGAGAAATAAAGTGCTGTTGCTGAGGGGGAGACAGTAATTATTAAGGGGGAGCAAGTGGAGATTCTAGAAGAAACTGCAAGCAAGGACACTGAAAAACCAAAGGATGCTGAGCAGGTTCCTAGGACTGACAAGGATTTACCTTCAAGCCCTAAGGACATGGTTGATATTTCTAGCACATCTGCTTCAGAAGATGAAGAGGCTGCAAGAGACAAGAAGAGGAAATTTCAAGTCTTCAAGAGGAGGAGCCAGACCTATAAAAAGGCACTGCAAACAATTGCTCCACAACCTGCCCCATCTACAGATTTCAGTTCTCTGATGGTGGCTTTATAAATAAAGATGGATGAGTAAAGGCAAGCAATAGAAAAATATATAGATGAAGGCCATAAGTCATTGCAATTTGATCTGGCCCAAGACATCAAGTCAATCAGATTTGAAATGAATCTGAACAAGAAAGAAATGACTGACTGCTTTCATAAGGGAGGAAATGCAGTAGTCTATCTGGCCACTCATCAGGAGAAGATCAAAACACAAGTAGATGATATTGCAGTGAAGCAAGGCTATGTCCTGGAGAACCAGCTGAGAATGAATGATAATCTCACTGCTTCACACAATGCAATAGTAACAGAAATGAAGAATATAGCTACTGGTCAGACTACAGCAAGTGCTACAGCTAAGGCAGAATTTGATAAAGCATTACAAGAAGGTATCACTGCTGTTACTTCTGCTCTTCAAGATTCCCAGAAGCTAATCACTGAAAAACTCCAAAGGTTGAAACCTTTCTACAAAAATGGAGTAAACTATCTGAATGCCCAGATAAGATTCCAGAAAGATGATCTAAGAGATCACATTGAAAGAGAAGTCATAAAGGGGGAGAGGGTGTTAGTCAAAGCAGGCTCTGATCATGCAAAGTGGATTTCAAATTCCATCAGAGCCACCCTTGGATATCCTCCATTATGTGATGATGACAATGTTGCAGAGTCTGGAATTAATCCTGCATATCTTGGAGGGGAGCAAGCTGAAGTAGCTCAAGTAATATACCCTCCACCAGACTTTGATATGATACATCAAGAGATACAAACAATGTATAGTCCTCCTGAAGGAAAGCAAAATGTCATCCTTGAGAAAGTGGTTCAGCCTGTGCCAGAGGCAATACTGAAAGAACAAGAAGCTTTGCTAAAAGAACAAGAGACTCAATTGTCTAAGAAGAGATTTAGAGAGCAAGCTGAACTTAAGCCTGACTTTGAACAATGGAGCCTCACTTCCAGGAATATCATCTTGACTGCATGGAAGGCTGCCAAGGACAATATCCAGGATAGAAACAAGTGGTACTCTGAACTGGAGTGGAGGAAGCATGAGAATAGGTAAGAGGCCATTGTGCAATACAGAAGAAAGGCTAAGATGGGAAAGCAACCTCCTACTGCACAAGAGCCTAGCAAGTACTTCCCAAAGCCTTATCATTACTTTGAAAGGCAGAAGATCAAAGCTGAAGAATTGAAAAAGAAGGATCTTAAAGGAAAGAAGCCTGCTGCTGCTGAAGATGCTGAAGCCCCAGTCCAAGCAAAGATAAATCTGGAAAGGGCATTGTGATCAAGGAGGCTGAGCAGCAATAGGATAGAATTTTTTCTTAAGTTTACTATGTGTAATCAGTTGTTTTCAACTTTCTGTAAACTTTTGAATAATGAATATGTTGAAGTTGTTAGAATAATGTGATATATGTTAAATTTATTACATTACTGTTCTGAGATATTTGTGTATACATGTTTATGTACTTACCCTGTTATATAATCCTGTTTTACATTATACTGTAAATTTGTTATGTATGGTGTATATCATTGACTAAGGGTTATGACTTCTCCAAATAGGGGGAGATTGTTGGGTACATTGGAATAAATGTACCTGATTTGAAGAAGCCTCACCCTACTCAATGATATACATCAAAATGTATTTGATGTGTTTTGAGTTCAGTTGTGCAGGTTAAGTATTTGTAGGGAAAGTTGAAAAGTTTCTAAGTGCATGTGTCGACACCCAGAAGAAAAGTGTCGACACTTAAGAAGGCTTGTGTCAACACCCAGAGAAGCAGTGTCGACACTTGGAGTAATTGTGTCGACACCAGGAATGCAGAGTCGACACCAGAAGGAAAGTGTCGACACATACAGGTTGTGTCGACACTCACTGAAGAAAGTGTCGACACTAGGAGGCTGTGTCGACACTCAGCAAAGTTCAACAAATTCTAAGTATAAGTGTCGACACAAAGGAGATGTGTCGACACTCAGTCAAAGTCTCAACACAAGAAGAATGTGTCAACACAAGGAGTAGTGTCGACACTCAGCAAAAGTATCAACACAGAAGGCATGTGTCGACACCAAGAAGATGTGTCGACACTTAACAAGTATCAACACAAGAAGTTGTGTCGACACAAAGGAGTTGTGTCGACACTTACAAGAAATCAACTAAGTTTCAAAAAAGGACTTGTGTCGACACACAGGATCAGTGTCGACACATGTTGAAGAAGTAGTGTAGAGAAGCAGATTCTACAACACAAGGAGTTGTGTCGACGCCATGAAGACTAGTGTCGACACTTAGTCAACTTGTGTCGACACTTAGTCTATTTATGTCGACACTTTAAGACTGACTGTCTCGACACTTTCAGACAGTTACAGAAAATTCAAGAAGTGACTGGATGACTTGACAGCTGCCATTCCAGCCAGTCTACTGCAACTGTCAGAGCTGTTAAAAAGTCGTTAGAAACCGGATCAGCTGGTCACCATGAAGAATGACTATATAAAGGCCTATACCTTCAACAGATCAGAGTTGTTGAAAGCAATCAAAAAGAGACAGTTCAAGTGAAGATCTAAGAAGTTGGAGAGAGAGAGAGCTCCTTCCAAGAAGACAGCTGTTGAACCAGGCTGTGAAAAAAGTTTCAGATTGAGATCTGAATCTTAAGTTAGCAGTGATTGAAGATCAGTTGTATAGAGAATCAACCCTACTGTGTTCTAAATTCAAGAAGCTTTGAAGGAAGCCAAGGGAGGTTGATCTCAGCAAAGTTCTTCCAAGAACTCATCAAGAAACCTATCAACTATTCTCTCTTATTCTGAGTTGTGGGTATATACATTGTATTTTTAATTTCTTGTAGGATCCTTAGGGATCTGAGTTGTAAGCCTGAAATTATAAAGGCTGAGTGGTAGGGCCTGTGTGCCTGAGTGTAGGAGATAATTTTCTCTGATTGTAGGCCTTGTTGAAGGCTGAGTGTAGGTCTTTGTGAAGACTGAGTGGTAGGGATGTGTGCCTGAGTTGTAGGAGTGGGATCACTCTGAGCTATAGGAACCTATTTGGGGTTCTGAGTGTAAGGTCTGAGGATCTAAGGAATAGTGGAGAAGTTGGGCCGAATCTAGTATACTACTAGATAGGCGAAGGGGGAAAGTGGATGTACCCAGACCTTGGGGAACCACTATAAAACTGTGTGTACTCTGTGTATGTGATTGATTCTGTGTATGCTGTGTAAAGTTCTGTGAATTCTGTGATTAATACTGCCTAAAAGTTCAAAAAGATAAGGTCACCTATTCACCCCCCCCCCTCTAGGTGATTAGGTACAATTACTTTTCACCTTAAATTTTACCCATCATGTTTTTGGCGCCATTGTTGAGGAGTTATTTTTTAAATTCAATTCTATTAAGCAAAGGTTATTTTACTTTTCTTTTCTTTTTTTAAAAATAAGTTATCTCAATTGGCCGCCACTGTTGTCGAGCTTCAAAACAAAGTTAATCTTTTAGAAACCGCACGAAAGATCCAAATTTATTGTTATTATTGTGGTGCTTCTCATCGAAGTAAGACTTGCTATATTTATTATAATTATCAAAAAATTTCTTATGAAAATAATTTTGATAATAATTATTCTCACTTTAATGATAATTGTTTTTCAAATTTGCATGAAAATAATTTTTAAATTTTACTAATTTTCATGAAAATAATTTTTGAGCTTTGACATGAATAATATTTTTGATTTAAATAAATTTTCTTCGAACTCGGTTGTTGATTTTTCTTATTCGAAAAATCACTGGGAAAGATTCCTGAGTAATGAGAATAATTCCTTAGATTCGAATTTTTTGTTCTTCTTCTTCCGCACCCCAAGCTGTGTCTTCTAATTTTGGGAAATTTTTGCAAATTCAATTTCTTCCTCCTCCCCAAAATTTAGAAACTATTAATACTTATTCTAATGATTTTTCTCCATCTTCAAATAATTATCTTATAGAGGAACATGAATCTTCATGTACCCTCTTAGTTTCTTATACCGATGATGAAAAAAACTATTATTTCAAGAATTTATTCATTGTGTGGACTCACCAGGTGAAATAGAAGAAGAACATGTTGTTGGAGCCGACTATTCACATATCCTTAGTTTGCTAATATCAAACCCCATGTTATATTTAATCACATCTTGTGTTTGGTAGAGTGTGCAGTTTTACAGGTCCAAGCAATGCAAGAAGCTCTCCTCTAGCACCTACCGTCGAGAGATTGTAGCTATCGTCGAGCGGTAGCCTGAACTGAATGGACATGGAGCTCGGGTTACTACCGCATCGCGCTAGTACTACCGCTCGTGCTAGCTCAAGGATTTATTTCAGCCAGGCGCTCGGGGAGCTACCGCTCAGGCATTAGCTTTATACCACGTCGCGCTAGCCTACTCAACAATCGTCGAGATAGATTAGTCGAGATGCCTGGACTATCGTGAGGAGTTACCTTTCTACCGCACTGCACTAGCTTTGAAAAAAAGGAAAATATTTGTTTTGAATATTTTTTCCAAATTTGCAGGACATCTGTCAGCATCAAGCGTGTAAACCTACCGCCGGATACTAGTCTTACAACCGGCGGTAGCCTATTTTTACAAAGACATATAAAAGGTGTATCATTTTTTGTATTCCTTACCAAGACAAAAATAGACTCAGTTCTTTGATTCCTAGGATTCGGCCGCCTCTCTGTGGTCTGTTCCGCCATCTTTGTCGAAGGAAAAGAAAACTGCCTCCCTCCCATTCGTGCAGGAAGAACTCCGGCAAGCCAAGGACTATAACGACTATGAAGAGTTGATCGGTTGCGAGCATACAAAGATCTCAAGCACCAGTCACAGATAGATCAACGGAGGAATCGTCAATTGGGAGATTCAATCTAAAATTTTTCTATACTTTTGATTGTATTCTTTTCTTTTCTCTGTAATCTTGTGTCGAGGGAAATCGACCGGAGATGGTCATCGGAATCCGGGGAGGATTCCGTGAGAAATTGTCTCGGGGAAGGGACGTCTAGATCGAGTGATCCAGCGGGGCTCTAAGATACTTCCTTGCGTGAAGGTGAAGAGCCGGCTCAAAGACCTTCCTCAGAGGGTAAGGGAGAGAACCAACCGGTCCGGGGAGCGTGTCGGTACAGAAAACCAAAAGTTGTTTTCATTCAGCGCCTCCGATCTCTGGCGTCACAGATATCAAGCTTTTTTTAATCGTTAAAACAGTTGTTGATTTAGTTTGTAATGAAATTCATTTTCTGTTTCTTTACTTGCATATAACGTTGTGATTGGAAGCCAGTGATTTTTTGAAGGGTGCATAGATCTCGAAGGAGGAATCTACCTAGAAAAACGAGTTTTGTGACGTACATCCGCGCCTTAGCTACCTAATGCCCTGCGCTATCTTCCAAAACTAGTTTTCCTGGTTAGAAATAAATTGAATTTCTAATAAACGCAGTAAACCTTATTCATCCGCCTCTAAGGTTCCTAACTAAGCATGATCGTCATATAAATGTTAAAGCTATGAAAAGTTTATTTTGTGTGCTTGGTCAAGAAATTTTTAAACTCATCTACACTCTACCCACTGCCTATGATATATGGAAATTTCTTGAGTCTACTTATAGTCCTCTTTCTAAAATTGACGAGACTGAGCAATTTTTCATGGATCTGAGTGAAGAACCAAATGGAGATCTACTCCTGGAGAAAGACATGGCAATCACATCACCGGAAAGGGAAGTTGAAATCTCGACTATGGATGAGGCAACTCACGAAGAAGTCAAAAGAAACTTTATTCACCAATCTTGACCCCATCCAAGAGCACAGTAAGAAAATTAAACTCCCCTCGTGTATACAATTCTATTTTTACATTGAATATGCTAGATGCAGCTAGGCATAGAATGGAGAAACTGAAAAGTATTAAATCAAAACAACGTTTAGAAAATAATCGTTTAAATGCAAGTGTAAATGCAAAATCTACTGTTGTCGTGCATAATTCTCCTGCATGCTCTTTAGATAACAACTCTACACCTTATATAGACTATAATAAATTAAATAAAAAACATAAGGGTGTTGAAAAAGATCCTCTCTCTGCAAAAGAACAAACTGAGGAACCATGCCTAGAAGAATCATCTGTCAAAAGGGAGTGTGCTAGATGCAATGATTATAAAAATGAAATTAAGGAGATGAATGAGACTTTTGACGAATTCAGGAGTAAGTATGAAGCCCATATTCAATCTGTCGGCTCCACTCTTAAAAATAGCACAATCGCGTACAATAGATCTAGACAAAATCTCAAAATTAAAAATAAAGAGTTAATTGCGAAAATTAATGTAACAACTTGATTTTTCCTCTATCATGATGATAACAATTATAATAATAATAACAATAATAAAAAAAAACAAAACCCTATTTTCCCTTCTCTTTAAACCCGAGCCACCACCCCCCCCGTCCATTTTGTTATTTCCCCGTATACGCAAACTCGTCGACCCAGGGTTTCCTCTCCCATCTCCTGTATCGTAGCCGCAAGCCGTCGATCCCGCCTCCTCCTCCTCTCGCAGCCCCCGACGCCTCTCCCGACTGGTTTCCCTGAGGGACCCTATACGGTGTAATGGAGGATGTGCTGTAGGTGGCCTCTCTCGTGAGGTAATAGGAATCTCGCCTACTTTATAGATCTGAGGGCAACTATCTATAAGGTACGCCGACTAGTCGACGGTAGGGTACTTCTCCATTAGGATGCTCTAAATCACACCACCCAAAGGAAGTATGTTCACCCTCTTGCGGTCGGGGATTTGAGGTGATATGTATAGCGCATCATCGAGAGGATGAGATCCGAGACACTGAAGGCTTTCTCACCTAGGATATAGTATGTCACCATTGAGAGTTGCGCCGTGATTTTCTTGATATCCCCGGCCTTGAACATTAGAGAGTGACGGAGGACATCTTGGATGATGCGGGCATCAGGAGTGACTGTATCCACTATAGTGATGAGATCTACACACTCATCCACACGGTGGAGAACCTCATTGATATCTCTCCAGTTCAGGCTGGTTCTGAAGGGCTCAACGATGTCGAAGCACGAAGAATTGGAAGTCCAGACATATTTCTGATCGAGATCCACGTGGAGTATCATCGCGATTTAATTCCTGATACAGGAATGCACTCCTCCACACAGTTTCATATGAGCAGGATCCATGAGGTTGTTGTAGAACTCCCGAGTGAGGACAGAGGGAAATGGATCACCATAGAAAATCATAGAGAGTATGCCCGAGTTCTCCAAATAACCATAAATATGAGCTTACCGATCATCAATATCGATGACCATTGGCACGTTTACTCGCCTCGTCTATAGTAGGAAATGTAGATGCGGGCACTTGAGAGCATTTCGAGAAACTTTCGCGAGATGGCTGGGAGCTAGAGGATGCTATAACCTGAAACAAACAAAATTTTTCATTAAGAAAAACAACAAAAATTTAATTCTGAAAAAAAACACGATAGTTAGTCTCTGGATCCTACCGCGACACAATAATCTGATACCGTCGTGCGGTAGCGTGACATACTGTGCTTCATCTTCTTCCGTTGGATCTCCCCCAAAAGTCCAATTTTCCACGATTTTCACTTAAAATGAGTAGGGGGAAGAGATCCAAGGTTATACGAAGTAGATCTATGAAAACAAAAGAGATCCATGAAAAAAACACAAATCAAACTTGGAAAATGCTTGAACTCTTCATGGATCGTGCATAAGCTTCAGATCTCCCCCAAAACTCTTTTTTTAAAAAAACATTCACTTGAAAAATGGTAAGGAAGAGAGATCCAAGCTTCTACAAGATATATCTACGAAAATCACCATGATCCGTGGAGAAAATTCACAAATCAAACTTGGTCCTAAACCGGGGAAGGGTTCTAGTAGCTCCTTGTGTGACGCTGGGAGGAAAGATTATTAGGCTGAGCGGGCTCTCGTGCGGGCATATGGGATTAACACCCCACCCTACGACAATTTTACAGCTCCTCATGCTCATCCGCCACTTAGTACGGGGCTAGAGAGATGACACATTGTTTGGTCTAATTGTGTCATGAGCATTCTCATGGTTTTTTTCATAGCACGAACGTTAGTTCATGCATAGTGGAAAATAGTCTCATGCATAATACTCTATAGTGTTGTCGTATTTATTTTTGCATTTCTCTTCATTTGATTTGATTGATCTATTTAATCGTTTCTTTTTTTAACAACATTTTTGTTTTTTGATTTGCATACTTATTTAATCATTTTTCGACAAACATTATAAAAAAATTATAAAACCCAAAAATAAAAAAAAACAATGGATTGTTAACTCTTAGGATACACTTGGCTATAACATAGAGCGTAACGATTACGTACAATGTTTGGACTTAGGCATGTTAATCCCTGTGAACATTGTCTACTTATGTCATGCTGTGTCGAATTTATAGGTGCTCAGCTAATGAGTGCGACTAGACATGTTAGTGTTTATTGAATATGCCTCTAGGTATGTGTGACCGGAATGACTTTACACTATTCACAATCTCTAGATGGAGCACTCTTGTAGAAACTATATGCTTACATGTTATAACTCGTGACATTGTGTCTACGACATTAGAAATAACTTGAATAATCAATGTCACGACACATGCACTTCTATAAAGGGTAGAACTTTGGGCCAAATCTCTAGTGGTCAAGTCTTGTGTCTATGTAGGTAGATTTCAATTGATATGGGATCTTTGGAATTCAAACTATAAAATTGATAGCTCAACGCGTATAAATAACAAATGATGAATACTATCAAGCTTTGTGTCGAGGATCCCCCCAAGTACTACTCACTCCTCTTGATGAGTCTTTATTAGCATTGTGAGGATGAGCACCCTTGTCAAAAAAATTATTTTGATCTTGTGCACGGACAAGAACCTTAAGCTTAGCGCCCCTAGTCTTAGCCATGGTATAACGTAGATAGCAATGTGACATGATTTTTCACTTTATTCCTCTCGCTATAGCATATTTAATTAATGAGATAAAACATGTAATGAATGTTAACTCTACTTGATGTTTGTCTTCCAATGCTACACATACCCACATCATTGCTCTATCTAACGCTTCCATGCATAAGAATTAGACTGAAATGACACTATATGTCTATAGCACGTAAGTTCTAGCACACAATTTCTATTCGTGACATGTACAATGATCCTCTGTATTAATTCTATAATTCTTTTAGCATTGTACTCTAAATCATTATGTGCTTAGTTCACCTGTGTTATCCAATTCTTCTTAACTCTGATAACTGACTTAAACTATTTATGTGTACTGCACTCATCAGTGTGACTTATATGTGTTATACTTTCTGAATTTGTTTTTGTTCACCCCTATTATCTTTCGCTTCGTGTTTTACTTTATATAACATGCATTATTTGCTTTATTTATCATGCTCATTATATACTGCATTTCGTTTCTCTTGTGCATGCGCAAGTTTATTTTTGGTCTACCCCATCCCCTTTTGATAATATCAAAGGGGGAGAATAGATGGTTCATGAGTCATGGGTAAGGGTAGATCAAATGTAGGGGGAGATTATTTTGATGTGTGCACATAGATAGGGCGAGCGTATAGAACACATATATAGGGGGAGCGTTTGTATAGGGGAGTAATATGTAACCTTAAACCTGAGCTTTAAAGATTCTCTCCTATATATATGTTGTATCATGCACTTTATTATTATATCTCATGAACAGGATTTGATATTATCAAAAAGGGGAGATTGTTGAAGCCGATGGTTCACATATCCTCAGTTTGCTAATATCAAATCCAATGTTGTATTTGATCACATCTTGTGTTTGGTAGAGTGTGCAGGTTTACAGGTCCAAGCAATGCAAGAAGCTCTCCTCTGGTGACTACCGTCAAGCGATAGTAGTTATCGCTGGGCGGTAGCCTGAAGTAAATGGACATGGCACTCGGGTTACTACCGCACCGCGCTAGTACTACCGCTCGCACTAGCTTTATATCGCGTCGCGCTAGCCTACTCAATGACCGTTGATATGGATTCATCGCGATGCCTGTACTACCACGAGGCGTTACCTTTCTACCGCATCGCGCCAGATTTAAAAAAGTAAAATATTTATTTTGAATATTTTTCCAAATTTGCAGGACAGCTGTCAGCATCAAGCGAGTAAATCTACCATCAGGCGCTAGTGTTACCGCCAGAGGTAGCCTATTTTTACAAACACGTATAAAAGGCATCTTGTTTTCTGTATTCTTTACCAAAACGAAAAGAGACCCAGTTATTTGATTATTAGGGTTTGGACGCCTCTCTGTGGTCCGTTCTTTCGTCTTCATCGAAGGAAAAGAAAACAGCCTCCCTCCCATTCACACACGAAGAACTCTGGCGAGCCAAAGACTACAATGACTGCAAAGAGTTGATCGGTTGCTAGCACACGAAGATCTCAAGCACCGGTCACAGATCGCTCAATGGAGGAATCCTCAAGAGGGAGATTCAATCTTAAATCTTTTTATACTTTAGATTGTATTCTTTTCTTTTCTTTATAATCTTGTGGTGAGGGAAATCAACCGGAGAAGGTCGTCGGAATCTGGGGAGGATTACCTGAGAAATCATCCCAGGGAAGGGACGTCTAGATCGGGTGATCTAGCAGGGCTCTAAGACACTTCCTTGTGTGAAGGTGAAGAGCCGCCTCAAAGACCTTTCTCGGAGGGAAAGGGTGAGAGCCAACTGATCCGGGGAGCGGGTCGGTATAGAAAACTAAAAGTTGTTTTCATTCACAGCCTTCGATCTCTGGCGTCACGGAGATCAAGTTTTTATAATTGTTAAAATAGTTGTTAATTTAGTTTGTAATGAAATTCATTTTCTGTTTCTTTACCTGCGTATAACGTTGTGATTGGAAGCTTGTGATTTTCTGAAGGGTACATAGATCTCCAAGGAGAAATCTGCCCAGAAAAACGAGTTCTGTGACATACCGCCCCGCGTTAGCTACCTAACGTCCCGCGGTAGCTTCCAGAACTAGTTTTCCTGGTTAGAAATAATTTGAATTTCTAATAAACGTTGTAAACCTTATTCACCCCTCCCCCCTATAAGGTTGGCCACTAGATCAACCACATGTTTCTTCTCCTATTTCTCCCGATTTATCTCCTCTTCATCATGAATTTTCAAGTACAACATTTAAATATTTAGGAATTCAAATTCATGAAAATTTTGTGTCCAATGATTTTAATTTAAATGAATTTTCAGAAAACAATTTAATTTTCGAAAATAAATAATCGGAGCTTATTCATATAGTTTCACAAGAGCCTCCTTGCGAATTTTTTTTTGAAACGCTTATTTTTTATTTTTCTTATGCTAACAATTTTCATGCAGAAGATAAGTCATTGCAATCAAACGTCATCCCTGATCCATTTGATGCTCATGTACAAAAATTCAAATCACCTCAGGTATGTATGAGTGATTTGAATTTTCATTTTCAAGTCAATTGCTAAAAGATGAATCAAGAAATAAGCGGAAGAGTAGCGGGGCGACCGACTTCGGCATACTCGCCGAATAATAAATTAAGGGAGTTGCACGTTGACTTAAATTTTTATTTCCCTTTTTTTCTAACCAAAACAGTCTCGCTTAATGATGGGAAAAATAAAAGTGCTCTTGGGAGACACTCTTTGCTTATCTTTTAATTTCTTGCAAATTAATTTTCTATGCATTTTCCCCCTCCTATTTTGCTTATAAACGTTAGGACCATTGTTTATTTTTAAGTATGGGGGTGAGATCTCTTGTTGTTATTTTTATTTTAAAAAATAATGAAAAATCTTTTAAAATCCAAAAAAATTAAAAATCTTTCAAAAATACACAAAATTAGAAAATCAAAAATTAATTTCTTGTAAAGGGCCATGTTGGGCTTTCATCTCACAAAATCGCCCAGTACTTTGCAAACCCATCATTGGGTAGTCCTTGTGAAGTCCAAGTAATAAATTTTTTATTCTTATTTTATTAGTATTTATTTCCTTAAAAAATTGGAAAAAAAATCCAAAAATATAATAAAATCTTACTTAATTTTTTTTGATTTTCAGAAATATAGTTTGAGTTTATTTATAAGAATTTTTATAATTTTTGATTTACTAATCTTTTATTTCATCATAGTCAGTTAGATTTAATTTTTAGGTAATTTGATTTTAAGAAATATCTTATGAATTAAATTTGTTTAGAGTAATTTCTTTAGCACCTTTTCTCTTTTTATTCTAATTAGTTTCAATTTTGTGGTACGTTGCTTAATATTTTTAAATTTCAATTATAATCATTTATGCTTTAACATTCTTAGGAAAATTTAATTTACTATAGTTGCTCTCTATGGTTTTTAATTTAACCTAAAAACTGTCTAGCCCTTTCTCCTTTTATTTTTTTGTTTAATCATATGTCATGGGAATCAAGCATTCATTGATACACATATGCAACCCCCAAAATAAAAGATGGAGTAAGAGAATAAAATTCATTACTCCCATTTATTTTTGTTTGTGAAGATTGAAGAGAAAAAAACTAAATATATTTGTTCATATGTCATGGAAAATGAGAGGATAAAATTCATCATTTTCTCAATAAACATATGCAAATATTGCAAAAATAAAATAAAAAATGTGTGGGGTGAGAGGATAAATTCATCACCCCTGATCAAAAATCTCTTTATATTCCTTGTTCCTGATCCTATTAGCCAATTTAATTGCTTCAGAATTAGATTAAAATATTAAAAGAACATAAGTAGTGGTTTGAATTTGTCTTTAAGTCTCTTTTTGGTTAAAGGTGTTAATAATCTTAATCTAATTTTGTTATTAATTACTCAATTTTGAATGCTAATTAATTCATTTGAGAAAACTTTGCTTAATATCTTTCTTTTCTCATTTTATTTCACAATTTAGTACTTAATTTTTGAATCACTAAATTTATTTTTAGATTTCTTTTGATTTAATAAATTTTTAGTTTAATTAAAAATTACATTAATGTCTTATAAATATTTCTCATAGTTTTGCTCTAGAATAGCAAAAGCTTAAGTATGAGGGTCTTTGATAAAACATTATTTATAGTTAATTTAATATAGTTTTTATTTAATAAATAATTAATTTTTATTTAGTTTATGTTAATATTTGTCTTAATTACTTTCTTTTCTAGTTTCAGGTTAATTTGGGTTGCATTTAACAATTTGAAGCTAACAGGACTGATTAGGAGAAGAATCCGTGAAAATGGGAAAAATCACAAGTACACGCCCCCAGTCACGGGCATGACATGGGGTGTGACCTATGACATGGGTCGTGCCTACCCCTAGATGTTTCGGATCGATTTCCATGGTGATTTAAAGTTACACGCCCCAGTCACGGGCGTGACCTTCAAGTCACGGGAATGACACACAGGCGTGACCCCTGCTAGAGCTCCAGATATCATTCCACGTCAGATTTAAGTTACATGCCCATGACACGAGCATGACCTTCAGGTCACGGGCTTGATCCATAGGCGTAACAGTCAGCTTAGAGGGGTGACGCATCATTAAGAGCACAGTTTTCGATCCGAGCCGTTCCAAGCTTACACGCCTGACCTCTTGTGGAACTGCCAGATTAACACCCGCCGTTTTGAGTTTCTGTCATTTCCAAGAACACTCAAGACATGCCAGAGGTCACGGGCGTGACTTGGGGGTGTGACCCATAATTTAATAGATTTTGGCAGTTTTCTCCCAACATTCTTCAGGTTTCAAGAGGTCGGTTATGTACCTTACATGCCCTAGGTCACGGGCGTGACCTAAGGACATGTCTCACCAGCAAAGTTCACTATAAATTCCAGACAAGACCAGAAGCTGGGGAGAAAGATTAGATTTAGATTTTAGATTTTACTTTTCAGTATTGTTGCATTTCTTTCTTCTATTTTTAATTTCTTAGTTTACATTTAACTTTGTTTATTTTTAATTCAAGTACTTTTCTTTTGCAATCATTTCCCTCTTTTCATGTAATTTCTTTATCATGTTAAGTAGCTAAATTTCATGTAGCACTTGATCATGACGATCTTTGGATAAAATAAACAAACTTCTTTATTTTTCTCAAAATTGTCAAGCTCATTAATATTCACTTCGATTTATCTTTGAATTTAGTTGCGTCAAATTCATATGACATAAATATGTTTTTGTGGGTACGAGTAAATTACTCAAAGGTAGAAGGAGTTGCATGCACACCTCGAGAGAGGATGACATAAATCTTCCGGATTGGAGTCAAATCCAATAGTGGGGTTCACCGCCTAAAGCAAGTTTAGGGGTTTTGACTGGCCGAGGGGTCTTAATCGATCTACCTAAGTTTAGTCGAGAGCATATTCTCGAAAGAGGCGCTTTCGTATTTTGCGAGCCTCCACGGTCAAAGTAAGTAATTAGGAGCTTGTATTTTATTATTTCATAAAAAAAATTATTTTAATCCAAAGAAATTCTAGATCAAGTGTTATATTTTATTTCATAGTTTAATTAACCTCTTTTTATATTCCGATAAAATAATATTAATTTATGTGAGTATAAGTAGGCAACAGACGCGAAAGAATTCAACACTTGATATTTCACTTTAAAATATCCTAAACTATGAACGATAGGTGCTCTTTCCTATAGTTCGTAGATTTGGAGATATTATTTATCTTAAATTTTACCCAACAGTCGCCCTTCAACCCCGGGGGTATTTTCATTGATGTCCTCTATCTCCCCGCCCATGAATATCGCCAGGTGGAAGCTTGCATCAACATGGAGCTGGAGGCGAAGTTCGATCAGCTTGTCATATATAATCTTCATCGCCAGATCTTGGCACTGGAGGTCTGGATGGCGAAGAAGGAGGATCTTTCAAATAGGCTTACTACTGTTGAGTCTCATTTCCACCTGATCAATGAGCTCGAATGACGGCAATCTATGACCGAGCATTGTTAGCAGCTACGCCACGATGAGCTGACCAGGATGCAAACGAGCATGGGCTCTGCGGGACACCTGGCGAGGATGGAAGAACAGCTGTGTCGAGGTGATGATGCGCTGGCTGTGACGAGTGAGCATTACCGGCGCACATGGGTCATAGACTGGTTCGGGTGACATCCTCCTCTTCCAGAGCATCGACCTCCTAGAAATTATGACTTTTCTTCATCTTTTTCTTTCTTTGTCACCTAGGAGAATTTTTAATAAGAAACAATTTGCGAGTATTTATTTGATGGTGGCGAGCTTAAATCTCAAGCTTGATGCGCACCTTGCTTTTTTGTGATTTTGTATGTGTCTATTTCCATTCTTTTTCGCGATTTCTGGAGCTAATATTGCAGGTTTTGGCGAGTTAGCATCTTTCTGATTTAATCCTCACAAGGTAGGGTTTGGCGACTTTCTAGGCGTGGCGGGTGTGTAGCGACTTCGGGTGAGGTACCTAATATCCCCGCTGGCCTTTGCTTATGAATAGAGGGGGTAGGTTTGTCTTAATTATGTTGTTGCAATTTTCTTGCCTTATTTAGGACTTCTCCTAACCTTTTCCTTTCTCTCTCTCGATACTCTCCACCCCTCAAATTCGCTCTTCATCATGGTTGGAAATGATGCTAATGCTCGCCACATGGCTTTTGCGAGGAACTTCACTGAAGTTGCATTCAAAAAGTCCGTCGCTGAAGAAAGCGACTTAGAAGATTTTAAGAGAAGGTTTCTGCTAGATGGATACTCGGTCAGTCTTCCAACACAGGCTGAGCAACTAAACATAGTCATGTATGGCGGGATCATCCTCCACTCCATCATTTCGAAGTCGGCCTGCAATTTTCTTTATAGCCAAAGTACTGCCAGATACTTAGATATTTTGTGATAGTCCTTGTCCAGATTAACCCGGATGACGTGATTATGATCATGGACTTTCTCTGCTTCCTACAATCTAAGAAGATCTCCTTTGATCTTTTTTGTCTTCCATAAGATCTTTGGCATCACGACGACTAACGAGAGTGTTGTCTTAGCATCCACGCATGCACCCTAGTCGGCACGATGAATATGGTTCATCATTGTGGAGAACGACTTGTCATCGTCTCTGGTGACTTCGAAGGAGTACTCCACAAACCACAACAGTCGTTGAAGGCTACATTCCTTCATCCTTCCATAGAGGAATCGCTTGAGAAACTTTTCAAAGATTTCTGAAGTCGTAAGTTCGACATCATACATTGGCGACTACTCGTCAATGAGTTGGGGGAGATCTTCCCCGGTGAAGGTATATGTCAAAGCAAGCTTCTTTCCATACTCACATCCATTGGTGCGTATCATACTTGGTTGTGGCGACTAACTATTCTCTGTATTCTTCACAGCTTCTCGCATTCTCCCTCGAGAACCTCTCCCATTGGCAAAGGAGGTTGTGACCTCTCGACAGAGTTTGGTAAACTAATGTCGCACTGGAGGCTGCCCAAGTGCGGAATACCGAGCTGGTACATGCCCTACAGAGCAGCAGCTAGCGGTGGTGATGTAACGACTCCATCCGTTCATGGGTATATAGTAGAAGGTCCGGCCGAGGCCCCATAACATATACCATAAAACAGGCAGCGAAGTCACAGAGTGATACCAGAGTTGTGCATCATAACTCATTGCATTCTAGAGGAAGCCTATAATACGAAGCTGAACTCACACACACATGAATGTCCACCATATAAAAGCTCTACATTTATATAAAACAGGAATGTCCAAATACAAAGTCAGTGGGCCTTATGGCCTTACAAGGTTGTACATAACAGTGGCCTCAAACATTGGCGCGCATGCCGGCCACGTATAAACAAACAAAGCATTTTCAGTTTATCCTTTAAGGGCTAGCGGCGGCGGCAGCAACTGCAGCAGGGCCTTCAGCCTTTATGTGTCCCGCTTGGCTCTCCAGCACCTGCACAGGGACAGCCCACCCAACGGTGGAAAACAAGGCAACGGTCAGCATTCAGCTGACCAATTTTATAACGACCCTACCCCTTTTCTCGGGGGAGTGGTATTTCTTCCCTGCAGGAATAGCATTTCACGGGAAGATATATATATTCAGACATTGTGCTCTCACGCACGCACATTCCATCACAATCGTCAGCCACGTGGCCCGACATTCCGTGCACTCATGGCACATTCTTGGTGTACCGGCGAACCAGGGTCCCACCACCGTATCAGGGTCGCAACCCAACGGTAAATATTGAGAATTTTGCTCCAAGGCGTACAACCAGAGACTTTAGTCTTAATGCCTTGGGATTGGCCCGTATCACCCTATTATGTCATGGCGCGTAGGCCAAAGACTCATGTTATGCACTCCAACAGACTGCACTTTCAGGTATCACGTCGGGCAGGTATAGAGCAGGTCGGATCATCCACCCCTTGTTGCTCAAGTCGTCTTTCCATCACTGAGTACGGCGTACTCGCGGCTACATAAAAGGTGCGGGTCGGTTTCACCTTACCTGTTTCTTTTAGGTTAACTCATCGGTTCACATATAACCAGCCCATTCTCACGAAACTGGCTTCACATTCATCGGTTACCTAGGAGACACGCCTCGCATTAGCGATAGAACTCAATTTCCATCCCGAGGATTAACTGTACATCATAGCATCCACTTGAGGGTATTTTCCTGGTCTACCAAGCCAGTACTTCCTGCTACTCCCCTTCACAGGCACAACCCACCAAGCATTCCAAGCATCATACGGGTATTTTCCTGTACTACCACTCCAGTACTTCCTGCTACTGCCCTTCGCAGGTCTAACCCGTCGACTCCTTAAACTATACATTTATCACGGAGTCTTCTCTGGTGCATATATGCAACATCACCAATCCAGACCAACCTGTCCGGATGGGCTTCACACAACATGCCTATTCTGTACTCCATTTTCGGATCTATATGCCAAAGGATTGGGGATTTCATGAATCAACCCAAGAGACTCCCATAACAAGCCACCCTTTGATCGGGGAATCATGTGCACATGCCAAAAAGGAAGCCTTCACATGGCTACGAAGAAAAGTCATTACCATTAAAGACCGCTTTGGAGCCATGGATTCCTAGCTGACTCGAAATACCGCAATGGCTTTGCCTCACAATGCTGGCCTCGGATCTCTTGCCAGAACTCCGCAGCTCCACCAGTGGCCAACTGCTCTTCCTCCTCCTCCTTCTTCCCCTCTCTCTCTAGGATTTTAGAAAGATGAAGGCCAAATGATAATGAGAATTATCATCTCATTTTCGGCCTTAAGGACACAGGGAGGGCTCTCAGCCATTGGATCCCAGCTGAAGAAATGGACGGCCACAATTTTGCCACAAATTCATATTTTTTGCCTGACACGGCCTGTGACCCGCCCGTGTCCCAGGTCGTGTACCTCAAGCGGTGCTCAACCGACTTATCCAGTCCAGTACACGCCCATATGACACGCCCGTGTCACGGGCCGTATCACCTGACACGCCTTCAGACACGCCCATGTCTGGGGCCATGTACATCAGGCTGCACAAAATCGAGATCAATCTGATCGGGACAAGGCCAGTGACACGGCCGTATCACAGGCCGTGTACCCTAAGAAACATCCGTGTCCTGCCCGTGTTCACCATTCCTCAATGCCTTGGGCACATCCCGCAAAGGACACGACCTGTGACATGCCCGTGTCCCAGGCCGTGTGCCCATACACAGCACTAGACACGCCCCAGCTCAATTTCGTCGAGCTGAAATTCGTCGACCCGCAGAGGACACAGCCTCTGACACGCCTGTTTCAGAGGGCGTGTGCCCTCATTCTCCGTCGAACGGATTTTTGTCGAACACTTGCCGACTGCTCACCCGAGCAGGACACGCCATGGGACACGCCCATGTCCCAGGCCGTGGCACCCAATTTTTCCCAACTCTGGAATTTAGGGTGTTACAACCCTCCCCTCCTTACAAAATTTTGTCCCCGAAATTTGCAGAAAGTAAGGAACTCAAATAGAAGGATTTTATTCCACAACGTTCATTACAACTCGATATACACTGCATAACATTTACACAAAGAGCTCGGGAAACTCAGCTCGCATGGTCTGCTCTCGCTCCCGTGTTAGCTCCTCACGGCCACAGTTGTCCCACCGGACTTTGACCATCCCGATTATCTTATTCTGCAACTGTTTATCGGCACGATCTTCGATTTGAATGGGCCTAAACTTCGTCGTTAGCCCATACTCCACCGGCACACGATCATTTTTGATCACCTGAGCTAGATCTTTAACGGCCTTCCGAAGTACCGAGACGTGAAACACATTGTGTAATCCACCCAAGTCTGCTGAAAAAGCTAGCCGATATGCAGCTTCTCCAACTCTCTCCACCACTTCGAACGGACCAAGATATCTCGGACTCAACTTTTTCAGTCGTCGAATCTTGGATACGCCTTTGAAGGGTTTGATCTTCAAGTATACCCAATCACCCATCGCGAACTCCACATTCTGGTGCTTGGCATTGTAGTATTTCGCTTGACAATCTTGAGCTATCAGTAGCCTCTCTCGGATAGTGCGTATTGTTGAGTTCGCTTCCTCGACTTCGTTACGCTTATACACTTTGGAGTCACTTGCTTCCGCCCAAGCCAACGGTGTACGACACTTTCGACCATACAGAGCTTCAAACGGTGTCATACCGATGCTCGCTTGGTAGCTTTTATTGTAGGCAAACTCTACCAGATAGAGATGATCTTACCATCTCTTCCCAAAGTCCAGGGCGCACATTCGGAGCACATCCTCCATGGTTCTATTGGTTCTCTCAGCCTGGCCATCCGTCTGGGGATGAAAGGTTGTACTGAACATAAACTTCGTGCCCAACAGCTGATGGACCATCATCCAATCAGTCGAAGTAAATCGCCCATCTCGATTGCTCACGATGCTCCGAGGAACACCACGTAGCCGTACAATCTGTTCAACATACAGCTTTGCCAAATTTTCCACGCAATCATCCCATTTATTCAGAAGGAAGTGTGCCACTTTTGACAGTTGGTCTACAATAACCCAGATTGAATCATTCCCGTGCTGAGATCTCGGCAACCCGTGCACGAAATCCATAGAAAAATCATCGAACTTCCATTCCGGAATCGGCAACGACTTCAAGAAACCACCCGGCTTCTGGCATTCCGCCTTCACCAAAGCACAAGTCTGGCATTTGGCTACATAATGAGCGACATCTTTCTTCAGTCCTGGCCACCGGAACAGTTTCTTCACATCCCCGAATATCTTTGTGCTCCCAGGGTGAATTGAGTACTTCGTATAGTGAGCTTCGTACATCAACTCTTCCCTCAATTTACCCAAACTCGGGACACACAAATGGCCCTCTTTCCACAAAAGTACGTCATTCCAGGAGAATTTGCCCTCTGCACCGTCCTTGGCATATCGTTGGAGACTCTCATCTAGCTCCGTTGCTCGTCAAACCCTGTCCGCAAGGTCACACTTCACCTCTGTCCAGTTCAAACATTCATCGGCTGTAGAATTCTTGTCAATACAAGAAATCTCTAACGCTTCCAACTCCTGGATTAGATGGTCATCGTGCCTCTGCAACCAATTTGCTCTTGCTGGAGCTTTCCGACTCAAGGCATCAGCGACCACATTTCCCTTCCCGGGAGTATAATGACTCACAAAGGTGTAGCCCCAAGGAACTCCAACCACCTTCATTGTCGCATATTCAGGTCCTTCTGCTCCAATAAATACTATAGGCTCTTGTGGGTTGTATAGATTTCCAATTTTACGCCATACAGATAATGCCTCCACAGCTTCAGTGCAAAGATCACCGCCACCAACTCTAGGTCGTAGACGGGATAATTTCTCTCGTGCACCTTCAACTGGCGAGAGCCATAAGCAATCACTTTCCCATTTTGCAGAAGAACACAGCCTAAGCCGCTCCCTGAAGCATCACTATAGATTTCAAACTCATCAGTACCACATGACGACGTCAACACAGGCGTCGTGGTCAACCGACACTTTAGCTATTCAAAAGCTCGCGCACACTCCGACGTCCAAACAAACTTCTGATCCTTTCTCGTCAGTGTGGTTAGAGGCAAAGCAATTCATGAGAAGTTTGCAACAAATCGCCTATCGTATCCTGGCAGTCTAAGGAAGCTCCTGACTTCGGACAAAGAAGACAACACTGGCCACTCTTGTATGGTCCTTATCTTAGCTGGATCCCCTGCTATGCCCTCTCCGCTTACCACATGGCCCAGAAAAGCCACAGATGATAGCCAAAACTCGCACTTCGAGAACTTGGCGTAGAGCTTATTCTTCCTCAAAGTATGCAACACCAACCGCAAGTGGTTTTCGTGATCGGCTTCCGATTGCGAGTACACTAGGATATCATCAATGAACACAATCACGAACAAGTCCAGGTACTCTCGGAACGTTCGGTGCATCAGATCCATAAACACCGATGGCGCATTGCACAGCCCAAACGACATTATCGTGAACTCATAATGCCTGTAACGTGTTCTGAATGCAGTTTTGGGAATATCTTCTTCCTGTATCCTCAACTGGTAATAACCAGACTTCAAATCCAACTTGGAGTAGACGGTTGATCCCACCAGCTGATCGAACAACTCATCAATCCGTGGAATCGGATACTTGTTCTTCTCGGTCAGTTTATTCAGTTCACGGTAGTCAATACATAACCGCAAACCACCGTCTTTCTTTTTCACAAACAGAACAGGCACGCTCCAAAGTGACATGCTTGGGCGTATATAACCCTACTCCAGCAACTCTTGCAGTTGGACTTTCAACTCCGCCATTTCCTTTGGCGCGACGCGATATGGCGAGCGGACCACAGGTTTTGCACCTGGCACCAACTCGATCGTGAAGTCAATCTCTCGCTGGGGTGGTAGCCCAGAGAGATCCTTAGGAAACACATCTGCAAATTACGATACCACCGAAATATCACTTACACCGGCCTTTGGTTCAACAGCCTGAATCAGCGTGAATTATACCTCCGCGCCCTTTCGAACAACCTTGACGACTTGGAGTGCGGACATTAAGATCCCGCCCACTCCTCGCATACCCGCGAACTTTGTCTCTTGCTCGGTATTCTGACCCAACATGATCTCTTGGCATTATAATCAATCAAGGCATGCTGCTCCGCAAGTCAATCCATACCAAAGATCACATTGAATTCTGATATCGGCAAGACAGATGCAGTTAAACAGAAATACCGACTTCATATTTGCACCACCACATCGCAAGCCTGATCTGCGAGCATCAAACCACCATTCGGTAACACCACCCTGACGCTATCTGTCTTCACATGACTAGGTATCTCAAGTCGAGCTATGAAATCTTTGGACAAACGAATGTGAAGCACCCGTATCAAACAGTGTTTGCGCAAGCGTGTTCCAAATCATCACAAATCCTGTGAAAATCATGTCATACACACAAGTCGCATACAAATAGGCCATCAACAAAGCATGCGATAAGCAAAGCAATACAATAACTTAACTCGTACCTGTGACGACGTCACTCTGCTTAATGGCATCATGCAGGCCAAGATTGTAGACTCGGGGCTGCGCCTGCGAGGCAGAGGACTCCATCACTGTCTTTCCTTTCTCCGCATACGACACTCCCGCCTTCTTTTCACTCTTTGGCGGTACCATCCGACAATCATGTGCTATATGCCCCACTTTTCCACATGTAAAGCACGTACGAGTATCTGGCCTTGAAGAGGCCCCCAACGTTGCACCCGATGTAACCGTAGAAGGAGCTTATCCAGTCGACTTGGACTTCTTGCCCCTGTTCTTCTAATAATATGATTTCCCAGGTCGGGCTGCCTTGAACTCCGACTTGCTCACAGCCAATGCCCTCTTCCCTTGCACCCTTTTCATATCCTTTTTCAGCGCACACGCAGTGTCGACCAACGCCTGGAAGCCTTAGTTCACAGAACTAGAGAGCAGAAATCAGAACTCGTCCCATGGTCCTTCATAGAACCTATTCGTCTTCCTCTGCTCATCAGCAAAGATCGAACCTGCATACCGGCCCAACCTCGTGAACTCATGCAGGTAAGTGTCAACACTGCCTTCACCATGCGTCAGCCTTTGGAATTCATTCTCCATGGCAATACGTTGTGCCACCGGGAGGTGATTTGCCAGGAAGAGTCGGGAGAATTCCTCAATCGTCACTTGTGTTAACGGCCTCCCTGCTAAGTGGTGTACTTCCATCTCATCCCACCATAAACGTGCCTCTCCTTCCAGTAAGAAGGTGGCTAAAGTGACCTTCTGATTTTCCTCCGTTCTGATCGCCATCATTATTCGCTTGACGCGCGACAACCAATCCTTAGCCTGCATAGGAGATCCCACTCCCGCAAATGTAGGCAGGTTAAAGCTCATGAACTGCTTCAACTGCCTTGTAGCTGCTCGAGGATCCAAAGCCTCAATAGGTTCTGGCCTCGATGCCCCTGTTCTGGCCTCAATGTTGGTTGTGCTTGCCCTTGTGCCTGACCAAGAGGTTGTGCTTGAATCATGGCAAACAATGCCTCAGCAACTAATCGCACAGTTTTCATAGAAGGCGGAGGTGTAGGCACCTCAGCTGGTGTCGTACTTTCATCAGAACGCTGGGGATCCGATTTCCCAGCACCACTCCGGGTCATCTATAGGTGAACAAGACACGCACATTAGCGACCGCACACAAGCAATAACAACAAGATAGGAACGTGCAGGTTCCTCATACACATTTATTTGCATTCCAAAAGTAGACATTCACGAGTTCATTAGTGTTAACATGGTTCGCACAGACATGTGCTTGACACCCCACAAAAGAATTCGACCACGAATTCGAAAAGGAGAGAACGAGACAGCTGATACCAAAAATGTAACGACTCCATCCATTCACGGGTATATACTAGAAGGTCCGGCCGGGGCCCCATAGCATATATCAAAAAACAGGCGGTGAAGTCACGGAGTGATACCAGAGTTGTGCATTCTAACTCATTGCATTCTAGCAGAAGCCTATAACACAAAGCTGAACTCACACACACATGAATGTCCACCATATAAAAGCTCTACATTTATATAAAACAGGAATGTCCAAATACAAAGTCAGTGAGCCTTATGGCCTTCCAAGGCTGTACACAACAGTGGCCTCAAACATTGGCGTGCAGGCCGGCCACGTATAAACAAACAAAGCATTTTCAGTTTAGCCTTTAAGGGCTAGCGACGGCAACAGCAACAGCAGCAGTGCCTTCAGCCTTTATGTGTCCCGCTTGGCTCTCCAGCACCTGCACAGGGACAGCCCACCCAACGGTGACAAACAAGGCAACGGTCAGCATTCAGCTGACCAATTTTATAACGACCCTACCCCTTTTCCCGGGGCAGTGGTATTTCTTCCCTGCAGGCATAGCATTTCACAGGCAGATATATATTCAGACATTGTGCTCTCACGCACACACATTACATCACAACCGTCAGACACGCGACCCAACAGTCTGTGCACTCAGGGCACATTCTTGGTGTACTGGCGAACCAGGGTCCCACCACCGTATTAGGGTCGCAACCCAATGGTAAATATTGAGCATTTTGCTCCAAGGTCTGCAGTCGGAGACTTTAGTCTTAATGCACCCGGATTGGCCCGAAGCCCCCCATTGTGTCATGGCGCTCAGGCCTAAGACTCTTGTTATGCGCTCCAACATACCGCACTTTCAGGTCTCACATCGGACGGACATAGTGCAGGTCGGATCATCCACCCCCCGTTGCTCAAGTCTCCTTTCCATCACCGAGTACGGCGTACTCGCGGCTACATAAAAGGCGCGGGGCGTTACAGGTTTCACCTTACCTATTTTCTTTAGGTGAATTCATCAGTTCACATATAACCAGCCCATTCTCACGGAACTGCCTTCACATTCATCGGTTACCTAGGAGCCACGCCTCGCGTTAGCGACAGAACTCAATTTCTATCCCTAGGCTTAACCGTACATCATAGCATCCACTTGAGGGTATTTTCCTGGACTGCCAAGCCAGTACTTCCTGCTACTCCCCTTCATAGTCACAACCCACCAAGAATTCCAAGCATCATACGGGTATTTTTCTGGACTACCACTACAGTACTTCTTGCTACTGCCCTTCGCAGGTCTAACCCGTCGACTCCTTAAACTATACGTTTATCACTGAGTCTTCTCCGGTGCGTATATGCAACATCACCAATCCAGACCAACCTGTCCGGATGGGCTTCACACAGCATGTCTATTCTGTACTCCATTTCCGGATCTATATGCCAAAGGATTGGGGATTCCATGAATTAACCCAAGAGACTCCCATAACAAGCCACCCTTTGGTCGGGGAATCATGTGCACATACCAAAAAGGAAGCCTTCACATGGCTATGAAGAAAAGTCGTTACCCTTGAAGACCGCTTTGGAGCCATGGATTCCTAGCCGACTTGAAATACCGCAATGGCTTTGCCTCCACAATGCTGGCCTCGGATCTCTTGTCGGAACTCCGCAGCTCCACTAGTGGCCAACTGCTCTTTCTCCTCCTCCTTCCTCCTCTCTTTCTCTCTCTAGGATTTTAGAAAGATTAAGGCCAAATGAAAATGAGAATTCTCATCTCATTTCCTGCCTTAAGGGCACAGGGAGGGCTCTCAGCCATTGGATCCCAGCTGAAGAAATGGACGGCCACGATTTTGCCACAAATTCATATTTTTTGCCTGACACGACCTGTGACACGCTCGTGTCCCAGGCCGTATACCTCAAGCGGTGCTCAACCGACATATCCAGTCCAGTACACGCCCATGTGACACGCCCGTATCACAGGCTGTGTCACCTGACACGCCTTTAGACACGCCCATGTCCGGGGCCGTGTACATCAGGCTACACAAAATCGAGATCAACCCGATCGGTACACGGCCAGTGATACGCTCGTGTCACAGGCTGTGTACCCTAAGGCACAGCCGTGTCCTGCCCATGTTCACTAGGCCTCAATTCCTTGGGCACATCCCACAAAGGACACGACCTGTAACATGCCCGTATCCCAGGTCGTGTGCCCATACACGACACTAGACACGCCCCAGCTCAATTTCATCGAGCTGAAATTCGTCGACCCGCAGAGGACACGGCCTCTAACACGCCCGTGTCAGAGGGCGTGTGCCCTCATTCTCCATCGAATGGATTTTCATCAAACACTTGCCGACTGCTCACCCGAGCAGGACACGCCTGGGGACACGCCCGTGTCCCAGGCCGTGTCACCCAATTTTTCCCAACTCTGGAATTTAGGGTGTTATATGTGAGTACCTCGGGGATAGGGAAGAAGATTCGCTTCCACGATGATAAGATGCCTGTGATTTGTCATGGAATCGCGCGAGCGATGAGGGATGCCATTCTCGGCATGTTAAGGATGGACGACTATCTCAGCCCGGAGGCGTCCCACTTGACGGTGATGGACCTTATCCTGGGCATCCTCGCCAAAGAGTGAAACTCACCTGATTACATCTTGTCTTCTGCCTCTTACTCTGATAAGGATGAATATGATGATGAGGAGGAGGATGACGAAGACGGTGAAGGTGAGGAAGAAATCGAGGATGATGAGGAGTCTGAAGATGATGTCGTGATCGAGGATGAGGAGGAGAACAAAGCTGATATTAGCGATGACAACACTTAGTCGGTGAAAGACCTCATGCATGCGATCATGTTTAATATGTATAATAGATAGAAATTTTTTGGATAAACCTTTGTAATTATTGCCATAAATGAAAGAAGATTTTTTGCTCGCTTTATTCCTTTGTGCTCTCCCGTCTTCAGTACTTGTTAGGATCATAGGCATGAGGATCTTGAGTGCTCATTACGCGTGTTCCATTCTTGCATACTCGTGCCCGCATACTCGCACCTGCATACTCACTTGTCGTTGCTCGCATATGCATACTTGCACATGCATGCTCGCACCAAGAACACGTCATATCTTCTTTTGTTTATAAGTCAAATGAATTCTCCCAAGGATATACTCGCTAAAAAGCTAAATTATTTTTCTTCACTTGTTATCTACGACACTTTGTACAAGGGAGTGGTACTCGGTGGATCTCGCAAGATGCACATTCTCAAGACTTATATTCCACTTCAACTGGCAAAGAACTGAGGGGACCCATAAATAGGGAATGACAGCCAGGGGGTCTCGCAAGATGTACACTCTTGAGGCCTCCATCCTATTACGGATTCTCACCTCCTGTAAATCCTTTACTTAGTCACCTTCCAAAGTATGGGGGTTATCCTTACCCAATTACTAACCATACACAGAGATGCTTCCTATCTCACTAGAAAAAAGACACTAAGTGCGGGACATTAGCCTGTTCAAAGACTGATGACGCCTTTATATAAAGCGATGCTTTGTCAATTTGACCTTTCATCGAATTTGGGAGGTTAGCCTCCAAACCTATTCCTAATAGTTTCTCCAATTGGATAAGAAGTGTCATCGGGAGGTAGCTAGGTCAACATATAAGGGAGGAGCTGATGTTGACCATTAATGTAGGGGATAGGTCAAACAAGAACGCATTAAAACTCGACACACCGTATCATCACCTGCTCTGGGTCTTTTTTGGAGAATCAGGTCAGAGGCAGGTTTCACATACCGATCGTGTAGATGGGCTTCACTGTTTTTAGCAATCTTGAGAGATCTCTTGAAAAAAAGACAACTCGCTCAATCCCATGTTTTAAGGGGCAAGGAATTTATTAAAATATGAACAATAATTTACATTTAGGTAAGTATATCCCTTCCTACTATGGATAGAATATTTTCAAGTCATCACTACTCTAGGTGCTTCCCAGAAGCTCTCCTTCCTAGTTTTGCAAGTGGTATCCTCTAGTGGCTAATGCTTCTTGAACGATTAAGGGTCCCTCCCAGTTAGGATTCAGCTTCACGACAGCAACTGCTCTTCCCGTCGCATCCATCTTTTTCATAAAGAGATCTCTTCCAAGAAATTTCTTGATAATTTTTGTTGAATTGCTATGTCATTCGCCTCTTAACCTCCTCCTAGTGGATAGAGGCTAGGTCTCGAAGTATTCATTGTAATCCAAAGAAATCTTCTGAACGCCTTCATTCTCCAAGCGACATTCCTCATCACATTCTCCTAACGCAACTACTCTTGGGTTTCTGACTTCAAACTCTACTAGGAAGAGAGCCTCCGATCCATGGGATAACTTGAAAGGTGTCTCCCCCATGGCTGAGTTTGAAGTGGTTCTCAGAGCCCGTAGGACTAAAGGAAGCTACTCTACCCAGTTCCTCTTCTAGTTGGTGACCTTCTTCTTCAGGAGGTTGACGATCAGCTTATTGGTGGCCTCCACCTGTCTGTTGCTCCGAGTATGGTTGATGGAAGCAAATAGAAGCTCCATCCCTAGTTGCTTGCAGAAGTATTCCAACTCCAAGATTTATCTCAAACTTGCTTGATTGTTGCTCGTTGTCCGATCGGTAATCATCTCCCTGAACACTTTCAGATTCTGCACCTTTTGCTCCTTGAAGATTTGATCCATCATTCTTTGATATGTCGCGCATGCATTATTCTGCCCAAAGGACATCATATTATAGTTATAACAGCCAACACTAGTGATGAAGGAGACATCACTGAAGTTAAGTGGTGCATTCAGATCAGTTGATACCCTAAAAAAACATCAAGGAAGTACATCACAAAAAAACCGATGGTTGAATCAACCAACGCATCGATTCGATGCAAGGGGTAGCAATCCTTTGGGAAATCTTTATTCAACATTGAAAAATTGATACATGGCTGCCAACCCCCTCTGAATTTCTTCACAATTATAACATTGGATACCCAACCTGGATATTAGATCTCTGAAACAAAACTTATATCTAGCAGCTTCCCCAATTCCTCCTTGATAGGCTCAACTAGCACAGTTGCGATCTTCCTTTGTTTCTAGTGTACGGGTGCGACCTTGGGGCATTGATTGGGGCGATGACAGACTACCTTTGTATTGATCTCTAGCATCTGTGCTGCGTTCCAATCGAAGATGTTTACATTTTTTGTAGATAGGCTGCCTCTCCCTCTTCCTTTTTAGCATCAGGGATCCTCCGATTTTCAGCAATCTGGGCTCTTGACTACTGGAGATAACCTCCACTTCCTCCAGCTCTTTCGCTGCTTCCAGCTTGTATTATCCTTACATGATCTTCTCCAGCCTCTGTATATCCTCCATCCATCTAATGGTACTGACAACACAGAGATAACACTTTCGAACAGCTTTAGGATCACCCCTGATCCTCACTTGGACATATCCACAGTAGTACTTCAGGAACTGATGGTGGGAGTATGATATGTACTTAAAATATTTGATGAGCGACCTCCTGAAGATAGTACTGTAGCAGTTTGGCGCATCCACGATGACGAACCTGCACATGATCGAGGTGCCTCCAAGTGTTACCAACAGATCTGTTCCTCCCTCCACCTCCTTCTTCTCTCCGGAGAAGCCATAGAGGGGACCATCAACAGCTAGGACCTGGACACCTCCACCTGCAACCCAACTAATGTCCTTTGGAAGAAGATATTCACCAATATCCCATTGTCTTCCAGGATCTGGTCGATGGTGAAGTCTTTGATGATGGCTTGGATTACGACGGAATCATGAAAGGAATTCTCCTTCCCCAGCATGTCCACTTTAAGAATGTGTTCTCCTCCAATGGTAGCAGTGCTTGAGAAGTCGAGGCGATGATCATGCAATAAATCTGATGGAGACTTCCCTTTTGAGAAGCTCCTAGATCGTCTCCTCCATGGATCACTCCCACTTATACTCTTTCTCCTTGGACCACTTCCTTGTGGTCTCCTTGGTTGACCCGATCCTCATTCCTCCTCCTCCCTGCAGCTTAGAATGTTTTCGGCACTGTTGGGGCCTCCTGCCTCCTTTGTTATCTCTCTACTGCTCCTACTTCCAACCTCCACCTTACTTCCTAAAAATCAGGGAAAGCTATGATCATGTGCCCCTCTACTCGATGCATCTCGCAGTAATGGGGAATCTCCTCTGCTTGGTTCCTCCATGGTTGATTCCTTATGTGATATTTATTCCCCTGTTGGGCAATATCCATTGCCTCCTCATATGCTCTTCCCTGCCTCCTCTCTTCTTAGTTACCATTCCTCCTCTCCTGATTTTGATACTGGGGTCTTCCTTCTGGCCTCCACGGGGTCCGGTTCACTGGATATTGGAACCTCCATGCCTCTCTTCTCTACGGAGCCACTGCGAGCCAAACTAAATGATCCAATAAAAGAAACTCGACCACCTACATGGTACCCTAGAAGCTAGGAGGTGACTCAAATTGCCATTCTGAGCAAACGAGCTTGGAATTTACTTATGTCATTTGTCTTATGCTCATATAGTAAATACGAGTGGAACAGAACTTGTTTCATTCCGCTCCGAGGTCAGTTAGTGGAAATGATCATTTTGAGTAGGGTTGTGCTACACAATCACTCTGAAGTGTTCTTCTAGGCAAACAAGTTCGGAATTGACTTCTGTTAGTTTCATTAGACTTGTATAGTAATTATGACTATAATGGAACTTATTTCATTACGATCCTAGATCATTTAGAGAAAATAACCATTTTGAGTAGGGTCATGCTACACAACCACCTAAAGTGTCATTCTGAGCTAATGAGCTCGGAATTGACTTCTGCAAGTTGCATTAGACACATAGAGTCAATACGCGTGTAACAGAACTCATTTGTTTCGATTTGAGGTCATTTAGAGGAAATGACCATTCTGAGCAGGGTTGTACTACGCAACCACTCTGAAGTGTCATTCTACAAACGAGCTCAAAATTTACTTATGTCAATTGCATTAGACTCGTATAGTTAATTATAGTGCAACAAAACTCGTTTTGTTTCGATCGGGGATCATTTAAAAGTAATGGCACTTTTTGAGTATATTTGTGACACAAACACTTTGAAGCGTCATTTTGAGCAAATGAGCTCATAATTGACTTTTGTTAGTTTCATCAAACTCATAAATAGTAAATACGAGTCCAACAGAACTTGTTTCGTTTTGATCCGAGATCGTTTAATGAAAATGACTGTTTTGTGTAGCATTTTGCGTCACAATGAAACCAAAATAATATGTTGAGCAAACAAACTATGAATTGACTTTTGTCTGTTGTGTAGACTTGTATCAACAATACGAGTGCAATGAAACGCATTTCACTCCAATTCGATGTCGTTTTGACAAAAATGACTGTTTTGAGTAACGTTGTGTGTCGCAATGATGCCAAAATAACATATTGAGCAAATGAACTCCGAATTGACTTTTGTTAGTTGCATTAGACTCGTATAGTCAATATGAGTGTAACAGTACTCATTTCGCTCCTATCCGAGGTTGTTTAGTGAAAATGACCATTTTGTGTAGCATTGTGCGTCGCAACGACACTAAAATGATATTTTTCAGCAAACGAGCTCCAAATTGACTTCTGCTACTTGCATTGGACTCGTATAGTTAATATAGGTGCAATGAAATTTGTTTCATTCAATTTCAACATCATAGGGTCCTATCAAGTTATTCAAAGCATCAAAAAGCATGCATGCACAAACATTACTCGACTTCTGCCAGTTGCATTGGGCTCAATAGCATGCTCAAATTTAAAAAATTTGAATACAAGAGTTGTGATATTACCCGAGTTCTGATATTTTTAATAATTAAAATTTCTCCTGAATATCAATGTTTTAATTAACAGACGACCTCAAAATGGGCTTGGAATTTTGTAAAAATATATACAGCAAGGAGACGACGATACTCACCCACAGTAAAACTTCGATGATTTATGAAGGTCCTTTATTATTTGTAAGTACTGAAAAAATGGTTAAATTTCTATTCTAAAATTAACAGAGGTTAATTACTTGAGTCGAAACTCCTGATATTTTTTTGCAGCCTCAAGAATGTTTTGAGAATTTTTGAAATATTTTTGTTATTTTAAGGATTTATAAAGTCCTAAAGGAAGGGAGCTAAATAACTTAACAGAGCTTAATTACTCCAACCAATCTTTTGACATTTTTATTAATGATCCCCACCATGAAAATACAGCCTCCGAAAATATTTCGGAATTTTTGGTACTTTTAATGAATTCCTAGATGGCTCGAGATAGGGGTGCAATTCGGATCGGTTCGATTCAGTTCCACTCAGAGCCAAGAACCGACCTGTATAAGTTCGGTTCCAAATTCTTGGAACCGGAACCGACCCACTATTCTAAAATGTAGAGCCGGAACCGAACCGTAAATATCAGTTCGGTTCCAGTTCGATTCTCGGTTCAATGGACAACTACATAAACTCTCAACAGCAACATCTCGGGCAAACACGCTTGATGAAACTACATAATGTTGACTCTCTAATAAAAAAACATCAACCAAACCAACCAATTGTTTAAAAGATATGAGATTATGAGAGAATCAGAATATGAGATTATGAAAGATTGAGATTTATTAAAGTGTTAATATATTAAGTTATTAACATTATTGTGTTAACTGTTAATAACTTAATATTGCTTATTAGTCTTATTTGATCATATTACATGACTAAAGAAGTGAAGCATAATGCGGGCATAATAAAAAAATTATGTTTATTAAAATATATGTTTCAGGTCGATTCTCGGGTACCCGACCACGGGACCCGAGAACCGAAACGAATCGTCGGTTCTTGTTTTTCCAGGAACTGTACCCGAACTGACCAATGCAGGTACCGACACAAACGGTCCGGTTCGTGTCGATTTTGGTCCTGTTCTCGGATCTTCGCTTACTTTTGCACAATCCTTGCTCGAGGTTACTATTGTTACGGGTCGCCCGGTATTTCCATCGGACCGCCTTAGCTCGAATTCGGATCGGTCGGGCCAACAATCAGACTGAATCGCAGCAAATGACAAGATGCATTTTTTACATGGAAAACCTAAAAAGAGTGAAAAACCACATGACTGGAACTGTGCAGAGCCAAAAAAACTACTAACTTCTCAGAGTTTTACATAGTTTGATTTGATCTCAGAGTGAGACAGGTTGCTACTCCGATACAAATGAAAAAAAATAAGGGAAAATGGCTAAGTTCTTGGAGGCTTTATGGTCGCGATCCGGCCTTGGAATGTTGCTGAGCTCGCGGAACCTAGGTGAGAGCATTGCGGCTGAAAAATTCTCTAAGTCCACATAGCTTCTAGAAGAAGGGCTCTCATTGATGCAGATCATTAATGGGAGCGCTCTTGCGGATGCAGTTGACGTGACTTGTGACGTGTTGAAGGCTTAGCGCAAGGAGAAGTGCGGAGAGAATTCCTGAATGAAGAATTAGCCTAAGTCCACGATCTCGCCGAAAAACCTCAGAGCTCTCTCTTGCTACTGGAGTTGTTTGTCTTCAAATGAAAGCCTGGAGGCCTATTTATAGATTTCTGGAGGATCATAGTGGTCCTTGAGTGATTTGTGTTGGCGAATGGCGTCGCTTCATTTCGATCACCTGCATCCGCATTTTTGTTGAAATGACGGGAGTGTCCCTCGGGCGGTTTGGGCGGCCTGGGCAAGGTGCCCAGGGACGGCGGCGGAGGAGGCAACCGAAGATGACGGGGGTCGCCGGCGGGCGGTGGTGACTTCCATCGGCGCACCGCGAGGGTGGCGCGCGCGGGGTGCGGGGCGCCGTGAGGGCGACGAATGCGGGTCCTAACCGCGCAGCACGATCACGGGGAGCACAGCCGAACGTTCTAACCGTGCCAGGGCGCAGCCCTCGGATGCTCGGGGTACGGTCGTGCTGGGGCGCGGCCCTGCGGCCGCTTGGACTTGACCGCACGGGCCACGCGCGTAGGCTATGCACGCTCGCTGGATGTGTGTTCCTACGTGCGGGCCAAGTGCACATGCATGCTAAAAAATGCTAGACTTAGAATTAAGAAATTGACTGTTTGCCTGTAAGGAAATCAAATATAATAGAAATCAAATTCCTTGTTTGCATGTAATTCTATCTCTACACTGTGTGTGCTAGAAAATGCTAGACGTAGAATTAAGAAATTAAAAATTATTAATTCATAATTGCATTTAGAAAAAAAATTTAAAAGCACAACTAAATGTAGAACCAAAGTTTGATGTATCTCGTTCTTCATTTAGCTCTGTAGTTGAAAATATTATACCTTATTTTGATGGTAAAGAATTTAAAGATAAATTCAAATTTTTTGAAAAGTGCTAAATTTTTACAAATAGCGAAATAAAAAATTGATTAATGAAACTATTGATTTTTCTCGTAAACTATAAACATTAAAATTATTTGTGAAAAAAATTTCAAATAATAAATAATCTTTTATGTTTAGTTTATCTTCAAAATTATCTAAGGTATCTACTAGCGTTTCAAATTTCATAAGACATACAACTAGTAGACACTACAACATTTTTGGTCTTTAGCAACACCTGACTTGGCAACAGTTATAAAAATATTGCCTAAAATTTGTTAGAAAACAGTTTAGAAGTGTTGCACTAGATTTACATGTTTAGGCAACACTTTCTGTGCAACATTCAAAAAACTGTTCTCTATTCACTTATATGTAACATTTTAGACATGTTGCCCTTGAGGATTCACTTTAGACAACAATTATGATATCTATTTACTTAAAAATTAATTTGCAATATTTTTAAAGTGTTGCCTAAAGAATACTCTAATGAGACCATTGAACGCTACAAATTACGCTTGGTCGCTAAAGTTACACCCAAACCGAGGGGCTGGATTTTCAAGACACATTTGCACTAGTAGACAAAATGTCTACTATACGTGTCCTACTTACCTTAGCAGCTTCAAAAGGGTGGTTCCTTAATTAATTAGAGGTTCACAATGCCTTCTTATATGACGATTTAATTGAAGAGGTCTACATACAATTGCCCCTATGTTTCAATGTTCAAGGGGAATCAACTCAACAGAATTGTGTAAGCAGCCTTCTTAAGTCCTCATTTGTTTTGGCTTATGGGTCCACCACGTTTAGGCAAAACGCAACAGCCAACCCAAAAAGCGTTTGTTTTTCCGCCTATTTCTGGAATCACCGGCGTTTCCTCCAGCGTAAAGAAGCAGCGGGACGAAACCCTACGGAAGTGCTCCAGTTCGTCGCGTTTGGGAGGAAATCGCGCGGCATCTCATCTCCTCCGCCGTTTCGCCCGTCGTCGCGAGGAAGAATCCCGCCGCATCCACGGTTGCCGACTCCCTATCAATCCCGTCAGGTATTTTCTTCCTCCTCCTGGTTTGTCGCTACTGTAAAGCTTCCCGTCGCTACACTTGTCTCGTGCCCCTGCAGATTCCCGTTGCTACTGGAGAGCTTCTCGTCTCTAGTTGGGTCGTGCTCCTGGTTTGTCGCTACTGGAGTGTTGGCTCGTGCTCCTCCACTTTCTTTCCAGATCTGCAACCTGGAATCTACAAACAGAGCCAGAACGGGTCGCTCCATCCGTAAGCGTCGCTATACTTTCCTCTTCTCCAATCTTACGTTGTTGCTACTATTCTCCTTCCATGTCTTACGATTTCTACTGAAAGCTTCTCTAGGAATACGAAGCATAGCTCTGATTTCGAACACATATGTCCTACTGTTTTTCAGCAAGGATCTCACCTCTTCCCCTTTATTTGCAACAGGGATCTCACCTCTTCCCATTTAATTGCAACCCCTGAAACATCTGGACCAGTTGCAAGCTTCATCCCTCATCTGCAGCAGCGATTGATCTCTGAAACATCAGCTATATCTTCTTCCCCGGCAATGATGGAATATATAGATTTGTGTAGGTGTGTGTAAGCATATTATTGTCTAGAGTTTTGCGAGCTTTATGTAGGCTATGATGGTATATCTTCTTCCCAGATCTATATAATGTGTTTGTTGGAGTGTGTGTAATGTGTTTTTGTTGTGATGTGTGTAATGTGTATTTGTTGAAATGTGTGTGCAAGTGTGTGTGTAATGTGTTTTTGTTGTAAGTGTGTGTGTGTAATGCGTTTTTGTTGTAAGTGTGTGTGTGTGTGTGTTTTTGTTGTAAGTGTGTGTGTGTATGTTTTTGTTGATTTGTTGTGTGTGTTTTTTGTTGTAAGTGTGTGTGTGTGTGTGTGTGTTTGTTGTAAGTGTGTGTGTGTGTGTGTGTGTATTTGTTGTAATGTGTGTGCAAGTGTGTGTGTGTGTAATGTGTTTTTGTTGTAAGGGTGTGTGTGTGTTTTTGTTGTAATGTGTGTAAGTGTGTGTGTACTGTGTGTAAGTGTGTGTGTGTGTGTGTACTGTGTGTAAGTGTGTGTGTGTTTTTGTTGTAATGTAAGTGTGTGTAATGTGTGTAAGTGTGTGTAATGTGTGTAAGTGTGTGTGTGTGTGTGTGTGTGTGTGTGTGTGTGTGTGTGTGTGTGTGTTGTTGTAATGTGTGTAAGTGTGTGTGTAATGTGTGTAAGTGTGTGTGTGTGTGTGTGTGTGTGTGTTTGTTGTAAGTGTGTGTGTGTGTGTGTGTGTGTTTTTGTTGTAATGTGTGTAAGTGTGTGTGTAATGTGTTTTTGTTGTAAGTGTGTGTGTGTGTGTGTGTTTGTTGTAAGTGTGTTTGTGTTTTTTTTTGTAAGTGTGTGTGTGTGTGTGTTTTTGTTGGAGTGTCTAAAGAATAGCTTGTATGCCTCTCTGTTCTCTTGTTTATTATATCCACGTCAAATTAATATGGAATACACACACACACACACTCTCTCGCTCTCTCTACATACCTCTCTCACACAAATATATGAATTTTTCTTCATCTCTCTTTTACTATATTTTGTTGAGTATTTAAGTATGTGCCTATGTGAAGGATTTTTCATTCCTAGTTCAGAAATACTATTTGAATTTTGTTGCCTGGCCTTGCCCTGAGAGACAATGGGTTTGTTAAATTAATGATGTGTTACACCTTAGCCCTATTTTGTCATAAAATAGGCAAGGTTTGATTATCAATTCTGGGTTAAGTGGAAGTGGTGCCATGAGCTAACTTGATTATAATGAAACATGATTTTCTTTAAAAAGATTTCCTTAAGTGATATGCTGCAGTTGAGGAGATATTTGATTAAATTTGTTACATATAATTTAGGAAATTTTGAATGTGAAGATAAGATAATTGACACATGTTGAGTAGAAAAATATTTCTTGTTTGTAAGCAACAAAATGAAATGGAAAATTTACATTAGAGAATGCTGCTGTTTATTGTATGTTGAAAAATGTTAAAAATTATATGTTTCTAGAATAAAAACACATATTGAGTTAAGAGGAGAATTATTGAGGTGAATACAGCTAGTGAAGTGGTGATTGCTATTAATTAATTATGTAGAAGAGCATTATAAATATAGTAAGATCTTATATTTCTCTAGGTTGATTAAAAAATAGTTTGAACAATCAAAATTGGGAAGAGAACTATTGCGACATAACCTGTTGTTTAGTACCACACCTGCAGGTTTGTTATGCGTTTTTTATAAGTGTGTGTGTAATGTGTTTTTGTTGTAAGTGTGTGTGTGTGTGTGTGTGTGTGTGTGTTTGTTGTAAGTGTGTGTGTGTGTGTGTATTTTTGCTGTAAGTGTGTGTGTGTGTGTGTGTATTTTTGCTGTAAGTGTGTGTGTGTGTGTGTTTGTTGTAATGTGTGTGCACGTGTGTGTAATGTGTTTTTGTTGTGTGTGTGTGTGTGTTTTTGTTGTAATGTGTTTTTTATAAGTGTGTGTGTGTAAGTGTGTGTTTTTGTCCTAAAGTAATTTGTAATATTTTAGCGACCAAGAATATTTTTAAAGTGTTGCCTGAATTTTAGCGTGCTGCAGGTGCGGGCAGCACGCTGAAATTCAGCGTGCTGCAATCACACACACACACACATCACTACATACACACACATTACTACCTACATGAACACATACACACACACACACACACACACACACACACACACACACACACAAATGTGCAAACACACACTCAACAAACACACAATCACATCAAATAACACACACACACACACTCACCTGCAACACGCTGAATTTCAGCGTGCTGCAGGGGCAGCACGCTGAAATTCATCGTGCTGCAATCACACACACACACACATCACTACATACACACACATTACTACCTACATGAACACACACACACACACACACACACACAACTGTGCAAACACACACTCAACAAACACACACTCACATCACATAACACACACACACACTCACCTGCAGCACGCTGAATTTCAGCGTGCTGCGCCTGCAGCACGCTGAATGTCAGCGTGCTGCGCCTGTAGCACGCTGAATTTCAGCGTGCTGCAGGCGCAGCACGCTGAATTTCAGCCTGCTGCAGGAGCAGCACGCTGAATTTCAGCCTGCTGCAGGCACAGCACGCTGAATTTCAGCCTGCTGCAATCACACACACACACATCACTACATACACACACATTACTACCTACATGAACACACACACACACACAAATGTGCAAACACACACTCAACAAACACACACTCACATCACATAACACACACACATCACTACATACACACACATTACTACCTACATGAACACACACACACACAAATGTGCAAACACACACTCAACAAACACACACTCACATCACATAACACACACACACACACACTCACCTGCAGCACGCTGAATTTCAGCGTGCTGCGCCTGCAACACGCTGAAATTCAGCCTGTTGCGCCTGCAGCACGCTGAAATTCAGCCTGCTGCGCCTGCAGCACGTTGAGCCAAATGGTTATAAATTGTTATTTTTTGGCTGTACTGACTGAAAGTTTTAAACTTCTGAGTGCTGTGTTTGCTGTGTGCATGGTCGCTGATTATGTGCAGTTTGTTAATTATGTTCAGTTCACTGATTGTGTTTAATTTTCAATATTTTTTTATGCATCTGTAGCGTTCAAAAATGAAGAGAGACCCCACTCAAGCTGAAGTTTTTATTGAAACTCGAAGTAGCATTAGTGGAAAGGAGCTGGATTTAGAAACCAACAATGCAATTGTGAGTTATTTTTTTAATTAAGATCAAATATAATTTACTTATTTTGTTTTATTTAAAAATCAACTGTTCAATTTAATTGTTATCAGTCTCAACTTCAAGATATTATGAATAACGAGAAAAGTAATGTCGAAGCATTTAAAATTATGTTTGGGAAAGAACATCCTGGATCAATGCGTTGCTTTGGAAAAGGAATTACACAAACAGCTTTGAAGCGAAAGGAAGACATTGCTGCTTTGAAGAAAGTACATAATGAAGAAGTGGCTTTGTTGAATGAAAAAGTGCAAAATGTGGAAGATACACTTAATACTCTAAAAGGGGTACTTAAGATTATGCTTCAACAAAGCAAACCCGTTGGAATTGATGTACAATCATTGGAGAATCTATTAGGTTCATCTCCAGGGGATGCAAATAGTGGACAGAAGAGAGACGGGCTACCACATGCACATTCTTCTACATCAACACACGTTCCAAACTATGGAGAGGTATAATGTTGTAGATTTTCATACAATATATTAAAATACTTTTATATGTTTACAATTTTTTATTTATATATTGATTTTGATGTCATTGTATTTATATATATATTATTTTACTTTGTGCAGAAAGTTCTTGAAGATGGCCGGGAAGACAAATGAGGAGTTGTAATATGATCGATGACTTCATATCATGAAGATCATTTGATGTTTAAGTTGATTTAGATAATTTTATTTGTGTACTGTAATATTTAAATATTTTGATGTATTTTGTTAAAATATGTGGCTACTAATGACTTGTTTAATATTTAATGATAAAACATGTGCAAAATTGTTATATATTTATGTGTTTTAAAAAATGTCTCATTATATAGGCTTCGTTTGGGAGGACTTATTTTCACCAGTCAAGCGGTTACGATCCATTTTCAGCGGGCTGCATGTGCAAAATTATTTTTTTTATTAATTAAATAGTTTTGGCAACATTTATTAAATGTGACTTTAAACATTTTGAAAATGTTGCAATAGGTCCATGTAAAGACTGTTGCCTTTAGTAGGGATATATGCAACAGTTTCAAGTAATGTTGCCTAAACATGTAAAAACTGTTGCCGTAGGTCTTTGGTAACACGGGCATAGGCATACACCCCTATGGCAACAGTTTTCAATGTTTTGGCAACACTTTACGGTATTAGGCAACAGTTGTTAAATGTTGCTAAAGACCAAAAATGTTGTAGTGAGAATATTTAGTTCGCATTCAACTTCTCCCAATGTTAAAGTAAATGTCAACAAATCTTCTATTAACAATAATTTCAAAAACCACTATCATTATAAGCCTCAAATTAATGATTATGGAAATTTATCACATAAAAAGAATATTCAACCAAAATATGAATGGTGGCTCATCGTTAAAAATAACGCACCTATTCCACTCGAAAGGACAAATTCATCATTATCTACATATGGTTTATCACGCCATGTTTGGGTACCCAAAGGAACCGCAACACTTGCCTCCTTTTGGATACCTAAATATCTTATTCATTAATATTCACCTATTGCGTGAAATAATTACTAATCAAAACAAAATTACTTGATAATCTACTTCACGATGTGTGTAATGTTCTTTCTGTTTTTATTTCGCTTTTTGTATTTTGTTTTTGTTTTTTTTTTGCTTTTATATTTTTCTTAAGCCAACATGCCTTGGACCATTTTCATATATGTTTGTTATATGACTTACAAATATTAAGTTTAATGATAAATCAATTCATCTGAATGTAATTGAATAAAAGCCAGCTTTTAGTGTCATACGTATCTCTTTATCCTAGCATTAGTTACAATGAAGTCTATCACCTATGCTAGTTGATTTTCTTTCATAATATTTCTAAAATTTGATATTTGTATTTCTCAAGTAGTACCAATAAATCAAAGCACTTATCATGCATTAGTATCATAATGTATATGTGTGTCTGTAGTATTCAATGCTGAAAGATATGGTACCTAAACACCTAGAGGGGGGGTGAATAGGTGACCTAATCCGTTTTAAACTTTAATGGCAGCAAATAGTTAATATCACAGATTTCTAACTATTCTATCACAGTAAACACACAGCATACACAACAACAATCACAGCACAGCACAGCACACAGTGGTTTATAGTGGTTCCCCAAGATATGGGTACATCCACTTTCCCCCTTCGCCTATCTAGCAGTGTACTAGATTCGGCCAAACTCCTCCACTGTCTCAGAACCCAAATTGGTTCCTACACCTCAGGCCCAAGGCCCTACAATTCAGCTTTATCTCAAAGCCTACACTCAGCCAACCAAGGCCTACACTCAGCCAACCAAGGCCTACACTCAGCCCCAAAGGCCTACACTCAGCCAACAAGGCCTACACTCAGAGATCTCAATCTCCTACACTCAGGCTCTCAAGCCCTACCCTCAGCCTTTATAATTATAGGCTTACAATTCACTCAGATCCAAAGGATCCTACAAGTTAAAAATGTATTACAAATATTAACTCAACAACTCAGAAATAAAAGAGGGGAGTTGAGAGTTTCTTGATGAGTTCTTGGAAGAACTCAGCTGGATTCAATCTGACTTAGCTTTCTTCAAAGCTTCTTGAGTAGAACTGAATAAGAATGAATCCTCCTGCAGTTGTTCCTTGACCTCTGCCACTTAAGATCCAGAATGAATCTGAATCCTCCTTCTCAGCCTAGTTCCAAAGGCTGATGTCTTGGATGGAGCCCTCTCTCTCCAACTTCTTAGATCTGCACTTGGACTGCAAGATCTTCTTGTGTTGATACTCTATGTACCACTTTTATAACTTGTTTTTCAACAAACTGAACTTTTTGAACAACAGTTTCTGTAAACTGTAGGCGCCTATTTATAGGCCTTCTTCATGGTAACCGGCTGGTCCGGTCCATAACTGACTTCTGATATCTCTGACAGGTGCTGTAGACCGGCTGGAACGGCAGCTGTCAAGTCATCCAGTCATTTCTTGAAAATCTCTAACTGTCTGAAAGTGTCGAGACTTTCTGTCTTTAAGTGTCGACACTTATAGTCCAAGTGTCGACACATGTTGTGTAAGTGTCGACACAAGTCTACAAGGTGTCGACACAACTCCTTGTATGTCTCGACACAGATTATTCTTCAGGTGTCGACACTGGAATTAAGTGTCGACACAAGTACTTGTTCTTCTGTCTTTTACTGAATTCTTCTAAGTGTCGACACATCTCCTTTGTGTCGACACATCTTCATGTATTGTAACTGTTAAGTGTCGACACTACTTCTTGGTGTCGATACATAGTCTTTAAAGTCGATACTTGCTGAGTGTCGACACAGCTCCTTGTGTCGACACACCTTCTTCTTGTTGAGACTTCAGCTGAGTGTCGACACATTCCCTTAGTGTCGACACTTGTACTTAGAATAATTTTGTTGATCTTTCTGATCTTTGCTAAGTGTCGACATAGCTCCTTGTGTCGACACTTTCTTCAAGTGTAGAGTCTTCAGCTGAGTGTCGACACATTGTGCTGGGTGTCGACACTTACTTCAAGTGTTGACTCTTCTGGTTGTGTGTCGACACATTGTGCTGGGTGTCGACACATACTTCAAGTGCTGACTCTTCTGTTGAGTGTCGACACATTGTTCTGAGTGTCGACACTTACTTCAAGTGCTGACTCTTCTGTTGAGTGTCGACACATTGTTCTGAGTGTCGACACTTTAACTTAGTCTCTACAGATTTTTGCTGAGTGTCGACACAGCTTCAAGTGTCGACACTTTCTGGTGTAGATACAGTTCTTCTAGGTGTCGACACAGCCCCTTGTGTCGACACTTTCTGTCTGCACTTTTCTTCACTGAGTGTCGACACAGCTCCAAGTGTCGACACTTCCTGTCTGGTGTCGACTCTACATCCCAAGTGTCGACACAATGACTCCAAGTGTCGACACTGCTTGTCTGGGTGTCGACACAAGCTTTCTTGAGTGTCGACACTTTCCCTCTGGGTGTCGACACATGGACTTAGAAACTTTTTGCTTCAGTCCAGTGATTACATAACCTGCACAAGTAAACTCAACATACATCAAATACATTATGATGTATATCATTGAGTTGGGTGAGGCTTCTTCAAATCAGGTACATTTGACCAATGTACCCAACAATCTCCCCCTATTTGGAGAAGTCATAACCCTTAGTCAATGATATACACCATTCATAATTAAAAATTACAAAATGATGTAAAGCAGGTTATATTCAGCAGGGTAAATATAAACATGTATTAATTCACACATGTATACACATACATCAACACAGAACAAATAAGAAATAGACACATTCCCAGAACAATCATGAAATATATTGATCATATATTGTTCTAACATTTGTCTTATACATTTTCAGTAGTTTACAAAAATGTTTTACATTTAAAAGATTACAAAACAATCTTCAAGTAAATTCTTAATCAATTTCTGATCAGGTTCCTTGATAACTATTCCCTTGCCAGCTTGAACTTGAGCTTTGACAGGGGCATCAGCAGTTTCAGCAACAACAGGCTTCTTGCCTTTTAGATCTTTATTTTTAAGTTCTTCTGCCTTGATCTTCTGCCTCTCAAAATAATGATATGGCTTAGGAAAGTACTTGCTAGGCTCCTGGGCTGTAGGAGGTAGCTTTCCCATCTTTGCCTTCCTTCTGTATTGAACAATGGCCTCTTGTCTTATTTCATGTTTTCTCCATTCAGCTTCAGAGAACCACTTGTTCCTGTCATGAGTATTGTCCTTGGCAGCTTTCCAGGCAGTTAAAATTATATTCCTAGAGGTAGGGCTCCACTGTTCAAAGTCTGGCCTTTGTTCTGCTTGTTCCCTAAACCTTTTTTTGGACAGTCTTGTCTCTTCCTCTTTCTGTAGAGCCTCTTGCATGGCTTCAGATATAGGTTGAACAACCTTTTCAATATGGACATTGTCCTTGCCCTCAGGTGGGCTATACATTGTGCTCACATCTGCTTGAATCATTTCAAAGTCTGGAGGTGGATAAATGACCTGAGCTACTTCTGGTTGCTCACCTCCAAAATAAGTAGGGTTTAGTCCAGATTCAGCAACCTCATTGTCATCACACAGAGGAGGATATCCAAGTGTATCTCTGATGGAATTTGATATCCACTTAGCATGTTCAGAGCTTGCCTTGACTAATACTCTCTCCCCCTTTATGACTTCTCTAGCCATGTGATCTCTGACATCATCCTTCTAAAATCTGATTTGACTATCCAAGTATCTGATGCCATCTTTAAAGAAAGGTTTAAGCTTTTGAAGTTGTTCAGATATGACCTTCTGGGAGGCTTGGATTGTAGACTTAACAGCAGAAATTTCTTCTTGAAAGGCTTTGTCAAATTCAGCTTTGATAGTAGCAGAAGATGTAGAAGGTTCAGCAGCCTTATTCTTTAACTCACTGACAATAGCATTATGTGAAGCAGTCAAATTGTCATTCATTCTTATCTGATTTTCCAGTACATACCCTTGCTTCATTGCTATGTCATCCACTTGTTCTTTTATCTTTTCTTGGTGGGTGGCCAAGTACACCACTGCATTTCCACCTTTGTGGAAGCATTCATTCATCTCCTTCTTGTTAAGGTTCATTTCAAACCTTATAGACTTTATATCTTGGGCCAGATCAAATTGTAATGACTTCTGCCCTTCATCCACATAAGCCTCTATGGCTTTTCTTTGTTCATCCATTTTAATTTGCAGTGCAATCAGTAGAGCACTATAATCAACAGTTGGAGCTTGCTGAACTATAGGCTGTGGGGCAATAGATTGCAGAGCTTTCTTATAGTTTTGACTTCTTCTCTTGAAGACATACAGTTTCTTCTTCTTTGCCCTAGCACTCTCCTCATCTTCAGAGGCAGAAGTGCTGGCAATGTCAACCCTCTCCTTAGGGCTTTGAGGCTTCTCTTTCTGCACTTCAGGTGCCTTCTCAGTTTCCTGCCTAATAGGCTCTTCCAGATCTTGTACCTTCTCCCCCTCAGCAGCAGCATTATCTCTTGCATCAGCATCCTTGTCCATGTCAAAATCTTGTTGGTCTAGATTAAGGAATAAGTCTTCCATTGTATATTCTGGTGGTGAAGAAGCTGGAGAAGTTCTTAGTTCTTCAACTACTGGATCAGGAATCACTTCTTGTACGGCAGATGTGTCTTCTCTAACATCATCTGGAGCTTGACTAGGCAGCTGAGTTTGTTGAGAAACATCAGACAAATCAGCATCTTCTTTAAGATATTCTAAAGTATTTAGGTCAGTGAGTACCTCTTGTATGATGGTGGTGGCTTGCTCACTGTCCAGTGTAGATGGTTCTTCTACAACTGGTGGCTCCCCCTTACTTTGATCCCTGTGGATGGGGCTAGCTTGTGGTAGCTCCCCCTGGATCTCAGCAATCTCTTGAGGAGCAGGAGTCTTCACTACAGGCTCTTCCTTTGGATCATCAGGAGTGAAAACAACCTGTTCTTCACTTTCAGAACTACTTGTGGACACTTGTTCCACAGGAGCTGTCTTCCTTTTCTTCTTTGGAGGAGTATCTTTCTCAGTAACTGTCTTCTCTGGGGTTGGCATTTCCTTGGACAACACCCTGTCCCATCTTGAAAAGATCCTTAGATCCATTTTCCTCATGTGGTTTATCTTGCTTCCTGCAGCAGTACTCATTACCTCTGGTATCACACCAGCTAGGTATAGACTAATGATTCTGCCCAGATTGGGCTTCTTCAAGCTCTCCTTAATCTTCTCATAAACCACTATAGACCAGTCTGTTTTCAGAGTGAAGATTATCCTTGTCATGATTCCAAACATATATGCAGACACTCTGTCATGCCCTCCAGGCTTGCTGAGTAAGACCTTACCAACAATCTCAGACATGAATTTTCTTTGATTATTCATGCCTTTTCTGTTAAACACAGAGCCCAGCTTCATCTTTGGATCAAGTCCACACCAGGTTAGAGCTTCTCTGGTTTTGGATGCAGTAATTTCTTCATCTTGAGTTTTTGGTAGCTGGAGCACCTTCCTCAGATTTTTAGGTGAAACCTTGACCTTAGTTCCATGAACTCTGGATTTGATTCTGTATCCAGATTCATCTACTGCAGCTCCATTAAGGGATTCAAGAACCTCCTTCTTCCATATCTTAGTTGGTTCAGACACTAGATATTCTAGTCCAGAATCGGCGACTAGGGTTACGACCGACTTGATTTCTTGATTTGCATCGTCGAACGCGCCGCGCACAAGCTCATATCCTTCGTTAACGTTCTCCTCAAGCTTAGGTGCCATTAGGGTTTGTAGAATTTGTCGTTAGAAAAGAGAGGTGTCGACACAATAGTTTTTGGTCTCAAAACTTTGAAAGTGTGTCGACAAACAAAGACAGAACCCTATTTATACCTTTCTAATTTTGAAGATGAACAGGCGGGACAGCTAACTTAAAATGTGTCGACACCGGCAATAAGTGTCGACACTGACTTATAATGTCTCGACACACATGTGTCGACACAAGTTTAGTCAACAGATTTTATGTGTCGATACTTGGTTATGTGTCGACACAACATAACTCGACACATTGTCGAGACTTTACTTAGAAAATTCTGAGTAAAACATAAGTGTCAACACCACTTTGGATGTGTCGACACCTACTGGACATGTGTCGACACTAACATTCTGAAGTGTCGACACCAACTTCCTAGATGTGTCGACACCTTTTTCTTGAAGTGTCGACACCACTATTCTGTGTCGACATAGACTTGTCTATGTGTCGACACATTTTTACTTAGCCAATTTTAATTCTGTAAACTTACTCTAAGTTTATCATTCCTAGTTCAATTTTGAATCTATTGAACTTAGCTTCTTCTAGGGGCTTAGTAAACATATCAGCTATTTGATTATCAGTTTTAACATATTCTAATAAAATATCTTCTCTTTCTACATGCTCCCTAAGAAAATGATATTTAATTTCAATATGTTTAGTTCTACTATGAGATACAGGGTTATTAGCTATTGAAATAGCACTTGTAGAATCACAGAAAAGTGGAGTTCTACTTACCTGAAATCCATAGTCCTCTAGCTGATGTTGTATCCATAGAAGTTGAGCACAGCAACTTCCTGCAGCTACATACTCTGACTCTGCTGTGGAGATAGCCACACTGGTTTGCTTCTTGCTACTCCATGAAATTAGTCTCCCACCTAGGAATTGACAGGTTCCAGTAGTGCTTTTTCTATCCTCTTTGCATCCTGCAAAGTCTGCATCTGAATAACCTGTTAGATCAAAATCTTCATTCCTAGGGTACCAGAGGCCTAGATAGGGAGTGCCCTTTAGATATCTCAATATTCTTTTGACTGCTGTCAAATGAGACTCTTTAGGGCAGGCTTGATACCTGGCACAAACACATGTAGCATACATGATGTCAGGTCTACTAGCAGTCAAGTATAATAGGGAGCCAACTATCCCTCTATACAAGGTTTCATCTACAGGTTTCCCTGCATCATCCTTGCTAAGAGACATACTTGACCCCATAGGAGTCTTCATGGTACTGGATGAATACATACCATACTTCCTTATGAGTTCTAGGGTGAACTTGGACTGACAGATGGATAAACCACTTTCAGTCTGTTTAACTTGGAGACCCAAGAAAAACTTCATCTCTCCCATACTACTCATCTCAAACTGACCCTGCATAAGTTTTGCAAACTTTTTGCAAAGGCTGCTTTCAGTAGACCCAAATATAATGTCATCTACATATATTTGGACTAGTATAACTTTGCCTCTAGATTCCCTAAGGAATAGAGTCTTATCTATTTTCCCCCTTGATAACTTGTTCTCAATGAGGAAACTAGATAGGGTTTTATACCAAGCCCTAGGGGCTTGCTTTAACCCATATAAAGCTTTCCTAAGTCTATAGACATGATGAGGTAGAGTTGGATCAACAAAACCTGAAGGCTGCTCCACATAGACTTCTTCCTTAAGATTACCATTTAGGAATGCTGACTTGACATCCATTTGGTAAACCCTGAATCCTTGATAGGTTGCATAGGCTAAGAACATCCTTATGGCTTCCAGTCTGGCTACTGGAGCAAAGGTTTGATCAAAGTCAATACCTTCTTCTTGCCTATATCCTTTAGCAACCAGTCTAGCCTTATTCTTAATGATGACCCCTTGTTCATCCATCTTATTCCTGTAGATCCACTTAGTTCCTATTACATTGTGGTCTTTAGGTTTAGGAACTAATTCCCAGACCTTGCACCTCTTGAACTGATTAAGCTCTTCTTGCATTGCTTCAGTCCATTGTGGATCTTGTATTGCTTCTTCAAACTTTTTAGGTTCAACTTGAGACAGAAAACTGGAATAGATTACAGCATTCTGATTTCTGCTCCTTGTTTGAACTCCTTGTCTTGGATCTCTAATAATTAGCTCTACTGGATGATCTCTTAGATGCATGTTGGCTAGAGGCAACCTTACTTCTGGTTGAACCACTTCAGCATCTGCATCATGCTGTACTCCTTGGATTTCTTCAGTAATAGGCATATGTAGTTCTCCCCTAGACAATAGCTATTGTCTTCTACTTGCTGTCTTGCAGCAGGCACTTCTTCTATAGTAAGCTTGTCCATTTTCTTTGTCAAACCTGTGGGGCTGCATACACTACTAGACAACTCATTATTAATAAGTTTAGTCTCATCAAAAACTACATACACTGATTCTTCTACAACTTGTGTAGTCAAGTTGTAGACTCTATAAGCCTTACTGTTATTGCTGTACCCAACAAAAATTCCCTCTTGGGACTTGGCAGCAAACTTAGTTAAGTAAGACTTTCCATTGTTAAGTATGAAGCATTTGCAACCAAAGATCCTAAAATAGGATAGGTTTGGTTTCCTGCCTTTCACAACTTCATAGGGGGTCTTGTTAAGCCTTTTAGTGATGGTAGCCCTATTTGTAACATGGCATGCAGTGTTAACTGCTTCAGCCCAGAAATACTCTGGCAGTGATGTATCACTTAGTAGGGTCCTACCAGCCTCTATCAAGGTTCTATTCTTCCTCTCAGCAATGCCATTTTGCTGAGGTGTTCTAGGTGAAGAGAATTCTTGAAATATCCCAAAGTCTTCACATAGTTTTGTCATGCTATCAGACTGAAATTCAGTGCCATGGTCACTTCTAATCTTGACCACTGTACTATTTAGTTCATTCTGAATTTGCTTGACAAAGTTGTGGAAGACACTATGGTGTTTCAGATTTCTGTCTTAAGAAGAACACCCAGGAAAACCTTGAGTAGTCATCTACAACTACAAAGGTATAGACCTTCCTACCTAAGCTGTGAACTGGCATTGGACCAAAGAGATCCATATGCAAGAGGTATAGAACACCTCACAGCATCTTTGTTTTCTATGCTTCTAAAGGTGGATTTAGTCTGCTTGCCCTTTTGACAAGCTGAGCAAATGCCATCTTTAACACACTTAACTTGAGGACCATTCCTCACTAACTCTTTGCTAAAGAGTTTGCTAATAGTCTTGTAGTTAAGATGGGCAAGCCTCTTGTGCCATTTGACACAATGAGAGACTGTCTCATCAGCTACAAGACAAACTGGAGAACCATTGTTCTCAACCATAATGTCTAACAGTAGACATTTCTTTTCCTATAACCTGTCAAAATGATCTCTTGATCACTTGACCTCTTGATATGACAACCATTTTTAACAAATGAGATGTCATACCCTACATCACTTAATTGACTTATACTTATTAGGTTGTGTTTCAACCCTTTAACATAAGCCACTTGAGTAATGGTAACTAAGTTTGTAGAAATGTTACCAAATCCTTTGATGATTCCTTTTTCAGAACCACCAAAGGTTACTTTTGGACCATCTTTTATTGGAATGTAGTCCTTTAGTAATCTTCTTGTTCCAGTCATATGTCTGGAACATCCACTGTACAAGTACCATGTTGGGGTATGGCCACTTGGACTCACCTGCAAAACAGATTAATGAACCTTAGAACCCAAAGAATTCTTGGGTCCTTGGTACTTGTTAGTCTGCAACTTGACAAAACTACCTACTAGCTTTCCACCAGGTAGCTTACTACTCACTTTGGCACTAACATTGTGCCAACAGTCCACTGCAAAGTGGTCAACCTTGCCACAACACCAGCATTCAAACTTATTGTACCTTTGCTTAGGTACAGCCTTTGCTGTCTTATCTACAACAGACTTGTTGAATGTTGGGGCTTTGCTCTTGGACTTAGACTTGGACTGCTCAGTCCTTGCAGGTCTAGTAAAGCCCAGTCCAGCCTTGCCTTTATGATGAACAAAATCATCAATTAAAGGTAACACTGACTTAGGTTTAGAAAACCTAGCAACTAAGTCCTTCTCCTTCTAAAAATTGATCTCCAGACTCTTAATTTGATCATTCTTAAAGGTGATAGTCCCCATCTGAATCACTGTTATGTGTTTCAGTCTGGCTATCTCATTCAACTTTTGATCAAATTGCTTCTCAAAATCTGTTGCAGCAGCTTTAAGATCAGCAATTTCCTTTGCCTGACTTTTGGCTAGGGACTTGCTTTTCTTGTAAGCTTGCAACAGTACCTTATATTCATCTATAAGCTGATGAATATCATCCTCAGACTCAGATACATTCTCATCACTTGATGATGATGAATCTGATTCTATACTAGAACAAGAAACTGAACTTAGAGTTGAACCTTGTACCTTACTGGGTCCTGGCTGCTCCAGGATTTTGACACTCTCAGTAAAAGCCATTAGCCCTTGGCATTGACATTCTTCTTGTTCATAAATAGACTCCATTAACTGCATGAATTCTTCCTCTTCTTCTTCAGCAAACAGCCCTATGTAGGCTTCAGCCTCAGACTCAGTTTCTGAAGAAGAGATATCTGATAGAGTCTTCTCCTTCTTGGCAACAAAAGACTTCTCTTTCTTGCCTTTGAAGTGAGCCTTTTTCCTGTCACCAGATTCCTTTCTCTTCTCAGGACAATCTGCAATAACATGGCCCTGTCTATTGCAGCAATAGCACACTATCTTAGATCCAGTTGCCTTGCTTGACTTTGTCCTCTTCCTGTCTTTCTTTGAAGGCTTTTTCTCCTGATAAAAGACTTCCTTTCCCTTTGAAGTAAAAGGTCTTGACCTCCACTATTTCTTCTTCAAGAATTTCTGAAAGTGTCTAGTGAAGGCAGCAAAGTCTTCATCACTTTCACTGCTCTCAGTCTTTGTGCTGACTGACTCATCTGATTCTGATTCAACTACCTCTGGAGGTGGAGATGATGACTTATTCCTGCACTTTCTGGGAACTTCTGTCTTGAAAGCAACAGTTCTTTCCTTGTGCTCAGTCCTTGTTGATTTCTCCTCCTCTTTCCTCACTGTCAATTGCATTTCATAAGACAATAACTTGCCAAACAGTGTAGGAGGAGGAATTTCCCCCAACTTAGCCATTTCTCTTATGGCACAGATCTTGGTGTCCCAATCTTTGGTTAGGGACCTTAAGAACTTATCATTTAGTTCATAGTTACTGAACTCTCTTCCATAAGACATGAGTTCATTAACTATTCTGTAGAACTTCTTGTAGCACTCAGTTATGCTATCACCTTTTCCTTGTCTAAAACTCTCATACTCCTGATTTAGCAAGGATTTTCTATCTTGTCTTACTTCTTCAGATCCTTCCATATACACTATAAGAGTGTCCCACATCTCCTTGGCTGTCTTACAGTGTATAAGATTCTGAAATGTTACATCATCTATGGCACTCACTATAATGTTTTGTGCCCTCTTGTCCATTGTAGCTAGGACAATCTCATCCTTAGTCATCTCAGAGAAATCCTTTGGAGTTCTCTGATTTGCATCTAAAACTGAAATCTTCATGGGCACATAAGGCCCTTCCTTTACTGTGATGTAGATTCTAGGGTCTGAGGCCTCCATAAACAGCCTTACCCTTTCCTTCCAGATCCCAAAGATCTCTTTCCTTCATATGGATAATTTCATGAAACCCAATTCCTTGTGATTCTCAGAGGAACCCATGTTTCTTGATTTTCTTGAATTTCTTGAATCTGTGTTTTGTCTTACACTGAATCTGCCAAACAGGATCTCCTCAGACTGTTAGTCCTTTTTGAGGAACCTCACTCTGATACCACTTGAAAGATATGGTACCTAAACACCTAGAGGGGGGGGTGAATAGGTGACCTAATCCGTTTTAAAATTTAATGCAGCAAATAGTTAATATCACATATTTCTAACTATTCTATCACAGCAAACACACAGCATACACAGCAACAATCACAGCACATCACATCACACAGTGGTTTATAGTGGTTCCCCAAGATATGGGTACATCCACTTTCCCCCTTCGCCTATCTAGCAGTGTACTAGATTCGGCCAAACTCCTCCACTGTCTCAGAACCCAAATTGGTTCCTACACCTCAGGCCCAAGGCCCTACAACTCAGCTTTATCCCAAAGCCTACACTCAGCCAACCAAGGCCTACACTCAACCAACCAAGGCCTACACTCAGCCCCAAAGGCCTACACTCAGCCAACAAGGCCTACACTCAGAGATCTCAATCTCCTACACTCAGGCTCTCAAGCCCTACCCTCAGCCTGTATAATTATAGGCTTACAATTCACTCAGATCCAAAGGATCCTACAAGTTAAAAATGTATTACAAATATTAACTCAACAACTCAGAAATAAAAGAGGGGAGTTGAGAGTTTCTTGATGAGTTCTTGGAAGAACTCAGCTGGATTCAATCTGACTTAGCTTTCTTCAAAGCTTCTTGAGTAGAACTGAATAAGAATGAATCCTCCTGCAGTTGTTCCTTGACCTCTGCCACTTAAGATCCAGAATGAATCTGAATCCTTCTTCTCAGCCTAGTTCCAAAGGCTGATTTCTTGGATGGAGCCCTCTCTCTCCAACTTCTTAGATCTGCACTTGGACTGTAAGATCTTCTTGTGTTGATACTCTGTGTACCACTTTTATAACTTGTTTTTCAACAAACTGAACTTTTTGAACAACAGTTTCTGTAAACTGTAGGTGCCTATTTATAGGCCTTCTTCATGGTAACCGGCTGGTCCGGTCCATAACTGACTTCTGATATCTCTGACAGGTGCTGTAGACCGGCTGGAACGGCAGCTGTCAAGTCATCCAGTCATTTCTTGAAAATCTCTAACTGTCTGAAAGTGTCGAGACTTTCTGTCTTTAAGTGTCGACACTTATAGTCCAAGTGTCGACACATGTTGTGTAAGTGTCGACACAAGTCTACAAGGTGTCGACACAACTCCTTGTATGTCTCGACACAGATTCTTCTTCAGGTGTCGACACTGGAATTAAGTGTTGACACAAGTACTTGTTCTTCTGTCTTTTACTGAATTCTTCTAAGTGTCGACACATCTCCTTTGTGTCGACACATCTTCATGTGTTGTAACTGTTAAGTGTCGACACTACTTCTTGGTGTTGACACATAGTCTTTAAAGTCGATACTTGCTGAGTGTCGACACAGCTCCTTGTGTCGACACACCTTCTTCTTGTTGAGACTTCAGCTGAGTGTCGACACATTCCCTTAGTGTCGACACTTGTACTTAGAATAATTTTGTTGATCTTTCTGATCTTTGCTAAGTGTCGACACAACTCCTTGTGTCGACACTTTCTTCAAGTGTAGAGTCTTCAGCTGAGTGTCGACACATTGTGCTGGGTGTCGACACTTACTTCAAGTGTTGACTCTTCTGGTTGTGTGTCGACACATTGTGCTGGGTGTCGACACATACTTCAAGTGCTGACTCTTATGTTGAGTGTCGACACATTGTTCTGAGTGTCGACACTTACTTCAAGTGCTGACTCTTCTGTTGAGTGTCGACACATTGTTCTGAGTGTCGACACTTTAACTTAGTCTCTACAGATTTTTGCTGAGTGTCGACACAGCTTCAAGTGTCGACACTTTCTGGTGTAGATACAGTTCTTCTAGGTGTCGACACAGCCCCTTGTGTCGACACTTTTTGTCTGCACTTTTCTTCACTGAGTGTCGACACAGCTCCAAGTGTCGACATTTCCTGTCTGGTGTCGACTCTGCATCCCAGGTGTCGACACAATGACTCCAAGTGTCAACACTGCTTGTCTGGGTGTCGACACAAGCTTTCTTGAGTGTCAACACTTTCCCTCTGGGTGTCGACACATGGACTTAGAAACTTTTTGCTTCAGTCCAGTGATTACATAACCTGCACAAGTAAACTCAACATACATCAAATACATTATGATGTATATCATTGAGTTGGGTGAGGCTTCTTCAAATCAGGTACATTTGACCAATGTACCTAACAAATGCATTAGTATGACCATGATCAATCACACATTGTTTGTGTATCACAATAGTGGGGGTGTAGGTGTGTGTGCCTTAGAATTGTTAACCTATAAATCTCGTCTTGTCCTTAACCGGGAAATGGTTCCAGTAGGTCCATGTGAGGCATTGGGGGAAAGAATGTTCGGTTGAGAGGGTTGTTCTGTATGCACAAGGGATTAACACCCCCACCCTACGATATTTGTTGATAATGATTTTACCATCAACCTGAAAAGGTAACAGTACCTATCGAACCGTAGTATCAAGGTCATATTTAAAAACATGGTTGTCAATTACTACTACTCACACTGTTATTATTATCCCACTGAATGAAAGTTGTTTTTGTTTTTTGAAATTAAAAATTTCAAATACGAAGAAATTGCGAAAGAGAAATTCATGATTTAAGAAGACTTAGCACTTGATTGGGTGTTCTTGGGAATCTAATTATAAAATATGTGTTCTAATTCTTAAAATTTTGTTTTGATTTGAGGAATGAAAAATATGATAAAACTTGTTAGAGACAAATGCCGCCTAATTTTAATAATACTTCAAACATAATCTCTTAAAATTTGAAATAAATTAAAATTGCATGAACATTAATCCAGAATCCAAAAATAGTGATATTTTCAATTCTCAAAGAAAATATAACGAGCACTTTATTTCCGAGAGATCTAAAGCATCCACGAGCCTCTCGGCCAACTAGAATTTCAAATCGGATGGCGAAATTAATACACTAGAAATATAAACCCGCAACCAAAATTTAATCGAAAATAAATTGAAATGAAAAATTCTAAAAATTAGAGACGATAGTTTATGATTTAATCTCCATCCCAATACTAATCAATCAAGCACTAAGAAAGATTTAGCTACTCATAGTGAAAGAAAAGACAAAAATAATAGAAAATGACATAATTTTCATTGATCGAAGATAATAATGATTACAAAATGTAACAAGAAAAACTATAACATTAGGAAATGAAATAACATGAACTTGAAAACAAACTTACAACAACATTAACTTTCATAAACTCTCCAACATAAACTCTCAAAACATGTAGCACTCAAAATGAAAATTGAAAACTCTCTAACTCTCTTGGACCTGATGCCTTCTTCCAACATCTTCAAAGATTTGGATCCATGCTCCTTATATAGCCAACCAAGAAGGATCTAGAAGAGAAAAAATATGAAAATTCCATGGGGGCGGCCACATGCAATGAATGGAGAAATTAAGTAGGTGGAATATGAGAGGAATGAAGAGAAGAGAGAGGGAGGGTGGTCGGCCTCATGCAATGTGAGGAAGGGGAAAAGGCCACTTTGGATTAAAATGAAATAAAGAGGGGAAGATGGAGGGTGGTGTCATGCAATAATATTAAAATAAATGGAGGAGATGAATGGTTAAATGCATAAAAAATAGTGGAATACCAAGGGGTGGCCGGCCATGCTTGTAAATGCATGCATAAAATAAAAGTAAAAGCATGGAGGGGGAGATTAGGGGCGTGGTCAGCCACAAGCATTGAAATGAAGAATTTAATTAGAGGAGAGAGAGGGGTAGTCGGCCACACATAAAAATTGGAGAAATAAAATAGTGGCAGACAACGCATGATGAAATGGCATGTCATAAAATATTTAAAATGGAAAAAAATATAGGAGAGAGAGAGTGCACATATATTGAAATTATAAAATGTTTTATGCATGAGAAAGATGGTCATGCATGAAATAATTTCATGTATGGGAAAGGTGGCAAAATGAGATTGTTTTCACCAACATGGTTGACAACGGGCTTCTACGTTGAATCGAGACGAAATTTCCCAAAGCTTGTCATAAAATAAAACAAAATAATATTAGTGTGAATAAAATAAGAAAATTATAATAAGATAATTATAATATAATATTGAGGAAATATATATAGTTTATATTAAAAATATAATGATAATGATAAGCATATTTATGTCAAAATATAATATCATCAAACTCTCCCATGCTTAGCATTTTGCTTATCCCCAAGAAAAAATAGAAATGAAAATAGAGAAGGCTACACTACCCAACATTTTAGTTACAAAACCCAGAACAAAAATTAAACTATCAAGACTAATATGATATCAATGCGTGAGGCGAGAAATTAAGGTAGAGTAGAATAGAGAAGAGTTTAAAGATATTGCTAGAGCATAAACCTAGATTGCAAATTTCTCACTAACATAACAAAGAGGCATCAAAAAATTTAGACTAAGAAACATAATAAAAGTAGCAATTCAACCAAATCAAGTGCATTGAAAAACATGTTGCTAGACTACAATTATTCTACAAAACACTCCAATATAACATCCAAAGAAATCCATCAATGATGATGTCCATAGGCTTGCCTGGTCACACTCTCTCCACTACACAAGTATAATGTCATGGCTTAAAGATCAAAAGGACTTTCATTAGGAATAAAACTTGGCGTAGGTAAATAAAAAAGGATTTGGAAATCAAAAGATAAAAACAATGGACAAAATATCACACTAAACCAAGAGAAGAGTTTTATAAAATTATCACAATTAAGCTTGCCAAAAATGAGAAATAAAGCAAGTCAAATTTCTCCAATTCAAATTTATGAAACAAAAGGCCATGTACAAATTTATTTTTCAAAATTAGCCAACAATAATCTTTTTCACTTGTTTTTTTAAAACATAAAGCCATAAACAATTTTATTTTTCAAAATTGGCCAGCATAATTTTTCACTTGATTTTTTTTCATTTGAAATTTGCTCAGCATACACAAATAGCTCCAAATATAAAAATGAAAGTCTACCTCATTTCCACAATAAAAACCCCATCACAAATGAAATTTTAAATAAAACTCAAAAAATGTGTGATAATGGGATGGAACTTTTGGATTTGGTGAAAATGAGAGGTGGAGCTAACAAAGAAAAATAAGGAAAGGCACAAAGTGGTGTAACGAAGTAAAGATTTTAAGGTGGGCAAAAGGCACAAACGATCCAAAAGATGCCCTAAATCTCTTAAAAGTCATGACAACATATGCAAATGCTTTGAAAATCGCTAGAGGCAAGTTCTAGGCACCAAGAAAGAATACCTTCCAAGTGAGTCTCTAATAATATCATCTAACGAACATATGCACGCTACTACACTTAGATCAGAAGAAAACACTACAAAATCATTATGCCGATAAAATAAAAATGGGATGCCAAAATTTTATGAAAGAGAAAATTGCAAAACTATCATATGCAAAAGTAATAAAATTAAACTTGATTATATTCTTACATACCACCAATAATTAAGAATATTGCATGAGCCTACACAACATTCAAAGAAACATACTAAAATAATGTTGGAAAATAATTTTTGTCGGTTTTCAAATTTTAAGTTTTCTAATTTTTTGGTTTTTAGAAAAAAGAAAAATAAATATAATAGAAAATAATATTATTTTTTGGATTTTTTGAAAAGAAAAGCTAAAAGAAAAAGAAAAATCTAAACCCTCCCCCATGCTTAAGATAAGCATTGTCCTCAATGAAAAAAAGAAAAGGATGAAGGAGAAAAAAGAAAGAAATTTTAAATAAAATAAAATAGGTATTTCCCTGAATTGGCAAGTCGGAAGGTTGATTGTCGCTCCCCCATGCTTGCTTTGTGGAACATCTTGAAAATCGGCTTGAATCATCATGAATATCAGCAACGTTGAAGCAAGCGATCAAGGAGTCCAATTCACAGGAGTTGCCGGGACAAAAGTAAAAAAGAAAAGGAAATGCAAAAAAAGAAAATGAAAATAACAGTAATAATTAAATGTTTTGTAAAATCATAGATTCATTATTCTCAGTAATAGTATCACCAGAAAAATAAAGTTTGAGACGTTGATCATTAACTTTAAAATCATTCTTATCCGGGTTTGAAATCAACACAATACCATACAGAAAACCTTCCTTCACCAGAAATGGACCATAACAATGCGATTTTAATTTACCAGGCAATAAACTCAAACGAGAATTATAACGTAAGACTTGGTCACTGTGGTTAAAAGTTTTGGATGCCTGAAATTTTTATCATGAAAACGTTTTGTTCTCTCTTTATAAATTTTGTTATTTTCATAAGCATTGGAGCGCCACTCGTCGATTTCATTTAGTTGAAATTTGCAATGTTCGGCAAGGAAGTGAGTATCGAGATTTAAAAATTTTAAGACCCAAAAAGGATGGTATTCTAATTCCACTGGTAAGTAACATAATTTTCCATAAACTAGTCGGTACGGAGTACAATCGATGGTAGTTTTTTAATCCATCTGATAAGCCTAAAGTGTATCGTCGAGTTTTAAAGGCCAATTTTTTCTAGAAGATGAAACGGTTTTTTCCAAAATATGTTTGATTTCTCGGTTGACAACTTCGACTTGGCCATTAGTTTGGGGGTGGTATGCGGTGGAGAGTTTGTGTATAACGTCATATTTTAATAAAATTTTAGAGAGTTGGGCGTTACAAAAATGCACTCCCCTATCGCTAACGATTGTCTTAGGTGTACCAAATCGAGAAAATAATTTTTTAAGAAAAGAAATGACAACTTAAGAACTATTCGTGGGAAGAGCTCGGGCTTCCACCCATCGAGATACATAATCTACCGCAACCAAAATATTCTTATTTCCACAACTATAAGGAAGGGGACCAACAATCTATGCCTCAAATATCGTACATTTCGCATTCAAGAAAATAATTTTGTTATTTCATTTTTTACTAGAGATATTTTTGGTCAGTTAGCACCGACTCACCCAAAGATTGTGCTTCTTTGAAAAGGCTAGGCCAATAAAATCCTGCACTTAGTACTTTGTGAGTGGTCTAATTGGCTTGATAATGTCCATCGGTCGATCCTTCATGTAAATGTTTCAAAATACTTTGTCCTTCTTCAAACGAGACACACCTTCTTACTACTTGGTCTGTACGGACTCTAAAAAGAAAAGGTCCTCTCAATTTTTCAAATCAGAAAAGAATTTCTTCTTTCGTTGAAAAGAGAATTCTTTTGGGAGAACACGTGTAACGCCCCGAAAGTGGTGTGCGAGTCGGTCGCGAAAGAAATGTTTTGGTGCCTGTAGGGGTACACGGCCTAGGATACGGGCGTGTCCAAGGCCGTGTCTGGCTGGTGATTTTTGGTCATTTTTAACCCGAGAAGGACATGGCCAGAAACACGGCCGGATGACACGGGCGTGTCATCCGACACGGGCGTGTGCCAACCCGTGTCCCTACCCGTGTCCTGATGGGTCGTGTCCGTTGCCGTGGCGGTTATGCGTGACACGCCCACGAACACGGGCGTGTCGAGGAACTCGATACGGGCGTGTCAGGTCAGACACGGGCGTGTCTTGGCCCGTGTGCGTTTCTCAGTTCGACGATCGTGACTGTATCGAGGCACACGGCCTTGGACACGGCCGTGTGCCAAGCCGTGTGCGGCCCAGGTCTGGGGAATTTTGTGCAGATCCGAGCCATTCGTTTCCTTTAATTTAGATCCGATGGCCCAGATGAAATTCTGCTCTGTTAAGGCCGGGAATAGGAGGTTATTTCCTCATTTTCTCTCCCAAAGTTCTCCTCTTCCAAAGTGAGAGAGAAGAGGAAGAAGAAGGAGGTTTACGGCTGCCGGCGGAGCATCGTAGCACCGTTTCGAAATCGGAGAGCGGATCCGTGGAGGGAAGGTCATTGCGAAGAGTTCTAACTGCGTAGTTTTTCCATGGCGCCAAAACATACTACAAGGGTAACGATTCTCAACTCGAGCGTTTAAAGCTCTTTCTTTCTGCATAGGGAATCCCGCTCCCGCGAGTGTGCGGTGAGTGCGTGGTGTTCCTTGGGGTTGATGTGAATAGTCCCCCTTGTGTTGCATATAGAGCCCGGAATCGTAAGTACGGGCATAGGCATTGTGTGTGAAGCCTACCCGGACGTGTTTTGTCTGGATCGGTGATGTTGCATTTGATGTGGTTTTGCCGGAGAAGACTCTGTGCTTTGGATTTTTCGGGTTTCTACACGGTAGATTGCAGGAGGGATCCTTGGAGGTTAGCTTCAAGGCGCACCCGGAAAATTGAGCGGAAACGTGTTCTGCTAACTTGGCGGTCGGGGAACCGGCCTTGATCATAACTGGGTTATGAGATTGTTTTGGAAAAATTTGGGATCTGAGAGAAGCTTGGCCCGCGCAAAGGACTTAAATTGGACATGCGGCGTGAGCAACGGGCAAGTGGAATTGGACTTAGGCTATGTGGTTCGGTGCGAGAGACCCGAAGACGGGGACTGGCCGTTGGCATAGTCGGAGTCTTAGACGGTGGTCAGAAAGGCTAAATGCTCACATGTTGTTGCCATCCTGGGGGTGGTGGTGAATGCACTGATGGGTCAGGGTTCACCATGAATGTGCCCTGAGTGCACGGGGTGTTTGGCCGTGCGAGCCTACACCTATGGTGAATTATAATTGCGCTATATATATTATTATTGGACTGATGTTATGCAGGGAAAGAGCACCGCCGTCCTGAGTAAGGGGCGGGGTCGTTATAATTTGGTCGGCTTTTAGCTGACCGTTGCTTTATTTGCCACCGTGCGGTGGTATGTACTTGCAGGTGCTGCAGAGCCGAGCGCCAAATAGCGGGCTGGAGCCTATGTTGCTGTGCTGGCCCTAAAAGGCCGTAAAATAGTTGTTTTTTGTTTATCATGTGTGGCCGGCCTGCGAGCCGATGTATGTAAAACACTCTTTATTAAGTAAATATTTGTAAGGTCATAAGGCCATGTTCCTGTTTCTGTGTATTTGGGGTTTCATTCCTGTTTTGTAGCTGTGGACATTCATATTGATGGATTTAACTTTGGGTTCTTTCAATTTTAAAATCTTCCACTAGAATGCTCTGTGTAGGACGAGTAGTCATAATTGGATGGTTTGTTTATTCATTTAGTAACCCTTCCGACTGTCTGTGGTATATGACGTCGGGTTCCAGCTGGACCTTCTATTATATGCCATGCGACGGATGGGGGTGTTACAATTTGGTATCAGACTTCTGGTTACGGTCAGGCTTAAATGAATTCGTGGGCGAATTCTTTTAAGGGGTGGTGAGCACATATGTGTGTCATCGTTATAACAAAAAAAAAAGAACCCATGAATGTCCACTTAGGAATGAAAAATACACTTGTTCGGTGGAACCTGAGTGTTCCAATGATTGCTTTTAGCAATTTGTTTGTTATTATGTCTAATCGTGTGTCTTGCTAAGTTAGGCAGCTAGGAGCGGTGTTGGTCAGTCAGAGCGTCCGCAATCAGCGGAAAGTAGTGCACCAAGGGACGTGCCTGCTACACCTCCTTCAGTGGAAACCATCAGGATGGTGGCTGAAGCCGTGTTCGCAATGATAAATGCCCAACCTGCAGGGCAAATGCATCGCACACCTCCTGCGAATGAGTAAGAACCGGTTAGGGCGGCAGAGCCGAGAGTGGTGGAACGCGCAGCAGTTGAGTTAGTAGATCCGAGGAGAACTACGGAGAGGCAGCTAAAGCATGTGATGGCTTTAATCCTCCGAGGTTTAATGGGGTTGGAACGCAAACTCAAGCTGAGGACTGGCTCTCTTCCATAAAGAGGGTGTTGACGACCACATTGACTGAGGAGTGGCAGAAGACCACCATAGCGACTTTTCTTTTGGAGGGTGAAGCGAGGCTTTGGTGGGATGAGATGGAGTTTCATCTTCTAGTTCGAAGGCAACTTGCGGATGTGCCGATGGAAGAATTTTCAAGATTGTTCCTAGTCAGATTTGTACCCTCTGCTCAGAAGTTGGAGATGGAGAATCAGTTTCTTGGGTTGACTCAGGGATCCAGAAGCGTGGACGATTATCTGCATGAGTTCACATGGTTGGGTCGTTATGCTGGTGCTATGTTTTCAGAAGAAGAGAGGAAGACCAACTGATTCTATGAGGGTCTTCGCGGCGACTTACAGTTACTCCTTGCTGGGCCTAAGGCGCAGGGCTTCCTAGCCTTGGTCAATTCGGCCCGATCGTTGGAAAAGGTTGCGAAGAAAGTTCAAGAGAAGAGGGACCCAGGAGAAAGGAAGATCGAGTTCAAGGTGCCAAGTAACAAGACAGGTTTCCGCAGATGGAACAAGAAGCGGAGGACTTCGAACTCAGCCCCTTCGGCTGATGCGTCGGGGGCAACTACAAGTCGAGTCCCCGGAGCTTGCTACAACTGCGAGAATACGTGGAATTTTGCTCGGGAGTGTTGGAGCGGACGTTCAAAGTCCGAGAGGAGACCTGGAGCAACTTTTGAGGAGAAAGGGAAGGCGGTGGAGTCAACTGCATCCCATTATGCTCCAGCCCAGCCTAGAGTCTACAACCTTGGTCTGCAGGAGGCCATAAAGCAAGCAGATGTAGTGACAGGTATGAGTCAAATTACAGTGGTTTAACTTTTATAGTTGTTACCTTTGTATTTGTTAGCTTACGTTTGTTAGTGCTAGGCTTCGTGTTAATCTTTGGGTTTCCGGCGAGAGCCCTTTTTGATACGGGAGCATCACATTCCTTCTTGTCTGAAAAATTCATATCGCGCATCAGAGTTTCGTTCTCGATGGCAGAAAACAAGTTGGATATGTTGTTGCCTAATGGGTGCTCAATGCGTGCGGATAGGATTTGTGTTGTGAAGATTCGAATTGGAGATCGGGAGTTTGATTTGCGGGCGTTGATTCTACCATTAGTGGAGTTTGACATAATTTTCGGTATGTATTGGCTCTCGGAGCAGAGTGCATGCATTGATTGCAACCGAAAAGAAGTCAAGTTGGGTCTGGACACTGATCGGAAGACTACTTTTGCGGGCATGAAGGGGTCAGGGAAAGTTCTGATATCGGCCCTTCAGATGTTCAAGGCAGTTCAGTCTGGGGAAGAACTATATGACACTCTAGTGCATACTTCGACGCCTAAGCCTAGTTTGGACAGCATCGCAGTTGTGTCCGAGTATCCTGATGTGTCTCCAGATGATCTCCCAGGAGCCCCTCCTCAGCGGGAGATAGACTTTACTATAGAGCTAGTACCGGGTGCCAAACCGGTGTCACGCTCCCCCTATCGGATAGCCCCAAGAGAAATGGCAGAGTTGAAGGTGCAACTGCAGGAGTTGCTAGAGCAAGGATATGTGCGTCCAAGTTCATCTCCTTGGAGCGCACCAGTTCTCTTTGTCAAGAAGAAAGATGGGAGCTTGCGGCTTTGTATCGACTACCGGGAATTGAACAAGCTTACGGAGAAGAATAAATATCCTATTCCCAGGATTGACGATCTGTTTGATCAGTTGGTTGGGTCAACTGTATATTCGAAGTTAGATTTGAAGTCCGGTTACTATCAGTTGAGGATAAGGGAGAGCGACATCCCAAAGACAGCATTTTGTACGCGGTTTGGGCATTACGAGTTCACGGTCATGCCGTTTGGGTTGACAAATGCGCCATCCGTGTTTATGGATCTGATGAATAGGACGTTCAGAGAATACCTGGATCAGTTCGTGATAGTATTTATCGATGATATCCTGGTGTATTCGCAGTGTGAGGAGGACCGCTACAAGCACTTACACATGGTGTTGGAGACATTGAGGAAAAGTCAGTTATATGCAAAGTTCTCCAAGTGTGAATTCTGGTTATCCTCGATAGCGTTCCTTGGTCATGTTGTCAGTGGAGAAGGAATAGCTGTGGATCCGGCGAAGATAGTGGCAATACGGGAGTGGCCTACTTTGACTACGGTGGCAGAAGTCCGGAGTTTTCTGGGGCTTGCTGGCTACTACAGGCGCTTCGTAGAGAACTTCTCGCGGATAGCACTACCACTCACGACGTTGACAAGAAAGGATCAGAAGTTTGTGTGGTCTCCGGAGTGCGAACAGGCTTTTGAAGAGTTGAAGAGGTGGTTAACCACGGCGCCTATTTTATGTTCGCCAAGTGGAACCGAAGGGTTCGAGATTTATAGTGATGCTTCAGGTAGTGGTTTGGGCTGTGTTTTGTTACAGCATGGGAGAGTGATAGCTTATGGTTCTCGACAACTGAAGGTTCACGAGAGGAATTATCCGGTACATGACTTAGAGTTAGCGGCCGTGATATTTGCTCTAAAGATTTGGAGGCACTATCTGTACGGTGTGAAGGTGGATATTTACACCGATCACAAAAGTTTGAAGTACCTATTGAACCAAAAAGATCTGAACATGAGGCAGAGGAGGTGGATGGAGTTCTTAGGGGACTACACCTTCAAGATACACTATGTGCCTGGGAAGGGAAATGCAGTGGCGGATGCGTTGAGTCGTAAGATTCCCGCACAAGCCAATTGGTTATCGGTACATGATGAGAGATTGGTCCAAGAGTTGGAGGCATTGGAGATATCTTGTGTTGATAAGTAGTCTAGCGCCGAGGCGAAACTGTTTTGGACAGAGGTGCAGTGTGACCTAGCGGATAGAGTTCGGCGGGCTTTGGTTCAGGATAGCAGCATGAAGCAGATCTTGGATGAAGCTTTGGACGGGTCAAATTCCCAGTTTGTGGTTGAAGATGGGTTGCTAAGGAAGGACAGTCATCTATGCATTCCTAGTGCGGATAATATTCGGGAGGAGTTGTATGAGGCTCATCATACCAAGTACTCGATCCACCCGGGAAGCACGAAGATGTATAGAGATATGAAGAAATTATTCTGGTGACAGTGTTTGAAGAAGGATGTGGCACTTTATGTGGTCAAGTGCCGTACTTGTGCATTGGTGAAGGCGGAGTGTCAGAAGCCCGGAGGATTCTTGAAATCTCTTTCTATCCCAGAATGGAAGTTTGACGATATATCTATGGATTTTGTGCACGGTTTGCCGAAGTCGCAGAAGGGAAATGACGCCATTTGGGTGGTCGTAGATAGATTGACAAAAGTGTCGCACTTTATTCCAGTCAGAAAGGAAGATCCAGTGGAAAAGTTAGCCAAACTCTACGTGGATAATATTGTACGATTGCATGGTGTGCCTAGAAGTATTGTTAGTGATCGAGATGGATGCTTCACGTCGAATGACTGGGGGTTGGTGCATAGTCTGTTGGGTACTAAGCTAAAGTTCAGCACAGCCTTTCACCCGCAGACAGATGGCCAAACCGAGAGAGTCAACAGGACTATGGAGGACATGCTTCGCATGTGCGTCCTAGATTTCGGGAAGAATTGGGAGGATCATCTGTACATGGTGGAGTTTGCATACAACAATAGCTTTCAGGCAAGCATTGGAATGGCGCATTTCGAAGCTTTGTATGTGAGGAAGTGTCGTACGCCGTTGTCTTGGTTGGAGGCAGGCGAATCGAAGTTGTATAAACGTCAAGCGGTGGAAGATGCCACTTCAATGATACGGACAATTCATGAAAGGCTAAAGATTGCTCAGGATAGACAGTCCAAGTATTACAATGCCAAACATAGAAAAGTTGAGTTCAACGTTGGCGATATGGTATATTTAAAAATCAAGCCGTTCAAGGGTGTATCGCGGGTTCGACGCTTGAAGAAGCTGAGTTCGAGATACCTTGGACCATTTGAAATCCTGGAGCGTGTTGGCGAGGCGGTGTATCGATTAAAGCTGTCAACGGAGTTGAGTGGGCTGCATGACGTATTCCACGTATCGGTGTTGCGTAAGGCAGTGTAAGAGCCTTCGCAGATCGTTGCAGACAATCAGGTACCGGTTGATTATGAGTTAACAACAAGGGTCAGGCCAGTACGAATTGAAGATGTTGCAGTCAAATGACTCCGCAACAAGGAGGTCCGAATGGTTAAAGTCCGTTGGAATAATTGCGGACGTGAGGAGCTTTCTTGGGAGCGAGAGCAAGCTATGTTGGAGGAATACCCCGAGTTATTCCACTCAGGTATCATTTAGCTTTTGTGTACCTTTGCTTAATTTCGGGATGAAATTCCTTAAGTGGGGGAGATTTGTAACGCCCCGAAAGTGGTGTGCGAGTCGGTCACGAAAGAAATGTTTTTGGTGCCTGTAGGGGTACACGGCCTAGGACACGGGCGTGTCCAAGGCCGTGTCTGGCTGGTGATTTTTGGCCGTTTTCAACCCGAGAAGGACACGGCCAGAAACACGGCCGGATGACACGGGCGTGTCATCCGACACGGGCGTGTCATCCGACACGAGCGTGTGCCAACCCGTGTCCCTACCCGTGTCCTTATGGGTCGTGTCCGTTGCCGTGGCAGTTATGCGTGACACGCCCACGAACACGGGCGTGTCGAGGAACCTGACACGGGCGTGTCAGGTCAGACACGGGCGTATCTTGGCCCGTGTGTGTTTCTCAGTTCGACGATCGTGACTGGATCGAGGCACACGGCCTTGGACACGGCCGTGTGCCAAGCCGTGTGCGGCCCAGGTCTGGGGAATTTTGTGCAGATCCGAGCCATTCATTTCCTTTAATTTAGATCTGACAGCCCAGATGAAATTCTGCTCTGTTAAGGCCGGGAATAGGAGGTATTTCCTCATTTTCTCTCCCAAAGTTTTCCTCTTCCAAAGTGAGAGAGAAGAGGAAGAAGAAGGAGGTTTCCGGCCGCCGGCGGAGCATCGGAGCACCGTTTCGAAATCGGAGAGCGGATCCGTGGAGGGAAGGTCATTGCGAAGAGTTCTAACCGCGTAGTTTTTCCATGCCGCCAAAACGGACTACAAGGGTAACGATTCTCAACTCGAGCGTTTAAAGCTCTTTCTTTCTGCATAGGGAATCCCGCTCCCACGAGTGTGCGGTGAGTGCGTGGTGTTCCTTGGGGTTGATGTGAATAGTCCCCCTTGTGTTGCATATAGAGCCCGGAATCGTAAGTACGGGCATAGGCATTGTGTGTGAAGCCTACCCGGACGTGTTTTGTCTGGATCGGTGATGTTGTATTTGATGTGGTTTTGCCGGAGAAGACTCCGTGCTTTGGATTTTTCGGGTTTCTACACGGTAGATTGCAGCAGGGATCCTTGAGGTTAGCTTCAAGGCGCACCCGAAATTGAGCGGAAACGTGTTCTGCTAACTTGGCGGTCTGGGAACCGGCCTTGATCATAACTGGGTTATGAGACTGTTTTGGAAAAATTTGGGATCCGAGAGAAGCTTGGCCCGCGTAAAGGACTTAAATTGGACATGCGGCGTGAGCAACGGGCAAGTGGAATTGGACCTAGGCTATGTGGTTCGGTGCGAGAGACCCGAAGACAGGGACTGGCCGTTGACATAGTCGGAGCCTTAGACGGTGGTCAGAAAGGCTAAATGCTCACATGTTGTTGCCATCCTGGGGGTGGTGGTGAATGCACTGATGGGTCAGGGTTCACCATGAATGTGCCCTGAGTGTACGGGGTGTTTGGCCGTGCGAGCCTACACTTGTGGCGAATTATAATTGCGCTATATATATTATTATTGGGCTAATGTTATGCAGGGAAAGAGCACCGCCGTCCCGAGTAAGGGGCGGGGTCGTTATAATTTGGTCGGCTTTTAGCTGACCGTTGCTTTATTTGCCACCGTGCGGTGGTATGTGCTTGCAGGTGCTGCGGAGCTGAGCGCCAAATAGCGGGCTGGAGCCCATGTTGCTGTGCTGGCCCTAGAAGGCCGTAGAATAGTTGTTTTTTATGTTTATCATGTATAGTCGGCCTGCCAGCCGATGTATGTAAAACACTCTTTATTAAGTGAATATTTGTAAGGCCATAAGGCCATGTTCCCGTTTCTGTGTATTTGGGGTTTCATTCCTGTTTTGTAGCTGCGGACATTCATATTGATGGATTTAACTTTGGGTTCTTTCAATTTTAAAATCTTCCGCTAGAATGCTCTGTGTAGGACGAGTAGTCATAATTGGATGGTTTGTTTATTCATTTAGTAACCCTTCCGACTGTCTGTGGTATATGGCGTCGGGTTCCAGCTGGACCTTCTGTTATATGTCATGCGACGGATGGGGGTGTTACAACACGGGCCACTAAATAATTGGCAAAATTTGCAATTCAAGGAGTAGAAGAAGAAGTATTAATTTTTAAAAGTTTTTCATCCGGAAAAGAGTCGTTAAAAGAAGTTTCGTTTAATTCTTTGATAAAGGGATTTTTTAAACGAGATAAATGACCTGCCGCAAGATTTTCAGCTCCTTTCTTATCCCGGATTTCCAAGTCGAACTCTCAAAGTAGTAGAATCCAACGAATTAAGCGCGGCTTGACATCCGGTTTTGAAAATAAATTTTTTAGGGCCGAGTGATCTGTAAAACAGTAAGTTTTGAAATAGTTATATAGGGGTAAAACTTATCAAACGTAAAAATAACGGCTAAAAGCTCATTTTCCATTATGGTGTAATTTTCTTGTGTCAGGGTGAGAGTTTTACTCACGTAATAAATTGGATGACAGTTTTTAGAAATGCATTGGCCTAAAACCGCACCAACGGTGAAACTAGTCGCATCGTACATAATCTCAAATGGAAGATTTCAGACTGGATCGATCATGATCGGCGCGTTAATGAGTTTTTCCTTAATTAAATTAAACGCAGATAAACAAACATCATCAAAAATAAACGGAGCGCCCTTTTCTATAAGATGAGTGAGAGGTTTAGTAATCTTTGAAAAATCTTTTATGAAACGACGATAAAAACCGCCATGTCCTAAGAAACTTCTAATAGCTTTTATGTTTGTCGATGGAGGTAGTTGTTCGTTTACTTCTATCTTTGCCTTATCTACCTCGATACCCTTAGAAAAAACCTTATGACCTAAGGGTTAACCCTCACGTACCATGAAATGACTCTTTTCCCAATTAAGGACAAGATTTGTTTCTTCACATCGCTTTAAAACTTTTTCTAAATTTCCTAAACATAGATCAAAAGAGTCACCAAAAACGGAAAAGTCATCCATGAAAACTTCTATAATGTCTTCTAATTACTTGTTAGAGATAGCTAGCATACATCTTTGAAATATAGTCGGCGTATTACATAACCCAAAAGGAGATTCTTCGATAGGCGAAGGTATCAAAGGGACAAGTGAACGTTGTTTTCTCTTGGTGCACGGGTGAAATAGGAATTTGGAAATAGCATGAGAGGCCATCAAGAAAACAATAGAAGGTATGACCGGATAAGCACTCTAGAATTTGATCGATATAGGGTAAGGGGAAGAGATCTTTGCGAGCGGCATCGTTTAATTTACGATAATCTATGCACATTTGCCATCCCGTCACCATTCGTGTTGGAATTAGATCATTTTTCTCATTTGTTACTACTATTATACCTTGTTGGGTATGTACAACCTCGGGCTCGCGAAGAGCCTTCAAGAAGCAAACAGATCGAGATAGGCAAAGGGGACCAGGAGGGCCCACTCGCAAGCGGCGAGATGATGGGCTCTCCAAAGGGCAAAATGCCCCCACCCAGAGGCGAGAGGGCCCCCAGAGGCGAGAGGGCCTCCAGAAGCGAGAGGACCTCCAAGGGCGAGAGGCGCCGGCAAGACGGGCGGTGGGTCCTTCTCGCCGGCAGGTGCCTTTCCTCTCGCCAGGGGGAGAGAAGGCTTTTTTATTTTTCCCTATCAAAGCAGGGGTTTTTTATTCTTCTACCCCGGGTATTTTTACCCTCTTACCCTTGGTGGACTGCGTATAGCTCCTCAGAACAGCGGAGTTTGGCTGTTGGCAGACCCAGCCAAGGGTACCCCGGTAATTTCAGGCCGGAGCAGTTTTGTTATTGGGAGTTCAGATTTTGAAATCTATAAATAAGCCCATAGGGGTTCTTCAGAAGGGGACTTTTTCGGACTCTTAAAAGGATTCATTTGGCACAGTCTTCTGAAGAACTCCAAGCCCGGGTTTTGGCTTTGGAGGGGAAGCTCTCTGTGACCTTCCGGGTAAGCGGTGGGACCTCCCTGCTGCGGCTTTGGGCCAGTTTTCCAATCCTTCACGACCGGTCGGAGGTCGGAGCTTGGGCCAAGTAGGAGTCGACTACGCCCCTATTTTGTGAACATTTGTCGGGGTCAAAATTTTGGCTTCAACAGTTCTGGTGCGGTGAGCGTGGAAGTAGCCGGTTCAAGAAAAGTTTGAGTTTGGTCCTATGACAGGAGGTGAAGGAGATGGGTCTGGTTCTGGAGGTTCCCCCTCCCAGGTAGAAGAGGCGACGAGGAAAATGCTGGAGGACTTCAGGCGAGAGGTCATGCAAACCATAAGCTTGGCCTTCTCGGCATGGAGCGAGTGGGCGACACCTCAGGTCCCGATCGAGGTGGTCCCGCTTTTAGGCGAGAACGCCCCTGGTCAGCGCCCGGTAAAGGAGGTCCCCACAGAGGCTGGCGAGAGGGACATAGCGGCGCGAGAGCTCTTCCCAGGCCAGCGTCCCGGGAAGGAGATCCCAGCAGAAGACGGCGAGAAGGAGGCAGCTGTGCGAGAGCTCTTCCCTGGGCACGGTCTCGCAGATCGGGCCAGCCAGCCGAGGCCGCGAGACGTGCCCTCTCGGCAAGCAGCCGGCGAGAGCCCGTTTAGTGAACTTGTCATCTCGGCTCCAGTGCCGGAGGGGTTCCGGGAGCCCGACATGTCCTACTACTCAGGGAAGGATGATCCGGTACAGTATGTACAATGGTTTGAGGATGTGGTTTCGATCAGACAGATGACGGATGCGTTTAAGTGTCGGCTGTTTGCCATCACCTTGAAGGAAAAGGCGCGAGATTGGTTTCACCAGTTACCGGCAAGATCGATTTATTGTTTCGAGGATCTGCGGAGAAGTTTCTTATTAAGGTTTTCAACGTCGAAGAAGCGTAAGAAGGAGGCAGAGTGCTTGTTCTCGGTAAGGCAGAGCCAGGATGAGACGTTGGGTCGCTACGTGGATCGGTTTCAGGAAGAGATCCTCCAGGTCTAGGAGGTCCCTGGGTATACGCTGATGCTTGCATTCACCCTGGGACTGAGGCCAGGCTTCTTCAGCATGGAGTTGAAAAGGGTGCCCCCCTCTCTTTTGAGGAGCCTTATGGAGAGGGCGGCGAAGGAGACGGATTTCGAGAGGGCCAATCCGGCGTTTGCAAGGAGGTTAGCCAGGTTGGCGGAGGATGACGCAAAGGAGCCAGGAGCAGGGAAGCAGAAGGAGCAGAGGGAGCAGAGAGAAGAAAGAAGGAGGGAGGAACCCCGAGGCCAGGGGCACCAAGGACAGAATCATCGGGGGGACCGAGAGCCGAACAACCGGATAGGTTGGAGGCCTCATGAGGGTCACCCCCAGGAGTTAGGAGGAGGCTTCCAGGGAAGAGATAATTTCCGGGAGCCAAGGAGGTTCGATCAACCAGCATGGAGACAGGGAGCGAGGGATCATTTTCAGCATCAGCAGGAGGCAATGGGGATCGGTCGAGGAAGAGGAGCTAGAGGAGGAAGAAGAGGAAGGGGAGAAGGGAGAAGGGGTGGGGTGGCGCTGCCTTTCTGTGACTTCCATCAGGAGGGAGGTCACGCAACGGCCACGTGCCCAGAGTTCTTGGAGATGAGAGAGGCCAGAGGTTTGAGGAGGCAGGATCCGCCGGTAAGGATCGAGGAAATGCAGCAAGGGGAGGCGGAAGACAGGTGCGAGGACCGGGTGGATGTGGGAACTCGGGGAGGAATCGGGGCCATCCATGGAGGGATTGGGATCGAGGCCACCCGAAAGGGGAGCCTCCAGACCATGTTCCGAAAGGGGGTAGCCTCGACCTCCCAAACCCCGCCCCCGCTAGAAAAAATTACCTTCTCTTCAGAGGACATGCCGGAGTATGAGGACTCGTTCTGCGACGCCTTGGTGATCCAGACGGCGGTAGAAAACTTTACGGTCTCCAAGATCCTGGTGGATAACGGGAGCTCCGTAAATGTGATCTTTAAGAGGGCCTTCGACGAGATGCAGGTGGAAGCCAAGAGGATTTTGGCCTCGGACGGACCGTTGTTCGGATTCTCCGGGGAAAGGAAGGAAGTGGAAGGGGGAGTAGGGCTGCACGTGAGGTTGGGGGGTATCACGGAACTGCCGGTTCGTGATTGTGGATGCCCCGAGCAGCTACAGCGCCATCTTTGGTCGTCCCCTCATCAGCGCCTTTCGCTGCGTCCCCTCCTCTTTCCATCAATGTATCAAGTTTAACAATGGAGGGGTGCAGGTCAGGGTCAGGGGAGATCCAAAAGTGGCGAGGCAGTGTTACGTCACGGCGGTTAACACCATATCTTGGATGGCAGAGGCGGAGGAGTTGGAAAAGGAGATGGCGGCGCAAGAAGAAGCTATGAGGGAAGAAGAGGCGAGCCCAGAGGGAATGGGAGGAGGAACCAAAAAGGAAGGCGGGGGAGCGGAGATCGAGAAGCATCAAGGAGGAGGTATGCAAGAGGCTCAGGAGGGAGTTGAGGTCGAATAGCAACAGGAGAGCCCGGAGGGGGTAATGGAGATTGAGAAGGAGCAGAGGGGAGGAGATGTGCGGGAAGTCCGAAGGAACGGGGAGTTGGAGCCACGGGAAAGAATGCAGGAGAAAGAGGGAGAAGAAGGGGCTGAGGAGGAAGCCCGAAGGGACATGGAAATTGAGCAACAGCGGGACGAGGTGATGGAAGTTGAGGAAGCAGGAGGGGAGGAAGAGCTGGAGCAGGAAGAAGAAGCAGGGGACGGCTGGGAGTAGTCGCGGCTGGAGGTGGCCGAGGAAGTGATGGAGGTAGAGGTCCGCACTAGCCAGGGGCAGGTACGAAGGGTACGGATCAGCGGGGGCTTGAGTCCCGAAGACCAAGAGCGGATGCGGGTCTGCATCCAGAGCAACGTCGACGTCTTCGCCTGGAGCGCGGCGGACATGCCAGGCATTGATGCGGATGTGGCCTGCCATCGCCTAAATCTGGACCCTCGGACGCGCCCCATACGTCAGAAGATGCGAGCCATCGCCACCAAGCTGTAGGAGCTCATTCGCGAGGAGGTCAAGAAGCTCCTGGAGGTGGGCTTCATCTCAGAGATCCAGTACCCAGGCTAGATCTCCAATGTTGTAATGGTGAAGAAGGGGGGAGGAAAATGGAGGATGTGTATTGACTTTTCATTATTAAATAAATCGTGCCCCAAGGATTGCTACCCCCTGCCTCGAATCGACGCGCTGGTTGATTCAGCCGTTGGTTTTTCTGTTATGAGTTTTCTGGATGCTTTTTCAGGTTACCATCAGATCCGGATGCACCCTCCTGACGTCAAGGACGTCTCCTTCATCACCAGGGAAGGGTGCTTTAGTTATAACATGATGCCCTTCGGGTTAAAAAATGCGGGGGCAACATACCAACGGATGATGGATCGAGTTTTCCAGGGCCAGAGGGGTCGGAACCTAGAAGTCTACGTTGATGATCTCATGGTAAAGAGCAAGGGAGTGAGCTCGCATCTCCAAGACCTGGAGGAGAAGTTCGCCACCTTGAGAAAGTTCAAAATGAGGTTGAACCCCTTAAAATGTGTTTTCGGGGCAAGTCGTGGGAAATTCCTTGGGCACCTTCTGACCCCGGCAGGGGTAGAACCTAATCCTGATAAAGTAAAGGCCATTCTGGAGCTAGAATCACCGCGAAATGCTAAGGAGGTGCAGCGCTTGACAGGAAAGCTGGCCGGCCTTAGCAGGTTCCTCTCTAGGTCAGGAGAGAAGTGCTCGTCTTTCTTTAAAGTGCTATGAGGGAATCAGAGAATTTAATGGACAGCGGAGTGCGAAGAAGCTTTTCAAAAACTAAAGGAGCAGCTCTCCCGAGCTCCTCTGCTTCAAAGCCCTAAAGAGGGGGAAGATTTGACCTTGTACCTAGGAGTGGGAGCAGAGGCGGTAAGTTCCGTCCTAGTCAGAGAGGAGGGAAAGAAGCAGCTGCCCATTTATTATGTTAGCAGGATCCTAAGGAAGGCGGAGCTTCGCTACCCTATCCTAGAAAAACTGGCATACGCCTTGGTTATTTCGGCCAGGAAGCTCCGGCCATATTTCCAGGCCCATTCGATTAGGGTGGTCACGGACCATCCTCTCCGAAAGATTTTTGGAGGGGTAGAGCACTCGGGTAGGCTGGCCAAATGGTCTATCGAGTTGAGTGAGTTCAACATTTCGTTCGTACCAAGGCTCTCCATTAAGGCACAGGTGGTCGCCGACTTCTTGGCAGACTACGTCGTGGAGGACGGGGCCGAGGAGCCGCAGCAACCAGAAGCATGGAAGATAATGGTCGACGGGGCCTCGGGAAAGCACTCCCTTGGAGCAGGGGTGGTACTCACAAGTCCTCAGGGAGTGACCATAAGACAAGCGGTCGCCTTGCATTTCCCCATAACCAATAACCAAGCAGAGTACGAGGCAGTGATAGCCGACCTTCGCCTGGCCAAGGAGCTCGAGATCAAGGACGTTGAGGTTTTCACAGACTCATTGGTAGTGGCGTCGCAGATACGTGGAGAGTTCGAGGCACGGGAGCCCACCCTTGTGAAATATTTATCCAAGGTCAGGACGATCATCGGGGGGTTCCGGGCGTTCTCCATCCAGCACGTCCCCAGAGAAGAAAACACTGCTGCCGATCAATTGGCCAAGTTCGGACCTTGGGAAGGAGGTGCCCTGACTGATTTATTCCATCCAGCGATTGAAGAGGGGGATCTAATGGAGGTAGATCGGCGGCCCTCGTGGGTAGATCCTTTCGTTACTTTCTTTCTGACAGGAACCCTCCCTGAGGGGGTTAAGGAGGCAAGAAGTTTCCGCCATAAGGCGGCTCATTATCTCATGCATGAAGGAGGACTTCACCGGAGGATGCTTTCGGGTCTCCTAGCTCGATGCGTAACAGAGGAGGAGACCAGACACATCCTGGAGGAGGTGCACTCCGGGGAATGTGGCAGTCATTCCGGAGGGAGGACGTTGGAAGCAAGAGCGGTCAGGCAGGGGTACTTCTGGCCCACCCTGAGGAAGGATGCGATGGAGTTTGCAAGGAAATGCCGAAAATGCCAGCTCTACGCCCCCCTCCATCTCTTGCCGGCTCAAAGGCTCCGAGGCATCACAGCACCATGGCCTTACGCCATTTGGGGAATGGATCTAGTTGGGCCTTTTCCTCCAGCTAGTGGGCAAAGAAGATTCCTCCTGGTTATGATAGATTACTTCTCCAAGTGGCTGGAGGTTAAGGCGCTAGCAAAGGTGACCTCCCAAGTCATCAGGAACTTTGTCTGGGGGGAGATCATTTGCAGGCACGGGCTGCCTCAAGCCATCGTCACGGATAACGGCCCCCAGTTCGCTAGCAAAGAGTTCATCAGCTTCTGCACTCAGCTGGGCATCGACCTCAGGATTGCCTCCGTCCACCACCCCAGGAGCAACGGTCAGGTGGAGGCGGCAAACAAGATTATCGTTAACTTGCTAAAGAAGAAGGTAGAGAATCTGAGAGGGAACTGGGTAGAGCAGCTCCCCTCGGTCCTGTGGGCTCTAAGAACAACCCCGAACACGGCCACTGGCGAGACCCCTTTCAAGTTTTCCCATGGTTGTGAGGCGGTACTACCAGTGGAGTTCGAGGTCCGATCCCCACGAGTCGCGTCTGCAGGTGATGGGGGCGAGGCATGGAGGATGGAGAATGAAGAGGGCCTGCACCTCTCACTAGACCTGGCAGAGGAGCTGCGAGACGTAGCAGCCATCAGACAAGAGGAGATCAAGCGTCGAATGGCAAGGCACTTTGACAAACACATCAGGATAAAGCAATTCGCAGAAGGATACCTAGTACTAAAGAAGGTTGATGCTGCAGGGAGGTCCGCCCCGGTGGGAAAGCTCAATCCAAATTGGGAGGGGCCTTACATTGTAGAGAGAGTGTTGAAAGCAGGGGGTTACTACCTCCAAGATGTGGAGGGTAGGACCTTGAACCACTCCTGGATTGGGGATGACTTAAAACGCTTCTACCCATGAGAAGGGAGAGCAGAAGATATGTACTTAAAGCATAATTAATATAATATACTTCTCAAATTATTTTTCGTTCATTATTTCTCGAGAAGACCTAACGACAGGAAGAGAGATCTTCATCGGCACCCCGAGCTCGGCTCGGCCCCAGGTAGACCCGCTGCGCAAGCTCCCATCTAGCTGGCAGGTCCGAAGGCTCGCCTGTGGGGGATAGGTTTTGAGTTGAGATCTTCATCGACACCCCGAGCTCGGCTCGGCCCCAGGTAGACCCGCTGCGCAGGCTCCCATCTAGCTGGCAGGTCCGAAGGCTCGCCTGTGGGGGATAGGTTTTAAGTTGAGATCTTCATCGGTACCCCGAGCTCGGCTCGGCCCCAGGTAGACCCGCTGCGTAGGCTCCCATCTAGCTGGCAGGTCCGAAGGCTCGCCTGTGGGGGATAGGTTTTGGTTTGAGGTCTTCATCGGCACCCTGAGCTCGGCTCGCCCCCAGGTAGACCCGCTGCGCAGGCTCCCATCTAACTGGCAGGTCCGAAGGCTCGCCTGTGGGGGATAGGTTTTGAGTTGAGATCTTCATCGGCACCCCGAGCTCGGCTCGGCCCCAGGTAGACCCGCTGCGCAGGCTCCCATCTAGCTGGCAGGTCCGAGGCTCGCCTGTGGGGGATAGGTTTTGAGTTGAGATCTTCATCGGCACCTCGAGCTCGGCTCGGCCCCAGGTAGACCCGCTGCGCAGGCTCCCATCTAGCTGGCAGGTCCGAAGGCTCGCCTGTGGGGGATAGGTTTTGAGTTGAGATCTTCATCGGCACCCCGAGCTCGGCTCGGCCCCAGGTAGACCCGCTGTGCAGGCTCCCATCTAGTTGGCAGGCCCGAAGGCTCGCCTGTGGGGGATAGGTTTTGAGTTGAGATCTTCATCAGTACCCCGAGCTCGGCTAGGCCCCAGGTAGACCCGCTGCGCAAGCTCCCATCTAGCTGGCAGGTCGAAGGCTCGCCTGTGGGGGATAGGTTTTGAGTTGAGATCTTCATCGGCACCCCGAGCTCGGCTCGGCCCCAGGTAGGCTCGCCTGTGGGGATAGGTTTTTGTTTGAGGTCCCGCACCCCGAGCTGCGCAGGCTCCCATCTAGCTGGCAGGTCCGAAGGCTCGCCTGTGGGGGATAGGTTTTGGTTTGAGGTCTTCATCGGCACCCCGAGCTCGGCTCGGCCCCAGGTAGACCCCTGTGCAGGTATCTAGCTGGCACCGAAGGCGCTGTGGGGGATAGGTTTTGAGTTGAGATCTTCATCAGCACCCCGGCTCCTAGGCCCCATCCCGCTGCGCAGCTCCCATCTAGCCAGGTCCGAAGGCTCGCCTGTGGGGGATAGGTTTTGAGTTGAGATCTTCATCGGCACCCCGAGCTCGGCTCGGCCCCAGGTAGACCCGCTGCACAGGCTCCGAAGGCTCGCCTGTGGGGGATAGGTTTTGGTTGAGGTCTAGCACCCCGAGCTGGCAGGTCCCGCTGCGCAGAAGGCTCGCCTCGCCTGTGGGGGATGGGGGATAGGCACCCCGAGCTTCGGCCCCAGGTAGACCCGCTGGTTTGAGGTCTTGTGGGGGATAGGTTTTGGTTTGAGGTCATCGGCACCCCGAGCTCGGCTCAGTCCTAGATAGACCCGCTGCGCAGGCTCCCATCTAGCTGGCAGGTCCGAAGGCTCTCTGTGGGGGATAGGTTTTGAGTTGAGATCTTCATCGGCACCCCGAGCTCGGCTCGGCCCCAGGTAGACCCGCTGCGCAGGCTCCCATCTAGCTGGCAGGTCCGAAGGCTCGCCTGTGGGGGATAGGTTTTGGTTTGAGGTCTTCATCGGCACCCTGAGCTCGGCTCGGCCCCAGGTAGACCCGCTGCACAGGCTCCCATCTAGCTGGCAGGTCCGAAGGCTCGCCTGTGGGGGATAGGTTTTGGTTTGAGGTCTTCATCGGCACCCCGAGCTCGGCTCGGCCCCAGGTAGACCCGCTGCGCAGGCTCCCATCTAGCTGGCAGGTCCGAAGTCTCGCCTGTGGGGGATAGGTTTTGAGTTGACATCTTCATCGGCACCCCGAGCTCGGCTCGGCCCCAGGTAGACCCGCTGCGCAGGCTCCTATCTAGCTGGCAGGTCCGAAGGCTCGCCTGTGGGGGACAGGTTTTGAGTTGAGATCTTCATCGGCACCCCGAGCTCGGCTCGGCCCCAGGTAGACCCGCTGCGCAGGCTCCCATCAAGCTGGCAGGTCCGAGGGCTCGCCTGTGGGGGATAGGGTTGGGTCAAGCAATCTCCATCAACATCAAACTGACAAGGCAGAATTCATTTTGGCGGAATAGGGTGAAAAGTCCCCTTAAGCGGCACTACACCTTAGTATCCCCACTTAGTCCTAAAGTACAAAAATAAACTAAGGAAAAAGGGGTGTGGAGTAGGGCAGGTCACAACACTCGCAGCGGATGACTTTTGAGGATCGTCTCGCCGAAGCGAAAGGGCACTCGCGAGGCAAGCCATTGCGCCAAACTCGCGGACGTTAAGCGCGTCGAGAACCCGTCTCGCGTAGGACATAAAACAGAAAAATATATATACAGAAAGGTTACGCGGCGAGACGAAGTAGTAGCACCGTCCCGCAGGCAAAAAGTAAACCAGAGATTAACTTCACAAAAATAAGAAATAAAATAGAAGACAACAAAATTGAGCACTCGCTCGTCACTTGGCAGATGCCACAAAATATAGTTTAAAGTCTTTACATCAGGAGGAGGAGAGAGTGATTCTAAATCTTGGAGGCGGTGCATCAGTCCTCCTCGCCGGATGAAGAATCATCGCTCTCCTCGCTATAGAGCTCGGGGACCAAGTCGCGCGCAGTTACTGTCTCAGAGTCGTCCTTCACGACCCCCAGGTCTTTCATCATTTGCAGCACCAGCTCAGCCCCACGGACGCCAGCGTCTCGGCATTGTTCCTCGACTTATTCATAAGAATAATGTGGCGGGGGAGTCTGGAAGGGCTCACGGCGAGACGACGACGCGGCGGCCGCCTGGAGGCGCGCATTCTCAGCCATCAGCACCTGGACCTCCTCCTCCAAGGCCGCCACGCGCGAACGAAGTTGTCCCGCCGTCTCGGCATCCTGCGGGATGACCTAGCAATTAGCCAAGAATCGGGGGAAAGGGAAGACCCAAGGTAAAAGAGAGTTATGGCTTACCACGCCGCCTTGGACCTTCGCGAGGAGTGACTCAGCATCTGACAACCTTCTCGCTAGACCAGCAGATTTCTCCCGCTCCGCCTCCAGATTTTCCTCGCTGGCCTTCCATTTTGAATTGATATAAATAAGGCGGCGAGAGGAGCGGTGCGAGAACTCCAAGGCCCGCATTTGGTGGTGGCAGGTTTTCAGCACGAGGTCCTTGGTGGACTCGCTTTCATGCGAAGTGGCGTCGAGGCCGCCATAGAGGTCGTACCCTATGGAGAAGGCGTGGCTGGAAGGGACCTCTTGCTCTTTCCATGATGGAAGGAGGGTGGAGATGGACACGCGGTTGGCGTCCCGCCCCCACAGCAGAACCGGGTCGTCGACGGCATCGTGAACCACGGGACCCAGGTTGTAATTCATGTGAGAGGCGGGGGCGGGACTGCCAGAGGAGTCGCCCTCGCGAGAGGAGGTAGCAGCCACCTGTTCAGGAGCAGCAGCTCGCGGGTTGGAAGTAGTGGCGGGCAGGCTGGAAGCAGCAGCAGGTTGACTAGAAAGCACCATCTCGCGGATAGGCGAGACGGCCTGGTGATTAGGCGAGGGAGGCGGTGGAGTTTCCCCTAAAGAGATAGGGCTCCCTTGAGGAGCCTTCCCCCTTTCCTTGGAGATGACTACAGCTTTCTTCATCTTCTTTTTTGGAGGGCTGGAGTGAGAGGGGACCGTGTCATCTCCAGGACGCTTCGGCGGGATAGCCGCCAGGGACTCTCTCGCCGCCTCTGCCGCTGCATTGGCGAGATCAAGACCCTTGGCAGGGTGAATATTGCTCTTATAAGGAGGGGATGCTGGAATAATTCGCTCACCTAAAAGCAAGCGGGGGTTAGAAAGAAGCGAGACGACAAATAGCCAAGAGAGAGGAATAGAAGAATACCCTCGCCCGGGAGCACTGGGAGAAGCGAGTCGAGGCCTCGCCGCAAGAAGTTGACCTCGAAGTTCTTGCCAGCTAGGTACTCGCACAGCAGCTTCTCTGGCCCACTGACTTGGGGGGTGGCGTAGAAGCTCTCTGGCGGAGATACCGGCGCGAGAGGGATGCCACCGAAGTCAGCCCGGTCTCCCCGGATGAAGACGAATCGGGGAGCCAGTGATGATTCTTGTTAGGCGTCTCACATACCTTGAGCCCCTGCCCAGTGAAGTACGAGACGCCATCGGCGTTGGCGTGGTAGATGAAAAGCTTGCGGAACGCCGTCAAGCTAAACTCGATGCATTCCCGGCGCATATAGCAGGCGAACGCGATCAACACCGAAATCGCATTAGGGTTGAACTGTGCCGGGACGACACCGAAGTATTTAAAGGTCTGCTTCACCTCAGGCCAGAGGGGCAGTCGCAACCCCGCCTCGAAGTGCGAGACAGGGAAGGCGAGTTCCCCCTGATAATATGTGTTGATGCACTCGCCGACCTTGGGGGGACGCGACTCGATCCCCTGCCCCAGATACTCGCGGGCAAACTTATCATGGTCTTCCCGAGGGAGCCTGCCGAGCGGGAAGTCGTGGTCAGTAAACCTCTTCCCGCAGCGGCTGCGCCCCTCACCCTCCTCCGTCTTCTTCTTACCCATCTCCTTTGGCGAATTGGTACTAGGCGAGACGAAGGAGGAATTAGGCGAGAATGGGCCGGCGAGACGGAGAGGTCAGAGGGCCAAGACTTGGTTAACGGCGAAGGCGGAAAGTGCGGTATCTAATCCCGGACTAGGCATATTTATAACTTATGCAGGGCCAATGATTAAAAGGGCGGGAAAATAAGGGGGAGAGGAATAGTCGACGCCTTTTCTCTCTCCTATACCTCGAACGGCGCGACCCGTCACAATCAGGAAAAACTATGAATAAATATTTAGCATAAATTAAAAGGAGGATTAAAAAAGAGAGAAAAATTAAGCCTTAAAAAATATGTATATGTCCAGACATCATCCCGCAGGAGGCCAAGCTCTCTGCGTACTTTGGCGAGACTGCCATTATTACAAATCTTGCGAGAAGAAGAAAAAGATGGATAGCGGGACGGACGTTCTTCAGTATGGGTGCCATTCCCAGCAGCCGCCGCGAGCTCCCCCGCGAGGAGGTCTACTCCGCGAGTGGTAGGAGCGGATGGTTTTAAGACCACGCCGCGCGAGACGGAGCTGCATATCGGTCTCATTGATGATGTCCTCGGGGTCGGTGCCGTCGACATCCAGCTCGGCATTGCCTCCAGAAGATAGACGAGCGCACTCGCCCTCCAGCGACTCGATGCGTTTCTCCGCGGCCTGTTTGTCTAAAGTCAAGGAGTGGATGAGGCGCGCGTGCTTCCGGAAGAGCTCAGCCGTCTTCCGCTTCATCTCCACTGGATCTGAGGGATCGCCCAGATAGTCTTCAATCCCGTCTGCAGGAGGAGGCGAGACGGAGAGTCGCTTTGGCTGCTCCTTAATAGGAGAGTTGGCCCGAGAATCTGCGCAAGGAGTGCAGGGGCAAGGTGGAAGAGGCACTCGCAGGAGAGAGTGAGAGTAGCGAAGGGGATTCAAAAGGGCAAGGGAAGGTCCCTTACCAGGGCGGCGAGAGGTATAGGCAGCCGGGGAAGTATCGTCCCTCCTCTCGCTAGGAGTAGTTGGGGGAGTAGATGAGGGCTGCGAATCGAGCTCCTCGTAGCGGGCAGCAGAACCATCTCGCGGACTCTTCGGGGGATGCGGAACCACAAGAGCCCCCTGAAAAAGCATTAGTCAACAAAAGAGCACCCAGTCGCGGAGATAACAGTGGTAATAGTGAGTACCCACCTCTTTTTCCGTGGAGGGCGCATGAGGAGTAGGGATGGTTTTCAAAGCGACGCGAGACGAATCTACTGCTACAGGTGATGGGCCCACAACCTTCGTCTTTTTCAAGCGAGACGACGGCGCGAGAGGACGAACCAGATAAGAGGTAAAAGCAGCCACGTTGGCCTTATGTTGCTCTCGCACCAGTGCGAGACGTTCGCGAAAACTTTGACTGTGCGTCATTCTGTAAAACTCGAGAACGGGGAAGAAGAAGAATATGCAGAGCGGGGCATCAGGAGTGCAGGGCAGGAGTCATATATTTATAGGCCCCGGTGGGGGCCTCAGAAGATTCCTCATAAATACGTTTTTTAATGCACCTTGAATAACGAGCCTCGGTTGAACATTCTTTTTGAGCTTAGAGTAATCTCAAAAAGAGCGGGGATTGTGTACAACCTCGGGCTCGCGAAGAGCCTTCAAGAAGCAAACAGATCGAGATAGGCAAAGGGGACCAGGAGGGCCCACTCGCAAGCGGCGAGATGATGGGCTCTCCAAAGGGCAAAATGCCCCCACCCAGAGGCGAGAGGGCCCCCAGAGGCGAGAGGGCCTCCAGAAGCGAGAGGACCTCCAGGGCGAGAGGCGCCGGCAAGACGGGCGGTGGGTCCTTCTCGCCGGCAGGTGCCTTTCCTCTCGCCAGGGGGAGAGAAGGCTTTTTTATTTTTCCCTATCAAAGCAGGGGTTTTTTATTCTTCTACCCCGGGTATTTTTACCCTCTTACCCTTGGTGTACTGCGTATAGCTCCTCAGAACAGCGGAGTTTGGCTGTTGGCAGACCCAGCCAAGGGTACCCCGGTAATTTCAGGCCGGAGCAGTTTTGTTATTGGGAGTTCAGATTTTGAAATCTATAAATAAGCCCATAGGGGTTCTTCAGAAGGGGACTTTTTCGGACTCTTAAAAGGATTCATTTGGCACAGTCTTCTGAAGAACTCCAAGCCCGGCTTTTGGCTTTGGAGGGGAAGCTCTCTGTGACCTTCCGGGTAAGCGGTGGGACCTCCCTGCTGCGGCTTTGGGCCAGTTTTCCAATCCTTCACGACCGGTCGGAGGTCGGAGCTTGGGCCAAGTAGGAGTCGGCTACGCCCCTATTTTGTGAACATTTGTCGGGGTCAAAATTTTGGCTTCAACAGGGTACATTGGGAATTATATACCTGATTTGGAGAAACCCTTTCAACTCAATGATATGCACAAATTTGTATTTGATGAATTTTGAGTTTACTTGTGTAGTTTCAATGTTGAAGGAAAAATAAACTAAGTACAAAAGTGTCAAGACACTAGACAAGTGTCGACACCTTTGTAAAAGCAGTGCTGAGACAAGGAATCAAGTTGTGTCGACACTCAGGACTAGTGTCGACACCCTTATTCAAGCAGTGTCAAGACTGGAAGCAATCTGTGTCGACACCCAAAACTTGGGTTGACACCATTAGTCAACAAATCAGCTATATCGACACTCAGGACTAGTGTCGACACTCAGGACTAGTGTCGACACATTTCTCACAAGTGATGTCGAGACAGGAAACTAGATGTGTTGACACATGTTACATATATTGTATAGAGATAAGAAGCTAGCAGTGTCGACACACTCGATTGATGTCGGCATCCCTATAAGAGAAGTGTCGACACCCAGGACTGGTGTCTACAGATTCTAAATACAACTGTGTCAACACCTTCATGCAGAATCATTAAAGACAGAAATTCTTCTAAGTACAGAATTCAAGGCCTGAAGTTCTGATAATAGTCAGAACTGTCAGATGTAATTGGATTAATCGGGGAAGCCGGTCACTCTTGCCAAAGCCTATATAAGGAGACAACCACAACAGAAACTGGGTAATCATTCTCATTCTTCTCATCAAAAGTCTGTCAGAATAATTCAGTAAAATTTTAAAGGTGGAGAGAAGGAAGATCGTGGATCAACTTCAATAAACTCCAGCCAAGATTCAACCCTACCTTCTCCTTCAAGAAGCTTTGAAAAAGCTTAGAAGGGTTGAACCTTTTCTTCACAGCCAAGAATAAGGAAGAAGATTTCAATCAAGATCTGATCAAGAAGAAGTCACCAGTCTCTTTCTTTCTGGGTGACATTTCAAAACACAAATTCCTTCTGTTTTAATAATTTTCTAAGATCTATTGGTAGATCTGAGGTGTAGGACATTGATTCCTCTGAGTTATAAGCCTAAAATATAAAGGCTGAGGTAGGGTTGTTAGCATGAGATAGGAGAAGGGGAAATTTCTCTAAGTTGTAGGAACTGGAAGGTTCTGAGATTGTAGGGCAAGGGTTTGCCTGCGGAGTAGGAGTGGAGGTGCATTTTGAGGTAGGGTTCTTGAAGAGGAACCAAAGTTGTACGATCTTAAAGATCTGAGGTAAGATATTGCTTTGTCTGAGTTTTAGGAGCCAACTGGGCTCTGAGGTTTAAGATCTATGGATCTGATGAAAAATAAGGAGGAGTTTGGTCGAATCTGGTTCATTTCTAGATAGGAGTGTTGTGCTGTGATATGTGTTGAGTTTGTTAAATTGGATATGTGTTGTTTTTAGTAGATCAACTGTGATCTTGAATACTATGGTTAGATTAATAAACACACTAAAAATTATGTGATTTAAATTAGCCAAGATTTAAAATGGACCTATTCACCGCCCCCCCCCCCCCCCCCCCCCTCTAGGTCACTCTATATCCTAAACAAACACTTTACAACTGGCATCAGAGGGAGGTTAACTAAAAAGTCATAACAGCCTAGTGGGAATCCTAAGGATTAACAGAGATTAAATAATGGCTCAAAGATAAAACCATTCCATCAAACTCCCAGTCTTCTCTAAAGAAAACTTTGGTATTTAGATAGAAAGGGTTAGACTATTCATGGAGGCTGCAGATCCAAGAATATACATCACAGTATTGGAAGGACCTTTCATACCTATGAAAGTGTCAATTCTTTATGCCAACATAAGGACACCTAAGACCTATATGGAAATGGACAAGGATGAGATTATTCTGGCCTTTATGGACAAGAGAGCTCAGACCATAATTGTTAGTGCTATAGATGACTCCACATTCCAAAACTTGATTCATTGCAAAACATCCAAAGATATGTGGGAATCATTGATTGTATATATGGAAGGCACTAATGAGGTTAGAGATGATAGAAAATCTCTATTAAACCAACAGCATGAAGTCCTCAGGCAAGACAAGAAACACACAGTGTCTAAGAGCTTTGAGAAACTTTTCAGAATAGTGAACAACCTGAGAACATATGGCAGGAGCTTCACCAATTATGAACTCAATGACAATTTTTTGAGGTCCCTGAATAAGGAATGGACATCAAGATTTGTGCTATTAGAGAAATGGGCAACTTAGCCAATATAGACTCTCAGGCTATTTTTGTCAACCTGCTATCTCATGAGCTACAGCTGAATCTCAAGAAGTCTAAAGAAGACTCAACAAGAGCACTCAACAGAGAAAAGTCTATGTCCCTAAAGGGTGAGACATACAGGAAAGTCAGGGAGAAATCTGCTCCCTTAGAAAGACAGGATGCAGTCTCACAATGCACAGAATCCTCCTCATTAGGAGGGGACATGACTGAAGAAGAACTGTCACACTTCTCAAGACAATTCAAGAAGATGTTGAGGTGAAGAAGGCGGGGCAGCTAGAAGGCTCAAGCTGGAGACTCTTCTCATAAGAGGACAGATCACTCAGAGAAACCCAGGAAAAATAAATCTGGGGACAGGTATGGTTCTTCTCAGAATAAACACAATAAGACTAGTCTTGTTTGCAATTGTTGCAATAGGCAAGGGCATGTCATTGCTGACTACCCAGTAAAAAAGGAGGAGAAAAAGTATAAAAATTGGAAGACTGGACAGCACAAGAAGTTTGCAAAAGCCTATTGTCCAAGAAGCAGTCCACTCTTTTAGACAGTGAGATAGACTCATCTAAATTAGAAGAGGAGGAGACTCTTTTAGGTTTAATGGCCATTGAGGAGACCAACAACAGAAGAAGAACCACATTGTCAGCTAGTGATAATGAAGACTGTACAGATCAAGGGCTGATGACCCTAGTAGAAGAAGAAGATCAGGATTATTCAAATTCTGCCAAGGTAAAACCTCTTACTACTAGTCTTGCCTCAGGCTCTAGATCAGCATCAGAAAATGAATTTTGTTCACACTCTTCTAATTATAGTGAACATGGTTCAGATTTTGAAGTAAATTTCAACGCACTCATCAACAGATATGGGAAGTTGTTGAAGGCCTTGATTACAAGCAAAGAGCTAGTTAAGGAACAAGCCAAAGAACTAGAGTCTCTAAGAGTTGTACCTTTATAATTGGAGAGGGGCAACATTAAGTTGGACCTTCAAAAACTGAAGCTCATAGACTTAACAATTAAAATAGATAGTCAGACTGAGACTATTGCAGAACAAGTCAAGACTGTCATGGACCTGGAAGCAATCTTATTTAGTAAAGATAGCTCCTGAAACAGTTCTCATGACCTAAGTCTGTGATGCCTATTATTGATACATTTTTTGCACCATTTAGAAATGGTGTAGGATATGTTGAGAATAATAAGATCAATAAGAAACATGAACCTAAGGGTAAAGCCTCATTGGATCCAGCTAAGCAACCAGCCAAGCATCTGACTTCTAACAGATGCAAGTGATCATGTGTTCCTGGACACATGAGTTCTGAGTGCACCACTAGCAAGGTCAATAAAGAGCCTTGGTGGAAAGGACAAAAATCTAATGGCTATAAGGCCCACAGACCACCACAAGGAGTGATCAATCCAAGGAGCTAAGGAATTCTTAAATCTGGTCCCAGTGCACAGCACTTAAACCTGAAAGGTAAGGATGTCAATGTTACACCTCTACCATGGAATCTGAATATCAACTCTAAGTTGCCCAAAAGTACAACTACAAAGGTGCAGCCTAGGAGAATATATAAAAGATTTGAATGTTGGTGTTGTGATAAGGTTGGGCATTTTGCCTTCGATTGTTGGTATAATCCAACAGCACCCTCATTTAGTCACAAACTCATCTGTTCAGAAAGCCTGATGTGCTTCACACAGCTAAGTCTAAAAGGAGCCAAGGCCCCAAAATTATTTGGGTGCCTAAGGTTAATTAATTTTGTGATTGCACGTGGAACAAAATACCACAAAAATGCCAATATGGTACTTGGACAGTGGTTGTTCTAGTCACATTACTGGAACAAGAAGTCTGCTAAGGTACTATACTACAGTAAAGGATGGACTAAAATTAATCTTTGGAGGTTCAGAAAAATGACTCACTAAGGGATATGGTAACATTTCTAATGGTCTACTGACTATCGCAAAAGTGCCTTATGTGGAAGGATTGAACCACAATTTGATAAGCATAAGTCAGCTTTGTGATATAGGTTTTGAAATCATATTCCACAATGATAAGTGTCTGATAAGGAATGTAAGTGATCAAGAGATCATCTTGTCATGTACTAGGAGTGGTAACATTTATTATCTAAATTTCTTAAGTATAAATGAGGATTCCCCTGTATGCCTAGTAGCAAGTGAGAAAGACTCTTTGTGTGTGCAATGGCACAAGAGGCAAGCTCACTTAAATTATAAAGCTATGAGCAAGTTATTTTCTAAGGACTTAGTTAAAAATGGACGTCAGCTAAAATGCTCCAAAGAAGGCATGTGTTCAGCATGTCAAAATGCAAACAGACAAAAATCTCCTTTAAGAGCATTCAGCCCAAAGACACTGAGAGGTGTTTGTACTTACTTCATATGGACCTATTTGGTCTTATGCAAATTCTTATTTTAGGTAGGAAGTCTTACAGCTATGTAATTGTAGATGATCACTCTAGATTTGCTTGGGTATTATTCCTAAGGAGAAAGTCTAAAACCATGGATATTCTTGCTGATTTTGTCAAACAAATTCAAAATGAAAAGGGATGTTTTGTGATCAAGTTCAGAAGTGACCATTGCATAGAATTTTAATCTGAAAGAATGAAAAATTTCTATAAAGTACTATGGATCCTTCAGGAATTCTCCTCTCCTAGAACTCCCTAGCAAAATGGGGTTGTTGAGAGAAAAAATAGAACTCTCATTGAGGCTGCTAGAACTATACTAAGTGACACATCTCTCCCAGAATATTTCTGGGCTTAGGCTGTAAACACTGCATGTTATGTTCAGAATAGGGCATTGATCAACAAAAGTCACAACAAGACTCCCTATAAAATAATGAAAGGCAGAAAACTAAGTTTATTCTATTTCAAAATCTTTGGAAGTAAGTGCTATGTTTTAGCCAATGGGAAGACTAATCTAACTAAGTTTTCAGAAAAGTCCTATGAAGGTATATTTTTAGGATATAGTAATCATAGCAAGACATATAGGATCTATATCTTGAAACATCAAGTGGTAGAATAATCAATTAATGTTATTTTTGATGAAACTTATATCTTACATAATATACTATCTAACAATTCTAGTCTAAGAGATGTAGACTCTAAGATGGAAACATTAAATATAGGAGATTCATCTAATAAAGAATTAGAGGCTAGAAACAATGTAGTTGTTCCTATAGAAGACACAGTCTCTGCCTAGGGGGAGGAAGAGATTCATCCTCCTCTACCTGAAGAACTAGGTGATGGTAGGAATCTGTCTATAGCTATTAGACACCTTAGAGATCATCCTATTGATCAAATAATAGGTGATGTCGGGCTAGGAGTGACTACTAGGAGTAGACATCATAATGAGGTTTTATTCTCCAGCTTTCTCTCTCAGATGGAACTTAAGAAGTATGAAGAAGACAATTCAGACCCCAACTGGATTATGGTAATGCAAGAAGAGCTTAATCAATTTGAGAGATGTAAGGTCTGGAGTCTAGTTCCTAGACCTAGAAATCACAATGTCATGGGAACTATGTAAATATATAGAAATAAATTAGATGAGAATGGAGTTATAGTTAAAAACAAGGCAAGACTTGTGGCTAAGAGATATAGACAAGAGGAAGGAATACACTTTATCCAAACCTTTGCACTTGTAGCTAGGCTAGAAGTCATCAGACTGTTTTTACCACATGCAGCTTACAAAGGGTATAAAGTCTACCAGATGGATGTCAAAACTGAATTCCTAAATGGTACATTGAAGGAAGAAGTCTATGTAGAACAACCAACGGGTTTTGTAAATCCTAAACTTAGCTCTCATGTCTTCAGATTACATAAAGCATTGTATGGGTTAAAACAGACACCTAGAGCCTGGTATGAGACCATGTCTACCTTTCTCATAGAGAACAACTTCTCTAGGGGGAACATAGATAAGACACTATTCCCAAGGGATATCAAAGGTTCAAGTATTATAGTCCAGATTTATGTAGATGACATCATTTTGGTTCTACTAATGAGCTTCTATGTAGAAAATTTACCAAACTTATGCAAGGAAAATTTGAAATGAGCGGCATGGGTGAGTTGAAGATCTTCTTGGGATTGCAAGTTAGATAATTTGAAGATAGTATATCCATCTCTTAGTCTAAGTTCACAAAGGAGTTGATTAAGAAATATGGTATGGAAAATTTGTCTACCATGAGAACCCTAATGGGTTCCTCAATGTCACTACACAAGGATGAATCTGGGAAACCAATGGATGAATCCTTGTATAGAGGTATCATTGGATCACTCCTTTACTTGACAGCTAGTACACCAGATATCATGTTTTCAACATGTGTCTGTGCTAGGTACCAAGCATGCCCTAAAGAGTCTCATTATACAACTGCTAAAAGAATACTGAGATATCTAAAGGGCACACCCAATCTTGGGCTTTGGTATCCTAAGGATGGTGATTTTGATCTAACTGGATACACAGATGCAGATTTTGCAGGATGTAAAGAGGATAGAAAGAATATATCAGGAACTTGTCAATTTCTGGGGAGAAGACTCATCATTTTGAGCAGCAAGAAGCAAACAAGTGTAGTTATTTCAACAGCTGAGTCTGAGTATATATCCCCTGGGAGATGTTGTGCACAGTTACTGTGGATTCAGCATCAACTCTTGGACTACAGTGTACAGCTAAGTAAATCTATTATGTATTGTGATTCTACTAGTACAATCTCAATTGCAGATAATCATGTTTCTCACAGTAGAACCAAACACATAGAAATTAGATATCACTTTCTAAGAGAACATGTTGAAAAAGGCAATATCTGTTTACATTATACTCCAACTAAAAATCAAATTGCTGACATATTCACAAAACCCTTAGATGAAAACAAATGTAATTTCTTCAAGTTTGAACTAGGATTGTTAAACATAGAATAAATCCTGTAAGAATAACCATTTTAATTAGTACTTAAAAATAAACAGTTCAACTTGTATAAGTTAAGTAACAAAGTCTACCAACCTAAATAAACAAGTAAGACATCATATATGTCAAGAATATACATTTTAGAAAACAAAATTTTGACTAAGTCAAAAATTATGTTAAGAAACCAGAGAATGTGTCAAGACAGTTGAGGAAGTGTTGAGACACCAGAAAGTGTGTCGACACTATATGTAGTAATGTATCGAGACACTAAAATAACTATCGAGACATAAGCGTATCGAGACCATAAGGATTGTGTCGAGAGATATGAACTTGTGTCGACTTGAGTCGACACATCTCGACAGACTAATTTTCCTGTATCGACACCAAGTCATATCCTGAAACTTAGAATAGACTAAATGCAGCGCACCTTTTTAACTTCAGCGACATCTACTATAAATAGGGTGTGAAAGTAGAAGTCGACTACGCTTTCTTGAAATTTCGAGACATTGATTCCTAAGTGTCAAGTCCTAGAACACCATTAGTCGACACATCTTATTCTTAATTTCTCCACTCTAATGGCTCCCAAGGTTGGCGTTAACATCTTCGAAGCCTACGAACTTGTTCGCAATGGATTCCTCACAACTACTGATGAAATTAAAGAAGTAATGACCCTAATCACAGAAGCTAGATTGGAATTCTTGCTTTCTGAGCCATCTAACATTTGGAAAAGAGAAGTTGAAGAATTCTTCTCCAATGCCCATATGGATTCTAATGCTGAAAAGATTAAGACTAAGGTAAATGGCACAAAGGTCAAGATCACCACCCGACTGTAAGACCCACTTTTCCCTTTTAAACCACCAGGGTCTTATGCCCACAACCGCCACTTTACGGTGACACCAACAGGCCCAGGAAGGTCGTCACTACAAAATGCTGATCATGTCGGCCATACCGATTGCAGAAAGAAGATTAAAAGTATAAGTACATGAGTAAAATAAAACTCAATGCCGGTACACCAGGAATCACATGAATATAAATAAATCTCCATGGAGGGAGATTCCACAGTAACATTAAGTCAAGTACGAATAAAAAGGGCTCCCACCCGATACATCATGATCCTCTCTACAAGTCACTCAACGCAGAAGAAAATCTATAATAAGTACTAATGATCGGAACTCATTATCCCTGCTGCCTGAACTCCCATACTAGACTATCCCATCTTCAAGCGCACCGACCTCTGGGGATGCATCTCCTGGTTCGTCTCCATGATCCCCTAAAATGATTTGGTCAACGACCGTTAGTCTAAAAGACTAAGTCCTATCATCCCCCGCCCCTCCCCCATGGATCCTAGGCACCGAATAGGGAGAAGGAAAGGGAAGGTATTTAAGGTGGAGAGTAACAAAAGTAAGCAGGTGATGGCGGAACTAGTCTATCATGAGTAAATTATCACAGCAAGTTTAAGAAGCAATAGTAGGTAAGCAGTAAGAGAACACACATGAACAAGGTGGGTAAATAAATTATAAGAAGGTAAACTAAGTAAGTAACCATGACCAATAGGAATGCCCATACAAACTTATTGACCAAGGGTTCGTTTTGGAAGGCCTATTGTATAAAGAGTCTCATACAAATTTATACAATAGGCATCGAGGGTTATATGCAATGATCATGCTATGACATGCAAGTATGCTATGGTATGAACATGCAAGTGCAACTCACACACCCGACTCTGTGCACACAGACCTTTAGTTTCCCCTTTCTAGAGCCTAACCTCCTAGGATACCTCCGTAGTGGCAAACGGAAGAGGTGGGTTGGGCCTCGCCCACCTCTAAATCGGTATCAACACTACCAGTCAGACATATCGTACGCCTCAACGCTGGTGCACTAAGCAGAGCTCCTGCATACTCTTGTTGGCTGGCGCACCGGACTTTACTTGGCTAAGTGCTAAACCACACTTGTCGAGTCAATGTATTGGTGTCGGCGCGACGACCCTCCAATATCGAAGACCCACCACCTTATATTTATGCACATGCAAAATTAATATATCTCCCACAGATCCAAAGCTCCCTGAACTACCCCATCTGTCACAAATATCTATCGAGCCAAACCTCCCCGGACTAACTCGTCCGTCACAAAACCATCCGAGTCATCGGCTCGATGGGCTAACCTGCCCATCACCCAAACCACTGAGCCTACCGCTCGTGAGACCCAACCTAACGCCCACAACACACCGGGAAGTGTGAGTGTAAGTGCAATCCTAGAGTATTTCTAATTACTCTTATAATCCATTTAGTCTTACGGCTTACGTTAACCTTGGACTGCCCAAGGCACTCCCCGTGAAGGGCTCTCGAGGGCACTAGGAACTACGATGGGCTGAAGCCCAAAGCTCCCTTTCGCAAGTTACTTATTAGTATTGGTACCTACCCATAACAAACCCCATTTTAAGTTAACTTAATCTAACCCTAGTGCATTTTGACTCTTTTCTCTCTCCATAGGAAGGACGATGTTTCGTCGATCCCAAACATCATTTAACACCAATCATCCCAATACTTCCACATCATGTCTCCTAAAGATGAACTCATTTTCACTTCACCAAAATCAGTAAACTATTAACCCCATCTCCCTATGTCTATTCCACATGTTATCACAATTTCGCAGTTTTACTATATGCAGACCAATCTAAGCTATATGATGTACATGATAGGAGGTACTCCAAATTTTCATCCAAAAGCCCTAAGATAGTTATTTGGGATCTATCATGACACATTTAGCCTAAATACAGAGACTTGTAATTTTTCTAATTAATTTGGCATTTATTAAATTTTCCCAAATCTTAGGCTATAGGTAATTTTGAACATGAAGTACTAGATTTCCATACATTATGGCCACCCAAACATTATGGTCACTATAGGATAGCAAATTATCCGTTAATACCAAATTTCACAAATCTTCATAAATGTATCAGCCCCTAAATAATTAATTCAAGATAAATACAATAAATAGAATTAAAGAGAGAAGTAGCTCAAACTATTATCCAAAAATTACACAAAAATTATCAGGGCTTTAATATTATCATGAATCATCACTGACTAAGGCTCTGTTTGGGACGACTTATGATGATGAATAAGCTGCTAATTGAAAATTGATGATTAGATAGAGATTTTATAAAAAAATGATGAATAAGCAGTAAACTATTTGGATAGTTTGTCCGTAAGTGCTTATCTAAAGTTTCATTCATTCATAAAAATCCGTTCATTTGGAAACGTTTTTTCTATCTAGACCCAATTTTTTCAATCAGGTACATTTTTTTGCCTGGGTGTGAATTTTTCACGCGGGCGCGATTTTTTTTTTCCGACAGCGATCTTTTTGCCCAAGCGTAAATATTTCGCCCAGACGCGGTTTTTTCTCCCGGGCGTGATTTTTTCGCCCCGACGTGGTTTTTTGCCCGGGAGCAAATTTCTCACCCGGTATCGAATTTGTCGCCCGGGCGCAAATGTTTCGCCCGGGCGTGGTTTTTCGCTCGGGTGCAGTTATTTCACACAGCTGTGGTTTTTTGCACAGAAGAGTTTTTTCGCTTAGGCACGAATTTTCCGCCCGGGCGCAAATGTTCTGCCCGGGCGCAAATTTTTTGCCCGGGCACGATATTTTCCACCCGGGCGCGATATTTTCCGCCCGGGCGTGAATGTTTCACCCGGGCGGGAATTTTCCACCCGTGCCCGAATTGTCCGCCCGGGGTGATATTTTTGCCCTGAAGCGATATTTTTGCTCCCACGCGATATTTTTGCACGGAAGAGAAAAAAAGCATTCTGTAGAAAAAATCGCTTTCGGCGGAAAAATATGCTTGCGGGCAAAAAATTCGTGTCCGGGCGAAAAAAATCGTTCTCAGGAGAAAAAATCACTGTCAGGTGAAAAAATCGCGTCATGGCTAAAAAACAGCTCCTGTGGGAAAAAAATCGCGACCAGACGGATAAATTGCCCCCGAGCGGAAAAATCACATCCGGGAGGAAAAATTCTCACCCCAGCGAATAATTCGCGCCCGGGCATCAACTTTGCGGCCGGGCGTCAAATTTGCTCCCGGGCAAAAATTCGCGTCAAGGCGAAAAATTCGCGTCCGGACAAAAAATTCGCGCCCGGGCGAAATATCTGGGCTTGGGCAAAAAAATCGCTCTCGTGCGAAAAAATCGCATCCGGACGGAAAAAACGCGGCCGAACGAGAAATTCTCGCCAGGGCGGAAAAATCTTGTCCGGGCAAAAAAATCGCGCTCGGGCGAAAAATACACGCCCGAGCGAAAAATTCACGCTACGGCAAAAAAATCGCACCAAAGCGAAAAAATCACGTCTGGCCGAAAAAATAAACTTTGAGTTTTCTTAAGTGATAAGCGACTATGAGAAGCCATAAGCTGGTCATGGATAGCTTATAAAAAATCAGCTTATCATCAATTTTAAAATAAGTGCTTTTTTATAAGTTGCACAACAAACAGCTGAAAAAACAGAGTTGTGTTTTGAATAGAGATTATTGATGAGCATAAGTTGTTCCAAACAGAGCCTAAGTTTCATAACATTCTAAGTTAGTTTAACCATGATTTTATCAAAATCATCCTTAGGGGCAATATAAAGGTTATAACTACAAGTATGAGCTAATCTCTTCCAATCATCCTACAATAATTTTCAGAGACTCATACTGTTATAAACACTCTTCAACCAAAATTTCATAAGGATCCAAGGTCATATGACCCTTCAATTATTTCACAAAAGGTATAGACCTAAACTTTCCCTAATTGGTTTAAATTGTGTGTCTAAATCTAAATGTCACCAAATTCCTTCGTAGAGCTATTTACCATCCCAGGATTATATGGACTAAACCCCAAGTCCATACATGGACATATCACACCATGCCCTTCACAAATCCCCAAAGTTCAACCTTATGGTTTGAACTAGGGTCCTAGGGCAAATCCACCCTAATCCACCACAAACTCCATGTGAGGGTGTTTAAACTAACCTTGGGGCTCTGGCCAAAGTTCCAAACCCTTTGGGTGAGAATTAGCCCCTCCATGCCCCAAGCTCACTCTTGCCCTAATTAACCCTTAAAGGGCCACACTTTGGTCTCACCACAACCTGTTCAAATCAAACCAAATTGGGCTGAGATTTTTATCAGAGTCATAATTTGACCCTAAGAGATAGCCACCAAAGTTTGGTGGGTTTTAGAGGTCATTAGACCACTTAAATAATTCATACATGGTTTATTAAATTTCTACAAAAACTTTATGAAAATATTTTCCAAAAAAATTCCATTTTGGATATGTTATGGTATAGGTAAGAGTGACCCCCAGCCAAAATTTCAAGTCATTTGGATTCTTAGATTGATGGGGGCACTCAAAACAATCTCTGATCAAGCTTAGGTATAGACCTCACCAAAATGAGTGATGTGGTCTGACCTGAACTCCAAATTGGTTCAAACCAATTTAAAACTAAACTAGACTCATAGGCTACAATGTTCATGAAGACCACTTTTAATGTAGGGGAACTTAAGAATATTTAATAATTAATTTAAAACAGCCCAATAACTATGAAATAAAATGAATTAATATATGATCATTGCAAGAATCTTAAAGCATAATCGGATGGCTCTGGCATCGTCTTCTTCCTCCGGCCAAAGGCCGTGATTTCACCGACCGGGAGCATATTCCAAGTCCATTTGTCGGCCACCCGGACACCTCCCTGGTCTGCCACCACCATCACCACCTCCGTTGAGGTGGGGGCTATCGCTGTGCGGCAGCAGGGCCGCCAGAGAGGCGGTTTCCGGTGAACCCGAGAGGAAGCCCAAATATGAAAATTCATGGAATTTGAAGCTTGGAATCGGCTCAACTGAGCCCGATTCTTATCTCTAAAGATTTCTAAGATCTAACCCGGGAAGAAGGAGTAGAGTGGGACCTGGTTTGCGGCTTGGATACGTGTGCTTTGCCTCCTCACCATTTCCGGCCACCGAACTTTGGCTCCTCTGCAACCTCTACACCAACCTCAATGGATTTGAAAAGTAATCGGGGGAAACACTTGTCTTGATCTGGTGAGGGTTTTTAAAGAAGGAATTTGGTAGAGAAGGCCTGTAACTTCCCAATCCATTAAAACTCCATTAATGGCCATAAAACCAACTTTTCGGTTTTAGCACAATTAAAGGGGCTGAGCCCCCCAATGGTCGGCCACCTCCCGAAAGCTTCTCCTCACCCTTAGAGGAGTAAAAGCCCCATAAAGGTAGGGGTTATGGAGCCTCCATGGCCATAATGGTCATTAAGCCCAAATTTTCTCTCTCCTCCAAATTTGGGAAACTCCATTCTCTCTCTCCTAGTCACCAATTCCAGAGAGGCTTAATTCGACGAATTTGCTTTGTCCAACGAACTCCGTTCGACGAATTTGCTCCATTCATCGACTCCATTCGACGAATATGCCCCGTTTGACGAATATGCCCTGTTTGACAAACTCTGAACCTAGTTCAGCAAACTTGCTCTGTTCGTCGAACTTCATTCGACGACTCTGAACCTTGCTCTGTTCGTCGAACTCCATTCGACGAACTCTGAACCTTACTCTGTTCGTCGAACTCCATTTGATGAATTTTCCTCATTCGCCGAACCCCGTTCGACGAATATGCTCCTAATTCCAAAGAGGCTCAATTCGACGAACTCTGTTTGACGAATATGGTCCGTTCGACGAATTATTTGCTAAGTTTGATGAATCCAACCGGTTTAAAATTTCTCCAAGTAAAGTGGCGTTGAGTGCACTCAATGCACTCAATGCCAATCAGTCGATGGCATTAAGTGCACTCAACGCACTCAAAGCCCCAAACCAGGATATTTTTTTAAGTAAAATGGCGTTGAGTGCGCTCAACGCACTCAACGCCAATCAGTCTATGGCGTCGAGTGCACTCAACGCACTCAATGTCAATTAGTCCATGGCATTGAGTGAACTCAGCGCACCCAATGCCTCGAGCCAGAGTATTTCTCTAATTAAAATGGCGTTTAGTGCACTCAATGCACTCAACGCCATTCGGTCCATGGCGTTGAGTGAACTCAACTCACTCAATTCCTCAAGACTGGAAATTTCTCTAAGTAAAATGGCATTGAGTGCACTCAACACACTCAACGCCAATCAGTCCATGGTGTTGAGTGCACTCAATGCACTCAATGCTAATCAGTCGATGGCATTGAGTACACTCAATGCACTCAACGCCAATCAGTCCACGGTGTTGAGTGCACTCAACGCACTCAATGCCACATGCCCAAATATTTTCTAAGTAACTTCCCGACCTAAATCGATGCTTCCTGAACCTGAGCCAATTCTCTTGGCTCAAAACGCATGCGAGGGACCTAGTACGAAATGGGATGTTACACTCTGGAGGTCACTTGACCCTTAGTTAGGGCACTTCGACCTTTTGGGGGATATGGTTGACTTGGGTCAACTTAGCCCCTTTGATTGACTCCAATGGGTCTCTATGGCCCTAATGGACCCTCTAATGGGTTAGAGATGTTGTGGTGGGGTCACAGAGTCATGGTGAAACCCTATATTCAACCCTAAGCTAGTAGTTGGAATTCTACTATTTGTAGATCAAGGTGGCTCACACCCTAATTCCCATTTTTACCCAAACCCTTTAGTGCTTCCTAGGGTTTTGTCATGACCTAGTCATGACAAAACCACTGCTAGGGGTCTAGTTGTTTGAGGGATGTTACACTGACGACTAGCCAAAGTATTTCACTTGTCAAAGATAGATCAAGAGGATCAACTGGAATCTGGCAAGATTACAGAAGCACTAGTGTGGTGTGGATTGGCCCCAACCACAAGGATTGGAAGCACATTGGTAAGGAAAGGGATTAATATAAAAGGAAATTTTTTGTCAGAAGTTATAGGTAAAGTGTTGCTCTGCAAAACTGGAGCACAAGACAAAATTTCTGCTTCTATGTTTGAAATAATGACAAGAATTATTTTCAAAATCAAGATAAACTGGAGCAAGATAGTTTTTGACAAAATAGCAGAGAGTATTAAAAAGCCTAATATGGGAAGAATTATAAATCTCTGCCTGGTCCAAGTCATTCCTAACAGTCTTAATCTTAAGCTTGGATCAAATATTAACCATATGAGAAGGTTGAACTTGAGGATTTTAGCAAGATGGGGCAGAGTTTTGACAAGAGAGATACTTGCGGTTGAGAAGAAGAAGGAGAAAGGGAAGAAGGATGTAGTTTTGGATGGAGATTCTTCTAGTAATTCTGAAGCATAGGATAGCTCCAGCTCAGATAAAAATGATGATGGAAAACAAGAAAAATTCTCCAAGGACCTCACCTAGAACATGTGATCAGGTACAGGGGGAGAATATACAAGAGAAGGATCCAATTGAGGGGGAAAACCTCAATGATCTGCCAGAAACTGAAATGGATACAGTAGATACAATAATAATGGAAGTTGTATAAGAGCTGGAACAAACAAAGGTTCCTGAAAAGGAAATGCATGCCAGAGAGATGGAGGATGAAATCCCCAAGGGGACTGAAGAAGAAATACTTTTGAATACAAAAGTACATATCTTAGGGGAGATGATTGAACTTCTAGAGGACCCTGTTCTAGATGCTGAAGTTTAGCAAGATGAGATCAACCTGCATACCACCAACATTAGTGAAGAAGCTGCAAGGATTGAGGGGGAGTTGGGCCCAAATACTGAAATAACCCAAGAGATAAAATATGTTGAATAAGTAAGTTCATCTGAATCTGAGGAGGAAGGAGCCTCTCAGATAAAGAAGAGGAAATTATCTTAACTTAAAAAGATAAGTATAAGTTATAAGAAGATTTTTCAGTCTAGCACAACTCCAGCTCCTGCTGTGGATTCAAGCTCAATTTTAGTTCAACTACAGATTATGCTTGACCAGCACAGAACTCAACTTGAGAAGTATGTAGATGAAAGGAACAAGGAGCTGTAGTTTCAACTATCTCAGGACATTAAGTCCATTAGATTTGAAGTAAATCTTTTAAAGACAGATATGACTGATTTCTTCCAGAGGGGAGCTCATGTTGTGGTATACCTTAATAAACAGCAAGAGGAGTCCAAAAAGACTGAAGATAAAATAGTTGCAAAACAAGGCTATGACCTTGAGAATCGAATAATAATGGATGAGAACATAAATGTAATGTGAAAGTGAGGTGTTAGACCAAGAATACTCTAGAGGGAGGGGTGAATAGAGTATTCAGGATTTATAAAATTTTCTTCTGATTTAATCTAGTACAGGAACAAAATTAAAATAGCAATCCTAACAAATAGCCATAGCACAAAAACAAAAGAAAAGAGCAATCCAGACAACACAAGAATTTATATTGGTTCTCCTAAACTTGGGTACATCCGCTCTTCTACCACCCTGGTAGGAATCCACTCAGATTTTTGATCAGGTGCCTGACACCAATGAGCTTTTGATCAGGTGCTCAAGAACTAATCCTCAAGTCTTTTGATCAGGTGACTTACAACCAGGAATAACTTTTGAAGGGAGTTATAACCCTCTATACAGTGGGGGGTGAGAGATGATTGTGTCTTCTATTTCTTAATATACAACTGAGAAGACTGGTGGATATTTGATTTTAGCACAGGCTCCCCCTGAGATATAGAATGATTCAGGTAGAAGAAGCCTTGCTGCAGGGTGATAGTCCTTCAGTAGTACAGCCATGATCAGTAGCTGTTCAGGAACTTCTTTGACAGATAGTGATGTAGTTGTCCTTTGAAGTATCGTAGAGTGTTGAAGATAGAAGACTCTTGATTTTGATTACGTGTTCTTCTTCTTCAGATAGCTGATGATCTTCAGGAATATGGCTTCTTGTTGTGTCAGAATTCTGTGTTGACAGACAACAGTGAATCACTTGTTTCAGACTAACTATTTTTTGTATCTGTCGTCTCTCTGTATTTTGTATCTTGTTCTATCTGTCTACAGGAAGAAGAGAGAAAATCTCTTTTATATTTCCTGTCAAAAATGGTCTTTCAAAATTTTGAAATCCTCTGCAATCAATGCTGATGGCCTTGAGAATAAACGGCATTGAATTATTTCCCGAACTGTCCCATAGAAAAACAGTAGGCAATAATCCTGGAGAAGACCATGATCAATGCTCTGTCTAACGGTCATATTCCAGAGAATATTTGAGCATTAATTACTCGGGAATTGTTTCAGTAAAAAGGGGATAGAAGGATGGAAAATAACTAAGTCTGGATTCGTCGAACTGATAACAGAAATCGTCGAGCTGAGTTCACAGTTCGTCGAGCTGAGTTGCTGAGTTCGTCGACCAGATGACTTCTGTTCGCCGAGCTGAGTTCCAAGATCGTCGACTGAAGTGCAGCAAAATATTTCTGGACTTAGAATAATTTCAGATGCTTCTGTATGAAGGTGTTGAAGTGAAGTATCCAGAATTCGTCGACCTAAAAATTGGTTTCGTCGAGCTGAGGACCACTTAACTACTGCTGGATAACTCTAGCTATTGTGGTCACAGTTCGTCGAGCTGAGAATCAAGTTCGTCCACCAGAGTCTGACTCTGGACTTAGAATAAAGAGATGTTTTCTGATCTTGAAGTGTTGAAGTATAGTGTCCAAAGTTTGTTGACCTGAGTACCAAGTTCGTCTAGCTCAGCTCAGAGAATTTACTCTGAGATCGTCGAGCGGAGCATGACTATCGTCGACCTGAGTTCGACGAATGTCGAACTCATTTTACTTGGTCTTTATAAAAACTCTAAGTCTTGAGTCTCTGACAGTCTTGTTGATAGCTGGTCCATGTGATGTTGATTCTAAGGACTTGTCCTAGACTGTAGGACACAACCATGACACTGGCTATATATTGTGGGTCATATGATCCTAACTTAGTGAACCTAGCCCAAATCTTATTAGGGATCCAACAATCTCCCCCTATTTGGGTGAGGTCACTAATTACAGACTCAAATCAAAATTGAAAATCACAAGGCAAGAAAGCATATATCTGGCAGAGATCAATAACACATGCAGCAGATATATATATGTACATAAGCTTTGTTCAGAAATAGAAAGCAGTTATAAGAACATAATAGAAGTAAAGCAGTTCAGAATCACTTCTTTTGTTTCTTCTCTTTGGGCATTACTTCTTTACCTTTATCTCCAGGCTTGGTAAAGACAATTTCTCTATTTGGATCTAAAGCTTGCATTTTTGTCATGGTCATATCAGCAGCCCTTATAATCTTCAAAGATGTGGCTCTGGGGACAACTGCTTCTGGGTGCAACTTCATGTAGTCATCAATATTGAAAAACTTATTTGCTTTCTCAAACCTCTTAAGCTCTTCTTTCCTGTACTTATACATTGTGGAATACTCAGAAGGATCCTTTCCTTCAACTTTGGCCTTGTTAATCATAGAAAAGCCTACAAGTTCTTGGAACCTGGCCATTCTAACTGTATTAGCTGTTTCAGGATCTTCAAGAGTAACAGGAGGAGAATTTGGTCTTTTAGGACTTTCAGCTTTCTGATCTGCAGGGAATGATAGTTGTTGTTGATGCTGCTGCTATGGTTGATGCTGCTGCGGTTGATGCTGAAATTGATGTTGCTTGCCTGAAGAGTAATGCCTATGCTGGCTGCTTTCAGAAGAAGATCTCCCTTGATGTCTCTGATATGTTTGGAATTGGGTAGATCTTTGGGAAGTTGTTCCTGAAGCACCAGCAGCTGGAGGAGGAGGAGGAGGAGTGGATCTTTTCTGTATTTCTGAGATGGAGGAGGAGAGTATCTTCTACTTCTCTTCCTCTCTTTCTGTTCATTTTTGGATAACCACATCCAAGCTGGCATCCCTTTATATGGATTTATCTTCTGGAGAATATAGTAGGGAGTGCCATTGGCTGGATTTGGCTTAGGAGCAGGAGGAGGAGGAGGAGCTTTTCTCTTTTTAGATACTGGCTTCTTCTTTTTATTAGCATCCTCATCAGAATCCTCATCATCCTCATCATCATCATCATCACTGCTATCCTGTGGATTATCATATAAAGCATATAGCTTTTTCAGTGTTTCATCAGATATAATGGGTTTCCTAACTTGGGATGGAGCTGGAGTAGATGCTGGAGCTGGAGCTGGAAGAGAAATTTCAAGAGGAGCTGGAGAAATAACTGTGACAGTTCTTTCAGCAGTTGCCTTATTCTCTTCTTCAATGCCATCCCTGATTAACTCATCCAGATCGAGCAAGGGTGAGTCATCCATTACAAAAGTTTGGACTGAAGGGGAAGAGACAATTGGGGAAACAACTTTAGGAAGAGGTGAAGTAGGAACCTCTTGAGAAGCAAAGTTGTCCTTCAGCTGCTTAGCCACTTTAGGGCTTATTGGAGAGGTGTATGAGATAATAGCCAAAGATGGCTTAGTATACTCTGCTGGAAAGAATCTCAAGTATGCAGTATCAAAAATGCTTAACAAATTAACCAAATTTACTTTGGGATTTAAAATGAAATCACCAGCAGTAATTAACTCGTATGGGACTGCATCTTCCATATCCATGTCAGTCTCAATAAACTGAATTAAATCAATTAAATCTATATCTGTAAGCTCTGTATCTACTACTGTTGCTACTACCTCCACATATGCTGGAGCTAGAGCTGCTGAAACTGAAACTGAGACTGCTGCTACTTGAGCTGCTGCAGCTTCTTCATCAAGCATCTCCCCCCGCCTGATTACAGTATCAACTGGAGCCAGGCCCCTAAATGAAGAGGGGGTAGCAGAAAGGGCAGATATTTGAGTAGATAGGGTAGAGATGGAAGTATCAAGAGGTGTAATAGACTCTGCTATGATGGTTTTGAGGAGGGGTGTGATGAGAGCAAGGACAGAAGAGATGTTGGAGGGGTCCAGTGTTGGTGTGGCAGATGGTGTTGAGGGGGAAACAGTTGGAAGGATGCTAGATGTTGGTGAGGATGGAGGAGGGACATCTTGCATGTGAACATCCTGTGTGGATGGATGTGGAGGAGGAGTAGAATTGGGAGGAGATGTCAGCAGATTGAAGGATGGTATGGAGGACAAGTGTGGTGGAAGAGGAGATGAAGGTGGTGTTGAGGCTGGTATATCATTGGGGGTTTGGGGTGATTGAGGTGGAGTGGGTTGATGGTATTCCTGGGTGGGTAAGTAAGGGAAATCAGTGAGGTCTATTGGTGGACAGGTGGCAGGTAATGTAGCTGTAGTAGGAACATGATCAGAGGGTTGTGGTTGTTGATGTGGTTGAAGTTGTTGTTGGAGGTGTGGATGTGGTTGAAGAGAGGGAGTATGAACTGTGGAGGGTGATTGTTGTTCAGTTGCTGAAAGGGATGGAGGTGTGGGGATGATCTCTTCAGCAGGGTGGGGAGTGGCTCTAACAGCCCTTGTGCTTTCAAAAGCTGGGGTGGAAGAGGTTGAAGCCTTGGATGGCTTGGATATAGTCCTCTCCCACCTGCCAAATAAGGCACAGGTGAGCCTCTTGCTAGCATTAATGAATATTGTCGGGGAGACCAGTGATTCAACAGCCTTCTCCTTCAGGAAGATCCCTAGGATCCTTCCAAAACAGACTTCCTTCTTATTGTTTTTTTCTTTATTAGATCAAATATAATCTGAGCCCAGTCTACTTGTTTCTTATTTACCATTGCACACATGACCAAAAATTGATGCCTGGTAATGTTGTCATGGGCAGTGTGTTTGCCTAGCAAGACTTTCCTAACAATATCTACCAGAAATTTATATTCTGCAGATAAATGTTTCTTCAATAGTTTATGGTGATTATTTCCAGCATAGCCCATCAAACTTAACATAATATCATATTCCTCATAATCTATTTCTAGTTCTTCTTCTCCATTGTTCAATCCAAAAATTTCAGTTAATACTGCGGGAGAGAGAGTTATAGCGTTACCCGCAATTGTTCCCGTCAGGGTATTCTCTTCTGATGTTAGTAAAGTGTACACCCATTCTCTAATCTCTGTTCCAGACAGTTTGATCCTGGTTGTCATTAGGTTCTTCAGTTTTTGTTCTTCCAGAAGTTCCAGAATATGTAAAAAAGATCGGGTCTGAGTGTTGAAATGAGTCGAAGTCGACATCAAAGCCGGTGTCGAACTTCATTGCAGCTAGGGTTCCTGCGTGAATCGCCATGAAATCACCTGCAAGAGATAAAAACAGCGATCAAGTGCAAAGGGAACAGAAAGCGCAGGATGGAGGTCGAAGAAAACCTATTGTTGGGTACATTGGATTAAATGTACCAGATTTGAAAAAGCCTCACTCTACTCAATGATATACATCATGGTGTATTTGATGTGTTTTTGAGTTGTTGTGTGCAGGTTAAGTAATTGCAGGGAAAGCTTAAACGTTTCTAAGTCCATGTGTCGACACCTAGAAGAAAAGTGTCGACACTTAAGAAGGTTTGTGTCGACACCCAGAGAAGCTGTGTCGACACTTGGAGTAATTGTGTCGACACCAGGAATGCAGAGTCGACACCAGAGGAAATGTGTCGACACATACAGACAGTGTCGACACTCAGTGAAGAATTGTCTAAAGAATCTGTGTCGACACTTAGGAGCTGTGTCGACACCCAGAGGAACCTTGTCGACATCAGAAAGTGTCGACACTAGGAGGCTGTGTCGACACTCAGCAAAACATCAACAAAGTTCAAGTAAAAGTGTCGACACTAGGAGGCTGTGTTGACACTCAGCAAAACTTCAACAAAGTTCAAGTGCAAGTGTCGACACTAGGAGGCTGTGTCAACACTCAGCAAATTTCAACAAAGTCTAAGTACAAGTGTTGACACAAAGGAGATGTGTCGACACTCAACAAAAGTCTCAACACATGAAGAATGTGTCGACACAAAGGAGATGTGTCGACACTCAGCAAAAGTCTCAACACAAGAAGAATGTGTCGACACAAGGAGATGTGTCGACACTCAACAAAAGTCTCAACACATGAAGAATGTGTCGACACAAGGAGATGTGTCGACACTCAGCAAAAGTCTCAACACAAGAAGAATATGTCGACACAAGGAGATGTGTCGACACTCAGCAAAAGTCTCAACACAAGAAGAATGTGTCGACACAAGGAGATGTGTCGACACTCAGCAAAAGTATCAATACAGAAGGCATGTGTCGACACCAAGGAGATGTGTCGACACTTAGCAAGTGTCAACACAAGAAGATGTGTCGACACGAAGGAGTTGTGTCGACACTTACAAGAAATCAACTAAGTATCAAAGAAGAAGGACTTGTGTCGACACACAGGATTAGTGTCGACACATGTTGAAGAAGCAGTGTCGAGTAGCAGATTCTACAACACAAGGAGTTGTGTCAACACCATGAAGGCTAGTGTCGACACTTAGTCTACTTGTGTCGACACTTAGTCTATCAGTGTCGACACTTAAAGACTGACTGTCTCGACACTTTCAGACAGTTACAAAAAATTCAAGAAGTGACTGGATGACTTGACAGCTGCCATTCCAGCCGGTCTACTGCAACTGTCAGAGCTGTCAGAAGTTTGTTAGAAACCGGATCAGCCGGTCACCATGAAGTAAGCCTATTTAAAGGCTTATTGCTTCAACAGAATAAGTATCTATAGATCGATTTGCATCAATCAGTTGAAGTGATCAGAAGATCTAAGAAGTTGGAGAGAGAGAGCTCCTTCTAAGAAGACAGCTGTTGAACCAGGCTGTGAATAAAAGTTTCAGATTGAGATCTGATTCTTAAGTCAGCAGTGATTGAAGATCATCTGCATAGAGTTTCAACCCTACTGTGTTCTAATTCAAGAAGCTTTGAAGAAAGCAAAGGGAGGTTGATCTCAGCAAAGTTCTTCCAAGAACTCATCAAGAAACCTGTCAACTCTTCTCTTTCATTCTGAGTTGTGGGTATATACTTGTAATTTTAATTTCTTGTAGGATCCTAAGGGATCTGAGTTGTAAGCCTGAAATTATAAAGGCTGAGTGGTAGGGCATGTGTGCCTGAGTGTAGGAGATACTTTTCTCTGAGTGTAGGCCTTATTGAAGGCTGAGTGTAGGTCTTAGTGAAGACTGAGTGGTAGGGCTTTTGTGCCTGAGTTGTAAGAGTGGGATCACTCTGAGCTGTAGAAACCTATTTGGGGTTCTGAGTGTAAGATCCGAGGATCTGAGAAATAGTGGAGAAGTTGGGCCGAATCTAGTACACTACTCGATAGGCGAAGGGAGAAAGTGGATGTACCCAGACCTTGGGGAACCACTATAAAATGTGTGTTCTCTGTGTGTGCTTTATCCTGTGATTGCTGTGTTGTATTGCTGTAAAAAATTGCTTATAATTCTGTGTTTCTGCCTTTAAAGTTTAAAAAGATTAAGTGCACCTATTCACCCCCCCCCCCCCTCTAGGTGTTTAGGCACTAGTTCTTTCAAGTGGTATCAGAGCGAGGTTACTCAAAAAGGACATAACAGTCTGAGTAAAAATCCTATAGGCAGAATCAAGAATCAAGAAAATAGTTTCAACAGAGAATCACAAAGAACTAGGATCCATGAAGTTGTCAATCTGCAGAAAGGAGATCTTTGGCATTTAGAAAGAAAGGGTTAGACTATTTATGGAAGCCTCTGACCCCAGAATTTATATTACTGTTAAAGAAGGGTCATATGTGCCAATGAAAGTATCTGTATTAGATGCAAATCAGAGAACTCCAAAAGACTATTCTGAAATGACCAAGGATGAAATTATTCTGGCCACTATGGACAAGAGAGCTCAGAATATTATTGTGAGTGCAATAGATGATGCCACATTCCAGAATTTAATTCACTGGAAAACATCAGAGGAAATATGGGACACACTGATAGTGTACATGGAGGGCTCTGAAGAAGTTAGACAAGACAGAAAGTCTTTATTAAATCAGGAGTATGAAAGTTTCAGACAAGGCAGGTCTGATAGCATAACTGAGTGCTACAAGAAATTCTATAGGATTGTCAATGAGTTGATGTCTTATGAAAGAGAATTCAGTAACTATGAATTAAATGATAAGTTCTTGAGATCCCTGACTAAGGATTGGGATACCAAGATTTGTGCCATAAGGGAAATTGCCAAATTAGCAGACATTGCTCCTCCAATATTGTTTGGAAAACTGTTATCATATGAGATGCAGGTAATGATAAGGAAGGAGGAAGAGAAGACTACCAGAGTTGAGCACAAAGAAAGAGCTGTGGCTTTCAAGACAGAAGCCACTAGGAAATATAAAAGTAAGTCTCCATCTCCACCTCCAAACGTTGCTGAGACTGAGACAGATGAGTCAGAAAGCAAGAATTCTAAAAGCAGTGAGAGTGATGAAGATTTTGCAGGTTTCACTAGACATTTTCAGAAGTTTCTTAAGAAGAAACAGTGGAGGTCTAAGTCATCCACTTCACAGAAGTCATCAAAGAATGACAGGAGAAAGCCCAAGTCAAGTAAAACTACATCTTCAAAGATAGTTTGTTATTGTTGTAACAGACAGGGACATATTGTTACTGACTGTCCAGAGAAGAAGAAAGAGTCAACTGATAAGAAGAAGACTCAAATTAAGGGAAAGAAGGAAAGGTCCTTTGTTGCTAAGAAGGACAAAAGTCTGTCTGATATGTCTTCTTCAAAAACTGATTCAGAAGCTGAAGCTTATATTGAACTGTTTGCTGAAGAAGAGGAAGATGAGTTCATACAATTAATGAACTCAATATATGAGCAAGAGGACAATCAGTGCCAGGGACTGATGGCCTTATCAGAAGGAGACAAAATCCAGGATCAGCATGGACCTAGTCAGGTACAAAATTATTTTGTTAGTTCAATTTCTAGTACTGAGTCAGATTCAGATACATCAGCATCAAGTGATGTTAGTGGATCTGAATCTGAAGGAAATATTCATCAGTTGATGGATGAATATAGAGTAGTGTTGCAAGCTTTGAAGAAAAGCAAATCCTTGGCCAAGAGTCAGGCTAAGGAGATTGCCAGTCTTAAAGTTGCTGCAACAGATTTTGACAAGTTGCTTGATCAGAAACTAAATGAAATAGCCAGACTGAAGCACATTACTGATATTCAGATGTGGACTATAACATTTAAAAATGATCAAATCAGAAATCTAGAGATTAGTCTTCAGAAAGAGAGAGATATAGTAGCAAGGTTTTCTAAACCAAAGTCTGTTCTACCTTTGATAGATGAGTTCATTTCTCAAAAGGGTAAAACTGGATTGGGATTTACTAAACCTGTCAGGACTGTACAGTCCAAGTCTAAGGGCAAAGCCCCAGTACTCAACAAGGAGCCTGCTGTAGGCAAAACAGCCAGGGTTGTACCTAAACAAAGGTACAACAGATTTGAGTGCTAGTGTTGTGGCAAGGTAGACCACTTTGCCATAGACTATTGGAACAATTCAAGTGCCATGGTGAGTAGCAATCTGCCTGCTAGAAAAGCTACAGGTAGTTTTGTTAAGAGGCAAACTAACCAGCACCAAGGACCCAAGAATTCTTTGGGTTCTAAGGTTAACTAATCTGTTTTGCAAGTGAGTCCAAGTGACCATGCCCCAATATGGTACTTGGACAGTGGATGTTCCAGGCACATGACTGGAACTAGGGGATTGCTGAAGAACTATACACCAATCAAAGATGGTCCTAAAGTCACCTTTGGTGATTCTGAAAAAGGAATCATCAAAGGCTTTGGTAACATTTCTAGCAACCTTATTACAATTACTCAGGTGGCTTATGTTAAAGGTTTGAAACACAACCTCATTAGTATAAGTCAGCTTAGTGATTTAGGATATGACATCTCATTTGTCAAAGATGGTTGTCATATTAGGAGGTCAAATGGCACAAGAGGATAGCTCATCTTAACTATAAGACAATTGGTCAACTCTATAGTAAAGAGTTAGTGAGGAATGGTCCTCAGGTTAAGTGTATTAAGGATGGGATATGCTCAGCTTGTCAAAAGGGCAAGCAGACCAGATCCACCTTTAATAGCATTGAGAACAAAGATGTTGTGAGGTGCTTATACCTCTTCCATATGGATCTCTTTGGTCCTATGCCAGTTCACAGCCTAGGTAGGAAGGTCTACACATTTGTGGTTGTAGATGACTACTCAAGGTTTTCCTGGGTGTTCTTCCTTAGACAGAAATCTGAAACTCCAAGTATCATATACAGTTTTGTTAAACAAATTCAGAATGAATTGGACAGTACAGTGGTCAAAATCAGAAGTGACCATGGTACTGAATTTCAGTCTGACAGTATAACAAAACTGTGTGAAGAATTTGGAATTTTTCAGGAATTTTCTTCACCAAGAACACCTCAGCAAAATGGCATTGCTGAAAGGAAAAATAGAACCTTGATTGAGGCTGGTAGAACCCTATTCAGTGACACATCTCTCCCTGAATATTTCTGGGCTGAGGCAGTTAATACTGCTTGTCAGGTAATTAATAGGGCTACTATCACCAAGAGCCACAATAAGACCCCCTATGGGATTGTGAAAGGCAGAAAACCAAATCTATCCTATTTCAGGATATTTGGTTGTAAATGTTATATACTTAACAATGGTAAGTCTTACTTAACCAAGTTTGCTGCCAAATCCCAAGAGGGGATCTTTGTTGGGTACAGCAACAACAGTAAGGCTTATAGGGTCTACAACTTGACTACTCAAGTTGTAGAAGATTTAGTGCATGTAGTGTTTGATGAAGCTAGACTCATTAACAATGAATTGTCTAGAAGTGTTTGCAGCTCTACAGGTGTGACTGAGAAGATGGGCAAGTTTACTATTGAAGAAGGATCTACTGCAAGTCAGCATGTGTATGATAGTGGTTGCTATCCAGGGGGGAGTACAAGATACTCCAGTTGATGAAGAAGATCAAGAGGAGATGCTGAATGAAGAAGCTGTAGGTGCACAACCAGAAGATAGGCTGCCTCCAGCTAATAGACATTTAAAAGATCATCCAGCCAATCAAATTATTGGTGATCTCAGAGAAGGGGTACAAACAAGGAGCAGAAATCTAAGTTCAGTACTCTACTCCAGTTTTCTATCCCAAGTAGAGCCAAAGAAATTTGAAGAAGTCATCCTAGACCCTCATTGGATTGAGGCTATGCAAGAGGAGCTGAACCAGTTCAAAAGATGCAATGTCTGGGAGCTAGTTCCTAAACCAAAAGACCACAACATTATTGGGACTAAGTGGATCTCTAGGAATAAGTTGGATGAACATGTAGTTATTATAAAGAATAAAGCAAGACTGGTTGCAAAAGGTTATAGGCAGGAAGAAGGTATTGACTTTGATCAAACCTTTGCTCCAGTAGCCAGACTGGAAGCTATAAGGATGTTCCTGGCTTATGCAACCTATCAAGGGTTTAAAGTATACCAAATGGATGTTAAGTCAGCCTTTCTGAATGGAAATCTGAAGGAAGAAGTATATGTAGAACAGCCATTAGGTTTTGTTGATTCTATCAAACCTAATTATGTCTATAGACTTAGGAAGGCTTTGTATGGGTTAAAACAAGCCCCTAGGGCTTGGTATGAAACCCTGTCTAGTTTCCTCATTGAGAACAAATTCTCAAGGGGGAAAATAGACAAGACTCTATTCCTTAGGGAATCCAGAGGCAAGATCATCTTAGTCCAAATATATGTAGATGACATCATATTTGGGTCTACAGAAAGTAGTCTTTGCAGAAAGTTTGCAAAACTAATGCAAGGACAATTTGAAATGAGCAGTATGGGGGAACTTAAGTTCTTCTTGGGTCTCCAAGTTAGACAGACTGAGGATGGTTTATCCATATGCCAGTCTAAGTTCACCCTAGAATTGATAAGGAAGTATGGTATGGAATCATCCAGTACCATGAAAACTCCTATGGGGTCAAGTATATCTCTTAGCAAAGATGATGCAGGTAAACCTGTAGATGAGACTTTGTATAGAGGGATAGTTGGCTCCCTACTATATTTGACTGCAAGTAGACCAGATATCATGTATGTTACATGTGTCTGTGCTAGGTACCAAGCTTGCCCTAAAGAATCTCATTTGACAGCAGTCAAAAGAATTTTGAGATATCTTAAGGGCACACCTTATCTGAGCCTTTGGTACCCTAGAAATGGAGACTTTGTACTGACAAGTTATTCAGATGCAGACTTTGCAGGCTGCAAGGAAGATAGGAAGAGTACAACTGGTACCTGTCAATTTTTAGGTGGAAGGCTAATATCATGGAGTAGCAAGAAACAAACAAGTGTAGCTATCTCCACAGCAGAATCAGAATATGTTGCTGCAGGAAGTTGATGTGCTCAACTTCTATGGATACAACATCAGCTTGAAGATTATGGTATTCAAGTAAGTAGAGCACCTTTATTTTGTGATTCTACTAGTGTTATTTCTATTACAAACAATCCTGTCTCCCATAGTAGGACTAAGCACATAGAAATAAAATATCATTTTCTAAGAGAACATGTGGAAAAAGGAGATATTTCACTAGAGTATATTAATACAGATAATCAGCTAGCTGACATGTATACTAAGCCTTTAGATGAAACCAAATTCAATAAATTTAAAATTGACTTAGGGATGATAAACTTAGAATAGTTTATAAAAAAATTGGCTAAGTAAAATAGTGTCGACACACATAGTTGTCTGTGTCGACACATAGAAGTGGTGTCGACACATTGAAGTGGTGTCGACATTTCAGAGAGATGGTGTCGACACATCTAGGAAGTCTGTGTCAACACTTCAGAGAATTTGTGTCGACACATGCAGTGTAGGTGTCGACACATCCAAGGTGATGTCGACACTTAGACTTTACACAGAATTAGTCTAGTAAAGTCTCGACTAAGTGTCGAGCTAAGTGGTGTCGACATATAAACAAGTGTCGACACATATATTCTATCGACTATACTTATGTCAACACATAGTTGTCGAGACATTATAAGTCTGTGTCAACACTTTTCAACAGTGTCGACACAATTTAAGTATTTTGACGCGCCCTTTCATCTTCGACTCTAGAAAGGTATAAATAGGTTTTCGCCATTGTCTGTCGACACGCTCACCAAAGTTTCGAGACCAAACTTGTGTGTCGACATCTCTCTTCTCTAGATTCAAATTTCTTCAAACCCTAATGGCGCCCAAGCTAGAATAGAATGTGAATGAAGGATATGAACTCGTACGACACGCATTTGATGACGCGGAACCCGAGATCAAAGGCGTGATAACCCTAATAGAAGAGACTAGGTTAGAATTTCTTGTATCAGAACCGATCAAGATATGGAAGAAGGAAGTCCTCGAATTTCTGAATGGAGCAACTCTAGATGAATCAGGACTCAAGATCAAGTCCAGAGTTCATGGGGCAAAGGTGAAGGTCTCTCCTAAGAGTCTGAGAAAGGTACTATAACTACCAAGAACTAAGGAGGAAGAAGATGTTTCTGCTTCTAAGACTAGAGAAGCATTAATATGGTGTGGTTTGGACTCAAATCTAAAAATTGGTTCAGTATTCAACAGAAAAGGAATGAACATGCACGGTAAATTCTTATCTGAAATTGTTGGCAAAGTAATACTGTGCAAGCTTGGAGGACATGATAGAATATCTGCTCATATGTTCAGTCTAATGACAAGAATTATCTTCAAACTAGATACTGATTGGTCTACAGTTATGTTTGAAAAGATAAAAGAGAGTATGAAGAAGCCCAATCTGGGTAGAATACTGAGTCTATACCTAGCTGGTAGTATACCAAAAGTGATGAATCAAGCAGGTGGATCTAAGATTAACCACATGAGGAGAATGGATTTGAGAATCTTCTCTAGGTGGGATAGAGTACTAACCAAAGAACTGTCATCTCCAGTAAAGGACACACCTCAGAAAAAGAAGAAGAAGACAGCCCCTGTGGCTCAAGAATCCTCTAGTAGCTCTGTAGAGCAAGTTGTGTTTACTTCTGATGATGAACAAGAAACTGGAAATGCTGGCCAGTCTCCTGCTAGACAAGAAGATGCACCAAGACAGGGGGAGCTACCACCAGCAAGCCCAATTCACCTGGATCCACTCCAGGGGGAGCCTCTACTTGTGGAAGAGCCAACTCCACTAGAGAGTGAACAAGCTACTCAAACCATACTAGAGGTAATCACTGAAATTAGTCAATTAGATTTCACTATTAAGGAAGAAGTTTTGACTGATTTATTACCTAATGTTCATCAGCAAACACAGATACATCCTCAACCCCAAGATGTTATTATGGAGGACACATCTATTACTGATCAAGTGATTGATGATATAAGAGATTCTCCACCTCATCCTCAACAGGAATTTACTTTAGAAGAATTGTTCCCTGACCTTCTACAAACTGACTTTGAGAGAGAAAAAGCTGTTGCTGAGGGGGAGAAAGTAATTATTGAGGGGGAGCATGTGGAGATTGAAGAAGAAAATGCAGGCAAAGAAACTGAGAAGCCAAAGGATGCTGAGCAACCACCAAGGACTGAGAAGGTGTTACCTCCTAGTCCTAAAGAAAGAGTGAATATTGCTAGCACATCTGCTTCTGAAGATGAAGAGGCTGTGACAGCCAAGAAGAGAAAGTTCCAAGTCTTTAAGAGAAGGAGCCAGAATTATAAGAAAGCCCTACAAACAATTGCTCCACAGCTTGCCTCATCTACTGACTATAGTTCACTGATGGTGGATTTACAGATAAAGATGGATGAGCAAAGGCAAGCTATAGAAAAGTATATAGATGAAGGGCATAAGTCACTGCAATTTGATCTGGCCCAAGACATCAAGTCAATCAGATTTTAAATGAATCTGAACAAGAAAGAAATGACTGACTGCTTCCATAAGGGAGGAAATGCAGTAGTCTATCTGGCCACTCATCAGGAGAAGATCAAAACACAAGTAGATGATATGGCAGTGAAGCAAGGCTATGTCCTAGAGAACCAGCTGAGAATGAATGATAATTTAACAGCTTCTCATAATGTCATAGTCATAGAAATGAAGAATATAGCTTCTGGTCAAACTGCAGCTCTGACTACAGCCAAGGCAGAATTTGATAAAGCATTACAAGAAGGTATCACTGCTGTTACTTCTGCACTTCAGGATTTCCAGAAGCTAATAACTAAAAAGCTCCAAAGGTTGAAACCTTTCTACAAAGATGGAGTCAACTATCTGAATGCACAGATAAGGTTTCAGAAAGATGATCTTAGGGATCACATTGAAAGAGAAGTCATAAAGGGGGAGAGGATGTTAGTCAAAGCCAGCTCTGATCATGTCAAATGGATTTCAAATTCCATCAGAGCCACCCTTGGATATCCTCCATTATGTGATTATGACAATGTGGCAGAGTCTGGAATCAATCCTGCATACCTTGGAGGAGAGCAAGCTGAAGTAGCTCAAGTAATATACCCTCCACCAGACTTTGACATGGTACAGCAAAAGATACAGACCATGTATAGTCCTCCTGAGGGAAATCAGAATGTCATCATAGAGAAAGTAGTTCAGCCTGTGCCAGAGGCAATACTGAAAGAACAAGAGGCCTTATTAAAAGAACAAGAGACTCAATTGTCTAAGAAAAGATTCAGAGAGCAAGCTGAACTAAGGCCTGATTTTGAATAATGGAGCCCCACATCCAGGAATATCATTTTGACTGCATGGAAGGCTGCTAAAGACAATATTCTGGATAGAGGCAAATGGTATTCTGATCTGGAGTGGAGGAAGCATGAGAACAGGCAAGAGGCTATTGTTCAATATAGAAGAAAGGCTAAGATGGGAAAGCTAACTCCTACTGCACAGGAGCCTAGCAAGTACTTCCCTAAGCCTTATCATTATTTTGAAAGGCAAAAGATAAAAGCTGAAGAATTGAAAAAGAAAGATCTTAAGGGAAAGAAGCCTGCTGCTGCTGATGATACTGAAGCTCCTGTCCAAGCAAAGATACAATCAGGAAAGGGAATTGTGATCAAGGAGCCTGAGCAGTCTTAGGATAGAAATTTTTCTTAAGTTTACTATGTGTAATCAGTTGCATTCAACTTTCTGTAAACTTTTGAATAATGAAAATGTTGAAGTTGTTAGAACAATGTGATATGTGTTAAATCTATTACATTACTGTTCTGAGATATTTGTGTATACATGTTTTGTTTAATACATGTTTATGTACTTACCCTGTCATTTAATATTGTTTTACATCATACTGTGAATTTGTTATGTATGGTGTATATCATTGACTAAGGGTTATGACTTCTCCAAATAGGGGGAGATTGTTGGGTACATTGGATTAAATGTACCAGATTTGAAGAAGCCTCACCCTACTCAATGATATACATCATGGTGTATTTGATGTGTTTTTGAGTTGTTGTGTGCAGGTTAAGTAATTGCAAGGAAAGCTTAAAAGTTTCTAAGTCCATGTGTCGACACCTAGAAGAAAAGTGTCGACACTTAAGAAGGTTTGTGTCGACACCTAGAGAAGCTGTGTCGACACTTGGAGTAATTGTGTCGACATCAGGAATGCAGAGTTGACACCAGAGGAAATGTGTCGACACATACAGGCAGTGTCGACACTCAGTGAAGAATTGTCTAAAGAATCTATGTCGACACTTATAAGCTGTGTCGACACCCAGAGGAACCTTGTCGACATCAGAAAGTGTCGACACTAGGAGGCTGTGTCGACACTCAGCAAAACATCAACAAAGTTCAAGTAAAAGTGTCGACACTAGGAGGCTGTGTCGACACTTAGCAAAACTTCAACAAAGTTCAAGTGCAAGTGTCGACACTAGGAGGCTGTGTCGACACTCAACAAATTTCAACAAAGTCTAAGTACAAGTGTCGACACAAAGGAGATGTGTCGAAACTCAACAAAAGTCTCAACACATGAAGAATGTCTCGACACAAAGGAGATGTGTCGACACTAAGCAAAAGTCTCAACACAAGAAGAATGTGTCGACACTCAGCAAAAGTCTCAACACAAGAAGAATGTGTCGACACAAGGAGATGTGTCGACACTCAGCAAAAGTCTCAACACAAGAAGAATGTGTCGACACAAGGAGATGTGTCGACACTCAGCAAAAGTCTCAACACAAGAAGAATGTGTCGACACAAGGAGATGTGTCGACACTCAGCAAAAGTATCAACACAGAAGGCATGTGTCGACACCAAGGAGATGTGTCAACACTTAGCAAGTATCAACACAAGAAGATGTGTCGACACAAAGGAGTTGTGTCGACACTTACAAGAAATCAACTAAGTATCAAAGAAGAAAGACTTGTGTCGACACACAGGATCAGTGTCGACATATATTGAAGAAGTAGTGTCGAGTAGCAGATTCTACAACACAAGGAGTTGTGTCGACACCATGAAGGCTAGTGTCGACACTTAGTCTACTTGTGTCGACACTTAGTATATCAGTGTCGACGCTTAAAGACTGACTGTATCGACACTTTCAGACAGTTACAGAAAATTCAAGAAGTGATTGGATGACTTGACAGCTGCCATTCCAGCCGGTCTACTGCAACTGTCAGAGCTGTCAGAAGTTTGTTAGAAACCGGATCAGCCGGTCAACATGAAGTAAGCCTATTTAAAGGCTTATTGCCTCAACAGAAAAAGTATATGTACATCGATTTGCATCAATCAGTTGAAGTGATCAGAAGATCTAAGAAGTTGGAGAGAGAGAGAGCTCCTTCTAAGAAGACAGCTGTTGAACCAGGCTGTAAAGAAAAGTTTCAGATTGAGATCTGATTCTTAAGTCAGCAGTGATTGAAGATCATCTACATAGAGTTTCAACCCTATTGTGTTCTAATTCAAGAAGCTTTGAAGAAAGCCAAGGGAGGTTGATCTCAGTAAAGTTCTTCCAAGAACTCATCAAGAAACATGTCAACTCTTCTCTCTCATACTGAGTTGTGGGTATATACTTGTAATTTTAATTTCTTGTAGGATCCTAAGGGATCTGAGTTGTAAGCCTGAAATTATAAAGGCTGAGTGGTAGGGCCTGTGTGCCTGAGTGTAGGAGATACTTTTCTCTGAGTGTAGGCCTTGTTGAAGGCTGAGTGTAGGTCTTGGTTAAGACTGAGTGGTAGGGCTTTTGTGCCTGAGTTGTAAGAGTGGGATCACTCTGAGCTGTAGAAACCTATTTGGGGTACTGAGTGTAAGATCTGAGGATCTGAGGAATAGTGGAGAAGTTGGGCCGAATCTAGTACACTACTAGATAGGCGAAGGGGGAAAGTGGATGTACCCAGACCTTGGGGAACCACTATAAAATCTGTGTGTTCTCTGTGTGTGCTTTATCCTATGATTGCTGTGATGTATTGCTGTGAAGAATTGCTTATAATTCTGTGTTTCTGCCTTTAAAGTTTAAAAAGATTAAGTGCACTTATTCACCCCCCTCTAGGTGTTTAGGCACTAGTTCTTTCACCTAGTTATAATATTTTCTGGAATATGAATCGACAAACTCCGTTCCACAAAAAATAAGAAATTATTCGACCTGAGATCGACGAAATAATTAATAGTGAAATAATTCGTCGAGCTCAGCTAGAAGAGTTGAAGACATTTCATCGAGCTCCGTTCGACGAAAGTTTTCTGAAGTGGATTCGTCGATCTCCGTTCGACGAAAACAACTTCACTCACAGAGAGTTCGTCGACCTTCGTTCGACGAATATCTCCCGAACTTTCCCTAGTTCGTCGAGCTCCGTTCGACAAACTCTGGATAATTCGTCGAGTACAGACAGAAACTAAACTAATTTTTCTCCATTGATCATTCCAAGCTGATTTATAAAGAATAAGTGATTTCTCACATCCAGAGGTTTTGTGAATATATCAGCTCTTTGTAAATCAGTGTAGATATAGACAAGATTAATTTTGCTTTTGTCTACACACTCTCTAATGAAGTTATGTCTAATGTCTATATGCTTAGTCCTACTGTGATGGACTGGATTTTGTGTTATTACTATAGCACTTGTGTTATCACAAAAGAGAGTTGAATTATTTAAGTTAAGACCATAGTCTAGGAGTTGGTTTTGGATCCACAGTATCTAAGAACAACAACTGCCTGCTGCAATATATTCTGCTTCAGCAGTTGAGGTGGATACAGAAGACTATTTCTTGCAAAACCAAGATACCAACCTCATACCAAGGAACTGACAAGCCTCTGAGGTGCTTTTTCTATCAACCCTGCATCCAGCAAAGTCAGCATCTAAAAATCCAATTAAATCAAATTTTGACTCAACATGATACCATAGGCCTAGACTAGGACAACCCTTTATATATCTCAAAATTATTTTGAAGAAAATTAGATGAGATTCTTTAGGGTTCACTTGGAACCTAGCAAAAAGGCATGTGGCAAACATGATATCAGGTCTGCTTGTTGTTAGATATAGTAGGTACCCAATAATGCCCCTATATAATTTCTGATTCACAAGTTTCCCATATGCATTAGAGTCAATCACAGCATTAGTAGTCATAGGTGTTTTCTTTGCTGAAGCATCAGCCATACCAAACTTCTTTATAAGCTCTTTATTATACTTATCTTAAGAGATGAAGATGTCATCAGGCAACTGTTTCACTTGGAGACCAAGGAAGTAGGAAAGCTCACCATGCTTCTCATTTCAAATTTTGAATGCATGAGGTCAGAGAACCTCTTGCATAATTTGGAATCAGTAGACCCAAATATGATGTCATCCACATATATTTGCACTAACAATATTTGATCCTTATGATATCTAGTGAAAAGTGTTCTATCTACTATGCCTCTAATGAATTTATGCTCTATCAAAAAGCTGGCTAGGGTCTCATACCAAGCTCTTGGAGCTTGCTTGAGACCATAAAGAGCTTTATGCAATTTGAAAACATGATAAGGGTGAGTTGGAGAGACAAAACCTGGAGGTTGTTCAACATAAACCTCTTCTTTAAGTACTCCATTCAGGAATGCACTCTTCACATCCATCTGATACACTTTGAATCTCTTATAGACTGCATAGGCCAGGAATATTCTGATTGCCTCGAACCTTGCCACAGGTGCAAAGGTTTGGTCATAATCTATTCCTTCCTCTTGCATGTATCCTTGAGCAACAAGCCTAGCCTTGTTCATCACTATTGTACCTTAGGCATCCAATTTATTTCTGTATACCCATTTGGTTCCAATGACTGGATAGTCTTGGGTTCTTGGAACCAAATCTCAAACTCTACATCTCTCAAATTGATTTAATTCCTCCTGCATTGTAATGATCCAGTGGGGATCTTGCTCAGCATCATGGATGGATAGAGGTTCAACCTGAGAGAGAAAACAGGCATGCATCAAATCTTGGTTGAGTTGATGCCTGGTCTGTACACCTGCTGATATGTCTCCAATCACTTGAGATCTGGGGTGATCCCTTAGTGTGACAAGATCAGTGGGTGAAGTTGGTTTTGCAACAGCATTAGGAACTAATTCCTCTTGTGGAATTATGTTTGTTGTTGGGGGAATAACAATCCCTTCAGTGCCTTCATATTCACTATCTTCATTGACTTGTGGAGAAGGATGTGTTGGAACCTCTTGGGTGAGGTTTAGTCCATCCAAACTCTCACACAAGTGAGGTACTTGCAAATTACTTTTGGTAGAAATCTCTTCCTCCTTGCAAGACATGTTAGCTTCATCAAATGTAATATGGATAGACTCTTCAATTTTTAGAGATGATTTATTAAAAACCCTATATGCTTTGCTTACTTGGGAATATCCTAGAAAGATTCCCTCTTCAGCCTTGGCCTCAAACTTTCTAATATATCTTTTGTTGTTGTTGTGAATATAAGATATACATCCAAATACTTTAAAATAATTAATTTTAGGTTTTTTCCCTTTAAGTAATTCATAGGGAATCCTATTCTTTAGTTTATGAATTAAACACCTGTTCAGGACATAATTTGCTGTGCTCACAGCCTCTGCCCAAAAGGTCAGGGGCATGTAAGCATCTGCAAGCAATGTACCTGCACCTTCAATGAGTGTCCTATTTTTCCTTTCAGCTATCCCATTTTATTGAGGAGTTCTAGGAGCTGAGAAGCAATGCTTGATACCTTCCTTCTCACAGAACTCATGCATAAGAAGAGACTCAAACTCTGTGCCATGATCACTTCTGATCAATGCAACATGAGTAGAGAACTCAATCTGTATGGTACTGAGAAAATCTATAAGAACCTTGAAGGTATCTGACTTAGATCTCAGAAAGGATACCCAAGTGAACCTTGAGAAGTCATCCACAATAACTAAGGTATAGGATTTCCCTCCTAGGTTTTGTACAGCAATGGGTCCAAAGAGATCCATATGTAGCAAATATAAAATCCTAGGTGAATCACTTTTATTAACAGATTTAAAACTAGATTTAGTTTGTTTGCCTAGTTGACAAGCCCTGCAAAGGCCTTCCTTCTTGTAGGGACCAGAAGGTAGAACTCTAACAAGGTTGTCTTCTGATAGCCTAGCAATGTTTTTCAAGTTTACATGACCTAGCCTTTTATGCCATAAATCATTCTGATTACTAGTTATATTAAGTAAGCAGATATCGGAAGTGGAAGAAAGAAAATTAACAAAGTATATGTTACCTTGTCTATTCCTAATTAAAATATTTTGGTTTTCTTTATTAGAAATAATGCAAGAAGATGAGTTGAAGTGTACCAGATAACCTTCATCACACAACTAACTTATGGAGATGAGGTTATGCTTAAGTCCTCTGACATAAGTTACTTTCTTGAAAGTAACTGCTCCAATCTTCACTTCTCCAAAGCCATGTGACTGGCCACATTTGGAATCCCCAAAGATAAGCTTTGGCTCAGCTTGGACTTGTAGTTGTGTAAGATGTCCTTACTGATAGTCATGTGTTTGGAGCACCCACTGTCCAGGTACCATATTTGATTATTTGTTGGACAGCTCTTCACCTGCAGTGAAATACAATTAATTATTCTTAACCCAGGTTACCATGGGTCCTTTGTTTTGCTGGTATGAGAAGGTAGATATAACAGAAAATTCTGGTTGAGATTTGTATCCTAAAGGGTGATATCTTCTAGGTGGTATAACCCAATCAGCTACAGGATTAAATGGTTTCCTCGAATTATTTGAGTTGTTATTAAAATTATAATTTCCTTTAAGTCTTTCTGGGTTCGACGAATTTCTATGAGTTCGTCGACCAGAGTTCGATGAATTGGGTTGAGATCGTCGATCTCTGCCTAGAGAATGAACATATTCATTTTCTGTGACCCATGTTCGTCGACCTCTACTCGACAAACCATACAGAGTTCGTCGATCGCAGCTAGACGAATAATTATGACTATAATTTTCGTTCAGAGTTCGTCGATCTGGGTTCGACGAACTGGCTACATTTCGTCGATCTAAGTTCAACGAATTCTGCTGAACCTTGTTTTTACTTACGGTTTTCTGATTTTTGGTTTTCAGACCTATTGATTTGGGAATATTTTCTATTATTTGTTTATAGTTTATTTTCTCTTTCCCCTTAGCAGAAACAAATTTGATTGGGGTTGTCAGTATGTTTTTCTTGAGGATGGGGGGCAAACTTCATGAAGCACCCAAGCCTAGCTTGCCATTGAGTCTGGCATTTACTGTGCTTGTGATGTCCATCAGCTTGAGCCTTCTTCCATTAAGAGTTTCCTCAAGTTTTTTAGCCTCACATAGCTCAGTCTTTAACATTATTATTTGTTCATTAGCTTAGGTTAATTCATCTTTTAACCTATTATTTTCAGAGTTGACATTCTCTAGGTTTCCTAATTTTTCCCTAAGAGTTTTAATCTCCTTTTCTGAGTTTATTAAGTCTATACACATTATTTTAAATTCAAATTTAAAAGAATCAGAACTATAATCAAAAGAAGAGAATACCTTGTCAGCTTTAGAATCTGAAACTGCTTCATTGTCTGAGTCCTCTTCTTCGGAATGGCTCCTGGAAGCATCAATTGTCATGAGGCAAACCTCCTTGGCCCTTGCCTCTTCCTCATCTTCACTGGAGCTAGAAGTTGTTGATTCTTCTTCAATCTCACTCCAGGTTTCAGCCACAAAACCCTTCTCCTTCTTCTTGTATTTGCTGGAAGAAGGTCTGTTGTTGTACTGTCTCCTGGTATCTTTCTCTCTTATCTTTTCTTTCTTTTGATTCTCTCGACACTCAGAGATGAAGTGTCCAGCTTTCCTGCAACCAAAGCATATCACTTATTTAGTTGGTGTTTTATCATACCTTGGTTTGTCATCCTGTCTGGATGACTTCCTCCTGAAATCTTCTCTTGCCAACTTGTAGAATATTTTGGCAAAAATACTCATGAGTTCTTCATTTGTTGAGGGAGTCTCTGTCTCTTCAGCTTCCTTGAAAGCAATGTTATGCTCTTTTCTTACTGTAGGGGGTGTTCTCTGCTCAGCTGCCTCCTTGGATTTAATCAGCTGTTCATAGGACTTAAGTTTGCCTAATAGAGATTCAGTGGATATCTCATTTAGGTTTCTGGCTTATTTGATAGGCCAGATCCTTGAATCTCATGAGCTTGGGAAGCACATTAGGATCTTGTCATTCACCTCAGTGAGGGTGATGTCCTTGTCCAAGATTTTTAGCTCATTGATGATTGAGCTTAACCTATTATACATTTCAGCTACTGAATCAACTTCCTCTTTCTTGAAATTCTCATATAAGGATATGAGGTTGGATCTCCAATCCTTTCTTTCGTCTACTGATCCAGCCACCATTTGGTTTAGGGAATCCTAGATGGCTTTGGCTGAAGGGCATTCAACAACCTTTTGGAAGATATCATCTGACATAGTCTGTGCCAGTATGTTTATTGTCTTGGTATCAGCAACCTTGGCCTTCTTCTGAGCCTCAGTCCACTCAGGTGGTTGAACTGCATTTGTGCTTGAGGCTGCTATAGATGTATAAGCAGTGGCTTGAGGAGGACCTGTCTAGATGGAATTGTAGATATCTTCATCAACAGAGTTCATATACAATTTGATTCTTGTCTTCAAGATGGCAAACCTATTTAGGTTGCAAACTGAAGGTCTGGTACTTGCATAGTCTTTGTTCTGTGTCATTGCTGTGTATATAATCTAAATAAAAAAAAAGATAAAAGATGAAATTTGATCTAACATAGGATCTTTTGTTCAAGGGTTAGCTTGTGTACACCAAGGAATCCAAGCTCTGATACCAATTGAAAGTGAGTTGTTAGATCAGGAATACTCTAGAGGGGGGTGAATAGATTATTCAGGGTTTATAAAATTTTATTCTGATTTAATCTAGTGCAGGAACAAAATTTAAACACCAATCCTAATAAACAGCCACAGTACAAAAACAAAAGAAAAGAGCAATCTAGACAACACAAGAATTTATAGTGGTTCCCCTAAACTTGGGTACATCCACTCTTCTACCACCCTGGTAGGAATCCACTCAGATTTTTGATCAGGTGCCTGACACCAATGAGCTTTTGATCAGGTGCTCAAAAACCAATCCTCAAGTCTTTTGACCAGGTGACTTACAACCAGGAATAACTTTTGAAGGGATTTATAACCCTATATACAGTGGGGGTGAGAGATGATTGTGTCTTCTCTTTCTCAATATACAACTAAGAAGACTGGTGGATATTTGATTTTAGCACAGGCTCCCCCTGAGATATAGAATGATTCAAGTAGAAGAAGCATTGTTGCAGGGTGATAGGCTTTCAGTAGTACAGCCTTGATCAGCAGTTGTTCAGGAACTTCTTTGACAGATAGTGATGTAGTTATCCTTTGAAGTATCCTGGAGTGTTGAAGACAGAAGACTCTTGATTTTGATTAGGTGTTCTTCTTCTTCAGATAGCTGATGATCTTCAGGAATATGGCTTCTTATTGTGTCAGAATTCGATGTTTACAGACATCAGTGAATCTCTTGTTTCAGACTAATTATTTTTTGTATCTGTCGTCTCTCTGTATTGTGTATCTTGTTCTATCTGTCTACATGAAGAAGAGAGAAAATCTCTTTTATATTTCCTGTCAAAAATGGTCTTTCGAAATTTTGAAATCCTCTGCAATCAATGTTAACGGCCTTGAGAATAAATGGCATTGAATTATTTCCCCAACTGTCCCATGGAAAAATGGCAGACAATAATCCTGGAGAAGACCATGATCAATGCTCTGTCTAACGGTCATATTCCAGAGAATATTTGAGCATTAATTACTTAGGAATTTTTGCAGTAAGAAGGGGATAGAAGGATGGAAAATAACTAAGTCTGGATTCGTCGAACTAATAACAGAAATCGTCGAGCTGAGTTCACAGTTCGTCAAGCTGAGTTGCTGAGTTCGTCGACCAGATGACTTCTGTTCGTCGAGCTGAGTTCCAAGATCGTCGACTGAAGTTCAGCAAAATATTTTTGGACTTCGAATAATTTCAGATGCTTCTGGATGAAGGTGTTGAAGTGAAGTATCCAGAATTCGTCGACCTAAGAATTGGTTTCGTCGAGCTGAGGACCACTTAACTGCTGCTAGATAACTCTAGCTATTGTGGTCATAGTTCGTCGAGCTGAGAATCAAGTTCGTCGACCAAAGTCTAACTCTGGACTTAGAATAAAGAGATGTTTTCTGATATGTAAGTGTTGAAGTATAGTGTCCAAAGTTCGTCGACCTGAGTACCAAGTTCATCGAGCTCAGCTCAGAGAATTTACTCTGAGATCATCGAGCGGAGAACGACTATCGTCGACCTGAGTTCGACGAATGTCGAACTCATTTTACTTGGTCTTTAGAAAAACTCTAAGTCTTGAGTCTCTAACAGTCTTGTTGATAGCTGGTCCATGTGATGTTGATTCTAAGGACTTGGCCTAGACTCTAGGACACAACCATGACCCTAGCTATATATTGTGGGTCATATGATTCTAAATTAGTGAACCTAGCCCAAATCTTACTAGGAATCCAACATAATGCATAATGAAACACTGGTCAAGATGACTGAACAAACTACTGCTTTGGAAAACAAGATAACTTCTGCCACAAATGAAATAGAAAGTCAGCTGACCACTCATTCATCCTCACTAATTAGGGATATAAAAGCTATTGACAAGGATTTAGATGAACATTTACTGAAAGTAAAGACCACTTTAACCTCAGGAATAAATTATCTAGATGGATAAGTAAGATTTCACAAGAATGATTTGAGGAATCATATGGAAAGAGAAGTCATAAAGGGGGAGAGTGTAATGATAAAAGGTAGCTCTGTGCATGCTACTTGGATTTCCAATAGCATCAGAGACACTCTTGGCTATCCTCCCCTATGGTATAATGGAGACCAAATTGCTGAGTCTGGTTGCCAACCAACACAGTTTGAGGCCATTCAAAATCCTGAAAATCCTGTCCAATTCATGTACAAACCAGCTCATTTTGAGGACATTCAAGGTGTTATCCAGACCATGTAAAGTCCTCCACCATAAGGTGGAGATGACTGCATCTGCTTTACTTAAAGAGAAAGAAGTTCAGCTATCAAAGAAAAAGTTCAGGGAACAAGCAGAAGCTAGGCCAAATTTTGAATAATGGAGCCCAACTTCCAGATCAATTATACTAACTGCATGTAAAATAGTCAATACTAATGTTACTGATAGGGTAAAATGGTATACAAAGCAAGAGTGGGCTAAGCACTTAAAGCAATAGGAGGTCATCAGAAATTCAGACATGATCTGAAGGCAGGGAAGATCCCAGCCAATTCTGTTGAGCCCAGCAAATACTTCCCCAAGCCATATCACTATTATGAAAGATAGAGGCTTAAGGAGGAAAAAATCTCTAAAGCTAAGAATTATAAAGGAAAACAAATAGATGATGACAAAGTGCCTGAAGTTAAAGCCAAGATACAATCAAGGAAAGGCATTGTCATCAAGGAGCCAGATCTTTCCTAGAATAGTTTTTGAACTTTTGTAATTTTGTTTTTAAGAACTCTGTAACAAACTGAAAAGTATAAACTGTTAACAAATTGGAATGAAAAGTCTGTTTAAACTTGGTTATATTTTTGTGTTCATTCCTTTGTTCTTTACATTTTTATTCAGCACTTTTAATATATATTCTTATCATCATCTTTTGGTATCATGGTGTTTATAATTGAATTAAGGTTATGACTTCTACAAATAGGGGGGAGATTGTTGGGTACATTGGGAATTATGTACCTGATTTGGAGAAGACCTTTCAACTCAATGATATGCACAAATTTGTATTTGATGAATGTTGAGTTTACTTGTGTTGTTTCTAGGTTGAAGGAAAAATAAGCAAAGTACAAAAGTGTCGAGAAACTAGACAAGTGTAAACACCTTTGTAAAAGCAGTGCTGAGACAAGGAATCAAGCTGTATCGACTCTCAGGACTAGTGTCGACACCCTTATTCAAGCAGTAACAATACTAGAGGCAAGCTGTGTCGACACTCAGGATTTGGGTGAACACCATTAGTTAAGAAATCAGCTATGTCGACACTCAGGACTAGTGTCGACACATTTCTCACAAGCGATGTCGAGACAAGAAACCAATTGTGTCGACACTCAGGACTAGTGTCAAAGCATGTTACACATATTGTGTCGAGATAAGAAGCTACAGTGTTGACACACTCGATTGATATCGTCATCCCTATAAGAGAAGTGTCGACACCCAGGACTGGTGTCGACAGATTCTAAGTACAACTGTGTCAACACTTTCATGCAGAATCACTCAAGACAGAAATTCTTCCAAGTCCAGAATTCAAGCCTGAAGTTTTGACAACTGTCAGAACTGTCAGATGTTAGTGGATTAACCGGGGCAGCCAGTAACTCTTGCAAAACCTATATAAGGAGACCAACACAACAGAAACAAAGTAATCATTCTCATTATTCTCATCAAAGTCTGTCAGAATAATTCAGTAAAATTCTGAAGGTGGAGAGAAGGCAGATCGTGGATCAACTTCAATCAACTCTAGCCAAGATTCAACCCTACCTTCTCCTTCAAGAAGATTTGAAATAACTAAGAAGGGTTGAACCTTTTCTTCACAGCCAAGTATAAGGAAGAAGATTTCACATCAAGATCTGATCAAGAAGAAGTCACCAGTCTCTTTCATTCTGGGTGACATTTCAAAACACAAATTCCTTTTATTTTAATAATTTTTTAAGATCTATTAGTAGATCTGAGATGTAGGAGGTTGATTCCTCTGAGTTGTAAGCCTAAATTATAAAGGTTGAGGTAGGGATGTGAGCCTGAGGTAGGAAAAGGGGAAATTTCTCTGAGCTATAGGAACTGGAAGGTTCTGAGATTATAGAGCAAGGGTTTTCCTGGGGAGTAGGAGTGGAGGTGCACCCCGAGGTAGGGTTCTTGAAGAGGAACCTGAGTTGTAGGATCTTGAAGATCTGAGATAGGGCATTGCTTTTTCTAAGTTGTAGGAGCCAGCTGAGCTCTGAGGTGTAAGATCTGTGGATCTGAGGAAAATATGGAGGAGTTTGGCCGAATCTGGTTCATTGCTAGATAGGCGAAGGGGGAAAGTGGATGTACCCATAAATTGGGGAACCACTATAAAACTATTGTGTGTTGTGCTATGTTGTGCTTTGATTTGTGTTGTGATGTGTGCTGAGTTTATTAAATTTGATATGTGTTATTTTTAGTAGATCAACTGTGCTTTTGAATAATGTGGTTGGATTAATAGACATACTAAAAATTTATGTGATTTAAGTAGCCAAGATTTAAATTGGACATATCCCCCCCCCCCCCTCTAGGTCACTCTTTATCATAAACAAACACTTTACATACCCCCTTCTTAGGAACTACCTGGACCAGGCTCATACACTTGCTATCCAAAATTGGATAGATAATCCAAGCATCTAATAACTTGACTACCTCATCTTTTACTACATCTTTCATATTTGGGTTTAATCGACATTAAGGTTGAATGGCATTGCGAGAGATATCTTTTAAAAGGATTTTATGTGTGCAGAAAGATGAGATTATGCTTTTAATGTCTGATATTTGCCAACTATAGCTCGTCAGTGCCTTTATAAAACCATTAATAATTTATCATTTTTAGATTCAGTTAAAAAGGCCGAGACTATGACCGGTAGATTAGAATTTTTTTCAAGAAAAATATACATACGGTGGTCGGGTAGCTGCTTAAGTTCCAAAGTAGGTGGTACCTCGTAAGAAGATCTTAGAACTTTTTTCTTTATCAAAAATAATCTCTTCATAAGATTTAGATTTTGTTTGATTTTCAGAAATATTACTAATGGTCATAACTATATCTAGTGGAGAATTATGAGGGAGTTCAGAAAAAGAAGAAAAACTTTTTTCAGAAAAATTTTTAAGAGAAAAATTGTTCTCGTTATTAGAGACATCTAAAAAGAAACAGGAATCATCATTTGCTAATGTGTTTTTCATGGAAGGAGTGATGGAAAATGAAAAACTCATCATTGCCTACTCGTAGGAAAAGTTTTCTGTTGCTAACATCAATTACCATACGAGAGGTGGCAAGAAAAGGACGACCAAAGATTAAGATAACCTTGACATCCTCTTCGAAATCCAAAATGACAAAGTCTACGGGAAGATAAGCATGTCTACCTTTACGAGCACATCCTCAACTATTCCTAATGGATACTTAATAGACATATCCACAAGTTGAATACTCATCCTGGTCGAGCTTAGAGTGCCCAAACCTAGCCTTTTTAAGAGAGAAAAAGGCATCAAGTTGATGCTCGCTCCTAAATCGGCTAACGCGTGTTTCACAAATAAATCACCAAAAATGCACGGAATTGAAAAGCTACCCGAATCATTTATTTTTTTTGGGTAAATTATTTGCTAAAACCGCGGAGTTCTTAGCGTTTAACATCATGTGAGATAAATTTTCTAATTTCTTTTTATTCGTTAGAAGATCCTTTAAATACTTTGTGTATTTGGGCATTTGAGAAATTGATTTGTGGAAAGGTAGATTAATATGGATTTGTTTGAGCATTTCCAAAAAAATGATGATATTGGTCATCCGACTTTTCTTTATTTAGTTGAGACGGATAAGGCAGAGCGGGAGAATTTTTAAAACAGAAGAAAAAAGAGACAACATCATTTGAAATAGACGATTTATTTAAAATAGGGGTGATAGTCGCCTCGAGCTCTTTGCTAATGGATGGACCAGATAATTCTTTCCCACTTCGAAGAGTTATAGCTTTCGCTTGCTCTCTCGTATTGGGCTCGGTATTATCGGGACGAATCCCAGGCGGTCGCTCGGATATGATTTTGGTGAGCTGCCTGATTTGATTTTCAAGATTTTTAACCGTTCCTGTTAAGTTAAGAATCGTCGCTTCGTTCGCATTAATATATTTTGAAAACATTCCCTCCAAAGTGGGAGTTTTTTGAAAAAAAATTTGCAGGAGGTGGTGTAAAATCAGATGGTGGTTTCATTACATTAGCAGGGTTACCCCAAGAAAAATTCAGATGGTTATGTCATCCAGGATTATAATTGTTTGAATTATTAAATGGAGCAGCAGAAGAAGAAGAATAAGTATAAAAATTATTAAAAACAGGCCTAGGTAAATTTTCCAAATATCTACTTGTACGGCGGCAGCATTCACAGTTTGTCATGCCCTAGGGGCGGAGGAAGCAGACATCTCCGCCGTTTTCTTGTTCAGCATCTCTACTTGTAAAGCCAACAGGGAGACCGTGTCAACCTCATACATACCTGCAGTGGGAAGGACCTTAGCATGTTCCACTGGTGTTCATTGCCATGACCTTGGGCAGAGTTTTATGCTTTAAAGCAGCACCAAAAGTGGCATCTATCATTTACTTGGTCATTTGATTTAGTCCGTTATAAAATATCTGCACTTGTAACCATACAGGCAGAGCATGATGAGAGCATCGTCTTAATAATTCTTTAAATCGTTCTCATGTATCGTAAAGTGTTTTGGAATCGATTTTTGACTAAAAACAAAAATATCATTTCTTAAGTTTGCAGTTTTGGCGGGCGAAAAATATTTAGATAAAAACTTTTCCATTAATTGAGTCCAAGTGGTGATAGAGCCTCTAAGAAGAGAACTCAACCACTGTTTAGTTTTAGTCCTTAAGGAAAACAAAAAAAGTCTTAATCTAATCGCATCATCATTCACGTCATGTATCTTAAAAGTATCGCAGATTTCAATAAAGCTTGCAATATGCAAGTTCAGATCTGCATCTTGTAATCGAACTGCACATATTGCTACATCATTTGGATGATGGTGGGCTTAAGTTCAAAATTATTATTCGTTACAGCATGGTGAACAATACTTGACTCTGTACCCTCCAGGTTTGGCCGAGCATACTAGGACATAGTCCTTTATTAGTCAGCATCTGGGTTGGGGTCTCCCATTTCAAAATTAGAATCCGACTCTGAATTCTCAATCAAATCTTTGAAGTTAGGGCCTTGAAATTGCAACTTTCTCCGAAGAGTGCTCTCAATTTCTTGGTCCAAGTTAACAAGTTCCGACGGATTTGCTCGGGTCATACACTAGAAAGAGAAAAGAAGAGAGCGAACGAAAAAGAAAAGAAAACGATAGAACATACAAATGAAATACAATAAAACTCATCTTTTTTGAAAAAAAAAAATTTTGACTCTCAAACTTCCCGAGTACTACCCGGTGAAGGGTTCGCAGCGATACTAGGCAAAATGGTGGTATTTAAGCCAACCTTGCCCTTTTCGAGAGAATTTAGGTGGGGTAGAAAAAAGGATGTTGTGCGTTGATAATATAAATATAAATATATATTTTTTATTTTTTGTAGAAGTAATAGCGAAGGCGTTTTCTTAATATTGACAAAAATTGTCCCCGACAACAACGCTAAAAACTTGATTGTGATTTTACAATCAACCTGAAAAAGCAGGTGTACCTATCGAATCGTAGTATGAAGGTCGTATTTAAACACGATGCTGTAAATTACTACTACTCACGCCTTTACTATTTTCCCATCGAATGAAAGTTGGTTTTATTTTTTGAAATATTGCAAATACGAAGAAATTACGAAGGAGAAATTCAGGATTTAAGAAGACTTAGCACTTGATTGGGTGTTCTTGGGAATCCTATTATAAAATATGTGTTCAAATTGTTAAAATTTTGTTTCGATTGGAGGATTGAAAAAATACGATAGAAACTCGCTAGAGACAACTACCGTCTAATTTTAATATTACTTCAAGCATAATCTCTTAAAATTTGAAATAAATTAAAATTGCATGAACGTTAATCCAGAATCTAAAAGCAGCGATATTTTCAATTCTCAAAGATTATATACTGAACCATTTATTTCCGAGAGATCTAAAGCATCCACGAGTCTCTTGGCCAACTAGAATACCAAATGGGATAGCAAAATTTATTTATTAGAAATATAAACCTGCAACCAAATTTTAATCGGAAATAAATCGAATGAAAAATTCTAAAAATTAGAGACGATAGATTATGATTTAATCTTCATCCCAATACTATCCAGTCAAATACTAAGAAAGATCTAGCTAATCATAGTGAAAGAAAAGATAGAAAAAAATAGAAAAAAGACATAACTTTCATTGATTGAAGATAAGAACGACTACAAAATATAACATGATGAACTATAGCATTACGAAATAAAATAACATAAACTTGAAAACAAACTTACAACAACATTAACTTTCATAAACTCTCCAATATGAACATAAACTCTCAAAACATATAGCACTCAAAATGAAAATTGGAAACTCTAACTATCTTGGACTTGATTCCTTCTTCTAACCTCTTCAAAGCTTTGAATCCATGCTCCTTGTATAGCCAGCCAAGAAGAATCAAGAAGAGAAAAAATATGAAAAGTCCATGGGGGGCCGGCCACATGCAATGAATGGAGAAATTAATTTGGTGGAATATGAGAGGAATGAAGAGAAGAGAGAGGGAGGGTGGTCGGCCTCATGCAATGATAGTAAGGGGAAAATGCCACTTTGGATTAAAATGAAATAAATAGGGGAAGATGGAGGGTGGTTTCATGCAATAATATTAAAATAAATGGAGGAGATGAAGGGTTAAATGCATAAAAAGGGGGAATATCAAGGGGTGGTCGGCCATGTTTGCAAATGCATGCATAAAATAAAAAACAAAGCGTGGAGGGAGAGATTAGGGGGTGTCCAGCCACTAGCATTGAAATGAAGAATTTAATTAGAGGAGAGAGAGGGGTGGCCGACCACACATAAAAATTGGAAAAATAATATAGTGGTCAGCCACACATGATGAGGTGGCATGTCATGAAATATTTAAAATGGAAAATAATATAGAAGAGAGAGTGTGCACATGTATTAAAATTATAAAATATTTTATGAATGAGAAAGACCGTCATGCATGAAATAATTTCATGCATGAGAAAGGTAGCAGAATGAGATTGTTTTCACCAACAAGGTTAACAACGGGCTTCTACGTTGAATCATGTCAAAATTTCCCCGGGGCCCATCATAAAATAAAACAAAATAATATTAGTGTGAATAAAATATGAAAATAATAATAAGATAATTATAATATAATATAGATGAAATATATATAGTTTATATTAAAAATATAATAATATTGATAAGCATTTTAAGTCAAAATACAATATCATCACTTGTGCAGCTCATCATGCCTATCAGTCACTTATTACAGGGCTAGGGTGATGATATTTGTCTTGGGTAATGTTTTTCTTGAGCACTCTCATGTTTTTTCATATACATAGCATGATCATTATTTCACGTCTCATGTTCGTTAATGTCATGCATAATATTGTATCGTGTTGTTCGGTGTCTGCTTGTTCTTTGTTTTTTTGCCTTTTCATCTGTCAAGTGTGGATTATTTTTATCTTTATTTCTAGTTTGCTTTGCTTAGTCTTTTCACTAATATATATATATATATATATATATATATATATATATATATATATATATATATATATATATATATATATAACCCCAAAAGTACAAAAAAACTGTGGATCGTTCACTCTAAGGACACGCATGATCAGAACCTAGAACACAACGATTACGTACAATGTTTGATTTAGGATTGTTATTCTCTGCTTACATTGTGTGATTATGTCATGATGTGTCGAATCTATAAGTATTTAGCTATTGAGTGCAACTAGACAGGATAGTGTATGTTGAATATGCCTCCAAGTATGTGTGAGGATTTAGGTAGCGTAATGACATTACACCATTCACACATCCCTAGAAAATGCACTCATGTAGAAATTCATGTGTATATGTTATAACTTGTGATATTGTGTCTAACATGCTAGAAATAACTTGAATAATCAATATCACGTTGTTCATGTTTTATATAAAGCTTAGAACGTTGGGCCAAAATTCTAGTGCATAAGTCTTTTGTATATAAGTTAAAGTGTATATATCTATATGGGTAGATTTCGATTGATTCGGGGTCCTTGAACTCAAAAAATTATCATAATGATAGAAATTTTTTTTGAACGAAAGCATGAGTACATCGTATGCTATCAAATCATGTGTCAAGGATACCTCCTAAGCACTACTCACTCTTCGTGATAAGTCTTCATAAGCATTGTGAGGATGAGCACCTTGGTCAAAAGAATCATTTCGATCTTATGTAAAGACTAAAACTTAAGTTAGTCCCTCTTGTTCGAATCTTGGTATGAAGTAGATAGCAATGTGATATGATTTGTCACTTTATTCTCTTATGCTAGCATATTAAACTATTAATATAAAACATGTACTAAAGACTATCTCTACTTGATGTTTATTCTTTTGACGTTGCACGTACACCGGCTATTATTTTATCTAACACTTCCATGCATAAGAATTGGACTTACAATGCACTATTTGTTTATAACACATAGGTACTAGTACACGATTCCTATTCTCGACTCTTATAATGTTACACTGTATTAACTTTATAAATCTCTTAGCATTGTACTTCAAATCGTTGTGTATTTAGTTTCACTTATGTTGTCCGAATTTCTTTTACTCTGAAAAATACAGCAAATCGACTGATTTTTCTATTGGGTAGGTCTATACTCATGGTGTTTCGCTCAATATTTTTGTCCTTGGTGTAACGCCCCGAAACTCAAAAGAGCGGCGGGAGGCGTTTTGGGCCAAATCTGGTATTTGGCAGGGGGGCACACGGCCTGTGACACGGGCGTGTCCCAGGGCGTGTCGAGCCCGTGTCGACGATCGGCCCAGGGAGTCGACATTTTCGCTCGACGATGTGTCGAGACAGGGCACACGGCCTGGGACACGGGCGTGTCTCAGGGCGTGTCAAGCCCGTGTCGATGATAGGACCGGGGAGTCGACATTTTCTCTCGATGATGTGTCGAGACAGGGCACACGGCCTGGGACATGGGCGTGTCCTAGGGCGTGTCGAGCCCGTTTCGATGATCGGACCGGGGAGTCGACATTTTCGCTCGACGATGTGTCGAGACAGGGAACACGGCCTAGGACACGGGCGTGTCCAAGGCCGTGTCGTGTGGTCGACGAACTTCACTCGATGAAGTGTCAAGACAGTGAACACGGCCTGGATCCCAGGCGTGTTCGGGTTTGACACGGGCATGTCAAATAGGACACGGGCGTGTCCAAGACCCGTGTGAGTCTCGGGTTATTTTCGGTGCTGTGTTGATGCGGGCACACGGCCAGCCACACAGCCAGCCACACGGCTGTGTCAGTTGGAACACGGGCATGTCAGGTTAAACACAGGTGTGTCGGGACTCTTGTAAGTTTCGTAACGCGTTGATTTTGACGGCAAATGAGGGACACGTCCCTAGACACGGGCGTGTCGCAGGTCGTGTTCAGCCCAGGTTTTACTTTTCAGCTACGAATCATAGCCATTCGTTTCCTTATTTTGGGATCCGACGGTTGGGGGTGGTTCCTACTGGGATATACCCGGGATTGGACCTTTGAAACCCTCATTTCACTTGAGTGGTTCTCTTTCTAAGTCTAGAGAGAGGGGAGAGCAAAGGAGGAAGAAGAAGCCTAGATCCGGTCACCGGCGGAGCTTCGGAGCTCCAAATCGTGAACCGATTTTGGATCTATGAAGGCAAGGAAAATGCGGTAGTTTTAATCCGCTTACATTTCCATGGCGCTAAGGAAGAATGCTAGGGTAACGATTCTCTTCTTGAGCATGTGAATCTCTACTTCTTTTGCATAGGGAAGCCCGCTCTCGCGAGTTTGCGGTGATTTTGAGGCATTCCTTTGGGTAGACATGAATAGTCCCCGTTGTGTACATATAGAGTCCGTAATCGAGAACCAATATAGGCATGATGTGTGAAGCCTACCCGGATAAGTTGGTCTGGATCGGTGATGTTGCATTGCATAAGTGGCCGGAGAAGACTCCGTGCGAATGTCTGCCATCTTGTGGGCCTGGGAGCCAAGTTGAACATAATTGGGTTATGTGATGTTTGTAAATGATTTGGGACTCGGGAAAGTTTGACCCGTGCATATGTTTTAAATTAACGTTGTGGTGTGAGCAACGGGTCAGGCGGAACCGTACCCGCTCTATGTCGTTCGATTAAAGAGACCTAAAGTTACTTGGAACTTACCATTGGCATAGATGGAGGGTCTTAGGCAGTGGCCAGAAATACCAAATGCTTACGAGAGATTGTCGTCCCGGGGACGGTGGTGAGTCGGCGGGCTTAGACCATGATCACCGAGAATGTGCCCTGAGAGCACTGGGCGTGTGGTCATGCGTGCCAACGCCTGTGATGCAATGTATTTATATACTGCGTGTTTGTGCTAATAAAGTGCATGGAAGGAGCATCGCCGCCCCAAATTGGGGGTGGGATCGTTATAATTTGGTCAGCATTGCTGACCGTTGCTTTGATTTGCCACCGTTGCGGATATTGTGCTTGCAGGTGCTGCGAAGCCGAGTGGAAAATAGCGGGCTAAAGCCCAAGTTGCTGAGCCGGCCCTCGAAGGCCTAATTTTGAGTGTTTTTTCTTTTATTCATGTATGACCGGCCTGCATGCCGAGGTTTGAAAACATGTAATTGGAGGAAAATAATTGTAAGGCCATAAGGCCTGTACTTGTGTATTTGTACTTCATTCCTTTTTGGCGTATTAGTGGACATTCATGCTAGTGTTGGGTTCTTTATTAATGCAACAATTTTAAATTTCTTCCGCTAGAATGCTCTGTGTAGGACGTTGGATTGGTTGGATGGTTTCCATGGAGTAACCACCCGGTCTGCCTGTGGTATATGACATCGGGCCCCGGCCGGACCTACTGCTATATGCTATACGACGGATAGGGGGTGTTACAATTTGGTATCAAACTACTAGTTTCGGTCAGGCTTAAAATGAATTCATGGGCAAATTCTTTTAAGGGTTGGTGAGCACATGTGTGTGCGTCATCGTTATAACAGCAAAAGAACCCATGAATATCCACTTAGGAATGAAAACTACACGTGTTTGAGGAACCTGCGTGTTTCTATAATTACGTTTTGCAATTTTGTTTGGTCGCTTAACGGTGTTTTGTACAACTATAGGTGACCAGAAGCGGTGCTAGGCCGCCAGAATGTCTGGTTTCTGAGGAGTACAGTGCACCGGGTGTGGTGTTTGAGACCCCTCCTTCGACTGAAATCGTAAGAAGGATCGTTGAAGCGGTGTTCGCTGTGACCAGTGTACAGCATGGAAGAAATGTACAACCATGTACCCCTATTGTGGCTTCAACGCTGGGTGGCGTGATAGAGCAGATGACTTTTGGTAGACCATCAGGGCAGCAGCTGAATATGCATTTAGTGCAGGGAGAGCACTCAGTTGACGAATATTTGCAAGCATTTCTTATAATAAGCCGCTACCCATGCTTTGAGTTGGAGAACGAGCAGGCTATAGTCGATAGATTTTATAATGGTCTGCGTGGCGAGCTGCGAATCCTACTGCTATGACCAAAATTATTGGGATTCCGAGCCTTGGTGGAGTCGGCTAGATCTTTGGAAGCATACTTGAGGAAGACTCACCCGATGCCAGCGCCCATGGTATTGAACTATGCAAGCCCCATAAGAGCTGCATCCGGCAGAATGCTAGAGAAGGGGGCTACAACATCGACTAGCAAAGCTACTTACACTTGTCATACTTGTGGAAAGAAAGGAAACTTTGCCCGAGAGTGTTTGAATGGTGCTCAGAATACTAAGAAAGCTATGTCAGGAGCAGTTGAGGACTTTAGTGCAAAATAAACGGCGTTCAAAATGCCGAACACCTCAAAGTCTGGATATCGTAGGTGGTATAAGAAGGCTAGGACTTTGGGTCTAGCCCCTCCTCTCGGTGCTTCGGGGGCATCTACAGGCCAAACCCCGGGCCCATGTTACAACTATGGGGAGTTGGGGCATTATGCCCGTGGGTGCCTAAAGTCCGAGAGAAAGCACGCCGCCGTGAGGACATGTATGGTTTAAAGTTATAGCAGTTTAACCTTAAATACTTGTCGCCCTTGTGCATGTTAGCTTAGAACTACTTGTGCTAAGCTTTGTTCTGATTTTTGTTTATCCGGTGAGAGCACCGTTAGTGTAAACGAAGCTTCACATTCCTTTATTTAGGAATTATATTACTGAAAAAATTAGTGCCTAACCACCTAGAGGGGGTGAATAAGTGTAATTCCTTTTTCTTCTAAGGCAGAATATCTATTCAGTTAATTACTCATAAACAGATAATTCTATAGCTATCACAGCACAGAATTCACAGAATTATACAATCACAGAGTGCACACAGTTTTTATAGTGGTTCCCCAAGGTCTGGGTACATCCACTTTCCCCCTTCAACTATCTAGCAGTGTGCTAGATTTGGCCTAACTTCTTCTCTTCACCTCAGATCCTCAGATCTTACAACTCAGAACCCAACAAGGCTCCTACAACTCAGAGTGAGTCCACACTCCTACAGCTCAGGTAATTTGCCCTACCTCAGCCTTCAACAAGGCCTACACTCAGAGATCACAGTCTCCAACAACTCAGGCTCACAACCCTACCACTCAGAGATCTAAATCTCCTACAACTCTGCCTTTATAAACACAGGCTTACAACTCAGATCTTTAAAAGATCCTACAGAAAATTGATTTAAGTTTGTAATATACCACCACCCTAGTAGAGAGAGAATGGATGGATGGCTTCTTGATTAGTTCTTGGAAGAATCTAATAGCAGAGAACAACCACTCTTAGCTTTCTTCAAAGCTTCTTGAATCTGAACTCAGTAGGGTTGAACTCCTGTGAAGTTGATCTTCAATCAGCTTCTTTCTTGATATTCAGATCTCAATCTGAATCCTTCTTGGCAGCCTAGTTCAGCAACTGCACTTCAATAGATGGAGCTCTATCTCTCCACTTTCTTCTTAGATCTTCTGACGAAAATCTTCTTCTGTATGTGTATATTCTTTCTTCTATGAGTTCATCAATCATCATATATTGAAGGAGAATGCCTTTATATAGACTTTCTCCATGGTAACCGGCTGATCCGGTTTCTAACAAACTTCTGACAACTCTGACAGTTACAGTAGACCGGTTGGTAATGGCAGCTGTCAAGTCATCCAGTCACTTCTTGAAACTCTGTCTCTGTCAGCAAAGTGTCGAGACTGAACTTCATCATGTGTCGACACAAGTAGACTAAGTGTCGACACAAGTGGAATAAGTGTCGACACAAGCCTTGGTGGTGTCGACACATCTCCTTTGTTGTTGATACTGCTTCTCGACACAGCTTCTGTAGAATGTGTCGACACTAGTTCTTTGGTGTCGACACAGTCACTTCTTTTCTTCATACAAATTTACTTTGTTGAAATTCTGTCATGTGTCGACACAAGTCCTTTGTGTCGACACAGTTGATGTCGACAAAGTCTTCTGTGTGTCGACACTGCCTCTGTGTGTCGACACAATTGATGTTGACTAAGCTTCTGTGTGTCGACACTGCCTCTGTATGTCGACACAGTTGATGTCGACTAAACTTTCGCTTTGTGTCGACACTGCCTCTATGTGTCGACACAGTTGATGTCGACTATGCTTCTCTGTGTGTCGACACTGCCTCTGTATATCGATATAATTTCTTCTGGTGTCGACACAACCTTTCCAAGTGTCGACACAATTAACTCCAAGTGTCGACACAGCTTTTCTCCAGTGTCGACACAAGCCTTCATAAGTGTCGACACAGCTTCTTCTGGTGTCGACATATGGACTTAAATCTTTTTTGCATTCTTGCATTTTCTTAACATGCACATATAAACTCAAAACAACATCAAATACACCTTGATCCATATCATTGAGTAAGGTGAGGCTTCTTCAAATCTGGTACACATTTTCCAATGTACCAAACAATATCCCCCTATTTGGATAATTCATAACCCTTAGTCAATGATATACACCATTCATAACAAATACACATTATGATGTATAACAACATTATATGACAGGGTAACTTTTAAACAAAACATGCATAACAATTCATTAGAGAATAATAATGCAATCAGAATAAGCATTAATTATTATTTTGTTTCATCTTTCAAAAGTTTCTAATCAAAAGTTTACATAGATTTCAACACTAAAGATTACAAAGTTGTAAAATCAAGTAAATCTAATCTAAAGTTAATCTGGCTCCTTGATAACTATGTCATTGCCTGATTGGATCTTGGCTTGTATTGGAGCATCAGTATCATCAGCTGGCTTCTTGCCCTTTAGATCTTTCTTATTTTTCTCTTCAGCCCTTATTCTTTGCCTTTCAAAGTAGTGAAAGGGCTTTAGGAAATATTTACTAGGCTCCCGAGCATTAGGAGGTAGCTTCCCATCCTTAGCCGTTCTTCTATATTGAACAATGGCTTCTTTCCTGGCTTCATACTTTTGTCATTCTTATGCAGACTACCATTTGCCCCTATCATGGGTTTTATCCTTTACAGCTTTCCAATCAGTCAGCGTAATGTTCCTAGAAGTAGAACTCCACTGCTCAAAATAAGGCTTTAACTCAGCTTGTTCTCTGAATCTTTTCTTAGACAATAGAGCTTCTTGCTCTTTTTTTAAAACTGCCTCTGACACTGGCATGTCTACTTTATCAAGGATAACATTTTGAGCACCTTCTGGAGGGATGTACATAGACAGTACTTCTTGGTGAATCATTTCAAAATCTGCTGGAGGATAAATAACTTGAACAACTTCAGCTTGATCACCTCCAAAATAAGCAGGGTGGGTACCTGACTCAGCCACATTATAATCATCATAGAGGGGTGGATATCCAAGGGTGGCTCTCATACTATTAGAGATCCATTTAGCATGATCAGAGCCAGCTTTGACTAACACCCTCTCCCCCTTTATGACTTCTCTTGCAACATGATCCCTGAGGTCATCTTTTTGAAATCTTATTTGTTCATCAAGAAAATTTACACCATCTTTATAAAAAGACTTTAACTTCAGTAGCTGGGCAGAAATAGTCTTTTGAGAATTCTGGATAGTTGTTTGGACAGCAGCTAGTCCTTCCTGTAATTGCTGGTCAAAATCTACTTGGGCTTTAGGCCTTGCTTCAGTCTGAGCAGTTACAACATTCTTCAGTTCTGTAACAATTACATTATGTGATGTTGTCTGATTATCATTCATTCTAATCTGATTCTCTAGAACATAGCCTTGTTTAAGAGCTATATCATCAACTTGTGTCTTGATCTTTTCTTGATGTGTTGCTAGGAAAACCACAGCATTGCCTCCTTTGTGAAAGCAATCTGTCATCTCCTTCTTATTCTGATTAACTTCAAATCTTATTGATTTAATATCTGTATCCAAGGAGAGTTGTAGATCTTTGTGACTTTCATCCATATATTTCTCCATGGCAATCCTTTGTTCATTTAGCTTTACTTGTAAAGATATCAACAAGGAACTGTAATCAGTTACTGGGGCAGGTTGAGGAGCAGTTTATAAAGCCCTTTTATAGCTCTAGCTTCTTCTTTTGAATACCATTAGTTTCCTCTTTTTGGCTTGAATTGCTGCTTCATCTTCTGAAGCTGAAGTACTGGCTATATCAACTCTATCCTTTGGACTAGGAGGCAATTCCTGTGCAGTCCTAGGTAGATCCCCCTGAGTCCCTTGCTCCTCCCCCACAGTACTTACTTGCTCCTCCTCAATGTTGATTTGCTCCCCCTCAAAGTCTGCTTTCTCCCCCTCAAATTCAGGTTGCTCCCCCTCAGTTCTTGCTTGTACCATATCTGGAAACAACTCCTCAAGAGTAAACTCTTGTTGAGTAGGGACTTGAGGGACCACTAACTCAGGAGCATTAACATCAGCAGATGTATCCTCCAAGATACCATCTTGTGCTTGATTGTTCAGTTGTGTGTTCTCAAGTATGGTCTGTGTAGCCATTTCACTCTCTAAGTGGGTTGGCTCTTACTCAAGTTGGCACTCCCCTGCACTTGAGCACTATCTCCAATATCCTGTGCAGGAGATTTTTCAGGAAGCTCTTGCCTCTCTTCATCAGGCATATCCTTAGTTAGGACCCTATCCCATCTGGATATTATCCTAATATCCATTCTCCTCATATGATTAATTTTGGATCCATCAGCCTGCTCCATTATTTCTGGAATTGTTTTAGGCAAGTATAAACTCATGATTCTACCCAGATTTGGCTTCTCAATTCCTTCCTTAATCTTTTCAAATATTACTACTGACCAATCTGTGTTTAGTCTGTAGATGATCCTGGTCATCAGACTAAACATATAGGCTGATATCCTATCATGCCCCTGGCTTACAGAGTATGACCTTGCCAACTATTTATGAAAGGAATTTGCCTTGCTAATTCATTCCTTTTCTATTCATTGAGGATCCAATCTTTATGGTGGGATCTAATCCACACCATTGAAGTGCTTCCCTTATCTTGGATGAGGTAACTTCTACTTCTTCTTGAATTCTTGGTAGTTGAAGAGTTTTCATCAAGCTCTTCAAAGTTAGTTTAACTTTATTTCCCTGAACTGCAGACTTGATCTTAAGTCCAGTAGAATCCAATGTAGCTGCGCCATAGAAATCTAGTACTTCTTTCTTCCATATCTTTGTTGGTTCAGAAACCAGAAATTCCAACCCATTTTCAGCAATTAGGGTTACTACTGCTTTAATTTCAGTTCTCGTATTATCAAAGGCATTGCGTACCAGCTCATAACCTTCATTGACATTACCTTCTAGCTTTGGCGGCATTAGGGTTGAGTGAAAGCTTGGATTGAGAAGAGAGAAGTTGTCGACACAGGGTTTTGGTCTCGAAAATATGAAGAGTGTGTCGACAGAATATGTTGTTGACCTATTTATACCTTTCTAAGCAATGAAGGTCAAAAGTCGCGTCAACAATCTCTTAATGTGTTGACAATGTTGAAAAGTGTCGACACATACTTCTAATGACTCGACATCAATTCTATTTGACTTTGTCGAGTTCGGCGATCTGAGGTCGACGAATCTGCGTCTATACTCTAAGTGTTGACACCAACTCTGGATGTGTCGACACCACTTCTCTGAAGTGTCGACACCGATTCTATAGATGTGTCGACACCACTTTCCTGGAATGTCGACACCAACTACTATGTGTCGACACCACTTTTCTGGAATGTCGACATGATGGTTAAAACTCCAAAAAAAAGATTTATGAAGCGCGGCGCCCCGACGGTGTTATTTAAGTAAAGCGGAAGTGATTTTATTATTTAGAAAACGGGGCACGCGTATTTTATTTATTTGGATATAAAACGGATGTGATCGAGTTTTAACGAAAGGAGGCAAGTGCACCTATCGTGAGTAGTACAGGATATTCCGAGTGGAATATCGAGGCGTATTGTTCTCGGGGTCGGTTTGATTATTTCTACTCTTCCCTGGAGGGGACTATTATTTTACCGATAATTAACTTGTCGGGTTATATATTATATATAATAAAAATGACAGAAGATAAAAGGCATAAAAGGAAAGCAATAAGGTGGTGCCGATGAATAGCTTAGCTCGATGGCACCGAAAAAACAATTGAACTAAAATAAACTTTAAATAAAAAGAGCTCCTAAATTTCTAATTAATTAAGGCGGAGACTTGGCCGTGGAGGTTCCACTAAAATGAGCTCACCTAGCTATAGGGCTATCGCTCACCTGAACGCTAAGACTATTCGACCGGGATCTCGTCCGACGAAGGATTCTTCTTAACGCCCGCATTACGCTAAGAACCCCGCTATTGGGTGGGGAACCCAATCCGGTAGAGTTGGCGAGCCTCCTCTCTCGAGGGTTAGTGTGGAACTCTATTTGCCAAGGGGTGATCTGTCCATATGCACGGCCTCTCGGCTAGCGTATGGAAAACGGAAATAGGGCCCACACATCGATATGTGGTCCTACGCGTCGTTAACCCCGGCCAAACCTTAAGTACTTTTAATTAATTAGAAAAATTAGACCTTTAGTTATTTTAAGCTATTTTATCTGTCCCAATGCTCTTCGATACCGAGGGCTAAGAACGGTTAGCCACTCATCGGAATGGGGACGGCTTGCGGGAAAAGCAGAAAATAAAACAGTAAAGAAAGCGGTAAAAGAAAGCAGTAAAATAAAGCAGTAAAGGAAAGCAGAAAATTGCAAGTCCTACTCAAACGAGTAGGACTGAAGAAAACTGTAAATTGCGAGTCCCGGCGCAAGCATGTGGGCGGGAGAAAGAAAGCGTGTCCTACTCAAACGAGTAGGACTAAATAAATGCAACACACGCACACACTCGACATAAAGTAAAACACACACACACTCTCTCTCTCGACATAAATTAAAACACACACACTCAAATCCTACTCAAATGAGTAGAGAAAATTAAGACCTGCCATTTAACTCGAATGAGTAGGCGGAAATAAAGAAAATTACAAACTCACACGCTCTGCAGAAAGTAAAATAAGCAAGCGTCATTTAAATCTTAACGAGTAGGCGGAAATAAATGCGCATACATAAAAAATTGCAAAAAAAAACTAAGTTACCGAAAAATTAAAACAACTGCATTTCTACCGCTAGAATGCGGTAGAAATGCATAAAAAGTGAAAATAAAAATTAAACGAGCGAAAAAGTTTTGCAAACAAAAATGAAAATGCAAGTGCTCGAAAAATAAAAATGAATACATTTCTACCGCTAAAATGCGGTAGAAATGATTAAAATGAAGACAGAAAAATAAAAGGAGCAAAAGTTTAAACAAAAAATCGAAGTGCACGAAAAATTAAAACAACTATATTATCATTCCTATAACTCCGTAAAAATGCTAAAAAAGTTCAAATAAAGTAAAAAGGAAGAAAAATTTTGCAACATAAAATTGAAAATCTAGCTTGAAGAAAAATGAAAAACACTTTTAAAAACATTTTTACGGGTTTATAGGAATGCAAATAAAAAGCTATGAAAACTTAATCTAAACGAAACTAAGTAAAATAAAGAAAACAACAAAGTAAAACTTACACTCATACACTCACACACCCATTTAAAAGAAAAAAAATAAAGCTAAGTTAAAACAAGAAAGAAAGATAAGATTGCATAGGGGAGATTTGCATTAATCCAATCCAAAGTCATATTGAGAGAAGAAAATAAAACACATTTTATTAAATAAAAGTACGGGTTACAAAGATACGAAAATAAAATTAAGGAGAGGGGGAGAAATATCTCTTACATAACCCTTGGAAGCATTTCAGCAGAACAACCCTATACAAAATGGAACCAAAAGGGGAACAGGAACTCAAGCAGAAGCTCTGAATTTATAGAAAAAAATGTACAAGTACACGCCCCTGACACGGGCGTGTCAGGGGGCGTGTCGGTACTATTTGCGAAGGCGTCCGTCGATTTGACGGGAAAGTTGACTTCGGGCTGGACACGTATCGGTCTCGCAGTGGTCACGCCCCAGGTCACGGGCGTGACGCTGGGCGTGTTAAGCAAGTGGATCTGGGCGCGGGCTGCGCCAAAAGTCGTCGCGCGGGTCTTGTCGGCCAGGCGGAGTGGTCACGCCCCAGGTCACGGGCGTGACTCTGGGCGTGTCGGTTGGTGTCGACACTCGACAAACGTCGAGCGGAAAATGTCGAGTTGAAAATCGTCGAGCGGGAATAGGTGTCACGCCCTAGGTCACGGGCGTGACTCTAGGCGTGTCGGTTGGTGTCGACACTCGACAAACGTCGAGCAGAAAATGTCGAGCGGGTGGACATGGGCTTGGGTCACGCCCCGTGTCGGGTGACACGGGCGTGACGCGGGGCGTGTCAAGCTCTTCTCTTCAAAATTTCCTGATTTCACTGGAATTTGTCGTGTCACGCCCTGGTCACGGGCGTGACCAATATGTCACGGGCGTGACTTTGCAATTTTTGGCAGATTTTTGATATTTTCTGAAACATAAAATAAAGCAAGTCAGCAAAATTATTTACAAAAAAGGAGCAATTTATTAAGGAAAAACAAGTAAAAATGATGAAAATAAATGAAAACAACTAAATTAATGTACACAAAAATGCGTATATTTACAATTCATCACGACACCAACTACTATGTGTCGACACAGACAACTTCTTGTGTTGACACAATTTTACTTAGCCAAATTTTGTAAACTAATTTATTTTCAACATACCTATTTCAATTTTGAAATTGTTGAATTTAGTTTCATCTAAATGCTTAGTAAACATGTCAGCTAGTTGTAAATCAATACTAACAAATTCTAAAGAGATATCTTCTTTCTCTACATGGTCTCTAAGAAAATGGTATCTTATTTATATATGCTTTGTTCTACTATGAGAAACAGGATTATGAGCAATAGAAATAGCACTAGTAGAATCACATAATAATGGAGTTCTACTTACCTGAATACCATAGTCTTCTAACTGATACTGTATCCACAATAGTTGTGCACAGCAACTTCCAGCAACAACATACTCTGACTCAGCTGTGGAAATAGCCACACTGGTCTGCTTCATACAGCTCCAAGACACCAATCTTCCTCCTAGAAATTAACAGGTGCCTGTAGTACTTTTTCTATCTACTTTGCAACCTGTAAAGTCTGCATATGAATAGCCCATTAGTAAAAAATATCTATTCCTATGATACCAAAGGCCTAAATTAGGTGTGCCCTTAAGATATCTCAAAATCCTTTTGACTGCAGTAAGATGAGATTCTTTAGGGCAGGATTGGTACCTAGCACAGATACATGTAGCATACATGATATCTGGTCTACTAGCAGTCAGATGTAGGAGGGAGCCAACTATTCCTCTATACAAAGTTTCATCTACAGGTTTCCCTGCATCAACTTTTCTAAGAGATACACCTGTCCCCATTGGAGTTCTCGTGGTAGTGCATGACTCCATACCATACTTCTTAATTAACTCCAGGGTGAACTTAGACTGGGATATGGACAAGCCATCTTCAGTCTGTCTTACTTGGAGACCCAAGAAGAACTTAAGTTCTCCCATACTGCTCATTTCAAATTTCCCTTGCATAAGTTTTTCAAACTTTCTATAAAGGTTACTTTCAGTAGACCCAAATATTATGTCATCAACATATATTTGGACTAGGATAATCTTTCCTTTGGATTCCCTAAGGAATAGAGTCTTATCTATTTTCCCCCTTGAGAATTTGTTCTCAATGAGGAAAGTAGATAGGGTTTCATACCAAGCCCTTGGGGCTTGTTTCAACCCATACAAAGCTTTCCTAAGTCTATAGACATAAGTAGGATAGAGTGGATCAACAAAACCTGAGTGCTGCTCTACATAGACCTCCTCTTTTAAGTCTCCATTTAAGAAGGCAGACTTCACATCCATCTGGAACACTTTGAATCCTTGATATGCTGCATAGGCTAGAAATAGCCTGATTGCTTCCAACCTAGCCACTGGAGAAAAGGTCTGATCAAAGTCTATGCCCTCCTCATGTCTGTATCCTTTGGCAACTAGTCTTACCTTGTTCTTCACTATGATCCCACTCTCATCAAGCTTATTTCTATAAATCCACTTTGTCCCAATGACATTGTGGCCCTTTGGTTTTGGAACCAAATCCCAGACCTTGCATCTTCTGAATTGATTTAACTCCTCCTGCATGGCATCAATCCAGTGTGGGTCCTCAATTGCTTCTTCAAATCTCTTGGGTTCCACTTGAGATAAGAAGCTAGAGCAAAGAACTGTGTCCAAGTTCCTGCTACTTGTTTGTACTCCTTGTCTTAGATCACCAATGATCTGGTGTGCAAGATGATCTTTCAACTGTCTAACTGCTGGAGGTAATCTATCAGCAGTTTGATCTTCTCCAATCTCTTCTTCATGTTGCACCTCATGTTCTTGTTCAGCATCCTGAGTGTCTTGTACTCCGCCTGGACAGCAACTACCATTTTTCACATCCTGTTTTGCAGTTGGATCTTCTATGATAGTAAGCTGATCCATCTTCTGTTGAATACTTGTGAAGCTACAAGAACCACTTGGCAACTCACTGTTAATAAGTCTAGTTTCATCAAAAATGACATGAACTGACTCTTCTACAACCTGAGTAGCCAAGTTGTAGACCCTATAGGCCTTACTATTGTTGTTGTACCCAACAAATATTCCATCTTGGGATTTGGCAGCAAACTTAGAAAGGTGAGATTTGCCATTGTTAAGTACATAACACTTGCAACCAAAGATCCTGAAATAGGATAAGTTTGGTTTTCTGTCTTTCACAACCTCATAGGGTGTCTTTTTGTGGCTTTTGGTGATGGAAGCCATATTGAGCACATGACATGTAGTGTTAACTGCCTCAGCCCAGAAATATTCTGGGAGAGAAGTATCACTCAATAGTGTTCTTCCAGCCTCAATCAATATCCTATTCTTTCTCTCAGCAATGCCATTTTGTTGAGGTGTTCTTGGTGAGGAGAATTCCTGAAGAATCCCAAACTCTTCACACAGCCTTGTCATACTTTCAGATTGAAATTTAGTTCCATGATCACTTCTGATTTTGACCACTGAACTATTTAATTCATTCTGAATTTGTTTGACAAAATTGTAGAAGACCTTTGGGGTTTCAGATTTCTGTCTCAGAAAGAATACCCATGAGAATCTAGAATAGTCATCTACAACCATAAAAGTGTAGACCTTCCTAGCTAGGCTCTGAACTGGCATAGGACCAAATAAATCCATATGCAAGAGGTACAAGCACCTCACTGAATCCTTAGTTTCAAGGCTATGAAAGGAGGATCTAGTTTGCTTGCCTTTTTGACAAGCTGAACATATTTCATCCTTATAACACTTAACTTGAGGACCATTCCTCACTAACTCTTTGCTAAAGAGTTGGTCAATTATCTTGTAGTTAAGATGGGCTAGCCTCTTGTGTCATTTTACACAATGAGAGACTTTCTCATCAGCCACAAGACAGATAGGAGAATTTTTATTCTCACACACAAAGTCTAGGCAATATACATTTCTTTTTCTATATCCAGTCAATATGACCTCTTAATCACTTGATCTCTTGATATGACAACCATTCTTGACAAATGAAATGTCATAACCTAAATCACTCAGCTGACTTATGCTAATTAGGTTGTGTTTCAAACCCTTTACATAGGCCACTTGAGTGATTGTAATTGAGTTATTAGAAATGTTACCAAAACCTTTGATGACTCCCTTTTCAGAACCACCAAAGATTTCTTTAGGCCCATTCAGCATAGGTGAGTAGTCCTCCAGCAATCCCCTTATTCCAGTCATATGCCTGGAACATCCACTGTCCAAGTACCATATAAGGGCATGACAACTTGGACTCACCTGCAACACAGATTACTTAACCTTAGAACCCAAATAACTTTTGGGTCCTTTGTGCAAGTTAGTCTGAAACTTAACAAATCTGCCTGCAGCTCTTCTAACAGGCAGATTGTTACTCTCCTTGACACTGGTATTGTGCCAACAGTCTAAGGCATAGTGGCCTATCTTGCCACAACACCAGCACTCAAACTTATTATACCTCTTTTTAGGTGCAATCTTAGCTGTAATATATGTAGGAGGTCTTTTGTTTTGTGCTGGGGCTTTGCCTCTAGAATTGGACTTAGCAGTCCGTGCAGTTCTTTTTAACCCTAATCCAGCCTTATCCTTTTGAGACACAAACTCATCAATCAAGGGTAATACATATTTTGGCTTAGAAAAACTAGCTACAATCTCCTTCTCTTTCTGAAGTCTAGTTTCCAGATTTTTAATCTGATCATTTTTGAATGTGATAGTACTCATCTGAATAACAGTAATGTTTTTCAGTCTTGCTATCTCATTCAACTTCTGATCCAGCAACTTCTCTGAATCAGATGCAGCCAACTTAAGAGCTGCAATTTCCTTAGCCTGATTTTTGGCTAGGTTTTTACTTCTCTTAAGTGTCTGCAATAAATCTCCATATTCATCTATCAACTGATGAATATCTCCCTCAGATTCAGACCCATCTTCATCTCTCGATGTAGATGCATCTGATTCTGACCCAGTGAAATAATCAGAATCTACAGAAACACATTTTACCTTACTGGGGCCAGGCTGATCCTGGCACTTGTCTTATTCTGACACTGTCATCAGTCCTTTGCACTGATGGTCTTCCTGCTCATAGATAGAGTCCAGTAATTGCATGATCTCATCCTCTTCTTCTGCAAACAGACCAATATAAGCCTCAGTCTCAGATTCTGACTCTGAAGTTGATTGATCTGACAAGCTTTTTTCTTTCTCATCAACCAAGGATTTCTCCTTCTTGCTCTTGTGTTGTGACTTCTTTCTATTAGCAGACTCCTTCCTTTTGTCTGGACAGTCAGCCACAACATGTCCAGCTTTGTTGCAGCAATAGCATATAATCTTGGATGAAGTTGACTTGCCAGGCTTTGTCTCATTCCTGCCCTTTCTGGATGATTTCCCCTTCTGATAATAGTCATCCCTGGACTGTAATGTGGAAGCCCTAGGTTTCCACTGCTTCTTCTTTAAGAATCTTTGGAACTGCCTAGTGAATGCTACAAAGTCTTCATCTGAGTCACTATTATCTGTATTGGGATTATATGAATTCTCTGAGATCATTTATGCATCTCTCTTAGGAAAAGATGGAGACATTCTCCTATTCTTCCTGGTGGCTTCAACCTTGAAGGCAACTGACTTTTCTTTAGAGTTAACCTTTGTATGTTTCTCTTCCTCTTTTCTGGCAATCAGTTGCATCTCATAAGACAGCAGTTTGCCAAACAGTGTTGTAGGAGAAATCTCAGCCAGTCTGGCCACTTCCCTTATGACACAGATTTTTGTGTCCCAATCCTTAGTCAAAGACCTAAGGAATTTATCATTTAACTCATAAGTACTGAAAACTCTTCCATAAGACATAAGTTCATTGACAATCCTATAGAACTTCTTATAACATTCAGTAATACTTTCAGACTTGGCTTGTCTGAAACTCTCATATTCTTGGTTAAGCATAGATTTTCTATCTTGCCTAACCTCTTCAGAACCATCCATGTAGACTATCAATGTGTCCCACATTTCCTTGGAGGTTTTACAATGAATTAGATTCTGGATTGTTGAATAATTAATGGCACTTACTATAATGTTCTGGCCTCTTTTATCCATTATTGCCAAGATGATTTCATCCTTAGTCATCTCAGAGAAATCCTTTGGAATTCTTTGATTGGCATCAAGAACAGAAATCTTCATAGGAACATATGGTCCTTCCTTAATTGTTATATAGATTCTAGGATCAGATGCCTCCATAAATAATCTGACCCTTTCCTTCCAGATTCTAAATATTTCCTTCATGTAGATGGGCAATTTCATTAAACCAAGTTCTTTATGGTTTTCTCATGAACACATCTTCTTGATCTTAATTCTGCCTTACAGATCTCACTAAGACTGTTAAGTCTAACTTTGAGTAACCTCCCTCTAATACCACTTGAAATAATTATTGCCTAACCACCTAGAGGGGGGAGGTGAATAGGTGTAATTTCTTTTTCTTCTAAGGCAGGATATCTATTCAGTTAATTACTCATAAACAGATAATTCTACATCTATCACAGCACAGAATTCACAGAATTATACAATCATAGAGTGCACACAGTTTTTATAGTGGTTCCTTAAGATCTGGGTACATCCACTTTCCCCCTTCGCCTATCTAGCAGTGTGCTAGATTCGGACTAACTTCTTCTCTTCACCTCAGATCCTCAGATCTTACAGCTCAGAACCAAACAAGGCTCCTACAACTCAGAGTGAGTCCACACTCCTATAGCTCAGGCAATCTACCCTACCTCAGCCTTCAATAAGGCCTACACTCAGAGATCACAGTCTCCTACAACTCAGGCTCACAGCCCTACCACTTAGAGATCTAAATCTCCTACAACTCAGCCTTTATAAACACAGGCTTACAACTCAGATCTTTAAAAGATCCTCCAAAAAATTGATTTATGTTTGTAATATACCACCACCTTAGTAGAGAGAGAATGGATGGATGGCTTCTTGATCAGTTCTTGGAAGAATCTGATAGCAGAGAACACTCTTAGCTTTCTTCAAAGCTTCTTGAATATGAACTCAGTAGGGTTGAACTCCTGTGAAGTTGATCTTCAATCAGCTTCTTTCTTGATATTCAGATCTCAATCTGAATCCTTCTTGGCAGCCTGGTTCAGCAACTGCACTTCAATAGATGGAGCTCTCTCTCTCCACTTTCTTCTTAGATCTTCTGACGAAAATCTTCTTTTGTATGTGTATATTCTTTCTTCTATGAGTTCATCTATCATCATCTGTTGAAGGAGAATGCCTTTATATAGACTTTCTCCATGATAACCGGCTGATACGGTTTCTAACAAACTTCTGACATCTCGGACAGTTGCAGTACGCCGGTTGGTAATGGCAGCTGTCAAGTCATCCAGTCACTTCTTGAAACTCTGTCTCTGTCAGCAAAGTGTCGAGACTGAACTTCATCATGTGTCGACATAAGTAGATTAAGTGTCGACACAAGTGGAATAAGTGTCGACACAAGTCTTGGTGGTGTCGACACATCTCCTTTGTTGTTGATACTGCTTCTCCACATAGCTTTTGTAAAATGTGTCGACACTAGTTCTGTGGTGTCGACACAGTCACTTCTTTTCTTCATACAAATTTACTTTGTTGAAATTCTGTCATGTGTCGACACAAGTCCTGTATGTTGACACAGTTGATGTCGACAAAGTCTTCTGTGTGTCGACACTGCCTCTGTGTGTCGACACAATTGATGTAGACTAAGCTTTTGTGTGTCGACACTGCCTCTGTGTGTCGACACAGTTGATGTCGACTAAACTTTCTCTGTGTGTCGACACTGCCTCTATGTGTCGACACAGTTGATATCGACTATGCTTCTCTGTGTGTCGACACTACCTCTGTATGTCGATACAGTTTCTTCTGGTGTCGACACAGCCTTTCCAAGTGTCGACACAATTAACTCCAAGTGTCGACATAAATTTTCTCCAGTGTCGACACAAGCCTTCATAAGTGTCGACACAGCTTCTTCTGGTGTCGACATTGGACATAAAATTTTTTTTGCATTCTTGCATTTTCATAACCTGCACATATAAACTCAAAACAACATCAAATACACCTTGATACATATCATTGAGTAAGGTGAGGCTTCTTCAAATCTGGTACACATTTTCCAATGTACCCAACAATTATGCGTCGGAGTACCTCCTTCGATGGTAAGAGACAAATTGGATGCGTTATGGTCCAATGGTGCTCAATGCGCGCGGGTAGAATCTGTTGCACTTAGGTGTGGTCAGGGAGTCAAGACTTTGACTTACAAGTGTCGTTACTACCGCTAGGGGAGCTCGACGTGATCTTTGGTATGGATTAGCTCTCGGAGCAGCAAGCATACATTGATCGAAATCGCAAGGAAGTCAAGTTGGGAACAGGTCGTGAGATGACTTTTACGGGATTGAAAGGGGTCGAGCAAGACGTTGATATCTGCTTTTCAGGTGGTGAAGGCGGTTCGTCCTGGTGCAGAGCTGTTCTTTACACTATTGGAGGTTGCAAAGCTGAAGCCTACATTGGATAGTATTTCAGTGGTAGCTGAGTACCCTGATGTGTTCCCCGCCGATCTTCCTGGAGCCCCGCCTCAATGGGAGATAGATTTCACGATTGAGCTAGTGCCAGGTGCAAAGCCTGTGTCACGATCTCCGTATCGGCTAGCGCCTAAGGAAATGGCGGAGCTGAAGGTGCAACTTCAAGAGTTGTTGGAGCAAGGGTTTATGCGTCAAAGTTCGTCACCTTGGAGCGCGCCGATCCTCTTTGTAAAGAAGATGGACGGGAGCTTGAGACTTTGTATTGATTATCGGGAGTTAAACAAGCTAACAGAAAAGAACAAGTACTCAATCCCAAGGATCGATGATCTTTTTGATCAGTTGGTCGGGTCGACAGTGTACTCTAAGTTGGATCTCAAGTCTGGTTATTATCAGTTAAGGATAAGGGAGAGTGATACCCCTAAGACAACGAGTAGTACAAGATACGGGCATTACGAGTTTACGGTCATGCCGTTTGGGCCGACGAATGCGCTGTCAGTGTTCATGGATTTGATGAACCGGACGTTCAGGGACTACTTGGGCCATTTTGTAATCGCCTTCATCGATGATATTTTGGTGTACTCGTAGAGTGATGAAGATCACTTTAGACATCTTCATTTGGTTTTGGAGACGCTAAGGAGGAATCAATTGTACGCCAAGTTCTCGAAGTGCGAGTTTTGGTTGTCCTCAGTGGCGTTCCTCGGTCATATAGTGAGTGGGGAAGGTGTTGTAGTGGATCCGGCAAAGATTGTGGCGATACGAGAGTGTCCTGAGCTTTCTAAGGTAACGAAAGTCCGGAGCTTTCTGGGGCTTGCCGGCTATTATAGGCGCTTCGTAGAGAACTTCTCGCAGATAGCGTTACCTCTCACTACTTTGACGAGGAAGGAGCGGAAGTTCGTTTGGACGCCGGAGTGCGTGCGAGCTTTTGAGGAGTTGAAATGTCGGTTGACCATGGCGTCTGTGTTGAGTTTGCCGAGTAGGACCAAAGGTTATGAGATTTATAGCGATTCTTCGGGCAGTGGTTTGGGTTGCGTGCTACTGCAACATGGAAGCGTTATAGCGTATGGCTCGAGACAAATGAAAGTGCACGAGAGGAATTATCCGGTCTAAGACTTGGAGTTAGCGGCCGTGAATTTTGCCTTGAAACTGTGGAGGTACTACTCGTATGGGGTAAGGGTCGATATCTACACTGACCATAAGAGCCTGAAGTATTTGATTGATCAGAAAGATCTGAACATGCGGCAGCGTAGATGGATGGAGTTCCTGGGGGACTATACATTCAAGATCCATTACGTGTCTGTTAAGGGCAATGCGGTGGCGGACGCGTTGAGTCGTCGGGCCCCAGCCCAAGCCAATTGGCTGTCGGTCCATGACGAGCTGTTGGTTCAAGAGTTAGAGGCGTTGGAGATCTATTGCATTGATAAGAAATCAAGCGCTGAAGCAGGATTGAATTGGACTGAAGTCCAATATGACCTGGCTGATTGGATTCAGCAGGCATTGAATATGGATGTCCACATGAAGCAACTCATGATAGAGGTTCTGGATGGGTGAAATTCCCAATTCGTTGTGGAGGGCAGATTATTTTGGAAAAACGGTCGTCTGTGTGTCCCAGGCGTGGCTAATTTGCGAGGGGAATTGTTATACGAGGCACATCATACCAAGTACTCAATTCACCCGGGGAGCACGAAGATGTACCGCGATGTTAAGAAATTGTTCTGGTGGCCAGAACTGAAAAAGAATGTGGCGCTCTACGTGGTGAAGTGTCAAACTTGCGCCTTGGTGAAGGCGGAATGCCAAAAGCCGAGAGGATTCTTGAAATCCTTACCTGTTCTGGAGTGGAAGTTTAACGACATTACTATGGACTTTGTACATGGGTTGCCAAGGTCGCAAAAGGGGAACAACGTCATTTGGGTGGTCGTAGATCGTCTAACGAAGGTGTCGTATTTCATTCCGCATAGGAAGGATGATCCGGTTGATAAATTGGCAAAGCTATATGTAGATAATATTGTACGGCTTCATGGTGTGCCCCGCAGCATCGTGAGTGACTGAGATGGGCGGTTCACGTCCAATGATTGTAGGTTGATGCAGCAGATGTTGGGAACAAAGCTGAGTTTTAGCACAGCCTTTCATCTGCAAACAGATGGGCAGACCGAGAGGGTTAATAGGACAATGGAAGACATGCTTCGCATGTTTGTCCTGGACTTTGGAAAGCAATGGGAAGTTCACCTATACTTGGTGGAATTCACTTACAACAATAGCTACCAGGCAAGCATTCAAATGGCGCCCTTCGAGGCCCTTTATGGTAGAAAATGTCGCACGCCATTGTCCTGGTTGGAAACGGGTGAATCAAAGTTGTATAAGCGATCAGAGGTGGAGGATGCTACTTTTTTATGAGAACCATTCAGGAGAAGTTGTTAATCGCTCAGGACCGTCAGGCTAAGTACTATAATGCCAAGCACAGGAACGTGGAGTTCGCTGTTGGCGATTGGGTGTACTTGAAGATCAAGCCGTTCAAGGGTGTCTCGCGGGTGCGGCGCTTGAAGAAGCTAAGCCTGAGGTACCTTGGATCGTTTGAGGTTCTGGAGCGGATTGGTGAAGCAGCGTACCGGTTGAAGCTGTCAGTGAAGCTTAGTGGTCTACATGATGTATTCCATATATCGGTTCTACGGAAGGCGGTGCAAGAGCCTACGCAAGTGATCGCGGTCGATCAAGTGCCGGTTGATAGTGGGTTGACGACGAAGGTCAAGCCCGTATGTATTGAAGACTCGGAAGTCAAGCGGCTACGCAATAAAGAGATCAAGATGATCAAGGTCCGTTGGGACAATTACGGTCGTGAGGAGCTCTCTTGGGAGCGAGAGCAGACTATGCTTGAGGAGTACCCGGAGTTGTTTCGCTCAGGTACCATTTAAGTTTTATGTTTCTTTCCTTTATGTCCTTTATGTAATTTCGAGGACGAAATTCTTTTAAGAGGTGGAGAATTACACGCCCCGAAACTCAAAAGAGAGATGGGAGGCGTTTTTGGCCAAATCTGGTATTTGGCACGGGGCACACGGCCTGTAACATGGGCGTGTCCCAAGGCCTATCGAGCCCGTGTCGACGATCGGCCCGGGGAGTCGACATTTTCGCTCGACGATGTGTCGAGACAGGGCACGCGGCCTGGGACACGGGCGTGTCCCAGGGCGTGTCGAGCCTGTATCGACGATCGGACCGGGGAGTCGACATTTTCGCTCGACGATGTATCGAGACATAGCACATGACCTGGGATACGGGCGTGTCGAGCCCGTGTCGATGATCGGACCGGGGAGTCGACATTTTCACTCGACGATGTGTCGAGACAGGGAACACGACCTAGGACACGGGCGTGTCCAAGGCCGTGTCGTGTGGTCGACGAACTTCGCTCGACGAAGTGTCGAGACAGTGAACACGGCCTGGAGCCCAGGCGTGTTCGGGTTTGACACGGGCGTGTCAAATAGGACACTAGCGTGTCCAAGACCCGTATGAGTCTCGGGTTATTTTTGGGGCTGTGTCGATGGGGGCACACGGCCAGCCACACGGTCGTGTCAGTTGGAACACGGGCGTGTCAGGTTAAACATAGGCGTGTCGGAACCCGTGTAAGTTTCATAACGCGTTAATTTTAATGGCGAATGAGGGACACGGCCCTGGACACGGGCGTGTCGCAGGCCGTGTTCGGCCCAGGTTTTACTTTTCAGCTACGAATAGTAGCCATTCGTTTCCTTATTTTGGGATCCGACGGTTGGGGGTTGTTCCTACTGGGATATACCCGAGATTGGGCCTTTGAAACCCTCATTTCACTTGAGTGGTTATCTTTCTAAGTCTAGAGAGAGGGGAGAGCAAAGGAGGAAGAAGAAGCCTAGATCCGATCACCGGCGGAGCATCGGAGCTCCAAATCGCGAACCGACTTTGGATCTACGAAGGCAAGGAGAGTGCGGTGCTTTTCATCCGCTTACATTTCCATGGCGCAAAGGAAGAATGATAGGGTAATGATTCTCTTCTTTAGCATGTGAATCTCTACTTCTTTTGCATAGGGAAGCCCGCTCTCGCGAGTTTGCGGTGAGTTTGAGGCGTTCCTTCTGGTAGACATGAATAGTCCCCATTGTGTACATGTAGAGTCCGTAATCGAGAACGGATATAGGCATGTTGTATGAAGCCTACCCGGACAAGTTGGTCTAGATCAGTGACATTGCAATGCATAAGTGGCCGGAGAAGACTCCGTGCGAATGTTTGTTTTTCGGGTTTTCTACGTGGTAGATTGTAATAGGGAGCCTTGGGGATTAACTCCAAAGTGCACCCAGAAAACTGGGCGGATGCGTGGTTCTGCCATCTTGTGGGCCTGGGAGCCAACTTAAACATAACTGGGTTATGCAATGTTTGTAAACGATTTGGGACTCGGGAAAGTTTGACCCGCGCATATGTTTTAAATTAACGTTGCAGTGTGAGCAACGGGTCTGGCGGAACCATACTCGCTCTATGTCGTTCGCTTAAAGAGACCTAAAGTTACTTGGCACTTACCGTTGGCATAGATGGAGGGTCTTAGGCATTGGACAGAAAGACCAAATGCTCACGAGAGATTGCCGTCCTGGGGACGGTGGTAAGTCGGCAGGCTTAGACCGTGATCACCGATAATGTTCCCTGAGAGCACGGGGAGTGTGGTTGTGCGTGCCAATGCCTGTGATGCAATGTATTTATATACTGCTTGTTTGTGCTAATAAAGTGCAGGGAAGGAGCATCGCCGCCCCGAATTGGGGGCGAGATCGTTATAATTTGGTCAGCATTGCTGACCGTTGCTTTGATTTACCACCGTTGCGGTGGATTGTGCTTGCATGTGTTGCGGAGCCGAGCGGAAAATAGCGGGCTAAAGCCCAAGTTGCTGAGCCGGCCCTCGAAGGCCTAATTTTGAGTGTTTTTCTTTTATTCATGTATGGCCGGTCTGCGTGCCGAGGTTTGAAAACATGTAATTGGAGGAAAACAATTGTAAGGCCATAAGGCCCGTACTTGTGTATTTGTACCTCATTCTTTTTTGGCGTATTAGTGGACATTCATGCTAGTGTTGGGTTCTTAATTAATGCAACAATTTTAAATTGCTTCCGCTAGAATGCTCTGTATAGGATGTTGGATTGGTTGGATGGTTTTCATGGAGTAACCACCCGGTCTGTCTGTGGTATATGGCGTCGGGCCCCGGCCGGACCGACTGTTATATGCTTTGTGACGGATAGGGGGTGTTACACTTGGTGCTTTTGATTTTTTGGTGCATGAGCGCTCGTTCTCTCATCTCTTTAGTATCACATGAATAGGAGCGTTGAGTGTTCACACGACGTGTCGATTAGTCCCCGACCCTTTCAATAATATCAAAAGGGGGAGAATTGAGGGTTCATGAGACATGCTAGTTGAGTGTTTATGACTATATCCTATGCTAGTTGAGTGTTAAGCGTTGCTTAGTCACCTAGGGGAAGATAGATCTAGATAGATCTCACTCGTGTAGGTGGAGCACACATATAGGGGAGCACATATGTTGGGGAGCCAAATTGATTAGTATTGATTATTTCGATATTGCTTATTTTAACTTGCTAAATTTCACGATTACAGATTGGATTACACTAAACCATGTTATTTTTTTCATATCTCATAAACGGAATTTGATATTATCAAAAGGGGGAGTTTGTTGGAGCCTATGGTTCCCATCACTTTAGTTTGACAATATCAAATACTATATTGTATTTGATCATACAAGGTTTGGATATAGTTGTTTGCTGGAAAATGAAAAGAAGTTTGAATTTCACCGCCTCTGATCTCTGGCGCCATGGAGATCTAGTTGTTTGTAACTGTAAACCACTTTCATTTTCTCTTGAATAAAATTGTTATTTGTCTTCATTCTTATTGTGATTTCGTGATTGTATGTTGGAAGATCTTTGGAGAGTGTGTGTGACTCCAAGGCGAAGTTTGTCCAAAAAAAATGAGCTTTGTGACCTACCATCGCGCACTAGCAAGATAGCGCCCCGCGGTAGCATCCAGAACTAGTTTACCTCGACAAAACTCATTTTAATTTTCAAATTATTCTTACAAACCTTATCCCTCCCCCCCTCTAAGGTTGACCATCTGATCCAACATCTTCCATCTCATACATCTCAGAGACTCGGCTGGCCTCCTACCTCATATCTTCACGAAGATCCTACCTCAGGCACAAGCCCTACCTCAGATCCTTCACAGGACCCTACCACTCAGAGTGTTTCACACTCCTATACTCAGTCTTTTAAAAATAGGCCTCCACTCAGATCTCAATAAGATCCTACAAGAAAGAATAAGTGTTTGAGAAATTTTACTCAACAGAAAATCTCTGAGTATTCTTCTTTCGCTGAATCAACAGACAACCCTTCTTCAGTACAACAACATGAAGATGATTCTTCAGATTTTATTCAGCTTATGCTGTTTTGTAACCTTGCAGAGCTTTTGTTCTTTTTCTTCAAGCTTGAGAAAGATAATCGTTCTGTACATCAGGCTTAAAGATAACCAGAAAGGAAATGTACTTTGCTAGTCGACTTTTGCGAAATTTGGTTTTCGAAAGTTCTTACAAAAATTCCAACAAAAAGTCCTTCTGAGAATATCATCCGCTTTTCTTTTATACATCGGCAACATGCTTTAATGGTTGATTCATTCTAGGATAGCAATGTCCGACCATTACGAAGATCTTTGTCTTTTAGCGTTCGATTTGCGTCGATTTGAATTAAGGATGTCGTCAGAAAATTGACATATCACCAATGACTTAGAATGATTTTGAATCTGTACAGACGTTGAATGATCCCATATGACTCGACGAATTAGAGCTTTGATAGTTAACTCCAGAGGCATTGAATGGTCTTCACTCGACGTATTTGTACTTAGCCAAATTTTGTCTACCACTGAGGAGTTGAGTGAAGGTTCTTCACTCGACGCATTTGTCCTTTAACACTTATATTAAGAATGCATTGAGTGAAAGTCCTTCACTCAACGCATTTTTACTTAGTCAGACTTTCCATGAGAAGGCATCGAGTGTAAGTCCTTCACTCGACGCATTTGTACTTAGACTATTTTTACTAAAACTGCATCGAGTGTAAGTCCTTCACTCGACGCATTTGTACTTAGCAGCCTTTCTTTGAGAAGGCGTCGAGTGTAAGTCCTTCACTCGACCCTTTTGTACTTAAATAGATTTCAAGGCTTCTCCACTGAGGCTTTGAGTGATAGTTAAACTGTCAATGCTTTTTGGCCTCAGGCGTTGAGTGATGTGTAGTTACTCAACGCTTTTGTACTTAGTCATTTTCCTGACTTCCCTGACCATGATGACTTATTTCTAGCTATACTTCTGATACACTCATCCTATCTAATCACATAATTACCAATATCATGCATATGCAAACTTAGAAATATATCAAATATAGGTTTGTGTATATTATTGACTTGTGGCATTCTTCAAATCAGGGACATTGTGGTCAATGAACCCAACAATAAGTATGTGGGTATTTGATAACTCGTATTTTGTCTTTATTTTTATAAAGTTTTTATATAATAATAATTATTTTTATTTTTAATTTGTAAATTAAGTCTCTAATTTACTTCTTTTTTTATTTTAGATGAATCTAGGTTGCAAATAGCATTTTGGAGATCACAAGAATAATCAAGAGTAATTTTGGAGCAATTCTAGAAAATTCACAAGTGCGCGCCCCTAGGTCGCGAGCGTGACCAAGGGACATGATCTCCGTTACGGGTCGTGACTCCACCAAACCGTTCCAAATAAGATTCCACATCAGATTAAAATTGCATGCCCCTATTACGGGCATGACAGGGGGTGTGACCTCTAGTTCAGGGGTGTGACTTAGCCTGATCAACCATTAAAGAAGCCAGTTTCCGCTGGTGAGTTATTTCAGTATACATGCCCTTGGTCACGGGTGTGACCTCTCTCACATCCACCAAATTAACTCTAGATTATGATGTTTCCACTATTTCCTGACCCAATCAAGACACCCTAGGACACAGGCATGACCAGCAGAGTGACTCGCCTAGTGATGAATTTTGGCAATTTTCTCCTAACATTCCCAGGCTTTCAAGACGGCAGTTATGTACCTTACATGCCCAAGTCATGGGCTTGACCTAGAGGCATGACTTCCAGTATTTTCAATTATAAATTCCAGCCAAGATCAAAAGCTCAGGAGTTCGATTTTGGAGTTGGTTTTTAGCATTTTTTTACTGTTTTGTTGTATTTCTCATTTATACTTGTAATTTAAATTTGTGTAATTTCAATTCAAACACACTTTATTTTTGCAATCATGTCTCTCTCTTCTCTTATATATAATTCCCTTGTCATGATGAGTAGCTAAACTCTTATTAGCATTTGATCATGATGAACTTTGTAATGAAATAAACTTAGTTATCTTTCTAAAAATTAGCAAGTTCTCTTTCTTACTTTGCTTCGATTTATCCTTGATTACTTTTACGTCAAATTCATATGTCATGAGTACGTTTTTCGATCTAAGATCCATGTTCCAGTTGATGGAGAGATCCATATAAGCAAGGTGATCACTCAAAGATAAAAGGAGTTGCATGCACTGCTCAAGAGAGAACGACATAAATCTTTCTGATTGGAGTCAAATCCAATAGTGGGGATCACCGTCTAATGCATGCTTAGGGGTTTTGACTAGTCAAGAGGTCTTAATTGATCAACCTAAGGTTAGTTGTCAGTGTATTCTCGAGAGATACAATTTCATATTTTGGGGATCTTCACGGTCGAAGTAAGTATTTTAGAAGCTTGTAATTTAATTTTTTTACGAAGTTTATTTTAATCTAAAGGAATTCTAGATCGAGTGCTAGCTTAAAACTATCGAATTTCTCTTAGTTTTTATTGCACTTTTCCTTAGCTTTTCAAACCAACCAAAATTTGCATTCAATAAAATAATAGCTCTTCTTTGTAAGTACAAGTACTTGAAAACCCTGAACCTAAATGCGACACTTGATCTTATACTTTAAAATGATAAGTATACTTGTTTTATCGATTTATTGTTGGAATTACGCGCCAGTAAAATTAATCATCAACCTAAGGCTTCAACAAAGCCCTACATTCAGGCCTTCAGCAAATCCCTACACTCAGGATATCAATACAACCCTACCTTAGATCTCAAGGAGATCTTACAACAAAAGTAAAATAAATGAGTTTTTACAAATCTTAGACTCAATACAATTCTGTTGTTAAAGCTTCAGTCTTCTCAGGCATTGTTATGAAAAGCCCTTTTTTCACAACAACAACCTTTTAATATATCTTCTTTAAGAATAACAGCTATGCTGAATCTATAGACTACAACTCTTCTTAATCTTGTAAGATTTGCAGAGTTGAAAGCTTGAGTAGTACTTTGTCTTCTTCTTCTTCAGAAGATAAACTTCTTCTTCTTTCTCTAGAACTCTATCAGTCATTACTATTTTATTCCTTTTTGACTGCTAGGTTTTCCTTATCTTTCAAAAGTTAGGGTTTACCCCTCATCTCTTCCCTTTAAATAGGGAAGGCATCTGCAACAGTCAGAAAAAATAGTTTAATCTTTTTCCAATTTGGTCTGATTTGACTTTTGAAATCTTGCCTTTCGCAATGACACGATGCCATTTTTTCTTTAACACGTTGCCCAGAGTCCATCCTTTACTTAGCGCAAACTTCTGTCAAGTTAAAGCCTCACGACGCTTAAGCAGTTAATACAACTCATTTTAACTTAGAGTATTTTTTGTTTTAGCTGAACACGACACTTATTGACTTAGAAAATTGTTTGCCCCTATATGTTGATTGTTAACACAACACTTTGTTTTACTAAACATGATGCTTTTTCACATTAATACGTCACTTTTGAACTTAGACCAAGTCTGAGTTCTGAACATTCAAATTCTTGGTTTATACTAACCCTACATATGTCGGGACAAATGTATATCAAATATAATTTGTACTTCTCATTGGCTAAAGGACTTATTCAAATCTGGAAGATTGTGGGCAATATTCCCAACACAGGAGATCAGTAATCTTCATTAGAGAAATGGAATGGAGCTTTCACTATCTCTCCACATAGAGGGACGATCTTTGTCAGCAATAGAGGAGCTCCAATTGCGGGAACTTTTCATCAAATTTATGATTTATTTTTTGAGTTGCAGGGCCTACCTCCTATATGTGGGCATGATCATTACATTCTGCTAAAGGAAGGTGTAGGGGATGTTAATTTACGACCTTACAAGTACGCTCCACTTCAAAAAATTGAATTCAAGAAAGTCATTAAGTTAATGTTGGTTGTAGACATTCTTCAATATAGTACTAGTCTATATGGTTCTCCAGTTTTTTTGGTGAAGAGGAATGATGGCTCCTAGAGACTTTGTGTGGATTACAGAAGGTTAAACTCCTACACCATTAAGATAAATTTTGATCTCGATAATTGACGAGTTAATCAATGTAACTTCTTCTCCAGACTAGATTTGAGGGTGGGATATCACCATGTTCGTATGGCACTAGAGGGTGTCTACAAAATAGCTTTTTGAACACATCACAACACTGTGAATTCTTAGTAATGCCCTTTAAGCTCATGAATGAGCCTTTGACATTTCAAAGCTTGATGAATCGTCTCTTTAAACAATAATTACGCAAATTTATTTTAGTTTTCTTCGTTGATATATTAGTCTTCAACAAAACATGGGAGGAGCATTTTGGGCACCTCACATTCACCTTCTAGGTTTTGAGGTCCTAGAAACTCCATATTAATAGAGGTGTAGTTTTGGGCAATCCCAGGTACAATATTTAGGGCACCTGATATCTCATCTGGGCGTAACAATGGATCCAGGAAAGATCCAGGCCATGATGAATTGGCCTGCTCTAACAACTCTCAAGAAGTTATGGGGTCTCTTGGGCTTAACAGTTTATTATCAAAGGTTTTTAAGGGGTATGGCATGTTGGCTAAGCCCTTAACAAATTTGTTTAAATTGAAATCTTCCAAGTGGACTTTGAAAGCAGTAACATCGTGTGACAAATTGAAGTTGGTTGTGGTTACACCTCTAATATTATGCCCACCTGATTTTAGCAAGCCTTTAATCCTGTAGAAGGACGCATCTACAGGAAGACAAACCTAAACCATTTTTAGTAAAGCTTTGGTCCTCTCAATGCGGAGTTATCAATATATGATAAAGACTTGTTGGCTCTAGCAATGATAGTATAATATTGTTGTCATTATCTGGTGGGTTGCCAGTTTGTTATTTGTTTAGACCACCAAAGAATTCGACATTTGTTGGACCAAAAGATAGCTACGCCGACACAACAAAAACATCTCACTAAGCTCTTATGCCCAGAATAGCCTCCTTGCTGCAGTGCCAGCCCTCAGGCTAGCCTCTACCACAAGACGTCTATACTGTCAACTATTTACAAATGTCGTATACCAACCCATCAGTAATATAAAAGAAGAAATCCATGATTCACAATAATATTTAAATCCACATAGTATATATATATAACAGGAAGCAACAAAAGTTCTTGAATATAAGTTAGTACAAAATATAACCAAAGACTATATAAAGAACTCTCAATTTTCACATTGGTAACAGAAGGAAGTGATGGTAAATGATGTGTTGTGTCCTCAAGCCCTATCTCCCTTATTTGGATGTCCTCCCATGCAGTGTGTTGCTGTTGGGTGTGCTCCTAAAATGTGTGATACGACAATCATTAGTCAAAAAAACTAAGTAAATTCACATCCTCTCCCCTAACGACTATTAAACATCGAGCGAAAGGAGGGAATAACGAGTTTATGATATAATCAGTAATGTAAAAGTAGGTGACCTATTAGTGTTCATAATCTAACAGTTATTATATGAACAAAATAATAAAAAAAACATGTAGTAGTATCAAATGTAAAGACATGTAGTAAATTAGCAAATTTAAAGTAGAGTAATAGTAACAAGAATTGAACTTAACCTATAAAAATGTCTATATATATTTATAAATTATGGTTCTTGCATAAGTGAAATAATAAGTAACTCATCATATAAAAGTGCTCATACAAAATTATATGATAAGGGTCTTTGTGTAGTATAATGCAATGCAATGCAATGCACTATAATGATGAATGTATGATGACTCACTCATGATTTACTCAAGCAACCACTCACCAACTCTATGTCGGCATAAACCTTTATTTCCCGCTTTTCGAGGGTATATAACAACTTAATCACCTCTTGTTGTGGCTAGACAGAGATAGTATAATATACTTCTTCACTACTATGTGGGTATGCACACTACCAGAACTAGGATTGACGTACGCCTCGACACTAAAACCAGCGGAGAAACTGCCCACTCTTGCTCGCTAAAACCAGTAGAGTCATAATGGCTCAAGAAAAAGGTCATTGGGAAAATGTCTTCAAGACACCAGCTGTGCTAGCCCACTAAACCAAAACCCCACCGACCCAGAGTCTATCTGTCAACATTCGTTGGCGTGATAACTGGTAAGCTCGTAGACTCGCCACAAGTAATCCTCAAACTAGTATTAATCTGCACATTGTATACAAACACACCCATGTTATTCCCATGAATAAACTCGTGTTAACTAGTATCCGAGGACTTTAAACCAAACCCTTATAAAGAATTTCACATAGTATAAAATCGTGCTAATTAGCACCCAATAACTACTGACCGAGTCCTTACCATAACACACTAGGATATAGTCATATACTTTAAGCTACACCAGACCATCACTATTACCAATATCGAATCGTCATTACCCAAAAACCTTGAGAGATAACTCTTATGTAGTGGAATGTGTAAGTCATGGTAATAGCTTCTTGTGATTCTATAGTACTACTTGTGCGTCTGATGATGTAATAGAGTCATTAAACAAGTTTCACTATAAATTCCATAACACTTCACATTGGAGTAAGCCAGGATTAACATATATCCATACAAAGCCATTAACCCTTAACCACATCTAGCACTTGTGTACGAAGGGGTAGTGTTACTAAGAACATTTTAGATTAATAATCAGAAATTTATACAATTCATAATATTCTCCCAAAGGTGTTTGCCACACATTTAGTTTCACAAAGTAACATCATTTAAGTAATGAAATAAGCGATCAAACAAAATCCCAATCCATTGAAATTTTTATTAGAAGATATAAATAACATAACATGCATGTTACCAAATTGAGCCTCCTCATTGGACATCTTAATCAATATATATAACACATTTAATTAAAAATGCAATTATTCACAAAACAATAACAAATTCAATTCCCAAAATTTTGGAACATAATGGAGGTGTCCATAATGTCAACCAAGCATGCATGTATCAAATTTCATAAGCATTAGATCAATATTCGTAGAATAATTCAGAAAACATGGAGGTACTATGGTTTGCGACACTGTTTACTAAAAAATGGATTTTAAGGATGTACAGTCCACCACAAATTTTGTGTCAACCCATTCTGGAAAGTTCTTTCAAAGGGATAAAACTTTCATGTTGAGCCAAAAGTCCATATCTGATTTTATCATGCCAAAACATTTACTCGAACCTGGCTTGGTGAAAGTGACAGATTCAGTTTTGGTCTACAAGTAATTGATCTGCACGAATCTTGAAGCAGATGTAAGGGTAGTTATTCATCTTCTTCCTCTAGCCAAGAGTTGTGATGAGACTGACCTGGAGCATAAAAGAAGGCTTTCCTACAGCATATTAGGCATTTCCTTGGTCGGGAAACACCACCACCACCTTCCTCTCGATGAGAGATGTCGATGGGTGGTGGTCCAGCACCCAGGGATAGCCAGAATATCATTTTCCGGTGTGGAAATTCCATTTCCTCATGGATCTCTCTAAAATCAAGCTCAATTTTCCTTCTTATTTTTTTCTAAGGATCTAACACCAAGGGAGAGGGGAGAAAGCTTATGTGATTTAAGGCAATTGTGTAGGTGATCCTCATTGGAGGTATGGTTGCGGTAATTTAAAGCAATATTGCTCTAAGCTTAATTCCGATGATTGGTTTCCTAAGGGAAAATGGCTGGACTGAACTTGAAGGATAGGGAAAATGATGAGGAGGAAGAAATATGAGAGAGAGCTTGAGATGGGACTTCCCATCAAGGGAGTGGTCGGTCATGCCTTGAAAAGACATCCAAGTGCCATATGTCACCCTCTTATAGGTAAAATAAGGTATGGGCATTAAGGAGAGCTATATCATTCTCTGTCTGTCCATCAGCTACCGCATGAAGGTAATGGCTACCACGTCGCGGTAGCGCTGAAGCGTTGACTCCTTCCAGTTGACACTCCACCTTCTAGTCGACATGTTGCCTTCTTGTCAACACATTATCTTCTAATTGAATGCTACCTCCACCCGTCTACCTACAACATAGCATCAATGCTTCTAGTCAATATGCCTTCTTATAGTCAAACACACTGCCTTCTAGCCAAACTCTACCACCAACAGTATACCTACCTCATGACGTTAGCACTTCTAGTCGTCATGCTTTCTTCGAGTAGACACACTGCCTTATTGTCAAATGCTACCGCCAGCATTATACCTACCGCGTGGCGGCATGCCTTCTTCAAGTTGACATACTACTTTTTAGTCAAATGCTACCGCCAGCGATATACCTACCGCGCGGCATTAGCGCTTCTGCTACCATATTTTCCTTTTGGTTCTTTACCATTGGGAATGAGGTGTTACACCCTCTCATGTTGACCATGAGTCATCCATGTTCACCTTAAGGCCTTGAGACTGCAACCTAGTCCAAGCCAACTGACAGTGACACAAGTCACTCAACATGTCTAGTTCAATTTGGGATGTTGTGTAGTTTATCAATGATGTAACCCAAATTATTTGAAACCCATGGGTCTTCTTCGGCCTTCCTGGTTCCTGAGCGTATTTGGGAAGTCATTTGTCTTGATTTTATTGACGGGTTACCCATGAGTTATGGGAAAACAACTATTTTGGTGGTTGTTGACCGATTGAGCAAACATGGTCATTTCATGGCTATGAAGCATCCTTAAACAACAATGAAAGTCACTCAGATCTTTTTGAATTCAATAGTCTAGCTCCATGGGCTACCCAAATCTATCGTAAGTGATCGCGACAAACGCCTCCGCTAGGCATTTGGTTACCCGTCGTGCCAAACGAGCCCTTAGTGAGTCAGCTAATGAGTTTGTATTTTTTGCAGCTTGAGTTGTCTTCTTGAGATCAGTTTGTCTACCCAGGAGCAGAGATCGTCCTTTCGGGAATGAAGACTTTGATCCCACTATTAATCATATCCTTGGGGCGTAGTCTAATATTTCCGCTCAGAACCCAGACGAAACTAGGATCAATGAGAAGCCACGAATACGTGAGCCCCACAAAGTCCATGTCAGACATTAGAAATGTATGAGCTCCGAGCGCAATACCAAACTTTTCATTGGTCCCGAATGAAAATTTTTGCACTGTTCCAGACGAAAAAATTCCTCTGGGGTTCATCGGCCATTCTTAATTTCAATTATGAGATCTGTGATGAGTTGAAATTGTGTTTGGTGTGCGCATCAGTCTGAGTTGAAACTGTATTTAGACGGTGGCGGGAGAATCCGGCGGCTTGAAAGGGAGTATTGAGACACCTAATATTTCCGTAATGCTCCTGAAATTTGGTGCATTACAGGAGATCTCCCATAGGGTTTCGACGGCAAAATATGGCTGAGTGAAGAAGTGATCCAGAGTAGGGCAAGTCCTGAGATTTATTTGAGCATTTTGCACCTCCATTTTGGGCAAACGCCGCCAGAAGTAGGGTAAACAAGTGAACCTCTGGTGGCTATTGCTCCTTTTCCACCCGCCCGCCTTGAGAAACGCCCCAAAAAGCTCTGTTTGGAGCAACCATCTCCCCCCTCCGGTTTGAACTCTTCGTTTCGACCCGCCGGATCGACACGCCACTGCCGAATCAAATGGAGACGAAGCCTAAATAGAAAAACAGGATCGAAATGGAGCGGCAAGAGAGCTTTTCATCCTTATTACGGGCGCAAACGGAAAAAACAGAAACACCAGCCCTTGTTGTGTTAAAATTCAACAACCTGGCACTACTACCACGTTGAATTCTCTCCATGTGGTCAGCAAGATAGCCTAAAGCCAAATTAATATTCTCAGAACTATCCAATTCACACCTTGATCACGCGGAAATTCCCTGGAACCTGGAGTTAGCAGGGGTAATCTCAACTGAAGTCAATCAACCAGCAAACACATGCAGCACAAGCGTCTTTATTGATTCACAACTAACTTCTCTACACAACGAGACATACATGGTGAGACATGCTTCACCAACCAACACCAAGGAAAAGCAGAGACTACAAAAAACAAGACAAGAGAAGCAAGTCGTGCGGACTCAAATACAAGCCGCCGGTCTACTGCTGTGGAGTCCACTCAGTCCGCCAGGTCGCCAGACCGCAACCCAAGCCGCGCGGACTACCTCTTATTCCAATGTTTGCTCTAGCCGCTGATCTACAAGCCGCCTGACCACGAGGTCGCCTAGCCGCCAGACCGCACAAGTTGCGATGCCGAATAGAACAGTCCGCCTGAAGCAGGCGACTTCTTGAACCCCGAACCAAGTTGCCAAAGAGAAGACCGCCTGGTCGCTGTCCGCGACCTGCTGTTTTCTGACTGTTGCTTAACCGCAGAGTCTGCACTGTCCATGACCGCAATCAGAGCCAAGTCCTGGCTTTCCAGCGCTATCCGCACAACCTACACAGCACAACCCGGTCAACTCAATCAAACCTCGCGGACCCCAAAAGGCAGTCCGCAGCAACCTGTGCGGGCTCATGTTACTGTTCACTTACGCATGGAGGTTCCCTTAATCCTGATGTGACAAGGGTCCTATTTATAGGCACGATGATGAGTATGGTCACCGCCCTAGCCGATAGGATTACCGCCATATCCCGCAACAAGAATATGTGTATCCGCAAGACCCGCGGACACACTCCATTCCGTCGCTACTTGTGCAGGATAGCCAGTCCGCCATTGCTTCTCCAAGGCCGGACAGCAACACCAGTCTGCCTTGTCACATGGCCAAGACAAGACCACCACAGCCGGACTCCGCAGCAATAATCCGCCAATCCGCGGACACAGCACCAGCCCGCTTATCCCAAACCCTCAGCCTCGCCACCAAGGCACTGCCGGACTCAGCAGACACACAACAACAATCTGCAAATCCTGAGCCAACGGCTTCGCCACAAAGGCAACAGCCGGACTCAACGGACACCCGGCTTCAGTCCGCACATCCCGAGCCCACGGCTTTGCCACAAAGGCACCTGCGGGTCTTAGCGGACACGCCGATCCATTCCGCCGATATTACGGACAACTCTAGTCTGCATATCCTTGAAGACAACCCAGTACGCATACCTTGCAGACTTCTTCACTCCGCGTATCCTGCAGACTGTTCCAGTCCGCATACCCCAAGTCCACAACCACGACAGCAAGGCAGCTGCCGGACTCAGCGGACTCCAGCTCTAGTCCGCACACAGTTACGAACACAACCTCCAGTCCGCTTATCCCCAAACTCGTAATCAAGGAACATACACTTCTCCCGAGCTTGGCAGACTGAGAAGCAGTCCGCACTCCACTAAGCGATCTCCCCGGACTGAGCCAAACATGGACTTGGTTCAGACCCAACCAAGTCCACACCACTGGACACAGGGGACAGTCCGCACTTACTGGCGGACACTGGATCCAGTCTGCCTTTCCCGACGAACTCCAGTATCAGTCCGCACTGACTGGAGGTCTCCGCGGCTTCCACTTGCCGCTGCACCAGAGCAAGACCAAGGCAACTGCTAAACCGGTCTGTCGAGCTCCAGTTCTTCAGTCTGCTTCATGCCGGACTCCGCGGATAGAGTTTCTATCCGCCCGGTTACTTCCTGCGATCCAACTGCCTGCTGAGCATAAGCCGACCTGGCTAACCGCCACTATTGTCCGCGCGAACAGACCGCCCAGGCCGCTATAGAGCAAACCATCTACAACATCCCTGTCGACTTAGCAATCTGCCAAACCTGTCTGCGTAGTCCGCGCGGATAGGTCCAAGTGCTCCATTCACCCACTTTAACTTCACAAATTTCAACACTCCCCCTTGAAGTGAGAAGTGGTGAATAACTCCAGCAGCTCCTGTAACCTTGCACTTGATCCCTCTGATAGAATCTACGAAGAAATGTCCAAGACATAGTCCTCGCCCTGCATATCATGGACCATGAGGGAGCCCTCCAGTATCTCCCAAAAGGAGCCATGCTTCCCTCTGCCTACTTCAGCTTCAACCTCCACTCATACATCACAGGAGTATCACCAACTACCTTGGGCACAAAATCCCAAGCCTCGTTACCTCTGAGAGAAGTCACCTCTTCAGCCTTGGTGTCAACCACCTCCTCGATTCTAGTGGGGTCATCACAGCCAGAAGAAACTTGCTCGACCTGAGGGCAAACAAAGAAACATGGAATCAAGCCCGTCGTGTTCCCTTCACTATATCGAGCTGGTGGCTTACTGATCCTCCTCGATCTCCGAAGAACCGGATCACGGCTAACCACCTCCGCTGCTTCTGAACCAGATCTGTTCCCGGACAAACCCAGAACAATGCTCCCCTTGCTTCCTGAACAAGACGCCTCCTTACTGGAACAAGGAGTACCTGGAGCAACACTCCCCCTGCTACCTGAACCAGAAGACTCCCCTCTTGAACAAGAACTGCCTGGAACATCGCTCCCCCTGCTTCCTGAATCGGAAGCCTCCGCCTTCGAGCCAGAAGTACCTAGATCATCGCTCCTCCTACTTCCTGACCCCGACGTCTTTGCCCCGGAGCTAGAACAATCTGGAGCTCCTGGTGACTCAGGCAACTCAAAATGAACCTTAACAGCAGCCTCCTTCAGGCCACCATCTAACATGCTCATCTCTAGCTCCACATGAGAGCTACCCCAATACGGCGTCAACTCATCGAAGACAACGTCTCTCGACACGATGAGTCTCTTTTGTTGAAATTTGTGAAGTGGAAGTGGGTGACGGGACAGGCCGCGCGGCCTGTGGCGGACAGCTTTGGCGGACTGGGCGGACTGAGGTTTGCGGCCTGGTGAAAAGTCTGGTGGAAGTCGGCTGTGTTGAGCGAGTTGTTGCATGGAGTCCGCGGTTTGGTGCGTCCTGGTATCTGCGGATAGAGAGGCTTGCGGACTGGTGCATTGCTCAGTGGCCGCGGGTGCAAGCTTGCGCTGATAGGCGGGTTGGCTCGAGTTCGCGGGAGGCTTGCGGACTGGCGTGTCCGCGGTTTAGGCTGTTGCGGACTGAGCCTAGAGCTTGGCTGAGGCCTTGTCAAGTTCTGGTGTTACAGCAGGTCTTGCTGTGGAGACCGGTTGGCGGACTGGTGTTTGGAGTCTGGGAGGAAGCTACTGCGTTGGACAAGTGCGAGGTGCTCGCAGACTGGTGGCAGTCTGTGCTAGGGTGTTTGGCGAACGAGAACTTGTGTCCGCCATGCTCGCATTGTTCCTTGATGGTTTTGGGCTTGGTCACACCTTGTTCCAAGTTCATGGTGTCCGCTGTATCCGCCAAGTCCGCTGTGACCGGGCGGACTGTTGTTGTCTGCCTTTGGTCGTGGACTTGTGGCGGATTGAGGTGTGGGTCTTGCGGACTGCCTCGGGTTGGTGCGGACAGCCATTGAAGGGGGTTGCTGTCCTGCAGTGGTTGGAGCTTTGTGGGCTGATGCCTTGTCCGCTTAGCTTAGGCGGACTGGAGCGGGTTCGTCAACGGTTGCCTTGCTCCTGGCGGTTTTTCCTTGGTGACCGTCTAAGTCCTCGCGGACTCAGCGGACGGTCGTTTGTATTCGCGCGGACTGGGGCGGTGTCGCTATCTCTTGGGCGGTGACCACACTCCTCACCTGGCCTATAAATAGGACCCCCCTGGCACATCTACAGTAACCTAAGTAACGTGAGTGAACAGTAATTTGGGTTGCGCAAAGTGTTGCGGTCTGTGTTTGCCAGTCCGCGCGGATTGTTTCAGGCTGACGGTTTGCTGTGTGCAGGTCGCGCGGATAACTTCAAGGAGCCAGGAGCTTGGCTTTGACTTCGGTCAGTGCTTGGAATTGTGCGGTCTCTGCGGACTCAGCAGGAGGTCGCTCTGCGGCTTGTCAGTTCTGTTTTATCTTTGCCAGCTTCAATAACCTGTCCGCCGGCTTCAGGCGGGTAGGGGTGTTCCTCAGTTCGGGTTCAGCAGGAGGCGAATAACGGTGTGTCCGCGCGGCTTCGCGGCTTCGGCAGACTCCGTGGTATTCGGCGGATTGCAGTGTAGTTCGGGCGGCTTCGGCGACCTCGGCGGTCTCGGCGGACTCCGGTTCTGTCCGCCCGGCTTGTGTTTTGGTTCTTTCTGTTTACAGTTGTAATACTAGCGAAATCATGTCTCGCTATGTATGCCTCAGATTGTAAAGAAGTGAATGCATAAAAAGACCTTCTTGTGCTTCCATTGTTTTGTTGGGTGAAACCTCTAGTCCTTGGGTTTTCCGCAGGTTCAGCGTGCGAACTGGGTAGTTCCGAAGATATTAATTTGGTGTTTGGGCTATCTTGCTGACCACGTTGAGAAAATTTAACATGGTATCAGAGCCAGGTTACTGAGGTTTCGGAGGTTCAGTTGCTTGAGCAGAAGTCAGCCAGTGTTGTCACTCAGTGATTGAGTGGTGATCAACCTGTGTTGTTGCTCGGAGCTGCTGAAGGGTACCAACAGGTGTTTGCAATGGAAGGAAGTCTTGCAAGAGGTCTTGGCATTGAACTCTTAACGCTGACTAACTTCAAGAAGTGGAAGTCGTGCATGAAGAGTTATCTTCTTGGCCAGGAGCTGTGGGAAGTCGTCGGTGGTGACGACAGACAGGAAGTTACTGCTGTGTTTGGTACTGCTGAGCAGGTGAGGCTCTGGAGAAGAACCAATGCTAAGGCAGAGTTCGTTCTGAAGAGAGCTGTCTCTCCGAAACTGTTTGATCACATCATTGGATGTGAGTCGGCTGCTGATATTTGGACAACCATTGATGAGTTGTTCAATAGGAAGAATGTGGCGCGGCTTCAGTTCCTGGAGAATGAGTTAGCCAGGGCAACTCAGGGAGACCTTTCCATCTCCAAATACTTCTTAAAGATGAAGAGCTTGTGTGCTGAGCTGTCGGCACTGGATCCTGATGAGCCTATCTCTGAGGCAAAGATGAAGAGACACATTATCCGCGGCTTGCGGAAGGAGTATGTGGCCTTTGTTACATCTGTTCAAGGGTGGGCTACTCAGCCGTCTCTGCTGGAGCTGGAGAATCTGCTTGCCTCGCAGGAGAGCTTAGCAAGGCAGATGGCTGGAGTGAACCTGAATCAGAAAGGCAGCAAAGCCCTCTTCTCAGGCAAGAAGAAGGGATGTGAAGGGAAGAAGAAGAAGAAGGTGCAGGCTGCTGGTGAGAAGGAGACTTCAACTTCGTATCCGCCGGAGAGGAGCAATGCTCCTAAGGACTGGAAGAAGAATCTAAAGTGCTACCGGTGTCATCAGCAAGGGCACTTCAAGCAGGACTGCAAGGTCAAACTGCAGCCTGGGCATGCTGCGGGAAAGGAGGAAGCTTGCTCGAGAAGTGAAGAAGCAGAATGGGGTGGAGCTTTTATGACGGGCACTTGTGTCCGGGCCTTGTCTGCTGAGGACTTCAACGGCGAGTGGATCGTGGACTCCGGGTGTGGTCATCACCTCACCGGAGACAAGTCCAAGTTCACCTCCATGCAGCCATACTCAGGTAATGAAGCTATTATCACTGTTGATAATACTGTTTATGCAGTAGAGAAGGAGGGGGTCGTGTCTTTGGGTAGTGATCAGGGGCCACTCACGTTAAGGAGTGTGTATCACGTGCCGGGCATGAAGAAGAACCTCTTCTCGGTGACCAACGCGGTGGACGCTGGGTATCACGTTCTGTTTGGGCCAACAGACGTGAGGTTCCTTCGCAACGTATCAGCGGTGAAGGCTGATGTTGCTCATGTTGGGAGGAGGGTGAAGAACTTGTTTGTTCTTTCCACCAGCGCCTATGTTGATAGGATGAGGGCCAATGATAGTGTTGCTATCTGGCATGAAAGGCTGGGGCATGTTTGCATGGACAAGCTGAAGGCAATGGCTAGTAGAAGTTTGGTGAGGGGGTTGCCGATGTTGTCCTCCTTTGGTGATGGGCATGTTTGTGCGGGCTGTCAATATGGTAAGGCACATCGCCTTCCATTTGATAAATCACAAACAAGGAGCAAGAAGCCATTAGAGTGTATTCATGGCGACCTGATGGGACCGACGGTTACTGCCAGCCTTCGTGGAAGCAAATACATGCTTGTCTTGGTTGATGACTACTCAAGGTATACTTGGGTATACTTCTTAAAGGAGAAGTCGGAAGCCTTCCGTTTGTTCGTGGAGTTCAAGGAGTTGGTAGAAGGCCAGCTTGGCTTGCGGATTAAGAAGCTTAGAACTGATAACGGGGGAGAGTTTGTCTCCTCCGAGTTTTCTAACTTCTGCAGGAAGCACGGGATCCAATGGGAGCTTACTTGTGCCCACACTCCACAACAAAATGGGGTAGCGGAGCGGAAGATCCGTCATTTGACGGAAACCTGCAAATGTTGGCTTCATGCGAAAGATATCCCAAGGTCCTTTTGGGCGGAGGGAATGTCTTGTGCTGCTTATGTTATCAACCGGATGCCACTCAGCCCTATCAACATGAAGACTCATGTTGAGCTGTTGCTGAAGGAGAAGCCGAGTGTTGGACACCTTCGGGTGTTCGGCTCAACTTGCTACGTGCATGTCCCGGATTCTTCACGGACAAAGCTGGATGCGAAGGCAAGGAAACTTGTCTTTGTTGGCTACGATGAGCGGAAGAAGGGATGGAAATGCATGGACCCTGTGACGAAGTAGTTCGTGGTGTCAAGAGACGTTGTCTTTGACGAGCTGACGTCATATGGAGGTGGCTCGGTGGAGCTAACCGGAAGTAGCAAGGTTGATGAAGCACCAGTGGTGGCTGCTGAAGGCTTGGAAGAGGAGCTTGTTGTTTCACCAGCAGCTCATGTTGCTTCGAACTCCGAGGCTGAGCCTTCTGGCTCAGGAAGCAGGGGGAGCACTGCTCAATGCTTGCTCCAGGTAGGAGTGGAGCCTGAAGAAGCAACGGAAGCCGTGAGCAAGGAGCCATGTCTTCGGAGATCGAAGAGGGTGGTTAAGCCACCGGCTCGGTACTGTGAAGGGAATGCAGTGAGCTTTGTCTCCTGCTTCTTTGCAGGTCCTCTGGATGAGCGAGAGCCTGCAAACTTCAACGAGGCCACTGGAGTGAAGGAGTGGGAAGGTGCCATGAAGGAAGAGATTGATGCTCTGAAGAAGAATGAAACCTGGGACCTTGTGCCCAAGGTTGATGGCATTACTCTGGTTACTTGCAAGTGGGTGTATAAGTTGAAGAAGAAGGCTGATGGGAGCATTGATCGTTTCAAGGCTCGTCTGGTCGCTAGAGGATTCTCACAACAGTATGGAGAAGACTATGAGGAGACATTCAGTCCAGTTGCGAAGATGACATCTGTAAGAGTGGTGATCGCCTTGGCTGCTAGCAAGGGATGGAGGTTGTGGCAACTTGATGTGAAGAATGCTTTTCTTTACGGAGAGATTGACAAGGACATCTTCATGGATCAGCCGCTTGGTTTTGTCTCTGAGAAGCATCCGGACTATGTCTGCAAACTCAGGAAGGCTCTCTACGGGTTGAAGCAAGCTCCTAGAGCGTGGTATGGGAAGATTGCAGAGTACCTGCAATTCTGTGGATACTTTGCTTCTAACTCGGATTCTAGCTTGTTCGTCAAGAAGAAGGGAGAGCTAAGGGTCTTGGTCCTACTGTATGTGGATGACATGATCATCACAGGGAATTCGGAGGAGGAAGTAGCAAGGCTCAGGGCTGAGCTTGCTATACGCTTCGAGATGAAGGACTCGGGAGAGTTGCATCACTTTCTCGGTCTGGAAGTGGAGAGGAAGGAGTGCGGGATTCTCATTAGCCAGAAGGGATATGCTGACCGTATTGTGAAGCGGTTTGGCATGGGCGAAGGGAAGAAGTGCTCTACTCCACTGGAACCTGGGCTAAAGCTTCGACGAGATGAGGGAAGGGTTCTTAATGATCCCTTGGTGTTCAGGGCTCTTGTTGGGAGCTTGATTTATCTGACGATCACAAGGCTAGATATAGCTTATGTTGTTGGCCGAGTAAGTCGATATATGGCTGAACCAAGGAAATCTCATCTGTTGGCGGCAAAGGGGATTCTGAAGTATGTCAAAGTGACTTCTGACATGGGACTCCTCTATGGAAGGGACGCGGAGTTTGCGTTGCTCGGGTACACGGATGCTGACTATGACGGTGATTCGGATGATCGGAGGTCTACTTCAGGTTATGTGTTCACTTGCGGTTCAGCTAGCATCTCGTGGTGTAGCAAGAAGCAGGACTCGGTGTCGGTTTCAACCACGGAGGCGGAGTATAAGGCTTCGGCCTTGGCTGCTCGGGAAGTCGTTTGGTTGAGGAGACTTATAGAGGATGTCCATGAAGAAGTGCAAGGGCCTACTTTACTCCGGGGTGACAATGAGAGTGCTCTCAAACTGGTTAACAATCCAGTGTGTCACGCCAGGACCAAGCATATAGAGATTGATCACCATTTCATCAGGGAGAAGGTGTTGGAAGGATCTCTCCTGGTCGGGCATGTCCGGAGTGAAGATAATCTTGCTGACATCTTCACGAAGCCGCTGTCGAAGGGGCCCTTTGAACGCTTGCGCAGCTTGCTGGGCTTGGTCACCACTTCTCACTTCAAGGGGGAGTGTTGAAATTTGTGAAGTGGAAGTGGGTGACGGGACAGGCCGCGCGGCCTGTGGCGGACAGCTTTGGCGGACTGGGCGGACTGGGCGGACTGAGGTTTGCGGCCTGGTGAAAAGTCTGGTGGAAGCCGGCTGTGTTGAGCGGGTTGTTGCATGGAGTCCGCGGTTTGGTGCGGCCTGGTATCTGCAGATAGAGAGGCTTGCGGACTGGTGCATTGCTCAGTGGCCGCGGGTGCAAGCTTGCGCTGATAGGCGGGTTGGCTCGAGTTCGCGGGAGGCTTGCGGACTGGCGTGTCCGCAGTTTAGGCTGTTGTGGACTGAGCCTAGAGCTTGGCTGAGGCCTTGTCAAGTTCTGGTGTTACAGCAGGTCTTGCTGTGGAGACCGGTTGGCGGACTGGTGTTTGGAGTCTGGGAGGAAGCTACTGTGTTGGACAAGTGCGAGGTGCTCGCGGACTGGTGGCGGTCTGTGCTAGGGTGTTTGGCGAACGAGAACTTGTGTCCGCCATGCTCGCATTGTTCCTTGATGGTTTTGGGCTTGGTCACACCTTGTGCCAAGTTCATGGTGTCCGCTGTATCCGCCAAGTCCGCTGTGACCGGGCGGACTGTTGCTGTCTGCCTTTGGTCGTGGACTTGTGGCGGATTGAGGTGTGGGTCTTGCGGACTGCCTCGGGTTGGTGCGGACAGCCATTGAAGGGGGTTGCTGTCCTGCAGTGGTTGGAGCTTTGCGGGCTGATGCCTTGTCCGCTTAGCTTAGGCGGACTGGAGCGGGTTCGTCAACGGTTGCCTTGCTCCTGGCGGTTTTTCCTTGGTGACCGGCTAAGTCCTCGCGGACTCAGCGGACGGTCGTTTGTATTCGCGCGGACTGGGGCGGTTTCGCTATCTCTTGGGCGGTGACCACACTCCTCACCTGGCCTATAAATAGGACCCCCCTGGCACATCTACAGTAACCTAAGTAACGTGAGTGAACAGTAATTTGGGTTGCGCGAAGTGCTGCGGTCTGTGTTTGCCAGTCCGCGCGGATTGTTTCAGGCTGACGGTTTGTTGTGTGCAGGTCGCGCGGATAACTTCAAGGAGCCAGGAGCTTGGCTTTGACTTCGGTCAGTGCTTGGAAGTGTGCGGTCTCTGCGGACTCAGCAGGAGGTCGCTCTGCGGCTTGTCAGTTCTGTTTTAACTTTGCCAGCTTCAATAACCTGTCCGCCGGCTTCAGGCGGGTAGGGGTGTTCCTCAGTTCGGGTTCAGCAGGAGGCGAATAACGGTGTGTCCGCGCGGCTTCACGGCTTCGGCGGACTCCGTGGTATTCGGCGGATTGCAGTGTAGTTCGGGCGGCTTCGGCGACCTCGGCGGTCTCGGCGGACTCCGGTTCTGTCCGCCCGGCTTGTGTTTTGGTTCTTTCTGTTTACAGCTGTAATACTAGCGAAATCATGTCTCGCTATGTATGCCTCGGATTGTAAAGAAGTGAATGCATAAAAAGACCTTCTTGTGCTTCCATTGTTTTGTTGGGTGAAACCTCTAGTCCTTGGGTTTTCCGCAGGTTCAGCGTGTGAACTGGGTAGTTCCGAAGATATTAATTTGGTGTTTGGGCTATCTTGCTGACCACGTTGAGAAAATTTAACATCTTTGTCGCAGGATCCATACATCTCCATCTTCTCCTCTACTCATCATACCCAATAAAGAATATCTTTGTCTTGAGAGCACCCGGAGAGTGTATGTAGCAGGTAAATACAAACACCCGTAGGTGCTTCACACTGGGATTTACTCCGGACATCAACTCATAAGGAGGCTTCACATAAATCAGACTAAGAGGCATCTGATTGATGACATGAGCAGCACAGGCCATCCCTTCCGCCCAAAGAGCCTTAGGAACGCCTTTACTCTGAAGCCAACACTTGTAGGTCTCCGTTAACCAACGGATCATCCGAGCTGCAATATTGCCTTGCTATGAAGTATATCCACAAGAAAGCTCCTTCCGGATCCCTTGCTTCCTGCAAAAGTTTGAGAACTCGGTTGAGCCAAACTCACCACCGATGCTTGTCCTCAACTTCTTGATCCTCAGGCCAAGATGGCCTTCCACAAGATTCTTGAACTCCACAAACAATCGCATCATATTGGACTTCTTCTTCATGAAGTATACCCAAGTATACCTTGAATAGTCATCAACCAAAATCAGCATATACATGCTGCCTCCAAGACTGGCAGTGACGGTCGGTCCAACCAGAGCACAATGGACAACTGCCAACGGTGCTTTACATCTGGATTGTGTCTTATCAACCATGAAGCGATAAGCTTCACTTTGCTGACATCTCGCACACCCCTGACCATCGTCATAGGATAACAATCTAGGCAAGCCTCTTACGAGTCTTCTTTCCGCCATTGCTTTCAGCTTGTCCATCCCTACATGTCTCAGTCTTTCATGCCAGATAGCTACACTATCACTGGCCTTCATCCGATCAGCACCAGAACTTGTTGAAGACCCAACAAAGTTCTTCTCCTTGCCTTCAACATGAGCTACGTTCTCCTAGAGCAAGGTAACCTTGCACTCCTTCCTGAGATGACCATGTTGCTTGCATTTATAATACCTTGGTCCTTCCTTCCTCTTCACATCTCGCCTAGGAGAAACACTTCTCTCTTGTTGATATGAAGTAGAAGGACCATCCTCTGCAGTAACCTTCACCTCCTTCCTGAACAACCCATCAAGGGAAGTCTAAACCTCCGCAGCTAACCCACATCCACTGATGTGGTCCAAGAGCTCCGATGAGATCACCTGCTTGAGAATAGACTCTGCTTTCGCATTTGTCACCTAGGAGAAACACTTCTTCAGTCTGCGTATCCTGTAGACTGTTCCAGTCCGCATACCCCAAGTCCACAGCCACGCCAGCAAGGCAGCTGCCAGACTCAGCAAACTCCAGCTCCAGTCCGCACACAGTTGCAAACAGAACCTCCAGTCCGCTTATCCCCAAACTCATAATCAAGGCACATGCACTTCTGCCAATCTTGGAGGACTGATAAGCAGTCCGCACTCCACTACGCGATGTAACGCCTCCCCTGTAATGACCGTATAATATGGGTTCGGCCGGGGCCCCACAACATACGGATGCTACAGCTTTAGTATTATAAGATGATATAACTTCCCACACTCAAAACTCTTTGCACAACACAGCGGAAACACAAGCAAGACTAGAAGTTATTCACCACTACAAGAGTAATAAAACAATGGCCCTTAAGGCCTTACCACAAAAGAGAGTCCAAACTCAAATAATGCAACAGTCATGAAAGTGCATAAGCACTCCTAGTCTACCTCGGCGTGCAAGCCGGACAACATGAGTCTCAAACACACAATATCATATAAGTAGAGTTACAAAGGACGGGAACACTTCATGAGGCTTAGGCCTTGCTGGCCGGCGAGCTAGCTCCTGCTTGCGATCCTTGCCCTGTAAAAATTATTAGTAACGTGGGTCAGCAAAGGCTGACCTCAAACAGTGTAACCAACACATCTCCTCCCGGCCGCCCCTAACGGACCCCGGGGAACCCTCCAACCTGCAAGTCAGCACTTTGTATGCAATATATAAATATAAACAAGAAGTGCATTACGAACAAGCTTGGATGTCTCAAACATCATACATGTTCTCTACGGGTTGAGCATATAATATAAAAAGGGGTCTACTTATGCAACATGTATGCAACCACCAGGGTTTCACCCAAGGCACCCTATAGCGTATGCATCCAGCACAACATCACATCAATTGGGTACTCATCATTTCCCCATTGGCATAAAGCCACAAACAAAAGGGGTAACACAATCCCCCCCCCCCAACGACACTCAAGCCGCCACAAGGAACTCTTGCTAAGGCCCCACCCGCTCAAGGTCTTAGACCCGGGCTTGCCTGCAAACTCTGACGTCTCATGTCAGGATTCCAACAAACACAAACTAACCGATTCTAAGAAGCCTTGCCGGCGCCACCCGCTCATGAACTCATTGCCCGGGCTTGCCCCCATGCTTGGCATTCTCGTCAGTCTCACAGAAGGGGACTAGTCTTGCTGGGACACTCTCCACACATGACATGAATGTCACGGGATAGCCAGCCGACCACGGAGACACATCCACGCCTAGGCACATCACAAACCAAGACAATTCCACCCTAGTCCCTCATTTGTACTGTAGCGTTCCCGCGCACCAAGGAAACCATCTACCACCAATGCGGAGCTAACCTTGTCCACCAAGGAAACCATCTACCGCCATTGAGGAGCTAACCTTGTCCGGTTCTGACTACACGTACTCACTCGAGAAAAAGGGGAAAACATCACCACATCACAAACGGCATCTTGCCGCAACAGATCTCTACGAATCCTTAAAGCTCGTATGCAACATCACCGAGTCGGACTAACGGTCGCGACTACGGCTTCACCCACCATGCCTAATCCACTAACGGAGCGGATCTATAATGAAAAACATGTCGGGGATGGACTCAATCGACCCGGTGGTTCCTCTTGAACCTTGGCGACCCAAAACCCCTCTCATTTGAGTGTTTGGTGCCTAAAACTAGAAAAGAAAAGATGCTAAAACGTGCATCCTAAAACCGAGAGGAGAAGTGTCGTTACCTTCCGACTCCTCTTCCTAGCCATGGAAGATTATCCGGATGAAAACCTTCGCAAAGATCTAGCCTCCACAGATCTGGACTCGGCTCGCGATTTGGAGCACTGAAACCTCTCCTACAGCCCAAACCCTCCTTCACCTTCTTCCTTGCTCTCCCTTCTCTCTAGAATTTTAGTAAGAGAAAGCTTGGAGAAGAATGAGGGTTTCCAACCCTATTCTCGGACTTAACTCCCCAAGAGCAGTCCTGGACCATCAGATCCCAAAATAAGGGAAAGAGCGGCCATGATCCGTCTGAAAAATAAAACTCCTGGGCCGAACACGGCTTGCTACACGGCCGTGTCCAAGGCCGTATCCCCCATTCGCCGTCAAAAACTGACGCACCTGGAACAACACACAAGCATCTGACACGCCCGTGTTCGACCCGACATGCCCGTGTTCAAACTGACACAGCTGTGTGGTCGGCCGTGTGCCTCCACCGACATAGCCCCGAAAACAACCCGAGAAGGACACGGCCTGGGACACGCCCGTGTCCCAAGCCGTGTTCAAAGTCTCGACACTCGTTCACTGCCTTTGTGTCGACACCGTGGAAAAACGTCGAGCGAAGTTCGTCGACCAAGCGGGACATGCCCTGTGACACGCCCGTGTCACAGGTCGTTTGCCCCTTTCTCGACACTCGACACTCGTCGAGTGAACTTCATCGAGAGAAGTTCGTCGACTGACTGACACGGCCTTGGACACGCCCATGTCCTAGGCCGTATGCCTTGTCTCGACACATCGTCGAGCGAAAATCGTCGACTCCCCGGACCGATCGTCAACACGGGCTCGACATGCCCGTGTCTCAGGCCGTGTGCCTTGTCTCGACACATCGTCGAGCGAAATTCGTCGAATTCTCGACCAAAACGTCGACTGGAGCCTGACACGCCCTGGGACACGCCCGTGTCTCAGGCCGTGTGCCCCCTGCTAGAAACCAAACTTGGCCAGAAAACGCTGGTCGACCCTCTCTCAAATTTTGGGGTGTTACAACTCTCCCCCCCCCCCCCCTTAAAAGAATTTCGTCCCGAAATTACAAAGCAAAGGAAACAACGCTTAAATGGTACCTAATTTGAAGAGATCTGGATACTCTTCTAGCATGGCTTGTTCTCGCTCCCAAGAGAACTCCTCACGACCGCAGTTGTCCCATTGGACTTTCACGAGTTTAACCTCTGTATTCTGCAACTGCCGAGTCTCTGAATCCTCTATAGCAATTGGAAGGACCCGCGTCCTCAAATCTTCCTCAATCGGCACCGATGCCGGCTCGATCACCACACTAGCCTCCACCAAGGCTTTCCTCAAGACGGAGACATGGAAGACGTCATGTAATCCACTCAGCTCCGCGGACAACGCCAACCGATAGGCTGCTTCTCTCACCCATTCAACAACTTCAAAAGGCCCCAAAAACCTTGGACTCAACTTCTTGAGTCGGCGAATCCATGAGACGCCTTTGAACGGCTTGATCTTCAAATAGACCCAATCACCTACCGCAAACTCCAACTTCCTGTGACGAGCATTAAAGTATTTTGCTTGCCGGTCTTGCGCCACCTTCATATGCTCTTGAATGGTCCGAACCAACTCAAAAGCGTCAACTACCACCTCCTTTCCCAAAATTTTGGTGTCTCCTGCCTCTGTCCAAGACATCGGTGTTCGACACCGTCTCCCATACAAAGCTTCGTATGGCGCCATTTTTATACTTGCTTGATAACTGTTATTGTACGCGAATTCCACCATGAAGAGGTGATCCTCCCACTTCTTTCTGAAGTCAAGAATGCACATTCTCAGCATATCCTCTATAGTACGGTTCGTTCTTTCGGTTTGCCCGTCCGTTTGAGGATAGAACGCCGTACTGAACTTTAGCTTCGTGCCCAAACTCTTCCGAACCAATCTCCAGTCCTTGGAAGTAAACCGTCCATCTCGATCGCTGACTATGCTCTTAGGAATCCCATGCAGTCGCACAATGTTGCAAACATACAACTCCACCAGCTTCTCCACGCTGTCCTCCTTCCGATTTGGGATGAAGTGGGCCACCTTGGTTAAGCGATCCACGATCACCCAAATAGCATCATTACCCTGCTGCGATCTAGGCAACCCATGTACAAAATTCATGGAGATGTCATCAAATTTCCACTCAGGGATTGGAAGGGGCTTCAGGAACCCGCCCGGCTTCTGACATTCGGCCTTCACCAAGGCGCAAGTTTGGCAACGATTCATATATAAAGCTACGTCCCGCTTCAGCCCCGGCCACCAAAAGGATTTCTTCATATCCAAGTACATCTTTGTACTGCCCGGGTGAATGGAGTACTTTGTGAAGTGAGCCTCAAACATCAACTCCTCATGGAGTTTGTCGAACCGCGGTATACAAACCCTTCCGTCCTTCCTCAGAATCCCATCAATCATCTCCCAGGCGCTGCTCTCGCCCTTTAGAGCCTCCAACACATATGGTTGAAACTCCACATCCAACCGAGTCGCTTCCCGAATGTGATCGGACAAGTCGTTCTGTATTTCAATCCAGTTCAACCGAGCCACGCTGGACTCGCCTCTCGCCACACATTCCAAACCAAGGGACTCCCATTCCCGTACCAACCGCTCATCATGAGCTTCGATCCAATTCCCTTGCCCCGAGTACTTTATACTCAAGGCATCTGCCACCACGTTGGCTTTACCTGACATATACTGAATCGCCACCTCGTAGTCTCCAAGAAACTCAACCCACCCGCGTTGCCGCATGTTCAAGTCCTTTTGATCCAAGAGATACTTCAGGCTTTTATGATCCGTGAAGATCTCCACCTTTGCACCATACACATAATGTTGCCAAATTTTCAACGCAAAAATTACCGCCGCCAACTCCAAGTCATGGATGGGGTAATTCCTCTCATGAGGCTTCAGCTGTCTAGACCCAAAAGCTATCACCTTGCCATGCTGCACCAAGACACAACCCAAACTGCATCCCGATGCGTCACTGAAGATCTGAAATCCCTTGGTCCCTTGCGGTAGACTTAGGATTGGAGTCATCATCAGTCTCTCCTTCAGTGCCTCAAATGCTTGACTGCACTCTTCAGTCCACACAAACTTATGATCTTTACGAGTGAGTGAGGTGAGGGGTAGAGCTATCCGCAAAAAGTTCTCCACGAATCTCCTATAATACCCGGCTAGTCCAAGAAAACTTCGGACTTCCGCCACGGTCCTCAAGACTGGCCAATCTCTGATGACATCCACTTTTGTTGGATCCACTGCCACCTCATCCCCACTAATCACGTGGCCAAAAAATGCACCTTCTCTAACCAGAACTCGCACTTTGAGAACTTTGCATACAATTGATTCTCCCTCAACACTTGCAAGACCACTCTCAAGTGGGTCTCATGCTCCACTTCCGATTTGGAATACACCAAGATGTCATCGATGAAGACAACCACAAAAGAATCCAAGTATTCCTGAAATACCCGGTTCATAAGGTCCATGAACACAGATGGCGTGTTCGTCAGCCCGAACGACATCACCGTAAACTCAATGTGTCCGTACCTCGTACCAAAAGCAGTCTTGGGTATGTCCTCATCCCGAATTCGCAACTGATAATAGCCTGACTTCAAGTCCAATTTTGATTACACCACCGACCCCACCAACTGGTCGAACAAGTCGTCTATCCGAGAAATCAGATACTTATTCTTAATGGTCAGTTTATTCAGCTCTCGATAGTCTATGCACAGGCGCATGCTACCGTCTTTCTTCTTTACAAACAATACCGGCGCGCTTCATGGTGAAGAACTGGGTATGATATACCCTTGCTCCAACAGTTCCTGTAACTGTACTTTGAGTTCCGCCAACTCTTTTGGTGCCATCCTAAATGGAGGACGTGACACCGGCCTAGCCTCCGGCACTAACTCGATCGAGAAATCGATCTCTCACCGAGGAGGCGCTCCAGGAAATTCATCCTGAAACACATCCTTGAACTCTGCCACTACAGGCACTTCCTCAATAGATAGGTGAGAGAGATGAACCTTCAATAATGCTACAAGTGCTACACCACCCTGGCTAACTGCCCGTATCAACTGCATGGCCGAAATCAGGGAATGGGCCACTCCACAAAGGCCCTCAAATTTGACTTCCGCCTGCCCTTTTCTCTTTAGGGTCACTACCTTAGATAGGCAATCAATACTGGTGCGCTGCTCTGCAAGCCAGTCCATGCCCAAAATGACATCGAACTCAACCAATAGTAAAATTGCTGCTACCAAAACAAAGTCAACTCTGTCCAGCTCCCAACAGATGCGCCCTTTGGCCCCGGTAGTCATGGATGACCCATTAGGCATGTGCACCTTCAAATCCGCGTCCGTCGAGAAAGACTCAACTCCTATTCTCCGGATGAAGCTCTCCGCAAGAAAGGAGTGCGATGCTCCCGTATCGAACAATACCCTAGCGGGGTATCTAGAAACTAATACGAAGCCTACAATATAGACATCACACATAAAAGTCTAACAGTATGAAGCACAAAATTTAAACTTAAATTTCCTCATACCTGTCACCACATCGGTTTGGCAGATCGCTTCCTGCTGTCCAAGGTTGTAGGCCCTTGGTTGCACCAGTTGGAACCGAGAAGCGCTTGACTCCGCCATCTTTCCTTTCTCTACGGCACTGGGGCCGGAGCGCACAGTCTGCTCCTGCCTTGCCTCTTGCTCCGCTCCTCCTTGAGGACAAACACGAGCTATGTGCCCCACCTTACCGCAGTTGTAGCATGTCGGCGGTCCCCTAAAGTGAGAACCTCCAGGCATCCACTTGCTCTTCTCACCGGATCTGGAAGTGTGAGGCTTTTTCCTCCACCTACTCCCTTCAGACTTTCCCTGAGATTGGGGAGGCTTCCCTTCCCCTTGCTTGGGAGTGAAACCCTTACGATGTTGGGTTCGCTCCAGATCACTTTCCAAAATCCTGGCAGCCTCAACTAGTTCATTGAAACTAGCTCTCTTCATGGAAATGAGGGGTTGCCTAAGATTCTCCCTCAACACCTGATAGAAGAGGTTATCCCTCTCCACATCATCTGTCATCGTCATTCCCGCGTAACGACCCAAACGGGTGAACTCCTGCACATACTCGTCCACCGTCTTGTCTCGCTGCATTAAGTGCAGAAACTGCCTCTGAAGGGCCAACCGTGTAGAAACTGGAATGTACCTCTTTAGAAACGCATCCCCAAATTCCTCCATCGACGGGGTGCGTCCAGGGAACTGGCGGCCGCTATGGCTCACCCACCACAACTTGGCGTCTCCTTCCAACATGAACGTCGCATACTCAGATTTCTTTTCTTCTGGCGTCTCTGCCGCCCTCAAAAGCTCTTGAATTCAAACCAACCAATCCTCCGCATCCGTTGGCGTACGAACTCCCTTGAACGACGGGGGATGGAAGCTCAGGAAATACTTCATGTGCCAGTCTCCATGTCCGACAACCACCCTTTCCTCCAAAGTCTCCACTCTCCTGGCTTCTCCGCCTGGCACGGCCGTCGCCGTGTTCGGTGTAGCAGGGGTTGCTACCTGAGCTACCGCTGCAGCTTGGGCTGCCACCATCGCTTCTGCAAGCATGCGGTAGAAGTCGGCCGGGTTTACACCCGTGCCCAAAAGACCTGAAGCAGTGACACTGCTCGCCGAGAGTTCTTCTCTTGCTCTCGACGTTCCCGCCTCGTTGCGTGCACTCTTCAAGAAAACAAGAAACAAGGAATCAGTCTCTAATCTCAAGACTTAAACATAAGGACACTCATGGTCCCGCGTTACTCTTATGTGGATAACTTCTCTACGCATTGACCTTGAATCTAACCTCCCTCTGATACCAAATTGTAACACCTCTCCTGTAATGACCGTATAATATGGGTCCGGTCGGGGCCCCACAACATACGGACGCCATAGTTTTAGTATTATAAGATGATATAACTACCCACACTCAAAACTCTTTGCACAACACAGCGGAAACACAAGCAAGACTAGAAGTTATCCACCACTACAAGAGCAATAAAACAATGGCCCTTAAGGCCTTACCACAAAAGAGAGTCCAAACTCAAATAATACAACAGTCATGAAAGTGCATAAGCACTCCTAGTCTACCTCGGCGTGCAAGCCGGACAACATGAGTCTCAAACATACAATGTCATATAAGTAGAGTTACAAAGGATGGGAACACTTCATGAGGCTTAGGCCTTTCTGGCCGGCGAGCTAGCTTCTGCTTGCGATCCTTGCCCTTTAAAAATTATTAGTAACGTGGGTCAGCAAAGGCTGACCTCAAACTGTGTAACCAACATATCTCCTCCCGGCCGCCCCTAACGGACCCCAAGGAACCCTCCAACCTGCAAGTCAGCACTTCGTATGCAATATATAAATATAAACAAGAAGTGCATTACGAACAAGCTTGGATGTCTCAAACAACATACACGTTCTCTACGGGTTGAGCATATAATATAAAAGGGGCCTCCTTATGCAACATGTATGCAGCCACCCGGGTTTCACCCAAGGCACCCTATAGCGTATGCATCTAGCACAACATCACATCAATTGGGTACTCATCGTTTCCCCATTGGCATAAAGCCACAAACAAAAGGGGTAACATAATCCCCCCCAACGGCACTCAAGCCGCCACAAGGAACTCTTGCTAAGGACCCACCCGCTCAAGGTCTTAGACCCGGGCTTCCTTGCAAACTCTGACGTCTCATGTCAGGATTCCAACAAACACAAACTGAGCGATTCTAAGAAGCCTTGCCGGACCCCACCCGCTCATGGCCTCATTGCCTGGGCTTGCCCCCATGCTTGGCATTCTCGTCAGTCTCACAGGAGGGGACTAGTCTCGCCGGGACACTCTCCACACATGACGTGAACGTCAGGGGATAGCCAGCCGACCACGGAGACACAGCCACGCCTTGACACATCACAAACCAAGACAATTCCACCCTAGTCCCTCATTTATACTGCAGCGTTCCCGCGCACCAAGGAAACCATCTACCACCAATGCGGAGCTAACCTTGTCCACCAAGGAAACCATCTACCGCCATTGAGGAGCTAACCTTGTCTGGTTCCGGCTACACGTACTCACTCGAGAAAAAGGGGAAAACATCACCACATCAAAAATGGCATCTTGTCGAAACGGATCTCTACGAATCCTTAAAGCTCGTATGCAACATCACCGAGTCGGACTAACGGTCGCGACTACGGCTTCACCCACCATGCCTAATCCACTAACGGAGCGGATCTCTAATACAAAACATGTCGGGGACGGACTCAATCGACCCGGAGGTTCCTCTTGAACCTTGGCGACCCAAAACCGCTCTCATTTGAGTGTTTGGTGCCCAAAACTAGAAAAGAAAAGATGCTAAAACGTGCATCCTAAAACCGAGAGGAGACGTGTCGTTACCTTCCGACTCCTCTTCCTAGCCATGGAAGATTATCCTGATGAAAACCTTCGCAAAGATATAGCCTCCACTGATCTGGACTCGGCTCGCGATTTGGAGCACCGAAACCTCTCATATAGCCCAAACCCTCCTTCACCTTCTTCCTTGCTCTCCCTTCTCTCTAGAATTTTAGTAAGAGAAAGCTTGGAGAAGAATGAAAGTTTCCAACCCTATTCTCGGACATAACTCCCCAAGAGCAGTCCTGGACCATCAGATCCCAAAATAAGGGAAAGAGCGGCCACGATCCGTCTGAAAAATAAAACGCCTGGGCCGAACACGGCTTGCGACACGGCCGTGTCCAAGGCTGTGTCCCCCATTCGCCGTCAAAAACCGACGCACCTGGAACAACACACGGGCATCCGACACGCCCGTGTTCCAACTGACACGACTGTGTGGTCGGCCGTGTGCCTCCACCGATACAGCCCCGAAAACAACTCGAGAAGGATACGGCCCGGGACACGCCCGTGTCCAAAGCCGTGTGCGAAGTCTCGACACTCGTCGACTGCCTTTGTGTCGACACCGCGGAAAAACGTCGAGCGAAGTTCATCGACCAAGCGGGACACGCCCTGTGACACGCCCGTGTCACAGGTCGTGTGCCCCTGTCTCGACACTCGACACTCATCGAGTGAACTTCGTCGAGAGAAGTTCGTCGACTGACTAACACGGCCTTGGACACGCCCGTGTCCTCAGCCGTGTGCCTTGTCTCGACACATCGTCGATCGAAAATCGTCGACTCCCCGGACCGATCGTCGATACGGGCTCGACATGCCCTGAGACACGCCCGTGTCTCAGGTCGTGTGCCTTGTCTCGACACATCGTCGAGCGAAATTCGTCGAACTCTCGACCAAAATGTCGACTGGAGCCTGACACGCCCTGGGACACGCCCGTGTCCCAGGCCGTGTGCCCCCTGCCAGAAACCAAACTTGGCCAGAAAACGTTGGTCGACCCTCTCTCAAATTTTGGGGTGTTACACGCGATCTCCCCGGACTGAGCCAAACATGGACTTGGTTTATACCCAACCAAGTCCACACCACTGGCCACAAGGGACAGTCCGCACTTACTGGCGGACACTGGATCCAGTCCTCCTTTCCCGACGAACTCCAGTATCAGTCCGCACTGGCTGGCGGTCTCCGCAGATTCCACTTGCCGCTGCACCAGAGCAATACCAAGGCAACTGCCAAACCGGCCTGCCGAGCTCCAGTTCTTCAGTCCGCTTCATGCCGGACTCCGCGGATAGAGTTTCTATCCGCCCGGTTACTTCCTGGGATCCAACTGCCTGCTGAGCACAAGCCGACCTGGCTAACCGCCACTGCTGTCCGCATAGTTCGTGCGAACAGACCGCCTAGGCCGCTACAAAGCAAACCGTCTGCAACATCCCTGCCGACTTAGCAGTCCTCCAACCCTGTCTGCATAGTCCGCGCGGATAGGTCCAAGTGCTCCATTCACCCACTTTCACTTCATAAATTTCAACATGCTGGAGGCTACATTGAAGATTGTGAAGCATCCATGGCCCGCCTACTTCCTGCCTTCACAAAAATGGTTCTCTCTCTTATAAACCGCAAGGCAAACTCCGTGGAGGACAACCTAGCTAAGAATGCTTGTCTTTTAGATTTTGAGTGGATTAAAGGTATGCCTCTAACCATGTCTTTAGCGCTGCTTTTGATGTGTGATGCTAATTTCCTGTAACTTTTATCTTATCGCTTAATATATATTAGGGTACGTCCAGGGTTTTGTTATTTATACCCCATAAACGGATATTTGTAACCCATAGATATTTGTACCCAAAGCTGATATTTGTACCCATATATGATAATCGTACCCAAACATGAGAATATGTTTTTGCATATATAATATCCAAAAAACATTTCCAAAATGTGCATAGTGTGTTCTTCTTTCATTCTCAATAGCATGAAATGGTTGTCATTTATAAATCCCATATGAATTGTCCTTTGACTCGCCGGTGGAGTTGAATGAAGCGGTAGAAAGGTGAATGATTGTTTACTTGAAAAATGAACAAATTGTATGTTGTAGCATGATGCAACAAGTAGACCCATGTCGGGCATTGACATTCATCTTTTAAGCGGGGCTGGCACCACCCAACAATCAAAAGATTTTAGTAATTCTAATCTCCTTGATGTTCCAAAAATTTCCGTGTATAATAATATTTTTTCATGAAGTTCTCCTGCAAGATCATGTCTCACTTGCATCCAATTATCACCCATATTTAGAGCGATGCTAATAACTCTAAATCCGCAATGCCCATCACCCATAACATCAACAACATCAAGGAGATGTGATTGCACACCCGGTGGCATTTGATTACACACAATTTCTAGAAAACCACTCAGTGTACTTCTACATTTCTTTGTCAACCTAGTTTTTTTAATCTTTAACGCATCTTGTTCTTCCCTCAAAACATGCTCGAAATGTGATGGGTCTGTTTTGGTGGATTTATAATCTTCAATGAACCTTTTCAAACTCCCCCTTGGGCGACCTCTTAATTTTGTAGGCAATGTAGGATCCTTTGTTTGGCTAGCATCCGGGTTGACGATTTCACGCAATTTTTGTTTAATTTCTCTTCTTTGGATATCACTTATACTAGAATATTTTTTCAATATTCCCTCCCATCATTCTCTATGTCCACTGATTCTTTTTGTTCTTCATTTATGTGTAAATCAGGCTTCTCATTCAATGTTAATTGTTTCCATTGTTTATGTACCATCCATAATGGTATTGCATTACACTCTTTCATGTAAGATACTAGTTCATGCGTGCAAGGTAATCCAAGTGTATACCTGTTCTTATGACTACACTACCCAAACTGAAAGACCACAGATTTTATGGACTCTTCTTCTTTTTTGATTATATCTAAAGCAGCCTTCATTTTCATTAGACATAAAGGCAAATGAACAGAAAAATGATTGGTTAGTCGATGTAACGCCAACTATTGAAAGTAATGGAAAACGATAGCGGTTGGTCTTATACGTGCAATCAACCATAAAAACATTTGAGAACATATTACTAAGACGAATAGCAGTTGGATGGGCAAAAAAAATACTTTCTAGTTGTAATGTACTCTCATTTACTTGAGTGAAACTGATGTAACCGGAAGCACTAATGCATTTGAACAAGTGTTGAATTGGAGTTCCACCTTCTAGTTATGTTCTATATAACTTAGCCTTCGCATTGTAGATTGTTATAATGGTTGTAGTATTATCTGGATTTCTCTTCTTTAACATGGCTAAAATTTTTCTTGTCTTACATCCAGCATCGTACATCTCCTCGACAATCTTGTGTCCATCGATATCAAGCCTACCGGCATATGGGTGTGCTTCAAGATGAACAAACTCATGATTGTGCACACCAAGTGTAACTTCAAGTTTACATTCATTGTTCTCATTTTTATGTCCTTTAAGTGCAAATTTACACTCACACCGCTTGGAACTTGATTTTCCGATATTTCTTTTAACATATCCTTTATTTTTCTGACTACCTGGAGGTAACCCACCTCTGTCACACCCCAAAATAACTCTGGGTGTTGCTCTGTCACTGAGCTTATCTGCCCTTGTTATAATTGTAATGCCCCAAAAATCGTAATCGAGCTGGTCGCGTCAAAAAGGGAATTTTTGGTGCCTGGTTAGGGGTACACGACCTAGGACACGGGCGTGTCCAAGGCCGTGTGGAGCCCTTTTATTGCCCGGCTGTGTCCAGAGAAGGACATGACAGAAAACACGGCGGAGTGACACGGGCGTGTCATCTGATACGGGCGTGTGCCTACCCGTGTCAGTACCCGTGCTCCCAAGAGTCTTGTCGGTTGGCGTGGCGGTTTTCTGTGACACGGTCCCAGGACACGGGCGTGTCCGATTCTAACACGGGCGTGTCGATTGAGACACGGGCATGTCTGAGCCCGTATGAGTCTCTGTGTTCGACGATCGTGCCTGGATCTAGGCACACGGCCTGGGACACGGCTGTGTGCCAAGCCGTGTTCGGCCAAGATTTGGGGATTTTTGTGCAGATCTGAGCCATCCATTTTCTTTAATTAAGATCTGACGGCCCAGATGAGTTCCTGCTCTATTAATGTCGGAAATAGAGGATCAATTCCTCATTTCTCTCTTAAGCACTCTCTTTCAAGGAAAAAGAGAGAGGAGGAAGAAGGAGGAGGATTCCGGCTGCCGGCGGAGCATCGGAGCACCGTTTAGAGAACCGAGAGCGGATCCGTGGAGGAAATCTCGTTGCGAAGACTTCTATCCGTGTAATTTTCCATGGCGCAAAAGCCTACCATAAGGGTAACGATTCACTACTTGAGCATGTGAAGCTCTCTTCCTTTTGCATAGGGAAACCCGCTCCCGCGAGTGTGCGGTGTTCCTTGGGGTTGACGGGAATAGTCCCACTTGTGTTGCATATAGAGTCCGGAATCAAAGTACGGACATAGGCATTGTGTGTGAAACCTACCAGGACATGTTGGTCTGGATCGGTGATGTTGCATTTGTTATGGTTTGCCGGAGAAGACTCCATGCTTTGGGTTTTCGGGTTTCTACGCGGTAGATTGCAGCATGAATCCTTGGGGATTAACTCCAAGGCGCACCCGAAAAACTGAGCGGAATCATTGTTCTGCTAACTTGGCGGTCTGGGAACCGGCCTTGAACATAACTGGGTTATGTGATTGTTTGAAATGTCAGGATCCGAGAGAAGCTTTGCTCGTGCGTACGTCTTAAGGTATACTACGCGTTGTGAGCAATGAGCAAGTGGAATCGGACCTGGGCTATGTGGTTCGGTGCGAGAGACCCGGAAAGGGGACTGGCCGTCGACATAGTCGGAAGCCTTAGACAGTGGTCAGAAAGGCTAAAATGTTCATGTTGTTGCCATCCCGGGGGTGGTGGTGAAGACGCTGAAGTGTCAGGATTCACCGATAATGTGTCCTGAGTGCACGGGGTGTTTGGTCGTGCGAGCCTACACCTGTGGAGAAGTATGTTTGTATTATACTGTTTAGCCGGGCTAATGAATTGCAGGGAAGGAGCACCGCCGTCCCGAGTTAGGGGCGGGGTCGTTATAAATTGCTCTGCATTGGCTGACTGTTGCTTTGTTTTCCACCGTGTGGTGGAATGTTGCTTGCAGGTGCTGCAGAGCCATGTACCAAATAGTGGGCTGGAGCCCATGTTGCTGAGCTGGCCCTTGAAGGCCCAAGTGAAAAGTTGTACATTATTTTGTCATGTGTGGCCGGCCTGCGCGCCGATGTATGGAAACATTACTTTATTAAGTGAACCTCTGTAACGTCATAAGGCCGTGTACCTTTCAGTGTATTTGTTTTCATTCCAGTTGTAGTGGTGGTGGACATTCATGTTTATTGGATACAATTATGGGTTCTTTCAACTGTTTAAAAGCTTCCGCTAGAATACTCTGTGTTAGGACGAGTAGTATTAATTGGATAGTTTGGTTATTAATACGTAACTCTTCTGACTGTCCGTGGTATATGGCGTCGGGTTCCAGCTGGACCTTTTGTTATATGCCATACGACAGATGGGGGTGTTACAATAGTAATGACAAACCCCAACTATTTGGCAACATTCCTAGCCCATTTAATCAAATCTTGTTTGCTTTGAAAACAAGCGGATGTGTGAAAGTGCATTCCAACGTCTTTGAAAATTTTTTCACTTTCAAAAGTGTTAACTCTTTTGAGCTCATGATTACTTAGGCTCCTAAAGATAATCATAACATGCATACTAATGATAATCATACCACTCATAAACATAAAAAACGTTAACTGATCTTTTGGGGCACCTTGCTTGTTCGGAGCGAAAAACCTCAACTGCCCTGAAATGAAATCCCAAATTATTAAGGGAAATAAAGCTTAATAAAGATCAATTCAAGTATAAACAGAAATATTCACACATAGTCAGATATCCAAAATAGTTGAGATTCTACATAGTTGAAATAAAGCTTAACAAAAAAATACTGAAAATCAAGCAAAAACACTAGAAATTTTGTTAGAGATATTCATATATAGTTGAGATTCTACATGTGTTTGCTTCTAATTCATAAAATTTAAGCTTTAAGTTGTGGATAATTGGATGAATATTTGGAATGGAAGATCAATTCAAGTATAAACAGAAGCAACCCAACTCATGTAAAGCATTTATGTTTTATCCACATGTACAACACAAGTATGAACAAAAATAACCCAACTCAAGCCACTATTTTATAAGCATTGATGAGTTCCACCTTTATTTATAGGAGAGAAGCCCCCCCCCCCATGATCTCCCCAAAAAATGGGTCATGGGTGGCCCACCCCCTCCATGAACTCTCATGAGGAGAAAATCATGGGGTGGTGCCCGCCACTCACCCCATAAAGGAAAACCGCCAATCGGGTGGCCTAACCGTCGTCGGTGACCGGCCTCCCGCCGGCCTCGCCGGGAGGGCGGTCGCGGTCGGCCGCCTGGTAGTGTAACACCCCCTATCCGTCGCATAGCATATAGCAGTAGGTCCGGCCGGGGCCCGACGCCATATACCACAGACAGACCGGGTGGTTACTTATGGAAACCATCCAACCAATCTCAACGTCCTATACAGAGCATTCTAGCGGAAGCAGTCTATAAAAGTTGCAAAACAAGAACCCAGCAATAAGCATGAATGTCCACTAACATGATAATAGGAATGTTATTACAAAATACTCAAAAGTCGGCCTTAAGGCCTTACAAAATGTTTCACTTGTCTTTTACATGGTTTACAAACCTCGGCTCGCAGGCCGGCCATACATGAATAAAACATAAAACATTTCCACTTGGGCCTTCGAGGGCCAGCTTCGCAAAAAGGGCTTTAGCCCGCTATTGACCGCTTGGTCCAGCTGCACCTGCAAGCAAACAAACCACCGCACGGTGGCAAACAAAGCAACGGTCAGCAATGCTGACCAAATTATAACGATCCCGCCCCCAACTCGGGGCGGCGATGCTCCTTCCCTGCATTTCATTAGCACAAGCGAGCAAAGCATATAACCATAGCCATTTCAACACAGACGTTGGCTCGTACGGCCACACGTCCCGTGCACTCAGGGCACATTCTCGGTGAACCGGTCGATGTTACGTCAATTGAAGCCATTAACATTCCGGACTCACCACCGCCACTTATACGGCCATTCCTATGAGCAATTCGTCTTCATGGTATTGGTCACGTCAATTTAAGCCATCGACCACCGAAGACCCCTATTTATGCCAACGGCGAGTGCCATGTACCTTTAGGTCTCTCTAACCCGAACGACATAAAGCGGGTACGGCTCCATCTAACCCGTGCTCACATCGCAACGGCAATTTAAGCCATATGCGCGGGTCAAACTTTCACCGAGTCCCATTCTATCACAAGTCACATAACCCCGTTATGTTCAAGTTGGCTCTCAGGCCACCAAGTTGGCAAGACCTCGTGTCCGCCCAGTTTTCCGGGTGCACCTTTGGGTTAGTCCCCAAGGCTCCCTGCTGCAATCTACCGCGTAGAAAACCCGAAGAACACCAAATAGCACGGAGTCTTCTCCGGCCTTATGCAATGCAACATCACCGATCCGAACTACATGTCCGGGTAGGCTTCAACCAAAATGCCTATGTCCGTTCTCGCATACGGACGCTAAACAACGGGGACTTTACATATCTACCCGAAGGAACGCCTCCAACTCTTCGCCAACTCGCGAGAGAGGGCTTCCTATGCTAAGAAAGAGAGCTATCATGCTCAAAAGTGAGGATCGTTACCCTTGCGTTCCTCTTCGGCGCCATCGAAAAGTAATCGGATGGAATTGACCGCACTAGCGTTGCCTCCGCGGATCCGGAGTCGGCTTGCGATTCGGAGCTCCGAAGCTCCTCCAATGGCGGATCTAGCTCCTCTTCTTCTTGCCTTAGCTCTTCTTTCTCCAAGGGTTTGGAGAGAGAACAAGTGGAAAAAGTGAGGGTTTTCTAAGTCAAAACCCGGGTATATCCCTTCAGGAACAACCCCCAGCCGTTGGATCTTCAGTCAAAGAAATGAACGGCTTCGATTCGGGACTGAAATGCCCAATCTGGGCCGAACACGGCCTGGCACACGCCCGTGTCCAGGGCCGTGTGCCTCATTCGCCGTCAAAATCGAATCACCTGGAACCTCACACGGGTCTCGAACACGCCCGTGTTCGAGCTGACACGCCCGTGTTCCACCTGACACGGCCGTGTAGCTGGCCGTGTACCCCATGATTTTCTCCCGTTTTCAACCCGAGCACTGCACGGGTTCTAGGACACGCCCGTGTCCTTGCCCGTGTCACCTTGACACGCCTGGGCTCCAGGCCGTGTACAAGGTCTCGGCACTTCGCGGCTAAGTGTCGACACGGGTCGACACGCCCTGCGACACGCCCGTGTCGCAGGCCGTGTGCCATGTCTCGACACACTGTCGACACCAAAGTGTCGACTTCGCGGGACGAGTGTCGACACGGGTTGACACGCCCTGCGACACGCCCGTGTCGCAGGCCGTGTGCCGTGTCTCGACACAACGTCGAAGCACTGTGTCGACTTCACGGCTAAGTGTCGACACGGGTCGACACGCCCTGCGACACGCCCGTGTCGCAGGCCGTGTGCCCAGTCTCGACACAATGTCGAGACCAAAGTGTCGACTTCACGCCTTAGTGTCGACACAGGCTTGACACGCCCTGGGACACGCCCGTGTCCCAGGCCGTGTGCCTGCAGCCAGAACTCAAACTGGCCCAAATTATTCCCCTCTGCTCCTTTGAGTTTCGGGGCGTTACAACTCTACCCCTCTTAAAAGAATTTCGCCCACGAAATTACATAAAGGGAAAAACATGTACAAACTTAAATTTGTACCTGAGCGGAACAACTCCGGATATTCGTCAAGCATCGTCTGCTCTCGCTCCCAAGAGAGCTCCTCACGACCGCAATTGTCCCACCGGACTTTGACCATCCTGATCTCTTTATTGCGTAGCCGCTTGACCTCCGAGTCCTCAATCCGCACGGGCTTGACTTTAGTCGTTAGTCCACTATCCACCGGCACTTGATTGGCCGCGATCACTTGCGTAGGCTCTTGCACCGCCTTCCGAAGCACCGAAATATGGAATACATCATGTAATCCACTTAGCTCCACAGAAAGCTTCAGCCGATAGGCCGCTTCTCCTACTCGCTCCAGAACCTCGAACGGTCCAAGGTACCTCGGGCTTAGCTTTTTCAATCGCCGCACCCGCGAGACACCCTTGAACGGCTTGATCTTCAAGTATACATAATCGCCCACAGCGAACTCCACGTTCCTGTGCTTGGCATTATAGTACTTTGCTTGTCGGTCCTGAGCGATAAGCAACCTCTCCCGAATGGTTCTCACCAACGAAGTAGCATCCTCCACTTCCGATCGCTTATACAACTTCGACTCGCCCGTTTCTAACCAAGACAACGGCGTGCGACATCGTCTACCATAAAGGGCCTCGAAAGGCGCCATCTGAATACTTGCTTGGTAGCTATTGTTGTATGCGAACTCCACCAAATAAAGGTGGTCCTCCCATTGCTTTCCAAAGTCCAAGACACACATGCGAAGCATGTCTTCCATGGTTCTATTGACCCTCTCGGTCTGCCCATCCGTTTGCGGATGGAAGGCTGTGCTAAACTTCAGCTTTGTTCCCAACATTTGCTGCACCAGCCTCCAATCATTGGACGTGAACCGCCCATCACGGTCACTCACGATGCTGCGGGGCACACCATGAAGCCGTACTATATTATCCACATAAAGCTTCGCCAGCTTCTCCACCGGATCATCCTTCCTATGCGGAATAAAATGCGACACCTTTGTTAATCGATCGACCACCACCCAAATGGCGTCGTTCCCCTTCTGCGACCTTGGCAAACCATGCACAAAGTCCATAGAGATGTCGTCGAATTTCCACTCCGGAATAGGCAAGGACTTAAGAAATCCTCCCGGCTTTTGGCATTCCGCCTTTACCAAGGCGCAAGTTTGGCACTTCGCTACATATAGCGCCACATCCTTTTTCAAACCCGGCCACCAAAATAGCTTCTTAACATCACGGTACATCTTCGTGCTCCCCGGGTGAATCGAGTACTTGGTATGGTGCGCCTCGTACAACAACTCCGCCCGTAAACTGCCCACACTTGGGACGCACAAACGACCGTCTTTCCACAACAATCCGTCCTCCACAACGAATTGGGAATTTGACCCATCCAGAGCCTCTATCATGAACTGCTTCATATGAGCATCCATATCCAAAGCCTGCCGAATCCGATCAGCCAGGTCATATTGGACTTCAGTCCAATTCAGCACTGCTTCAGCACTAGATTGTCTATCCACACAAACAATCTCCAACGCCTCCAGCTCCTGCACCAACCGCTCATCATGCACTGATAGCCAATTCGCTTGAGCTGGGGCTCGGCGACTCAACGCGTCCGCAACCGCATTCCCTTTGCCAGGCACGTAGTGGATCTTGAAAGTATAGTCCCCCAGGAACTCCATCCACCTACGCTGCCGCATATTCAGATCTTTCTGATCAATCAAATACTTTAGGCTCTTGTGATCGGTGTAGATATCAATCTTCACACCGTACAAATAGTGTCTCCACAGCTTCAAGGCAAAAATCACGGCCGCCAACTCCAAGTCGTGGACCGGATAATTCCTCTCGTGCACTTTTAGCTGTCTCGAGCCATAAGCTATCACGCTGCCGTGCTGCAGTAGCACGCAACCCAAACCACTGCCCGAAGCATCGCTATATATCTCATAGCCTTCGGTTCCACATGGCGAACTCAACACAGGCGCCGTGGTCAACCGACACTTCAATTCCTCAAAAGCTCGCGCGCACTCCGGCGTCCAAACGAACTTATGCTCCTTCCTCGTCAAAGTAGTGAGAGGTAGCGCTATCCGCGAGAAGTTCTCTACGAAGCGCCTATAATAACCGGCAAGCCCCAAAAAGCTCCGGACTTCTGCTACCGTAGCAAGCTCAGGCCACTCCCGTATCGCAACAATCTTCGCCGGATCCACCGCAATACCCTCTCCACTCACTATATGCCCAAGGAACGCCACTGAGGATAGCCAAAACTCGCACTTCGAGAACTTGGCATACAACTGGTTTCTCCTGAGTGTCTCCAACACCAAATGGAGATGCTTGAAGTGATCCTCCTCACTTTGCGAGTACACCAAAATATCGTCGATGAAGACGATCACAAAATGGTCCAAGTACTCCCTGAACGTCCTGTTCATCAAATCCATAAATACTGACGGCGCATTAGTCAGCCCAAACGGCATGACCGTAAACTCATAATGCCCGTATCTCGTACTAAACGCTGTCTTCGGGATATCACTCTCCCTTATCCGCAGCTGATAGTATCCAGACTTGAGATCTAACTTCGAGTACACCGTCGACCCGACTAACTGATCAAAGAGATCATCAATCCGGGGGATCGGATACTTGTTCTTCTCAGTCAGCTTATTTAGCTCCCGATAATCAATACATAATCTCAAGCTTCCGTCCTTCTTCTTAACAAAGAGGACCGGTGCGCTCCAAGGCGAAGAACTCGGGCGCACATACCCTTGCTCCAACAACTCTTGTAGTTGAACTTTCAGCTCCGCCATTTCCTTAGGCGCTAGCCGATACGGAGATCGTGACACAGGCTTTGCACCTGGCACTAGCTCGATCGTAAAATCGATCTCCCGCTGAGGCGGGGCTCCAGGAAGATCTGCGGGGAACACATCAGGGTATTCCGATACCACTGAAATACAATCCATCGCGGGCTTCGGCTTTGCAACCTCCACTAGTGTAAAGAACAGTTCTGCTCCAGCACGAACCGCCTTCACCACCTGAAGAGCAGACATCAACGTCTTGCTCGACCCCTTTAAGCCCGTAAACGTCGTCTCACGACTTGCTCCCAGCTTTACTTCCTTGCTACCGCAATCTATATGGGCCTGCTGCTCCGAGAGCCAGTCCATGCCAAATATGACGTCGAACTCCGCCAACGGAAGTAAAGACGCCTGCAGGTCGAACTCCTGCTCCCCAATACGAACTTTAACGTCGCAGATCCTAACCGCTCGCATCGAACACCCATTGGGCAACAACACATCCAACTTATCCTTCGCCATCGAAGAAGGGACTCCGATGCGTGATATAAATCCTTCGGACAAGAAGGAGTGTGAAGCTCCCGTATCAAAGAGTGCTCGTGCCGGGTTTTCACAAATCAACACAAATCCTAACAAGCAGTGGTAAGGTAACATATACATAACAAGCATATAAAGGAATTGACTTGCTATAAATTAAACCGTACCTGTCACCACGTCAGCTTGTTTAATGGCCTCCTGTTGGCCAAGATTGTAAACCCTGGGTTGGGCCGGAGCATAGTGGGATGCGGTCGATTCCACCGCCTTTCCCTTCTCTTCATAAGTGGCTCCCGGCCTCCTCTCGGACTTAGGACGTCCGCTCCAACAATCACGGGCGAAATGCCCCGTCTTGCCACAAGTAAAGCACGCGCCCGGGGTCCGACTCGTAGTCGCCCCAGAAGCGCCAGAAGGAGCTGGACCCGAAGTCCTATGCTTCTTGAAAGACTTCCGATAGCCGGACTTTGAGGTAGTCGGCACTTTAAACTCAGATTTTCTATCAACCAAGCCTTTCTTCGCCTGCACGTTCTTCATGTCCTTCTCCAAGGACCGGGCAGTATTGACCAAGGTTAAGAAACCCTGCGTCATCGGCCCCGACAGTAATAGTCTCAGCTCATCCCTCAAGCCTTCATAAAAACGATTAGTCTTGCGCTCCTCATCCATGATGGTAGAGCTCGCATAACGACTCAACCGCGTAAACTCGTGGAGATATTCATCCACGCTCCTCTCACCCTGTACCAACCTCAGGAACTCATTCTCCATTGAAATCCTCTGAGTAGAAGGGAGGTATCTTGCTAAGAACAATTCCGAGAACTCTTCCATCGGAACGTCTATCAGTTGTCTACCTCGCAGATGATGCAGCTCCAAACCTTCCCACCACATCCTCGCTTCACCGTCCAGCAGGAACGTAGCAATGGTGGTCATCTGCCACTCCTCCGTCTCCGTCGCTGTCATGACTCTCTTCACCCTAGAGAGCCAGTCTTCAGCCTGAGATGGGGTTCCCAACCCCGAGAATAACGGAGGGTTAAAGCTCATTACATGCTTCAACTGCCTCTCAGTCGCCCTCCTTGGCACTATTGGTTCTACAACCACTTGCTCCATCCTCCTCGGCTCAGCCTCTTGAAGAGGTACTTGCTCCATCACAGGAGCGGGCTGCTGCGCTTGCCTCCCAGGCTGCGCATTGATCACGGCCAACACCGCTTCAGCCACCAATCTTATATTTTCAGCCGACAAAGGTGTTGCGGGAGCAACTTCTGGTGCACTACTAGCCTCAGAACCTCGGCGTTCTGACGGCCCAACACCACTTCGGGTCACCTATAGTGGTACAAAACACCGTTAAGCGACCAAATAACATTGCAAACAGCAATTATAGGAACACGCAGGTTCCTCAAACACGAGTATTTTCATTCCTAAGTGGACATTCATGGGTTCTTTTTACTGTTATAACGATGACGCACACAATGTGCTCACCACCCCTTAAAAAGAATTCGCCCACGAATTCACTTTAAGCCCGACCAAAACCAGTAGTCTGATACCAAATTGTAACACCCCCTATCCGTCGCATAGCATATAGCAGTAGGTCCGGCCGGGCCCGACGCCATATACCACAGACAGACCGGGTGGTTACTTATGGAAACCATCCAACCAATCTCAACGTCCTACACAGAGCATTCTAGCGGAAGCAGTCTATAAAAGTTGCAAAACAAGAACCCAGCAATAAGCATGAATGTCCACTAACATGATAATAGGAATGTTATTACAAAATACTCAAAAGTCGGCCTTAAGGCCTTACAAAATGTTTCACTTGTCTTTTACATGGTTTACAAACCTCGGCTCGCAGGCCGGCCATACATGAATAAAACATAAAACATTTCCACTTGGGCCTTCGAGGGCCAGCTTCGCAAAAAGGGCTTTAGCCCGCTATTGACCGCTTGGTCCAGCTGCACCTGCAAGCAAACAAACCACCGCACGGTGGCAAACAAAGCAACGGTCAGCAATGCTGACCAAATTATAACGATCCCGCCCCCAACTCGGGGCGGCGATGCTCCTTCCCTGCATTTCATTAGCACAAGCGAGCAAAGCATATAACCATAGCCATTTCATCACAGACGTTGGCTCGTACGGCCACACGTCCCGTGCACTCAGGGCACATTCTCGGTGAACCGGTCGATGTTACGTCAATTGAAGCCATTAACATTCCGGACTCACCACCGCCACTTATACGGCCATTCCTATGAGCAATTCGTCTTCATGGTATTGGTCACGTCAATTTAAGCCATCGACCACCGAAGACCCCTATTTATGCCAACGGCGAGTGCCATGTACCTTTAGGTCTCTCTAACCCGAACGACATAAAGCGGGTACGGCTCCATCTAACCCGTGCTCACATCGCAACGGCAATTTAAGCCATATGCGCGGGTCAAACTTTCACCGAGTCCCATTCTATCACAAGTCACATAACCCCGTTATGTTCAAGTTGGCTCTCAGGCCACCAAGTTGGCAAGACCTCGTGTCCGCCCAGTTTTCCGGGTGCACCTTTGGGTTAGTCCCCAAGGCTCCCTGCTGCAATCTACCGCGTAGAAAACCCGAAGAACACCAAATAGCACGGAGTCTTCTCCGGCCTTATGCAATGCAACATCACCGATCCGAACTACATGTCCGGGTAGGCTTCAACCAAAATGCCTATGTCCGTTCTCGCATACGGACGCTAAACAACGGGGACTTTACATATCTACCCGAAGGAACGCCTCCAACTCTTCGCCAACTCGCGAGAGAGGGCTTCCTATGCTAAGAAAGAGAGCTATCATGCTCAAAAGTGAGGATCGTTACCCTTGCGTTCCTCTTCGGCGCCATCGAAAAGTAATCGGATGGAATTGACCGCACTAGCGTTGCCTCCGCGGATCCGGAGTCGGCTTGCGATTCGGAGCTCCGAAGCTCCTCCAATGGCGGATCTAGCTCCTCTTCTTCTTGCCTTAGCTCTTCTTTCTCCAAGGGTTTGGAGAGAGAACAAGTGGAAAAAGTGAGGGTTTTCTAAGTCAAAACCCGGGTATATCCCTTCAGGAACAACCCCCAGCCGTTGGATCTTCAGTCAAAGAAATGAACGGCTTCGATTCGGGACTGAAATGCCCAATCTGGGCCGAACACGGCCTGGCACACGCCCGTGTCCAGGGCCGTGTGCCTCATTCGCCGTCAAAATCGAATCACCTGGAACCTCACACGGGTCTCGAACACGCCCGTGTTCGAGCTGACACGCCCGTGTTCCACCTGACACGGCCGTGTAGCTGGCCGTGTACCCCATGATTTTCTCCCGTTTTCAACCCGAGCACTGCACGGGTTCTAGGACACGCCCGTGTCCTTGCCCGTGTCACCTTGACACGCCTGGGCTCCAGGCCGTGTACAAGGTCTCGGCACTTCGCGGCTAAGTGTCGACACGGGTCGACACGCCCTGCGACACGCCCGTGTCGCAGGCCGTGTGCCATGTCTCGACATACTGTCGACACCAAAGTGTCGACTTCGCGGGACGAGTGTCGACACGGGTTGACACGCCCTGCGACACGCCCGTGTCGCAGGCCGTGTGCCGTGTCTCGACACAACGTCGAAGCACTGTGTCGACTTCACGGCTAAGTGTCGACACGGGTCGACACGCCCTGCGACACGCCCGTGTCGCAGGCCGTGTGCCCAGTCTCGACACAATGTCGAGACCAAAGTGTCGACTTCACGCCTTAGTGTCGACACAGGCTTGACACGCCCTGGGACACGCCCGTGTCCCAGGCCGTGTGCCTGCAGCCAGAACTCAAACTAGCCCAAATTATTCCCCTCTGCTCCTTTGAGTTTCGGGGCGTTACAGGTAGCCGGCGGCCCGGCTATGGCAGGCCGCCGACCAAGCTGCCGGCCTAGCCACGGCGGACCGCCGGCCTGGCCATGGCCGTCCCTCGGCAAGCCACCGTGGCCGGCCGTCCGCTCCCGCGGCCGGCCGCCGGCCGCCGCCACTACCGTGGCGGCCCACCGCCGTGGGCGATTTTCCCTCCGTCCGATCGGGGGAGGCTCTCCTTGCCATCCGATCAAGAGGGTAACCACCCACTAACCCACCACTTTAGTGGTGGGGCCCGCCATGACCCTCCCCTAGATGTTATAAAAGGACCCTAGAGGGTCTTCATTCTTCACCTTTTGGATGCCCGAAGCTTTCTTCTTCTTCTTCAGGTGAGAGCTCTCCTGCCTCCTCCCCCGGCGTCGGCATCGAGTCGCCGTGAACCACCAACGACCGCCCACTGCCACTAGCGTTCCACCACCGCGTAGCCAGCAGGAAAACGCCCAAGTCCCCGCAAGAGCCAAAGGAGGAAGGTGATCGCAACCAGCAAGGGAACGTAACCAGAAGAGCCAGAGCACCGGGACCGTCCCGCGCATTCCAACGTCCAAGCTACTCCCGCGGCGCAGCCTGTTGCCCGTCAGGAGTCGTAGTCTCTCTCTCCCCAAGCTGTAACGGGAGCGACATGTCGCCCTGATTTTCCAACACAATGTAAACACCGAAATCTAATGGAATTTGATCGGCACAGACCCGGTCACGTGATTTTTTACCCATTTAAGGGGGTTTTTCACGTCATCACATCTTGTGTCAACTTTCTAATCTCATTGTCTGTGTGCGCGCTTGACCGCCTCGTGAGCTAAGACAGTTCGAACAAATCCGGCCCGACCGGGGCATCAAGTTAGTCCGCAACAAGCATAAAACAAAGTAAGCCATAAAACCATTTTTATTGATAAACTTCAAAATGCACTTGGAAGTTGAAATGCTTTCAAAATGGTGTGATGCCTAATGTTCAGGAGAATAGATTACAAAAATGGACACTAGGGCTCTATTTGGTTCGGCGTTTCGTTGCTCCGTTTGGGGCAAAAGCCGCCGGAAGACGGGTAAACAAATGAACCTCCGGCGGCGTTTGCTCAGTTTCCACCCGCCCGCCTTGAGAAACGCCCCAAAAAGCTCCGTTTGGAGCAGCCACCTTCCCCCTCCGTTTCAAAAACTCCGTTTCCACCCGCCGCATCGACCCGCCACCGCCGAACCAAATGAAGCCTAGGTAAGAAGTATTAATACTATCTATTCACATCAAGTTAATCTCCGAAAACACTGTTTGAGAAGATTCAAGAAATAGTTACTGATATGGGTTTCCAAGTCCAATATGGCAACAAAAAGGTTAATATTTATCATATGTCCAGGAACTTAATTTGATGGTCTAGCGAAAAAAAAAGAATATCGCATATGTATTCCATAAAATGGCTGCTGCAGCAACTGAAGGTCATGCTACAAACTAGAGGCTCTACAAGTCCTAGGAATTCAGGCTCCCTTTCTGTAGCTGCCGAGGTGAAATGTTTTTTTAACACCTTCTCTGAGTGAATTTATACATTTATGGCAGCACATATTAATCACTTTCATATTAGTTCATGTGGAGAATTAGTCTAGCATAAGAGAGTTCGGCTTCACACATATAAGAGCATAGAATGAGAAAGGGAATTACCTCCTCCTTAACAACTTAGTTCATGGCGAGAGAAGGAATACACCATGAATTGCTGAAATGAACAAAAACCTGGGACAACATGCCAGGAATTAAACGATAAATTAGAAGCCGGCGCAGTTCCTAAAACCCTAATCATTGAGCGAGGGAGAAGGAGAAACCTGCGAGGGAGGAAGGAGGCGTGCCGCGGAAATGAAGAGGGAAACCTGCGAGGGAGGAAGGAGGCGAGCCTAGGAAGGATGCGAGCTGCGGAAATGAAGAGGGAAACCTGCGACGGTCTGGGAAGAACACCACGGGGAGCGTGCGAGCGACGGAGGAACGCGGGGTATGCGGGAAAATGCGATTAGGGTTCGGCGAGTTGGGGTATAAATATCATTTTCTGGTTTAAAAAACACTCAAAATTTTGCATATTTTGGGCGTGAAATATCCAAAATGAATGTATAACAATACCCAATTCAAGGAAACACCAGCCCTTTGCCTTTGCCGGGTACCGTTTGCTCTAAACGGAAGGGCAAAAGGGCCAAACAAACTTCCAGCGTCTCCAGCCGTTTTTTTTCTTCTCCAACCGTGTTCGACCGCACCTCCAGTACCCCCAGCACTTCTGCGGCCGCCCAGCAGCTCGTCTCCCCTTCGTCGGCTACCGACGATTCAAGCCGGTTCCTCCCCTTCTCTCAGTGAGCCCTCCGGCTTCCCGCGCCTCCTGCCGGCTCCTCGTATTCTCCAACTGTCTCCAGCCGCACATCCAGCGGTTTCCGCCGTCATTTCTCCTCCCAACTCCGCACCTCCAGCGATTGGGTGCGATTTTTAAGTTTCAACCCTAGTTTTCTCCCCCGGCGACAATTCTTGCATCCCTCTCACCGCGGTTCTCACTTTCTCTGACTTCCAACTTGATTCCGGTCACTATCTGTTACGCTTCACTATCTCTACTCCAGTCTCAGACCCTTCAGAAAAATGAGAAAATCGGCTGTTCTCTTATTCCGACCTCTCAGATCGAGACCGTTTTCCACGAAGGAGGCATATGGTTCTGATAACAATGTTGCCTCCGTTCTCTTTGAGCGGCTACCCGTTGTTATTCCCAAGATCGACCCCATCGTTTATGCTTTCCATGAATTCTCGTAACAATCTCTCTTTCGTACCTATTTGTTTCATATTCGTATGATATTTGATAATCAATAATTTGTTCTTTTCCATTCATGCAGTCTTCGATGGGGGCAGCAGTACCGGAGGAGATACCCGGATGAGATATTGGGGAAAGGAGCAGCAAGGTAACTTGTAAAAATTTTTAGAGGTTTTTTGTGTTTCATGAGCCAGAGTAGCATTATCAGGCATTTACACTTTTTTTAATGTTTTACTAATATAGTTACTCTCATTTATTTAGTATTCAAAGTGATGCTAGGCTAATTTAACCATTTAAGGGAATTAACTCGCTAAGAAATCCTTTGTTAACCATTCTTTTGTTTCCCTCCACACAAGTACTTTTATGCGTTTTAAGGGTTTCCTTTCCTATACATGCTATGTTATTTTTGGGTTCGCGGCAATGCATCCATTGTATTTTGATTTGATGCATTCATATGTAATAAATCTAGAGTGCTTGATACGTATTGATACGTTTCTTGTCATGTAGTGTCTTGTTCTTTAGTGGAGCCTCCATCTAGTTCCTTAGGTGAGTTATCTTTTATCTTTGGAGTTTGTCTTTTGGACTCTCTTTGGAGAGGAGAGTGATTTGGAGGACCCAATCTCTGGGTGCTTGGCAAAAGCTTGTCTCTCAATTGCATCTTTAATTTCATAAAATACATGTTCACATTCTTCGTTTTAGATTTTGATACGGCTAGTCCGTATCAATTGGTTCGACCTGACGCTCTTTTAGGGTTTCTGTCGAAACCATAATTGGATATTGTTGAAGCCAGGAAAAATCCTAATCTCAGAATTCGGACCAAAACCGCCTAAGGTTACCTGCTCAGAAGCTAGATCAGACGACTAGGGTGGCTAGGATGAAGAATTAGGTCAAACAGGACCCCAAATCCCCAAATGTTGCGGCAGGAAGGTCCCACCACGTACCCGGATGCTCGAAAGGAGCAACCCCTTCTCAACCAAAAATGGCCGAACTGGGTACGAGGGAAGCTAGGTGGCAAAGTCGCTCGGTCGCGAGTTGCTCTCTAAGGAAAAGAAATCCAAAGGCTCAACTAGTATCTCGAAGATGAAGCACGCGAGTACCCTGCCGAGTATTTCAAGTGTCTCGCCTCGTACCCCTGTGGTCCTATTTATAGGCAAAACCGAGGAGGGGGGGGGGGGTCGTATTTATACCCCACCCCCTGGCGACTCAGCGACTTGCAGGGGAACTCGCACGGGCTGGGCGAGTATCTCGTCTAGTCGCCTACCCGGCGAGTATGCGAGAGGAGCTCGCCTATACTCTCCCAGGCCTTCCACGATCTTGTATGCTGTCTTTGACTCCTGTCTTGACTTGTTGACCTTGAATTTTGTTGACCTGGCTGTGGTAGGGTCTATCCTCGACGAATACGAGTTGTGCACAATCCCCGCTCTTTTCGAGCGACATAGTAACTCGAAAAGAAACATCCAACACTTATTCGGCGAGCTGCTGCGCCGAGTATCCGGGTTGCTCGCGTCTGGTAACTGCCTGCCGATCTCTATAAATAGGGGGGCCTGGTTTCTCAGCCGGATTTTCAGAGCTCGCGCATAATGTCGGATGCCGAGAAATTTCTCCATGACAGCATCGCCGCGCTAACTGGTGCTCTCGGCGTTGCTAAGCCAAAGAGGCCGCGCGAGGAAGACGCCGTCGCTGACTTACCCCCCCTACGAAGAAGAAAACTAAGAAGCCCAAGAAGCCCGCCCCTGCCGCGGTTGTCTCGCTACGATTTACTTCGCAAGTCGCTGCTTCGACTAGTGACCCCGCGCGCTCTGCTATTACGCAGCAGTTGCTCAGCAACCTGGGGCTTGACGACATCCCCAACGTCGTCTCCCCTGACGGGAGCCTCCTCGGCTCGCTTAACATCCCGGGACTCGGTTTCACCCTGGCCCCGAAAATCTCCTCCACCCCGGCGCCGCGGCAAGTCGAAGTCGTCAGCCTGTCAGGTCGCCATGTTGCCAAGATACTTTTTCCTACATAGGTGGTCGTTGCTACTTCTTGCTGACTTTACTTTGATACTCGCAGATTCCCCACCGGGGGGTGCTGGCGCTGTTCTGAATGTCGTCCCGCTGAGCTCCGCGCCGCTGGTCGCCCTTCCTGCCGGGAGACTAGTCAGGACCGCGCACATTGTCCGGATCCTTGTCGGCGCCAAGAGGATACCTGAGTCCTTGGTTCATGCGACAAGCAAGGAACCGTCGGTGAAGGGTCTGCCGCCAAAGAAAGCGGTGCCGGCGGGCAAGGATCCGTTGCCGAGGGATCCTCTGCCAAAGAAGGTTCCGCCGGTGAGCAAGGATCTTCCGGCGAGTAAGACCCCTCCCGTCCTCGTGCGAGATACTGCGTTGCCCGCGGTGAGTTCTGCGCTGCCCGTGGCGAGTTCTGCACTTCCCGCGGCGAGCTCTGTGCTACCCCTGCCGCCGCCTCTTCCGAATGTCGCATCCATCCCGTCGGTAACTGCATCTTTGCCGCCGCCGCCGCCTCTTGTCGCGCCCTCCCAAGTTGCCAAGATGCGCCTTCCTCCGCCTCCTCCACTGAATAACCCACAACAACCGGCGAGTTCGTTGCTGCCCCTGCCTCCTTACTCGCAGCCCGCAGGCAGTAAGCCGGTCAAGTCGCGGCCGAGCTACTTCCCGCCGAGGGTGGGAGATCCTGGCCATGGAGGCCATGGGCGAGGTAAGGCGGCCAAGCATGTTGGTGGGCCCTCTTCTGACCGGCGAGATGCTCCAGCCCGCGGATCTTCTCCTCGCCGATCCAGGTCTCCTCGCCGATCTATATTTTGCCACCGAGGTTGCATATGTCGGCTAAGTGTCTTATTCCTAATGTGGCGACGTTCTTGTTCTGACAGATCGGCCGTCGATTCCGGGGGCGACATTTATCGACGCCATTGGCTTGTCGGGCAGCGAGTATCGCCATGCCGCTGCTCGCGCCTACATGGAGCTGGAGAGCAAGTTCGACCAGCTGGCGATCTGCGAACCTCATCGGCGAATATCATCCCTGGAACTGCGGATGTCGAAGATGGAAGAGCTCCGGAATACTCTGGAGAGCTATGAAGCCCGCTTCCACATGGTGAAGGAGAATGATTGCCAGCTGGCGATTAACAACCATCGCCTCCAGCTTGTTCTCGATGAGCTGGTCGGTATTCGCGCAAGTATGGGCTCTGTTGGCCGGTTGACGAGGATGGAGGAGCAATTGCGGCTTGACGATGACGCGATGGCGCTGACGACAAAGCACTTTCGGCGAGCGCGCGAGATGGGCTGGGCTGGGCGACATCCCCACCCTCCAGAGAGACCTAGGCCTTAAAATTTTTTTCTTTTATTTGAAGCTCGCCGAGTGCGACCTGTGAACAATTATTGATTGTAATAAGCGAGTTTTACATCTCGCACTTTATTCATATTCTCTGCTTTGTTGTTGTCCTTGCGGTATCCTGTCTGTGATGTGTCGGGTTTGTTCTGTAGGTTTCGATTATCGTTGCGACATGCTTCATCTGCGCCGTGCGAGTTGCGACCTACGCGACGGAATCCACTTGCTCTCTTAGAGAGCGACTTGGGCCGATACTCGCCGTAACGAAGATATACCCCCCTCAGCGCCTATAAATAGAGGGGGTAGGTAGGACCTAAGTACGCTGTTGCGCTTTTCAACCCCTAGCGCGCGAGTATCCTTCCCAGCTCTCGCGCTTCGACCTTTCGTGCTTCCTCGCCCTTCTCTCTTCTTCATCTCGCCAATCTTTTTCAGCTCGGCATACTCGAAAAATGGTGGGAGACGACGCCAGTGCTCGCCGCCAAGCCCATGCCGCCAACTTCGCGGATGCGGCTTTCAAGAAATCGATCACAACACAGCGGGACTTAGAGAATTTCAGGGAGAGACTCTTGCCTGAGGGATACTCGACCAGGCTTGTACAACCCCGTATTCGCAAGTCTTTGGTTTTAAGCTTTTTGAGTGGTTTGAGCTCTTGGTGGCCAATTTAGGTCTAGCCCTCAAAATATACTATTAGGGGGAGGAAAAATTGCCTTCCCCCCTTGGCCTTTTTCTGGGAGGGGCGGGTATGCCAAGTTGACCGAACCCGCCCCCGGCTGGCTAGGAGCAAGGCGAGGCGGGGCGAGACCGGCGGGAGGCCGGGTTCTCGCCCTGCCCCCGCGGCCTGGTGGGGCGAGACAGGGCGAGACCGGCGGGAGGCCGGGTTCTCGCCCTGCCCCCGCGGCCTGGCGGGGCGAGGCGGGGCGAGACCGGCGGGAGGCCGGGTTCTCGCCCTGCCCCCGCGACCTGGCGGGGCGAGGCAAGGCGAGACCGGCGGGAGGCCGGGTTCTCGCCCTGCCTCGCGGTCTGGCGGGGCGAGACCGGCCGGGAGCTGGGGTCTCGCCCCTGCCCCCTGCTCCCCAGCCTGTCTCGGGTGTCCGGGAAGGTGGGGGGTATGGCTTCTCTCGCCTTTGGACCTCTTTGGGCCTTGTCTTTACTGTTTTACCCTCAGGGGGAATTACCTTTTTACCCCCCGGTGTGTCTGTTTTCTGTTGGCACGAGACATATTTGGCGTCGGGGTATTGTTGACATTTTGGCCCATGAGGTTGGAAAAACTATAAATAGACCCTTAGCGGTGCCTTGGAGAGCATCACTTCTTCATTCTCTCTTCTTCTTTCAAGGCACCCTAGCTCAAGCATTGGCTAGGGAGGGGGAGACCTCAAAGGTCTTCCGGGTGTGAGGTGGGACCTCCGCGCTAGAGCCGAGAGTCTGTTTCTAGCTTCTTGATCTTTGGTCCGTGACGTTCCTCCGGGTGTAGTAGGTGTGAGGTCACCCCTTTCTAGGGACCCCGAACTCCATAGAGGTCATTTTTGGGTTCAACACTTTGGTGCGGTGAGCGTGGAGAGTGACCAACACAGAAGATCTCGGGAGAGTGTCATGACTGGAGGTCAAGGAGGTAGTGATGATCTCGGCGAGCTCCCCAGCCCAGGACCCTTTGTGGGGAGGCAAGAGTTCACGACCTCCATCCAAGGCATCATGGAGATGCTGCGAAGCATTGTTCCTCAGAGTGGCAGCTCCACCCCAACCCCCCAGGAGCTAGCTCCCCTCCCTCTCGACGTGTCGACTCCCAGGGGTCTAGGCGAGATGACCCCAACAGGGGGGGAAGGAAGTGCACCAGGAAGAAGGCCAGGGAAGGAGAGGATGGGAGATGGGGTCGAGCGAGACCTCACCGGCCGGGAGTTGTTCTCCAGCCCGGCGAGTGCCAACCTTCCAGACAAGCAAGTCGCGCGAGTGGAGGTGGCGAGACCACCCCTTAGGGGGTCACCCTTCAGCGAGCTGATCATCTCAGCACCCGTTCCCGAGTGGTTCAGAGAGCCAGACATGGCTTACTATACCGGGAAGGATGATCCCGTCCAGCATTGGGAGAGCGTGGAGAGTGACCAACACAGAAGATCTCGGGAGAGTGTCATGACTGGAGGTCAAGGAGGTAGTGATGATCTCGGCGAGCTCCCCAGCCCAGGACCCTTTGTGGGGAGGCAAGAGTTCACGACCTCCATCCAAGGCATCATGGAGATGCTGCGAAGCATTGTTCCTCAGAGTGACAGCTCCACCCCAACCCCCCAGGAGCTAGCTCCCCTCCCTCTCGACGTGTCGACTCCCAGGGGTCTAGGCGAGATGACCCCAGCAGGGGGGAAGGAAGTGCACCAGGAAGAAGGCCAGGGAAGGAGAGGATGGGAGATGGGGTCGAGCGAGACCTCACCGGCCGGGAGTTGTTCTCCAGCCCGGCGAGTGCCAACCTTCCAGGCAAGCAAGTCGCGCGAGTGGAGGTGGCGAGACCACCCCTTAGGGGGTCACCCTTCAACGAGCTGATCATCTCAGCACCCGTTCCCGAGGGGTTCAGAGAGCCAGACATGGCTTACTATACCGGGAAGGATGATCCCGTCCAGCATTTGCAGTGGTTCGAGGATGCCGTCTCCATCAGGCCGATGACGGATGCCTTTAAGTGTCGCCTCTTTGCGATCACGTTGAAGGAGAAGGCAAGGGACTGATTTCATCAACTCCCTCCGAGATCGATCTATGGGTTCGAGGACTTGAGCCGGAGCTTTCAGCTTCGCTTCTCCACCTCCAAGAAGAGGAAGAGGAGTCCCGAGTTCATCTTCCTGATAAGGCAGGGGGCCGAGGAGTCGCTGACCCGTTACGTAGGCAGGTTCCAAGAGGAGATCCTGGAGGTCTAGGAGATGCCGGGGTATGCCCTCCAGATGACGTTCACGGTGGGGTTGCGCGAGGGGTTCTTCAAGATGAGCCTGACTCGAAAGGCCCCCCTTTCTTTTGAAGAGCTGATGGAAAGAGCGGCTGAGGAGATAGCCATGGAAGCGGCCAACCCGGCATTTGTCAAAAAGTTGGCGAAGCTAACAGAGATGGAGTCAAAAGAGCAAGGTGACTCGAGACATCAGGAAGGAAGAAGGGGAGAGGAGCGGAGAGCTTAGGAGGGTCCAGAAGCAGGTTGGAGGCAGCAGGGATACCCGTTCAGGGTCCGGGAAGAGGTTACGTCCAAGATGGGGGGAACTTTCATGGGGGCCAAGGGAGGTTCAACTTCCAGAGGCAAGTCCCTAGGCAGCTCCTATCCCCACCACAGCAAGCGATGGAGATTGGTCGAAGGGAGAGGAGGAACCACTAGGGAAGGAGAAGGGCCAGGGTAGGGTTACCGTACTGTGACTTCCACCAGGTGGAGGGGCACGCCACAACTACCTGCCCCGAGTTCCTGGAAGTGAGGGGGGCGAGAGGCCCTGCCCAGCCACAACCACCAGTGCGGGTTGAAGAGGTTCTGCCCAGAGAAGGGAGGGATGATGTGTGTGAGGACCGAGTCGATGTCGGACCCCGAGGCGGTATAGCGGTGATCCATGGGGGAGTGAGGATCGAGGCCACTCGGAAGGCAAGTCTCCATGTCATGTCCCGACGGAGCGTCGCCTCAACATCCCAGACACGGCCTCAGGAGGAGAAGATCACCTCCTCGGTGAAGGACCTGCCGGATCATGAGGATCCGTTTTGCGATGCGCTGGTCATCCAGACGGCCATCGAGGGCTACACCGTCTCCCGAATCTTGGTTGACAACGGAAGCTCCGTCAACGTCGTTTTCAAGAAGACGTTTGACGAGATGAAGGTAGAGCCAAGGAGGGTGTTGGCCTCAGACGGACCCCTGTTCGGATTTTCAGGGGAGAGGAAGGAGGTAGAGGGTGGAGTAGGACTCCAAGTAAAGTTGGGAGGGATTTCAAGGAACTGCCGGTTCGTCATTGTTGACGCTCCAAGCAGCTACAACGCCATCTTCGGAAGGCCCCTCATCAGCGCCTTCCGTTGCGTGCCGTCTTCTTTCCACCAATGCCTCAAGTTCAGCTCAGGAGGGATCCAGGTCAGAGTCAAGGGAGACTCCAGGATGGCAAGGTAGTGCAACGTCACGGCCGTCAACACCGTCACTTGGTTGGCCAGGGCGGAGGAGATGGAAAGGATCATGGAAAGCCTGAGCAGGATGGAAGTGTCCTGCGAGAAGGAAGCGGATGACGACCACCGGGCCCAGACCCCCTGAGGAAGCCTCGCCCCGGCAGAGTCCTGTATGTATCTTATGTTGTAATGAGTCCAACCCCCGACCAACTGAGTCGGGGGGGGGGTCGTGTAACCCATCTATTTTCCCCGTTTGAGGATGTAGGATTTAGTAAGGTTTGATTGAGATGCCTAGTCCTTTTGCTCCGAGACAGACCCGCTGCCCAGGCTCTCACTAGCTGGGCAGGGCCGGTGGTACCTCTCGTGGATGCCTAGTTGTCTCACCTCGAGATGGATTCCACTGCCAGGCTCTCATCTAGCTGGCAGGGCGGTTGATCTCTCGGAGGGTGGGTAGGTCTCACCTCGAGATGGATTCCGCTGCCAGACTCTCACTAGCTGGCAGGGCAGGTTGATCTCTCGGAGGGTGGGGTAGGTCTCACCTCGAGATGGATTCCGCTGCCAGGCTCTCGCTAGCTGGCAGGGCAGGTTGATCTCTCGGAGGGTGGGTAGGTCTTACCTCGAGATGGATTCCGCTGCCAGGCTCTCATCTAGCTGGCATGGCAGGTTGATCTCTCGAAGGGTGGGGTAGGTCTCACCTCGAGATAGATTCCGCTGACAGGCTCTCATCTAGCTGGCAGGACAGGTTGATCTCTCGAAGGGTGGGGTAGGTCTCACCTCGAGATGGATTCCGCTGCCAGGCTCTCACTAGCTGACAGGGAAGGTTGATCTCTCGGAGGGTGGGGTAGGTCTCACCTCGAGATGGATTCCGCTGTCAGGCTCTCACTAGCTCGCAGGGCAGGTTGATCTCTCGGATGGTGGGTAGGTCTCACCTCGAGATGGATTCCGCTGCCAGGCTCTCATCTAGCTGGCAGGACATGTTGATCTCTCGGAGGGTGGGGTAGGTCTCACCTCGAGATGGATTCCGCTGCCAGGCTCTAACTAGCTGGCAGGGCAGGTTGATCTCTCGGAGGGTGGGTAGGTCTCACCTCGAGATGGATTCCGCTGCCAGACTCTCACTAGCTGACAGGGCAGGTTGATCTCTCGGAGGGTGGGGTAGGTCTCACCTCGAGATGAATTCCGCTGCCAGGCTCTCACTAGCTGGCAGTGCAGGTTGATCTCTCGGAGGGTGGGTAGGTCTCACCTCGAGATGGATTCCGCTGCCAGGCTCTCACTAGCTGGCAGGGCAGGTTGATCTCTCGGAGGGTGGGGTAGGTCTCACCTCGAGATGGATTTCGCTGCCAGACTCTCACTAGCTGGCAGGGCAGGTAGATCTTTCGGAGGGCGGGTAGGTCTCACCTCGAGATGGATTCCGCTGCCAGGCTCTCATCTAGCTGGCAGGGCAGGTTGATCTCTCGAAGGGTGGGGTAGGTCTCACCTCGAGATGGATTCCGCTGCCAGGCTCTCATCTAGCTGGCAGGGCAGGTTGATCTCTCGAAGGGTGGGGTAGGTCTCACCTCGAGATGGATTCCGCTGCCAGGCTCTCATTAGCTGGCAGGGCAGGTTGATCTCTTGGAGGGTGGGGTAGGTCTCACCTCGAGATGGATTCCGCTGTACTAGCTGTTGATCTCTTGGACTCACCTCGAGATGGATTCCGCTTCCAGACTCTCATCTAGTTGTCAGGGAAGGTTAATCTCTCGGAGGGTGGGGTAGGTCTCAGCTCGAGATGGATTCCGCTGACAGGCTCTCACTAGCTGGGAGGGCAGGTTGATATCTCGGAGGGTGGGGTAGGTCTCACCTCGAGATGGATTCCGCTGCCAGGCTCTCACTAGCTGGCAGAGCAGGTTGATCTCTCAGAGGGTGGGTAAGTCTCACCTCGAGATGGATTCCGCTGCCAGGCTCTCACTAGCTGACAGGGCAGGTTGATCTCTCGGAGGGTGGGGTAGGTCTCACCTCGAGATGGATTCCGCTGTCAGGCTCTCACTAGCTAGCATGACAGGTTGATCTCTCGGAGGGTGGGGTAGGTCTCTCGGATTCTGCTGCCAGACCCTCATCTAGCTGGCAGAGCAGGTTGATCTCTCAAAGGGTGGGGTAGGTCTCAACTCGAGATGGATTCCGCTGTCAGGCTCTCATCTAGCTGGCAGGACAGGTTGAACTCTCGAAGGGTGGGGTGAGTCTCACCTCGAGATGGATTCCGCTGCCAGACTCTCATCTAGCTGACAGGGCAGGTTGATCTCTCGAAGGGTGGGGTAGGTCTCACCTCGAGATGGATTCCGCTGCCAGGCTCTCACTAGCTGGCAGAGCAGGTTGATCTCTCGGAGGGTGGGGTATGTCTCACCTCGAGATGGATTCCGCTGCCAGGCTCTAATCTAGCTGGCAGGGCAAGTTGATCTCTCGGAGGGTGGGGTAGGTCTCACCTCGAGATGGATTCCGCTGCCAGGCTCTCACTAGCTGGCAGGGCAGGTTGATCTCTCGGAGGGTGGGGTAGGTCTCACCTCGAGATGGATTCCGCTGCCAGGCTCTCATCTAGCTGGCAGGGCAGGTTGATCTCTCGGAGGGTGGGGTAGGTCTCACCTCGAGATGGATTCCGCTGCCAGGCTCTCACTAGCTGACAGGGCAGGTTGATCTCTCGGAGGGTGGGGTAGGTCTCACCTCGAGATGGATTCCGCTGCCAGGCTCTCACTAGCTGGCAGGGCAGGTTGATCTCTCGGAGGGTGGGGTAGGTCTCACCTCGAGATGGATTCCGCTGCCAGGCTCTCACTAGCTGACAGGGCAGGTTGATCTCTCGGAGGGTGGGGTAGGTCTCACCTCGAGATGGATTCCGCTGCCAGGCTCTCATCTAGCTGGCAGGGCAGGTTGATCTCTCGAAGGGTGGGGTAGGTCTCAACTCGAGATGGATTCCGCTGCCAGGCTCTCACTAGCTGGCAGGGCAGGTTGATCTCTCGGAGGGTGGGGTAGGTCTCACCTCGAGATGGATTCCGCTGCCAGACTCTAACTAGCTGGCAGGGCAGGTTGATCTCTCGGAGGGTGGGGTAGGTCTCACCTCGAGATGGATTCCGCTGCCAGGCTCTCACTAGCTGGCAGGGCAGGTTGATCTCTCGGAGGGTGGGTAGGTCTCACCTCGAGATGGATTCCGCTGCCAGACTCTCATCTAGCTGGCAGGGCAGGTTGATCTCTCGGAGGGTGGGGTAGGTCTCACCTCGAGATGGATTTCGCTGCCAGGCTCTCATCTAGCTGGCAGGGCAGGTTGATCTCTCGGATGGGTGGTCTCACCTCGAGATGGATTCGCTGCCAGGCTCTCACTTCGAGATGGATTCCGCTGCCAGGCTCTCACTAGCTGGCAGGGTAGGTTGATCTCTCGGACGGTGTGGTAGGTCTCACCTCGAGATAGTTTCCGCTTCCCAGGCTCTCACTAGCTGGGCAGGGCCGGTGGTGCCTCTAGTGGATGCTCAGTGTTTTTACCCGGAGGGGGTCTCGCCACCCAGGCTCCCATAGCTGGCATGACAGTTTGACCCCTCCGGGGGGTGAAGTGTTTTTTACCCGGAGGGGGTCTCGCCACCCAGGCTCCCATAGCTGGCTTGGCAAGTTGACCCCGCAAGAAATTACACTCAGCGAATACTTTGAGTTGGACGTTTCTTTCCGAGCTTGTGCCAACCTCGAAAAGAGCGGGGATTGTGTACAACCCTGTATTCGCAGGTCTTTGGTTTTAAGCTTTTTGAGTGGTTTGAGCTCTTTGTGGCCAATTTAGGCCTAGCCCTCAGAATATACTATTAGGGGGAGAAAAAATTGCCTTCCCCCCTTGGCCTTTTTCTGGGAGGGGCGGGTATGACAAGTTGACCGAACCCGCCCCCGGCTGGCTAGGCGCAAGGCGAGGCGGGGGGAGACCGACGGGAGGCCGGGTTCTTGCCCTGCCCCCGCGGCCTGGCGGGGCGAGGCGGGCGAGACCGGCGGGAGGCCGGGTTCTCGCCCTGCCCCCGTGGCCTGGCGGAGGAGTGGCGGGGCGAGACCGCCGGGAGGCAACAACCTCGCCAGATCGCATACCTTCATCGTCGTCGGGCTCCAGCAGCAGCGACAGCGGTAGCAGCAGCAGCGGCAACGGTGGCAGCGGCGAGGAGGAGAGCGAGGAGAGTGGCGAGGAAGAGGATGCTGACATCGGAGATGAGGAATATCGGCCTGATACTGGCGACGATGAGTCCTAGTTGCTCGCCGATATTTGTCATACTCGCGTATACCAGTTAACGACATTTTTTTAATAGATAACTTTTGTAACTTGTAACATTTTTGAAATATATATACAAGTATAAATTACCATGCTGTCGTTTTCTGCTTTCATGTTTGCTTGCTGATGATACTCGCTAGGCTTATAGGCTCGGGGAGATCGAGTGTTCGCGACGCTTTACCCGTGCGTTGGCATCATTCATAGCCGCGTAGTTAGTACTTGCACGACCATAGTCGCTCTTCATAGCTCGCATCCCAATGATCGCTTGTGTCCTGCTCATATATTCGCCGTAGCGTATTCGCACGCTTGCCGTTTCGTACTCGCATACTTGCCCATACCTGCTCGCATACTCGCCAAAGTCTGCCTGCTCCTGTACGATTTATTTTGTTTTTCTTGAATTAATTCTGACGTGCTCGAAGGCCAGAGCCGACAACCTATGAGGAGCTGAGCTTGGTTTTCGGTTGGGAAAAGTCGACATCCAGCAGGAGCCAAGCTCAACTGGTGGTGGGAATCAGTCGACACCCAGCAGGAACTAAGCTCAACTGAGGGTGGGAATCAGTCGACCCGAGGAGGCAATTAGTCGGTCTGCAGGAGAGGAGCTCGTACAGAGATCTCGGACTACGACATCACTCCAACGAGGATCACGGTCTCACTCGAGGAGGTCCTTGGCCAATATGCAGGAGAGGAGCTCGTGCAGGGATTTGGAATTACGGTGACACTACCACTCGAGAACTTCGAATGTTGGAGTCGACAGCTCTCAGGAGCCTTGCTCAACTAGAGTGGTGTATGTCGACTCGGGGAGGCAAGTAGTCGGTCTGCAGGAGAGGAGCTCGTACAGAGATCTCAGACTACGACATCACTCCAACGAGGATCTCGATCTCACTCGAGGAGGTCCTTGGACAATATGCAGGAGAGAAGCTCGTGCAGGGATTTGGACTTACGACGACACTACCACTCGAGGACTTCGAATATTGGAGTCGACAACTCTCAGGAGCCTTGCTCAACTAGAGTGGTGTATGTTGACTCGGGGAGACAAGTAGTCGGTCTGCAGGAGAGGAGCTCGTACAGAGATCTCAGACTACTACGACATCACTCCAACGAGGATCTCGATCTCACTCGAGGAGTTCCTTGGCCAATATGCAGGAGAGGAGCTCGTGCAGGGATTTGGACTTACGACGACACTACCACTCGAGGACTCGAAACATTATCAGAGTCGTTTTTCCTGCTGCTTAAGAGATTGCCAATTAATCAAATGCATCAATATATTTGAGGATGAAGAAACTATAAAGAGAGCGATGATCTCGCCGCCGTCGATTTGGAAGATTGGCGTTCAACCCTGTTCCTGATAGTTCCTCCAGTCGGAGGAGAGATGCAATCGGGGGTAGCTTAGGCCGACATGCAAGAGGGGGAGCTGATCTCGGCCATCAATGCAGGGGTCTGGTCTTACAAAGGCGCTTATATCCCGAGGCATTGTCCCATCGTCCGAACTGGGCTATCTACGAGAAACAGGCCGAAGGAACGTTCCCCAATCCAACCGCTGCGATCGCTCTCAGCTCTGGCCAAGTGGCTACGAGCGTAAATGCAAGAGCGAGGGGTTATGTTCTTTCGAGGGTCCTCCAGGACGCACTCGCGACAACATATTCCTTGGGCCTATCCCTGCCCTCTGGCTGGTTATCCTGCATTTGAAAATAACTGAAGGGCCGCTGCCCGAAAGGAGAGCTTGGCAAGGTTGATCCTTCCTCAAATCCAAGAGGTTGGAGTCCAAACCTGTTCCCGCTAGTTCCTCCAGTCGGAGGAGAGATGCAATGGGGGGTAGCTAGGCCGACATGCAAGGGGGGAGCTGATCTCGACCGTCAATGCAGGAGGTCCGGTCTTATAAGGACGCTTATATCCTGAGACATTGTCCCATCGTCCGCACTAGGCTATCCAGGGGGAACAAGTTGACGGCCGGTTCCTCGGATCGATCTTGGAGCAGAACCTTGAGCTCTCAGAAAACTTGAGATGAAAGAAGAATGAACAGAAGCCAAACAGTTGTCATTGTATATATGTAAAAACATGTATAAGTAAATACATCATTGGCCGCTAAGGATAAAACCTTTTCAGGTCACCCCCGCTCCAAGTACCTCCCAGCTGCTCTCCGTGCTGATCCTGGAGATAATAGTCTCCGGTGGCCAAGGCTTCTTGGACGATGAATGAACCTTCCCAATTAGGATGCAGCTTGCCAACTGTTGCTCCTCTTCCCGCGGCGTCCACCTTTTTCATGACCAGATCTCCTGGGAGGAAATGCTTTAGGCGTACATTCTTGTCGAAGTGCTTTGCCATGCACCGCTTGATCTCCTCTTGGCGGATGGAGGCTAAGTCTCGGAGTTCTTCAACGAAATCCAACGAGAGTCTTTGAGCCTCTTCATTCTCCAAGCGCCATTCTTCACTGCCATTTCCAGCTGCTGTGACTCTCGGGCTTCGAACCTCGAACTCTACTGGGATGAGTGCTTCAGACCCGTGGGATAACTTGAAGGGAGTTTCCCCCGTGGCAGAGTTTGGAGTTGTTCTCAGGGCCCAGAGGACCGAGGTGAGCTGCTCCGCCCAATTGCCTTTCAAGTTGGTGACTTTCTTCTTCAGGAGGTTGATGATCAACTTGTTGGCGGCCTCCACCTGTTTGTTGCTGCGAGGATGATGCACAGAGGCGAATCGAAGATCCGTCCAGTTGCTTGCAGAAGTCCTCTAGCTCCAAGCTGACGAACTGCGAACCGTTGTCAGTGACGATGGCGAGAGGAATCCCGAACCTGCATGCAATTTCTCCCTAAATGAAGTTCTTTACAATCTGCGAAGTGGTCTTGGCCAGAGCCTTTGCCTCGATCCATTTGGAGAAGTAATCGATCATGACGAGGACGAACTTCCTCTGGCCGCTGGCCTGAGGAAAAGTGCCGATCAGGTGCATCTCCCAGATGTCGAAGGGCCATGGAGTAGTGATCGAGCGCAGATGTTGGGCTGGTTGCAGTTGAAGAGGCGCGAAGAGCTGACATTGGAGACACTTTTTGGAGAAGGCTTCTGCATCCTTCCGTATGATGGGCCAGAAATATCCATGCCTTAGAATTCTTTGCTCAAGAGTGCGAGTCCCTGAGTGGCTGCCACACTCTCCTGAGTAAATCTCCTCCAGAATTCGAGGGACCTCCACCTCTGACAGACACCGAGCCAGAGGGCCTGAGATTGTTTTGCGATAGAGCTCTCCTTCCTGAAGTAGATAATATGCGAGCTTTATAACGAAACTTCCTCTGGTCTCCTTCACTGGCAGGAATCCGTTCTGTTGTCAGGAAAGAAACAAATGGGTCCCTCCAGGACGTCCTCTGCTCGATCTCCATCATCTTCCCTTCCTCGATGGACGGTCATTGAAAAAGTTCAGTCACGGTCCCCCCAGCCCGGGGTTCGTACTTGGCGAGGTATTCAGCTTCTGAATTCTCCTCTCGGGGTACGTGCTCGACGAAGAAAGATTGAAACCCCCCGATCAGACCTTTCACTTTGATCAAGTACTGCTGCAGAATCAGATCGTTCACCTCGAACTCGCCTCTGATCTGGGACGCGACTACCATCGAGTCGGTGAAGGCTCTGATATCTCGGATTGCTAACTCCTTGGTGAGACGCAAGCCGGCCACCATGGCTTCGTACTCCGCCTGATTGTTGGTAACTGAGAAGAGTATCTCGACTGCTTGCTCGATCCTGGTCCCTGAGGGCTTACAAGCACGACATCGGCTCCCACGGAATATCTGCCCGAAGCCCCATCCACAAACATCTTCCAGGACATTGTGCTAGAAGAGCCTTCCTCTCCTTCCACCTCGGCCGAGAAGTCTGCAAGGAAATCTGCCACCGCCTGCGCCTTGATTGCTACCCTTGGAGAGTAAGAAATGTCAAACTCGCTAAGCTCCACCGCCCACTTTGCCAGCCTACCAGAATGCTACCACTCCATCCAGGATACTTCGTAGAGGATGATCGGAGACGACCCTGATGGAGTGAGCCTAAAAATACGGACGGAGCCTCCGAGCCGAAACCACCAAGGCAAACACCAACTTCTCCAAGATAGGGTATCTCGCCTCTTCTTGCCGCAGAACCCTACTAATATAGTAGACAGGGAGCTGCTTCTTGCCTTCTTCTCTTACCAGCACCGAGCTAACGGCTTCCTACCCGACTCCCAGATAGAGAAAGAGATCTTCGTTACCCCGCGGGCCTTGGAGGAGAGGAGCTTGGGTTAGCTGTTGTTTGAGCTTTCCGAAGGCCTCCTCACACTCTGCCGTCCACTCAAACTTCTGATTTCCCCGAAGGGTCTTGAAGAATGGAGAGCACTTCTCCCCTGCCTTGGAAAAGAAACGACTGAGGCCTGCCAGCCTTCCAGTCAGCCTCTGAACTTCCTTGGGATCCCTTGGTGATGCCATCTCCAAAATGACCTTCACCTTGTCTGGATTAGGCTCCATCCCCTGGGAGTGAGGAGGTGACCTAAAAATTTCTCTCTTCCTGCACCGAAGACGCACTTGATCGGGTTGAGTCGCATCTTGTACTTCCTCAGAGTAGCGAAGATCTCCGCCAGATCCGTTTTGTGCTTTGCGACACTTTACTTTTGACAAGGAGGTCATCCACATAAACCTCCAAGTTCTGCCCCTTCTGCTCCTTGAAGATTTGATCCATCATCTTCTGGTAAGTTGCGCCTGCATTCTTGAGCCCGAAGGGCATCATCTTGTAGCTATAGCAGCCATCGCTGGTTATGAAGGAGACGTCGCGACAATCGGGGGGATGCATCCGGATCTGGTGATACCCTGAAAAGCATCAAGAAAACTCATGACAGGAAACCCGACGGCAGAATCAATCAGCGCGTCGATTTGAGGCAAGGGGTAGCAATCCTTCGGGCAAGCTTTATTCAACATTGAAAAGTCAATACATAGATGCCAGCCCCCTCCGAGCTTCTTCACCATTACAACGTTGGAGACCCAGCCTGGATACTGGATCTCCGAGACAAAACCTGCCTCCAGCAGCTTCTCCACCTCCTCTCTGATCGGCCCGACCAGCATGACAACGCTCTTCCTCTGCTTCTGACGAACATGAGCCACCGCGGGATCCAGGTTGAGGCGATGACAGACAACATCAGCGTCCACTCCTGGCATCTTGCGGCGCTCCATGCGAAGACGTCAACGTTGTCCTGCAGGCAAGCGACCATCTCTATCTTCCCTTCAAGCGCCAGAGATCCTCCAACCTTCAGCAGTCCTGACTCTCCTCCTCGAGAGATCACTTCTATCTCCTCCACCTCTTCAGCAGCACACAGTCCCTTCTCCTTCTCCAGCAGCTCCTCCAACTTCTCTGCGTCACCCATCCAGCTGATGGTGCTGACATCGTTCAAGTAGCATTCCCTGGAGGTCTTGGGATCTCCCCTGATCCTGATCTGAACATTTTCGCGGCAGTACTTCAGGCACTGGTGGTAAGACGACGGAACGACCCTGAAGTAGTTGATGAGGGGTCGCCCGAAGATGGCGTTGTACCCACTCGGCGCGTCGACGATGATGAAGCGGCATCGGATCGACGTCCCGCCGAGTGTAACCAGCAGCTCCACTGCCCCCTCCACCTCTTTCTTCTCTCCTGAGAAGCCAAAGAGCGGTCCATCTGCAGCCTGGATCCGGGACGCTTCCACCTGAAGCCCGACGAAGGTTCTTTTGAAGATGACATTCATCGAGCTACTGTTGTCCGCGAGGATTTGGTCGACGGTGAAGTCCTCGATGGCGGCTTGAATCACCAGGGCGTCATGGAAAGCGTTCTCGTTCCCCAACATATCTTCCTCTGAGAAGGTGATCTCCTCCAACGGTGGCGGGGTCTGTGACGACGAGGCGACGTTCTTCCGATAGATCTGGTGGACTCCCCTTGCGGGAAGCTCCGAGCCCGGCCCCTCCGTTGATCACGCCTATATGCCTACCTCCTGGGCCATGTATCACCTCTCCGCGACCTCCAGGTCTACTCATTCCTCCTCGCTAGAGCTTGGAATGCCACTTGCCCCACCGGGGCCTCCTGCCTTTGCTGCTCTCTTTCTGCCATTCCCGCCTCCAGCCTCCTCCTTGCTTCCCAGAACTCGGGGCAAGTCAAGGTCCCGTGCCCCTCTACCCGATGAATGTCGCAGTAGAGGGGAATCTCCGCCCCCTGGCGCATCACCCGCTGCTCCCTCCGACACCGTTTGTTGTCTTGGCGAGCGATGATCATTGTCTCCCTTCTTCCTCCTCCTCGGCCTCCCTCCTGCCGGTTACCATTCCTCCTCTCTTCTTGGTAGTGCTGCCTTGCTGGTCTCCATTGGGGGCGATTCTCCGGATACTGAAATCGTCTTTCCCCCCTTCCTCCTTCCCGAGCTTCCGTTGGCCTTCTCTCTTCTTGTCTTCGAGGCCTCTCCTGCCTCCTCTCTTCAACCCTTCTGGGTTCCTCCCTCTTCCTTCTCTCCTCTCTCCTTGGTTCTTCCTTCTTCCTTTCCTCTCGCCTTTCCGGCGTCCTCCTTGACTTCGACCCGAATGTCCGGCTCTACCCCTCTCTGTCGCAACCTCCCCATCCAGCCTTGCCAGGAAGTCCTTGTTCTTCTCCTCTCCCCTAACAAAAGTGTTCGCCTTCTCTATCATGTCTTCGAAAGATCTCGGGGGTTTAGACCCCATCTCTAGACTGAACAGTCCCTGCTTCAACCCGAACTTCAGGGCCACCATCAAGGTAAAACTGTCCACTTCTTCTACCTCCAAAATCTCCTCCTGGAAGCGGTCGATGTAATGCCCCAAACTCTCGTCCTGACCTTGGACGATTTTGAAGAGAGTCTGTTGCTTCCTTCTTCCTCTTCTTCGATGTCGCGAACCTCGCCATGAGGCCCTGACGCAGATCTGAGAAGTAGTATACGGACCCTGCCGGTAGTTGATGGAACCAATCCCTAGCGTTCCCTTTGAGGGTGATGGAGAAGAAACGACACTTGAAGACGTCGGACATGTTGCGGATGGAGACGATGTATTCAAACCACTGCAGGTGTCTGACAGAGTCGTCTCTGCCGGAGTAGTAGGTGAGGACGGGTTCCCTGAACCCTTCTGGAACTGGGGCAGCGAGGATCTCGTCACAGAAGGGGCTCCTCCCTCCCTGGCGGTGGCGAGTTTCATCCTCGCTAGAGACGTACTCGCTATAGTGCCGCGTATCTCTGCATCTCGCCGACGACATTTGATCCCGAAAGCGGACCCCTTGGCTGCCCGCCGGGTAATGTCGCGACTGCGTCGGTCGCTCTTCCCTTGCCCAAGCGGGCTCCTTCCGAGCTCGCCTCGACGACGCTTCCTCTTCTAGCGCTGTCAGGCGACGGGGAGAAGTCGCAGTGACCTCTGGGCGATGAGCAAACCCGGCGAGGATGGTCTGCTCGATCCTATTCGCAAACTCTTCAAACGCGGCTATAGTCACAAACTCGCCACCTCGCGCGACGTCTCCTCCTACTGCCGAGTTGCCGACCAACTCTCCTTGCTCGCCACCAATGGCCATCTCACTCAACCTCCAAACTTTCCTCCTTAGCTGCGATCCGCGCTCACCGCACCAAGTGTTGAAGCCAGAAAAAATACTAACCTCAGAATTCGGACCAAAGTCCGCCTAAGGTTACCGGCTCAGAAGCTAGATCAGACGGCTAGGGTGGCTACGATGAAGAATTAGGTCAAACAAGACCCCAGATGTTGCGGCAGGAAGGTCTCCACCACGTACCCGGATGCTCGAAAGGAGCAACCCCTTCTCAACCAAAGATGCCGAACAGGGTACGAGGGAAGCTCGCTGGCAAAGTCTCACGGTCGCGAGTTGCTCTCTAAGGAAAAGGAATCCAAAGGCTCGGCTAGTTTCTCGAAGATGAAGCGCGCGAGTATCCTGCCGAGTATTTCAAGTGCCCGCCTCGTACCCCTGGGGTCCTATTTATAGGCAAAACCAAGAAGAGGGGGGGGGGGGGGGGGGTCATATTTATACCCCACCCCCCTGGCGACTAGGCGACTTCCAGGGGAACTTGCGGGGTTGGGCGAGTATCTCGCCTAGTCGCCTACCCGGCGAGTATGCGAGGGGAGCTCGCCTATACTCTCCCAGGCCTTCCGCGATCTTGTATGCTGTCTTTGACTCCTGTCTTGACTTGTTGACCTTGACTTTTGTTGACCTGACTGTGGTAGAGTCCATCCTCGACGAATACGGCTTGTCCAGATATGACTCCCAGCTTTCGCACGATTCTACCCGGTTCCTTCGTTCGCCACCGTCGCTCGATCCGTCGATTCTGCCCGATCCTTCATTCGCAAACGCTGGTCGATCTACCCGATACTTCGTTCTCCAGCACTGCTCGATCCGCTAGCTTCCACCAGATCCTTTCTCGATTTTCTTCCATTCTCGCTTGACAAATAAATCGACTCTAGCCCTCAATGATAACAACGACTTCGCCCGACTTTCGATGATTTCAGCCTCTTCCAGCGATTGATTCCTACTTTGAACGAGTTTTCCATGTACGACCCCTCTTTCGTCGAACGATTCCAGCGAGTCTTCGACTTCCCACGTCTCCAACCGGTCCCTTTTCTTCTCCAGCTGTGTCCAACCGCATCTCCAGCACCCCCAACTCTTTTGCAGCCGTCCAGCAGCACATCTCCCCTTCGTCGGCTTCTGTCAATTCAAGCATGTTCCCCTCCTCTCTCGTATTCCAGTGGGCCCTCCGACTTCCCGCGCCTCCTGTCGGCTCCTCGTCTTCTCCAACTATGTCCAGCCGCACTTCCAGTAGTTTTCGCCGTAATTTCTTCCTCCCAACTCCGCTCCAGCCGACTTTGGCCACTGCTGTGTCTAGCCACCCTTTCTGCGGCTCTTGCAGCATTCTGGCGCTTCTCGCTGCTACGCCCAACCGCTGTTCCACGCCCAGCCGCTGTTCCATGCCCGTGACTCGTTCAATGTACTTTCCATGTCGACGAGAACGCCTTAGTATCTTCTAACTCCCATCGCTCGGATCAACTCAAAGCCCAGCTTGAGGTTTTCACTTTCCTCCTTAGAGAGCTCGCAGCCACGACGATAAACTGCCCACCAGTCCCTCCGCCTCCACCGCCGCTAACCCTTCGGCCCATCCCGGGCTACATGGTGTTTCTCCACCCCGCTGCGGACGTCCACCCGGTCCATCTCCGTCGGATCGAGATCCCTGTGTTCGACATCACCGACCCTCTCGTTAGATAGCCCGCGCCGAACAACTCTTCAACCTTTAGTCTTCTCCCGCCAACCAAAAGGTTCCCCTAACCACTATCTATATGGAGGTTAAGACGCTCCATTGGGTGCGTGGGACGTGCCAACATGTTCTTGACCTCTTGAAGTCAGAACTTCTCCGCCACTATGACACCCTCCAAGTGGTCAATGCCTACGAGCGCCACAACTTCGTGTGCTAGTCCGACATCGTGGCCACTTACATTGAGGAGTTCATCGAGGTTGCCACGCACATGCCCAGTCTATCTCCTGACCACTTCCTGCGATTCTTCCTTGGTGGTCTACAAGCCCACCTTAGGGCGTGCCTCCGGGTCCACAATCCGATGACTCTTTCTTGCGTCATGGAGTAAGCTCATTGTCTCGACAAGTAACCTCACGCCACCAAACTGTCATCCTCGGCCCGACCACCCTTGTCGCTGAAAATGCCACCGTCTCCTGCCTGCGTGGATCACCTGCCCCCGCTGATAAGCCCACCTCCGCTGCTGCCAGTTCCGCCAGCCCCGCCTCCGCCGGTGCCCCGTCGACCCCACTGCTTAGCTCACGAGCAGCACCTCGAGCTTCGCTGCATGGGCCTTTGCTTCTGCTGCTAGCATCCGTATTCTCCCACCAACGTTTGCACTTTCAATGATTTGCACGTGCTGGTGGGTTTCGAAGACGACGATGTTTTTTCAGGAGGGGAGCAAGGTTGTCAGGATCAGGATCCTAGGTTCGAGGTTGGAACCAGATCAGATCGTTGGATCGAAAGATTCCATAAAATTCTTTAATAAAAAAAATACATCGTTCTAACTTATAACTAAGTAAATATAAAGTAAGTACTGTTAAAAATATTAAACTACACTCCTTTTTTGCTATATGGAAGACAAGCACAAAACCATTAATACAAACCTTAACAAGTACATCAAGACAATACTTAATGAAAAGTTATGCTTATATAAAAGTTAGAATGCAATGATTCACTGAGTCTTAAACTCAATGAAACATGCCATTTTTTAATACTTAGAAGAGATGAGAATAAACCTCAAATTTTTTGGTTAGGATATATGAGAAGAATTTTCAGCCCTCAACTTAAAAAGTAATTATACAAATCCTGTTGAACCTCCTACATACCAAAATCCTTTCCTCATTTCCATAGAAAACAATATTTACCGTTCAATTAAATATATTGTCATGTAATAACCAATAAAAGAGTAGTTTAATATGAATGGAAGTTATAATATCAGAACTACATTGTGAATCTATGATGCATTCATAAAGAAATACCTAAATAGAAGGTGGTGGGTCCTAGAAGGACGCTACGTGGAACTGATGGTTCTCCATACAAGCTGAATGTATGCGAGGAAATAGTTGGATACATGCGAGCTGGAATCATTAGATATTTTTGAGCTGGATTCATTGGATACGGGCCAGTCGCCCCGAAGATACACTGGAGCGTGCAATAAAGTAAAATTGAAGGTGTCTCGGAACACTGAAGGAAGCGAAAGAGTCAATGGAGTAAGTACGAGCTTAAAGCGAGAAGGAACCAAGGAAGGGAGAGGTTTGAGATTAGGGGTGCAGAGTGATGCCTGATATTATGATTTATCTAGAGGTTCTTAATTTAATTATAATGTGGGTTTGAATATAATTGGATTTGGATCCTTTAATTGCAATCAAGATTTAAACTTGATAGGATCAATCGTAGGATCGTGATCATACAAATCCTATGATCTGGGTCACAACCCCCCCGCAGAGGAACCAAAATAGATCCTAGGCACGATTCGGATTGGTTTATCATATTTGGATCATAGGATTGTACGATCCTACGATCCAAATCGCGATCTTGATGACATTGGAGAGGAGTGTTGATACGCACTGATACGTACCTTGTCATGTAGTATCTTGTCTTACAGTGAGGCCATCATCTATATTAGGAGCCCTTATGCGAGTTATCTTTTATCTTTAGAGTTAATCTTTTGGTTTCTTTTTGGAAAAGTGAGTGCTTCAGAGGACCCAACCTCCGGGTACTTGGTGAGAGCTTGTCTCTCAGTTTTATCATTAATTTCATGCAATACAAGTTCATTCTTCGTTTTAAATCTTGCTACAGCTAAACCGTATCCGCGCTCTGCAATTATTTAATATGATCCTAACAACCTAAGTGTTGTTTCCATCGGTGTTAAAACTAGAATTTTGACTCAGTCCGGACACCAAGTAAAAATCAAAATGTTGCAATCCTACTGACTTTCTTACAAGCGTGTAGAGTGAGTAATTACAGCTGGAGTCAGCTGGAGTCACTACTTTCATCGGCTGAGAGGCGAGAACTGTGTACGATTCAGAGTCTTGTGGAACTTCATTGTTTTTATCCATCTTAGTTTATGATCATAGGCAGAGCAAGGTTGCAGATGTCGGATGTCGGTGACACGTCAGTTTAGGTTTTTCATGTTAGTTTTAATATATCATGGATACTTCATATTTCATGTTTTAATAAGTAATTATTTATAAATGTAATCATTTTTAATTTATATATTCATGTATTGATAATTTAACATTTACTGAACTTCTAAATCTACCAAACTAGAATAAACATTTTATGTTACACAATTAATACTAGTATGACACATGGAAGAAAGTAAGAGAAAGCCAGGAAGTTATTAATAACGATGGAAGATACACAACCTTAAGTCTAAAATCCAAAGCCAAGCAGAATCGAAGTCAATGACAAATGAGCTCAGGGAAAAAAGTTAAAGGATACAAAACAACTTAAGAACAAAATAATTTTAGTTTTTTGTCTATTAGATCATAGACACAAAATAAAATAAATTGAAATAGGTCAAATAATATAATGCAAGGATATATAAACAAATATATTGACAAATATATCAGCCGATAGAGAATATATCAGATGATATATTTTAAAAGGATATTTTATAAAAAAATAGCGCGAACATGTCATTTTGTCCATAAAAACTTTATGGAGGCCGAGATGTCTACCATGTTGGAAGATATCCACAACATTGGGAGGGAGTTGAGTTGAAAGTAGTAAGTTCAATGCTTAGCCGCAAATTTCATCAAGTCTCTTTTGTCTGAGTTGTATGTTCCATTACTTCGAGATATTCCAGCAAGTTAGAGGGCGTGAAACAACATAAAGGAGGAAAAAACTATTTTTTCATTAAGCAATAATTAAGTTATTTCCTTTCAACACTTAGTATTTATACTATTATATTTGCATCTATTCATTAAGTCTAATGTTGAGCTAAAAGATTCATTACATCTGGAAATTCTTCTAAATCTAAGGCGCGAGTTACAAACTCTGTCTCTCAAATATTTTTTGTAAGTTTATGGTTGAGTTGTAAGATTTACATAGATGCAAAGCTTAACGAGGTATTCTAAGGCTCTATAAATTTTATAACAAGGACGGTAGAAACAATCTGGAAGAATTCTCCTTTCCCATCTTTCTCTTCCTCTTCTCCATCAAGAAGCTCTCAGAGAAGAACTGCAGTCGATAAAATCATCCTCTCTAGATTTAAAGGCTTATTCTCTCTGAAGAGTTTCATCAGATATTCCTCTTCCACAGATTCAACCTTCTTTCTATTGAATCTGATCTATCAAGAAAGATCTGTTGCTGCCTCAATCTTCCACAACAAGTATTCACACATTGCATTCAAGGACAAATTCTCAGAGAGCGCTGAAAAGGATTATATTGTGGAAATATTGATTTTACCACAACCTGCTGATAGAGTTTTGAGAATCTTTCTTCAAAAGATTCAGTTGTTTGTCTCTTTATCAAAAGACTAACAGGTTCTTTGAATCTTCCTTATCAAAAGATTCAGTATTTTAGAAAGACCTTATCAAAATTTCTAAATTGGTTTTGAGAATTTTTCTTATCAAAAGATTTAGTTGTATTGGTTTTTAGAGTCTCTTTATCGAAAGACTCAACATTGATTTGTGGATATCCTCCCAAGGGTCAGAAGAGTGGAGTACCCAAATATTTACGGGAACCACTATAAATTTTTGTGTCTTCTGGTGTCATATTTTTTTGTTCATTACTTAATTATTATACTTGCATTGGTTTAAAATCAAAATCTGTGGCATGTATTGTGATTAGTTGTGTAAAATTTTGATAACTTTATTCATCTCTCTTCCAGAATAATTATTGACTATGATTTATCCACCTTTCACAATTTGTAACTACTACATAGGACAAGCTTCTGGATGCTGTAACTACTTTCTTTGCGTGCATGTTGGCAAAGATTTGAACGTATTATTTTGCTGATTCCTCTGTCTCAATCATTTGTTTTTGTACATCTTCTTTGATGTAAATGAGATGAGAAAGTTGTAAATGACTATTTTTAGTTGATAGAATCTCACTATTTCTCAAAGATGTGTCCAAGTCTTCTCAGACTTTTTTCTTTTATTTTATCTTGTGTTAATCATTTTTCAAACAAGATGAGATTGTTGGAAAAACTCGTGAATTTGATAGACCAAAATTTCTCTAGAACTGATATAAGATAAGCCTTAATTATGTATAAAAAACTTTGTTATTCTTATATCTTCATGTCAAGTATGATGAATATGTGCTACTTTTATCTAATAGTATTTGACGATAACAACATTGCTTCTCAGCTTTAGTCGAATTTTTATCTGGGTTTGAAGTAGTATATAAAATAGCTATCAACAAGCTTTTGTCGATTTCTAGCATGAAGACATTGAAGTTAAGCTGACAGAAAACTTTAGTCGAATGAAAGCTTAATGAAAAGAAGTGAAAGCAGACAATAGTCGAATGACAATCAAAGAATAGAACAAGGCAGTTTATAATGAAGATTATAGAACTCTTGCCCCGAATTCGTATTGATGCATAAGTATGAAGCTGAAAAAAGGTGGTAGTCGATTTCTAATCAGCTAAGAAGGAGACATGAAATGCATATAATAAATTTGAGATGCGTATAACAAAAACTCCTGCATTAGAGCGCACAAGTCGATTTCTATTTGACTAACACACTCATTCTTCAAATACAACCTGATTTCTTTAGAAGCCATTAGTCAATAGTATTCAACTAGAAGGTCATTCTCTGAATGAAGATGATGTTCTTTAGAAGTCGTTAGTCGAATGGAGTTTGGCTAATGTTTAAAGATCAAATATGAAGGATTATCAGAGTTTTTTCAGAAGGCAAAAAAAATAACATTATCATATAGTCGTTAGAATTTTTCATGATTGTTAGTACATGAAGAAAGATTGTGAAAGGAGATATCTGACATAAATACCTTAGCTTTTCAAGTGTATCAAATTTAAGGAAACTTCTTTTTTTGTTCTTACCTGATGAAATGCTTGAATCATGGTATTTAAAAGGGCTTTTAAGAAGACGAAGAATGTTCTCTTCGACTCTCTAAGTTTCTGATTTCTTGGCCTTTTTATGCTGCCCTAATTGTCTCTCTTGAACAAAAATCTCCCGTTCTTACTTTTCTCTATAAATGATAAAGATTACAGATTGAATCCTCAAGAAACTACATATTCAAATTGATCTCAGTTTCTCTGTAGATTGCTTACATTGTGGAAAAACTAACTGATTATTTAAATCCTATTGTAAATAGAGTTTTGAGAATCTCTCTTACATAGACTCAGTGGTTCTAAGAGTCTCCTTATCAAAAGACTCGAGCATGTGGATAGACAATGAATTTCTGCTGTGGTAGAAGATGGGAAAACCTAGGTTTGCAAAACCTGTATAATTTCAATGTCTTTTCTCTATAGCTAGATTTACTTCAGTAAATTTTATTTACTATTTTCTCTTAGTTTCTATGATTGTGATTTCGATTGTGATTGGAGGGCAAATAGTTTTTAATACTCTATTCACCCCTTTAGAATGCTCTGCATTAATCATTACATTCCACACTTTCAATGTTATTGACATGTGTCAGAGGATCCACTAAGAGTTATACTTATGGTTGCTCTACTATAGGACGTGGACACATGTTCCTTGGGATTGACGAAGTTGTTGCTATTCGCTTATCTACTCCATACACGATCTCTAAACCACAAGTTAGTTTATCGGCCTACACGGGCAGGGTAGCCTTTATGCGATGACAATTTTTGTGGGCGATCTCTGTGTTATACTGTTGGAATGATACTAGATGTGAGAAGTGTCTTTTAGGTGAAGATCATGTGGAGAGCATATGTAGCAGGTACTGTGGCTGTGGGCGAGGACCACGTGAAGATTGCATGGGCAAAGGTTGTGTTTTATGAACAATGATCACATTTTGTGTGGAGTGTTGCACGGAGAGCTGATGCGGCTAGGCCCATTCCTTACGTGCGTGGACTGCCCCAAATGGGGTGCGCATTGCGATTCCTTCTAGAAATGAAGAGTCTGATGGGTTGCATGCGCCACACTGTTTGTGTGTCCCGTACGGGGTCACATACACCAAATATTCAGGTTTGAGAAAAGGAAACCAACAACAAACTAGAGTGGTCCACATGGAAAGGGATACATTTGTGAGGAAACAATATCACATCAAGGTTGTAGGCGCGTAAGTTCTTCGAATTTGGCTAGACGAGGAAGGCACTTGCGTAGAACAATTAACCGCTGAAACAGGGAGCCACTCACACTAGAGTACCAAGTAGTGAAACAAGGTGTTACTATTGACCGAAAGCATTTGGATTGAAACAAAAAAATGAACGAGTCAACCCATAAGTAGAGGATATGATTTTAGGTTTTATTTGGGACAAGCTCGTGAGACATGGACGTTTTGACTTGTACAGACTTGGTGCATCTCAAATGCGTGCCACGCCGTGTTGTATCATGTCGAAGGTGTGTTCTTTTAGTTTTTTGGTAAAGATTATTCAGATGTGTTGTTATGCATGTAGAACACATGGTGGTTACATATCCGTATCTGGCACATGTTTGACACAAATTTACATGCATTTTGTAGTGTTCGTCCTTCCCTCCCCCCTCCTGGTCCTCGAACTATTTCAGCCTCTCAGCCTATGGCCTTGTTGTATCTTAATCTGATCCATCCAGCACACTGTTTGAACTTGTGGTATCTCTAATCAGCCACACTTGTACTGCCAACAACCAATCCAACCACTGGGCTTCATCCAATATTTTAGCTGTCTTGGAAAGGAGAAAAAAGAGAGCATGACTACTACATGTCAACTATTTTGCATGACTGCTAGTCAATTCCTGATTGGCGTGCTCCTTTTCTTGTCCTAATCCATTCACATTATTAGATCTATGCACTCTTCCTATTAGTTGATACGTTTTGCATTCTGAAATAACCAAACTTGTCTTATTTAACTATATCTTTTGTAGTATTTACTATTTGATTACTATTAATGTAATCAACTCTAGATAAAAGTCTACTTCAGTTTTTTTGACAACCATCCATGAATCAATTGCCAGAAGCACATGGACTACTAGGTATTTTTTCCTGTATAATAACCAGGAAGAGTGAACATACATTTTCATGATCATGGTGAAGCTAAACTTAATTTATATTTGTATTTTTCATTACTATAGATGCTCTGATTCTTAACAAATCTATTTATTTATGATGAGCTGAACTGTAATTTCTTTTGCTATTATCCTTTTGATGCCAGTCATCTGAAAACTTATAAGTTATTGCTTTGGTAACAGGGGAAAAGGTGATTACCAGATTGATTTTGTGCCTGCCCCACGGATTACTGAAGCGGACAGGACAAATGACCGAAAGTAACTCATTTATTTTGTTTTATATTTAAATAACTATAAAATCTACTATCATCATCATTATGATCATTAGCCTTATTGCAACTATTTGGGGTTTGATTTTTAATCTTTTTAGAAGATCACATATGCATTTTGCCTTTATTATCTTATGCTTTAATTTTAGAATTTCGATTTCAATTACATGACTGGTTAATGTTTTTCGGTTACAATTCAAGGAATTGTGTCATTGTATACTGTTAGATGATATAGGGAAAAATGATGTAAAGGCCCATTTATAGGCCCATTTCTCTTCTCTCCTTTAGTCCCACATCCTTTATATAGGATTCTTTCTTCTTCTCTTCTCATATATATTTGTATTCTCTCTTGTATTTTACATTATGAAGAGGTATCTACAAGGTTTGCCCATCACTTTCTACATGGTATCAGAGGGAAAATTGGTCCTCCACGCGGCCTATTTTTTTCTAACCGCGGCTCCCTGAGCGGTTACCTTTCCTTCCTAACCGCGGCTATCCTCCGGTTTAGCTTTCCTTAACTGCTTCCGCTTCCCCTCTCTCTCTCTCGTGGCTTCCACCCTCTCCTCTTCTCCTCCCTTTTATAACTCTGTCTGGAGGACTCTCCCCCTCCCGTTATTCTCTTCTACTCGCGCGGCTTCATCCCGCCTACCCGCCGAGTCCTGCCCTCCTCGCTCCTCTCCTTCCTTCGTCGCTGCGGTCTCTCTATCCGCAACGATCTGTCTTCACACAATTTCTCCTCTCTGTCCGCGACCTCTTCTCCTGACTGCTGCGGCCTCTCGCGCGGTCTTGTCGCTGCAACTTATCCCCGACGACTTCTCCTCAGCTGCGGACTCCTCATATTGGTCGCGACATACTTCTTGCCGCTGGTGGGCTATCACTGTGACCGTGCGGCTTCTCGCGCTGCTACTCGCCCGGCTTCTCGCCCGGCCTCTCGCCCGGCTTCTCGCGCGGCTTCTTGCGCGGTTTCTGTTCTGCTTCGTCTTCGCGACCTGTCTCCTCGCCGATGCCTTCTCCTCTCTCCGCACTCTTGTCGCGACGGCTTGCTGCCTTGCCGCTGGTGTTTTATCACCTAGACCATGCGGCCTCCTTGTCTGCCCGCCGGGTTCCTGCCATCTTACTGCTTTCCTCCTTGCTCGCCGTGCCTTCACTTAGTCGCCGCGACTTCTCTTCTCTCCGTTTTCTTTTTTTTTTGTTTCTTAACCGCTGCGAGCTCCGCATTTAGGTTGCGGCCTCATCCGTTGTCGCTGGTGTGTTGACACTGATACCGTGCGGCTTCTCCTCCTCTCCGCTCCGCTCTCTTCGGGTTGCGGTTTGTCCCTTATCGCTCAACTTGTTCTCGCCGCAGCTTCTCGCACCGCTGCCTCTTCTCACCGCTGTTTGTTCTCGCCGCTACTTGTCCTCATGCGGCTTTAGATTCTCGCTGCTCCCAGTGCGTCCTCCTTTGTAGCCGCTGGTCCTGTCCGGCAAGCCGCGTGCCCTCTTGCTGCCCGGTTTTCGTGACTAGTCGCTGTTCAGGGCTTTGACATCCGACTCCACCACTGCTGATGATATTGCGGCGTTGCGTGCTCAACTCCATCAGCTTCAAGGGGTGGTTAGTCGCTCCTCTGCCTCCGTGGCCTTGATCTTCAAGGAAGGTATATCGTGCCTCTCACACAGCTCTCACTGAATTGTGGACTCGGGTGCTACTCATCATATCTCTCCGCAGCAGCCGCCCAAATACTTAGATACTGCTTACTCCAAGCACATCACTGTGGCCAATGGTGACAAGATCCCGGTTTCTGGCACTGCTTATCTGCCTCTTACTCCTTCCCTCTCCTTATCTTCGGTTCTTCATGTTCCGGGCTCTTCATTTAACCTTCTTTCTGTTAGCCGACTTACGCAAGATCTTGATTGCTGTGTTACTTTCTCACGCTCTCCCTTTGTGGTGCAGGATCGACTATCGCAGAATATACTTGGTAGAGGGCGACTTTCGAACGAGCTATATCTTCTCGACGCTCCTCCCGTGGCTCTCACCACTATCTCCACCACTGATTGACATCGTCGTTTTGGGCATGCCCCTCTCCCAATTCTCAAGAAAGCTCTTCCTACTGTCTCTCTGCAAGAGTTTTTTTGTGAATCTTGTATTTTCGGCAAACAACACCGCGTCTTATTTTCTCCTTCTCGTATTCAGAGCGATTCTCGTTTATCCTTGATTCATTCTAATATCTGGGGGCCCTATAAGGTCCCTAGTGTTTTTGAGTTTCAGTAATTTGTTACATTTATAGATGATTACTCGCGGGTTATCTGGTTATATTTACTTCGTGATCGTACCGAGCTGACATTTACGTTCCGTGCATTTCTTATGGAAACTCACACTCAATTTTCTACCTGTGTTAAAATTCTTCGTACCGACAATGCTTGTGAATACACTGGTCGCACCTTCTCCAATCTGTGCATGGAGTTCGGCATTATACATCAGACTTCGTGTGCCTATACTCCGCAACAGAATGACATAGCAGAACGGAAAAATCTCCACCTCCTTGATGTGGCTAGATCTCTCATGATCCAAATGCAGGTTCCTCCCCTCTATTGGAATTTTGCAGTCTCTATCGCTCGTTACCTCATCAATCGTATGCCTTCACCTGTTCTCAACTTTGTGGCACCCATTACGCTCCTTTACCCATCCACTACTCTCTTTTCTCTCACACCTCGCGTGTTTGGGTGTACCTGTTATGTCCACCATCTTGGTCCTTCCACTGACAAGCTAGCCCCTCGTGCTACCAAAACTATGTTTGTTGGGTACTCCCGCACTCAGAAGGGGTATGTCTGTTTCTCTCCTACCACTGGAAAGGTGGTTGTGTCTTCTGATGTCTTCTTTCATGAATACCAACCATATCACACCAGTCCTTCTGATCTCCTTCTTCCTTCTCCTCTACCTCGGCCCATCGTACCCGTAACATCTCCACTTCCACCACTTCTCCCTGCCCCTCTGCAACACCAGTCCAAATCTCCTCTCATCCCGATCTCCCCAACACCACCAGTCCCCTCCAAACCTCCTGTCATTCAAGTATACACTCGTTGTCCTCCTCGTCCAGACGCCATGCAGCAGCTTCGCTCTACTGGTGTGATCTCGCGGCTTGTTGATCCGCCTCCTCCTCGACAGCACATCCCATTGCCAACTATGTCTCTCTACATCGGCTCTCTCCGCCTCTCCTTACCTTTGCTCTCTCTCTCCTCTATTTCTATACCTACCTCTGTGCAGGACGCCCTCCGGCATCCGCGGTGGCGGGCCTCCATGGATGAAAAAATGACGGCTCTGTGTGGTAATCACACTTGGGATCTTGTGCCTTTTCCTCCTGGTCACATTTGCGTTAGTTGCAAGTGGATCTTCTCTATCAAACATGCGATCTGGGACAGTTGACCGCTTAAAAGCTCGGCTTGTGGTCCAGGGTTTTACTCAACAGTATGACCTTGATTATGAGGAAACTTTCTCCCCGGTCGCCAAATTGAATTCGGTTCGGGTTCTTCTCTCTTTAACTTTTCATCGTCAGTGGCCCCTCCATCAGTTGGATGTCAAGAATGCATTCTTGAACGACGATCTTCTGGAAACAATGTACATGAATCAACCGCCTGTGTTTGAGACCACGGGAGAGTCTCGGGTATGTTTACTTCGCAAGTCTATTTATGGTCTCAAACAGTCTCCACGGGCGTGGTTTGGAAAATTCAGCAAGGTCGTATGTGAGGTTGGCTTCAAACAAAGCTCGGTAGATTCCTCTCTCTTCACTCGTCACCAATCAACCGAGACTATAATACTTCTGGTTTATGTGGACGACATTCTAATCACTGGTGATGACTCAGTTGTGATACAATGTGTGAAACAACATTTAAACTCTATCTTTCAAATCAAAGATCTGAGAAATCTTTGCTACTTTCTTGGACTAGAAGACGACCTGATGGTCTCGTCTTATTGCAGCGTAAGTATAACATTGACCTTCTGTAAGATGCTGGACTCTCGGGTTGCAAACCTGCGGAAACCCCGATGAATGTCAACCACATGTTGTGTGCTCAGGGATCTGAGAATGACTCTCTACTTCCGAATCCAGAATACTATCGTCGTCTTGTGAGAAAACTGATATACCTAACAGTTACAAGACCTGACATTTCATTTGCGGTTGGTGTGGTTAGTCGGCTTATGCATACCCCTCGGGTCTCTCACCTCCAGGCAGTGGAACGCATCCTCAAGTATCTGAAGATTTCTCTTGGACAAGGACTTGTGTATAATTCATCCTCCTCTCTTTCTCTTATTGCATACTCAGATGCGGATTATGCGGGCTCGTTGGACGATCGACGTTCCACTCTTGGGTTCTGTACTTACTTTGGAGGAAATCTTATCACATGACGAAGTAAGAAGCAGACAATGGTTGCTCGCTCGTCTGCTGAGGCTGAGTATCGTGCAATGGCGGTTGTTACATCCGAGATAACCTGGCTTGAAAGACTTCTAACAGACTTGGGAGTAAAATTGTCCTCACCCTCAACGTTGTCCTGTGACAGTCAAGATGCAATACACATTGCAAAGAATCCCGTGTTTCATGAGAGGACTAAGCATATTGAGGTTGATTGTCAATTCGTTCGAGAAAAGGTTCAATCAAAAGAGCTAAAGCTTGAACATGTTCCTGCCTCTGGGCAAGTTGCTGATGTCCTTACCAAGACCTTGCCTCACAAGTTGTATTACCAGTTCTTGTCCAAGCTTGGTGCCTACGAGTTGTACGCTCCAACTTGCGGGGGAGTGTTAGATGATATAGGTAAAAATGATGTAAAGGCCCATTTATAGGCCCATTTCTCTTCTCTCCTTTAGTCCCACATCCTTTGTATAGGAATCTTTTTTCTTCTCTTCTCCTATATATTTGTATCCTCTCTTGTATTTTACACTATGAAGAAGTATCTACAAGATTTGCCCATCACTTTCTACACATACCATTTGGCTAGTTCCTACCTTCCCACATTTCATAGTATTAAATATACAAGACTCCCTCTCCCTTTCTACTTACACTCCTTTGGAGACTTTTATGGCAATATATATATTCTTGTTCTTTTTCCCTATAAATTTTATGCTTCTATCTTTTTCTTTTTAGTTTCAAATGTTTTGGAGGGCGATTCAGAATAAATTAGTTTTTGTTATTGTAGATAATTTCAATTTTATCAGATTCCCAAGATTGGTATTTGCAAGATATTGGCCTTTCTTCAGGTAGGCTGTGAAAATTTCCCTCTTACTGACATTCGATGCTTGAGACTCTTATGTAATACTGGAATAACCATGATAGAGACTGCAAATGTGATATTTAAGGTGTTCATGGGTTGATATAATAAGTTTGTCACGTGCCTTAAATAACCGGTGTCGAGCTCCACTCGCATGAGGAGGGTCATCAAGGAGGAGTGAACCGGTGTCCACTATCCGAAACCCGCCAATTCCTAGAGGTGACGAGCTCCACTCGCATACTCGCCAGGTAGGCGACTAGGCATGTCGCTCGCCCAGCCAGACGAGCTCCTCCCGAGAAGTCTCCTAGTCGCCGGGGGCAGGGCTATAAATAAAACCCCTATCTTTGGATTGACTTATAAATAGGACCCTAGGGGTACGAGGAGAGAGACTTTGAAATCTCGCAAAAGATCTCGACCATCGTTTTCCTAGACAACAAGCTGAGACTTTGAATCCTTTATTCAGAGAGACAGGCCGCGAGTTAGCGACTATCCCTGTTAGTCGCTGCGACTTTGTTGTCAACCAGTTTATCTCGTACCCTGCTTGACCATTTTTGGTTGTGAAGGGATTGTTTCTTCTAAGCTTTCGGGTACATGGTGAGACCTCCCTGTCACAGCGTCTGAGGTCCTTTGTCTACTAGTTTCCGTGTCTTAGCCCCGTCAGTCGTCGTGCCTGATCGCGGAATCGGTAACCTTAGGTTGCCTTGATCCAAATTTTGGAGTAAGGGATTTTCCCGGCTTCAACACTTTAGTGCGGTGAGCGTGGATCGCAGCCGATGAAGAAAGCTTCGCGAGTAGGCGAAATGGTGAATGCAGGAGAGCATGATGAGATAGACGACAACTCGGCTGGAGTCAGCAACTCTGCGCGAGGGAGCGACTTTGTGATGTGGATTAGTCGGCGAGATACCATAATACTCGCCAGTGGAGCGAGTAGGAAGATGATACTCGCGAGGATGAAGCTCGCCAGCGCCAGGGAAGGAGGAGCCCCTTCTGTGACGAGATCCTCACAGCCCCAGTCCCCGAGGGCTTTAGGGAGCCCGTCCTGATCTACTACGAAAGAGATGACCCGGTCAGGGATCTCCAACAGTTCATAATGTTGTATTAGTTATTTGTACTGATATTTCCATGTATTTTTATACATTTCCTCGCCTCCGGAGGCACGAGTGGTTGTGAGTAGTTTTCTTTATGTTGGTAATCTTCGGTTGGCGAAAAGCGGTGAAGTCCGCCTCCTCGATCGATTTAGAAAACTCGTGTCCGACCTGATTCTCCTAAAAAGCCCCGGGCGGACGATGAGATGATGCTTCAGGATTTAAGCTTCCTTGTAAGACCGAGCCCCTGCATCGACGGTCGAGATCAGCCCCCCCTGCATGTCGGCCTAGCTACCCCCGATTGCGTCTCTCCCCGACTGGAGGAATTATCAGGAACAGGTCTGGACGCTAATCTCCTAGACTCGATGAAGGATCGATCTTACAAAGTGATACCAGGCCTGTAGAGCAGGACACGTCTCTGTTGTTGCCAAAGTGGGATAACTCACTAAGCTCTGGAAAGTACAAGTTCGCGGAAGGATGGTGGACTCCAGTGTGTGTGTCTTATAGGACCCCCCAAGGGATATTTCCCTTCGTTTGTACCCTGACCTTCGTAGCACGGTGGCAAAGCTGAAAGCGATCTCCACGATCGAGTTGGGAAACGAGCATTCGACCTGATTCTCCTAAAAAGCCCAGGGCGGACGATGAGACGATGCTTCAGAATTTAAGCGTCCTTGTAAAACCGAGCCCTGTATCGACGGTCGAGATCAGCTCCCCCCTTGCATGTCGGCCTAGCTACCCCCGATTGCATCTCTCCTCCGACTGGATGAACTATCAAGAACAGGTCTGGACGCGCACCTCCCAACTTGACAAGGGGAAGATCGCCATCTTCTTAGAATTTTACTTCGTCCTCAAAGATATTGATGCATTTGACTCCTTGACAATCTCTTAAGCAGCAGGGCGAACTACTTCAGCACCAATCGAAGTCCTCGAGTCGTGGAGTTTTCGTAGTCTGAGTCCCTACACGAGCTCCTCTCCTGTATATCGGCTACCAACCCCCTCGGGTGAGATAGATTCCTCGTGTGTGTTGTTGCCGTAGTTCGAGCCCCCTGTACGAGCTTCCCTTCTGCAGGCCGACTACGAGCTCAAGCCGAGTCGACCCATCTTCAGTTGAGCTCAGCTCCTGTAAGATGTTGCATCCACCTCCAGTTGAGCACGGCTCCTGAGAGTTGTCGACCCATCTTTAGTTGAGCTCGACTCCTGTAAGATGTTGCCTCCACCTCCAGTTGAGCGCGACTCCTGAGAGCTGTCGACACATCTCCAGTTGAGCTCGGCTCCTGTAAGATGTTTCCTCCACCTCCAGTTGAGCGCGATCCTTAGAGCTGTCAACCCATCTCCAGTTGAGCTCGGTTCCTGTAAGATGTTGCCTCCACCTCCAGTTGAGTGCGGCTCCTGAGAGCTGTCGACCCATCTACAGTTGAGCTCGGCTCCTGTAAGATGTTGCCTCCACCTCCAGTTGACCGCGGCTCCTGAGAGTTGTCGACCCATCTCCAGTTGAGCTTGACTCCGGTAAGATGTATCTTCCACCTCTAGTTGAGCTTGACTCCTTTTAGGTGTCGACCTATATTTTCCACCTACAGTTGAGCTTAGCTCCTGTTAGGTGTCGACTTACTTTCCACCTCCAGTTGAGCTTGGCTCTTGTAAGATGTCGACCTATATTTTCCACCTCCAGTTGAGTTTACTCTTGCTAGGTGTCGACTATATGCTCCGACTCAGTTGAGCTTGACTCCTATGAGGTATGCGATCATGCATGTACAAGCAGCGATGTGCGAGTATACGACTGCGACCATGCAGGTGCGAGCAACAACAATTTTATCAGAGCGAGCATTGGATGCGTGATTACGAGCGACATCAACAAGCGAGTATACGTGCAACGAACACTCAACCTCTCCGCGCCTATGAGTCTAGCAAGCATCATAAATGAGCGACTACACGAGTATGCGAAAAAAAGAAGAAGCACAATAAATAAGAGCTCGTATTATATGGCGACTATACAAAAAGTTACAAAAATTTCCAAGTTATATAACTTTGTCTTTACAAGTGTGGACGCAGGAGGTCGCCGACCGAATATGATTCATTGTCGCCAGTATCAGGCTTGTACTACTCGTCTTCGATGATGACATATTCCTCATCCCCGACCTCGTCCTCGCCATCGTAGTCGTCGTCACTGCTCCCTCCACTGGTGCTGTCGCTGTCGCTGGAGCCGGAAGGGGAGGAGAGGACGCAATCAGGTGAGTTGGATTTCTCGGCGAGCAAGCCTTGGATGAGGTCCGCGATAGTCACATGATCGACTTCTGGGCCGAGGAAGCCGTCAATCCTCAGCTTGGCGAGAACGGCTTCCCCTGTTGCCCGTGCTATCCCGCGGCGGATATCGGGCATCTTGTCCCCGTGGAAGCGGATCCTTTTGCCCATCCCGTGCGAACTCGCCTCCTGCTGCTGCATGACCAGGCGAGTATCAGAGGGACCAGGGCGATCTTCAACAGCGACCGGGCGAATTTCTAACTCGGCGATCCGGACTTGAGAAGCCTCCAGCTCGGTTTTGGTGGGGACGAGTTCTTGCTCAAGCTCGGAGAGCTTCGCCATTTCGATCTCGGCGGCCTACGAGGATCAACCAGCAGACAGTCAGAAAAATGATCAAGTACAAAATCAACTAAGTCGCGCCGAGGAGGCGAGTTACCTCATACTTTTTCCATCGCACCGATTGCATCCCCAGGCCGATCGCCTTTTGCGACACGACCTTTAATGCCACCCGAGTCTCGATGAGTCTCCTCGCGGTATGGTGACCCAGCTCTGTCGCTCGCAGGAGCGCGCAATTCGTCTGGTGGGCGAGCCCCTCCGGGCTGAGATCCTGCATCGACTCAGCATCTGCTCGCCCGTACAGCGCGAAGGCGACGTCATAGGCCTCCCCCTTGTCCTCCTAGTCTTCCGACCAGGCGGGTTGGTTGGTGCTCAACGTCACCTTGTGCTCGCTCTCAGACCAGGAGACCAGTGGGCGACCAAAGACATCCTTGCCCCCCTGCCCGAGGTTGTAGTTCGGGTGGATGTAAGGCGCCCCGATGTCGATTGGCGACTCCCTCCCGCCGAAGAGTTCTTGGGAGATCCTTGCTCGCTTGCTCGCGTGGTCAAGGGACTTGGCCTTCTCTTTCCCTTTGGCGAGCTTATTCTGTGGCGGGCCCTCCTTGTCGCCAGTTGGCGACTGGCCCTTGCTGCTCGCAGGAGGCGGGATTTCCTCCACTTCAGATGGCAGGTTCGAGGAATCCTGACGTGATGACGCGACCACCTTCGCAGGAGGAAGTGGTTCTCGCGGGAGCTCGCGAGTAGCTGCAGATTTCGAAGAGCAGTTAGAGAATTTATGTTGAGCTTTCCCCTTTGATCTAGTAACCTTCGGAGGAGCAATGTCGGTGGTGGAGGAGAAATGTCGGCGGTGGAGGAGATGCGGCGGAAGGGGGAGATGCGGCGGAAGGGGAAGACGCGATACCGCACGGGATGCAGCTAGGGCAACTCACTGGCTTTTCCCGTGGAGTTAGAGAGAGATAGGAAGAGGGAATTAAGAGAGAGAGGAAGAGGAAATTAAGAGAGAGAGAGAGGGAGAATTTAGTTCTAATTTTCTTCTTGACAAAACAAGGCCCAACCGGCCACATAAGTAGGTTTCAACGCGCCCCCCATTTGGGCTTACTACATATGAGTAAAATACTATTAAAATTAACACAACATAAACAACATAAATTTAAGATAACTTGCGTCGTCACGCCTCATAACATCGTCGCCCCCGTCCGAAGACAGCTTGTCCTTAAGCTGGATCAAAGGGAAATGCAGTGGCCTCTCCTCCTGTCGCGTCATCATCGGGAGGATCATCCACTTCGAGCCAAAATAAGCGTTTGCATCGATGTGAAATGGTCATCACAATTGTAGCACAAATATTTCTCGTGACGCTCGACCATCTCGGTGCGGGACAAACGACGGCGAACCGTAGGACGCGATGTATCGTCCCGGGATGGAGCCTTGTCCGACAAGCTGGTTAGAGAGGAAGATCCCTGATAGTCCCGACATCCCAAAGGCGGACGATCTAGTAGCAGTCGCCGTTCACAAGCTCTGGCGAGGCTCATAGCTGTGTTGAGATCAAGAGGCATAAGGAACTCCACATCCCAACGTAATCGCTCGTGGAGGCCGGCAGTGAAGAGGGGAACCTGCTGCTCCGGTAAGACGGATGTTGCCCTAGACAATAACATTTGGAATTATTCCAGGTAGGTGTCGATGAAGCCATCTTGTTTGAGGTTCGCCAGATCGTCGAGTGGGTTTCCCTGTAGAGCGAGTCCAAAGTTCAGGGTGCAAGTCGTGCTGAATTCTGTCCACAAAGTGTTGGGTTGTTCTCGCAGAAGTTGAGTGAACCATAATTGTGCTGGGCCGAGTAAGTGGAAGGAGGCGATGCTGATGCGTTTTTCATCTGGTGTGCGCTGATTGGCAAAGAAAACATCACAACGGGTAAGCCAAGGAATAGGATCTTCGCGGCCCTCGTAGATTGAAAAATCCATTCGGATAGTGCAGGCGTATGCGGGGTATTCCGCGCCCGGAGGAGTGGCGGAGTCTACGCGGCTTGCCGAAGGGAGATCGGCCGTGTGCAACGACGGAGGAGAAGGCATCCCCTGTAGGGCATCCAAACGTGTGTTAAGGGCGTCCATTATGGCGTTCTGAGTCGCGAACATGGTGTGGAAGAGAGCCATGAGCTCGGCGAGAGAGGGAGGAGCATCCACCATCGGGGATAGTGCTGGAAGGACGACACTTCCTCCACTCACCCGATTCCGCAACAACCCCGCGACATCGCCGACCACGCCAACTCCGCAGGCCGCCCTTCCCCCGCATCGTCGCGTCTTCCCTCCCCTGCGACATCCCCCCACCGGCACGACAAGCTACCCGACCCGTCGTCCAGCCTTGCGAACCTTCCTCTGATACTAGATTGTTATGAGCCTTCCCCTTTGATCAGTAACCGACGGAGGAGCAATGACGACGGTGGAGATGCGGCGGAAGCGGAAGACGCGATACCGCACGGGATGCGACTAGGGTAAATCACGGGCTTTTCCGTGGAGTTAGAGAGAGAGGAAGAGGGAATTAAGAGAGGGAGAGAATTTAGTTCTAATTTTCTTCTTGACAAAACAAGGCCCAACCGACCACTTAAGTAGGTTTCAACGCGCCCCCCATTTGGGCTTACTACATATGGGTAAAGTAATATTAAAATTAACACAACATAAACAACATAAATTTAAGATAACTTGCGTCGTCACGCCTCATAACAATTTACAACAGCGATCAGAGACAAGTTGGCGAGTTTGGCAGAATCTCGTCTGAATTATACCTTCGTCAGGGAAGACCTTTTCCAGCGAGTTGACATTCAGACGCCAATGGATGACGTCGAATCGCCGCCCGCGAAAAGCTTCAAATAGCTTCTCGCGCGCGCCTTCCAGGATAGGTGGTAGGAAGGCGACTTCTAGTGTCTAGTGGGGCCTCCTCGACACCCCCTCAAAGTCACCGGTGACGACGATCAGGTACCCTCCCCACCGTTGAAATTTGTTCGCCGTGCCCACCAGCATGCAGACGTGGCTGCTGAAGAAGATCACTCCCTCCAAAGTCGCAGCAAAGGCGAAGACCTTCCGGAAGACGGAGAGGTCGAACACGATCTTCTCTTTCTGAAGGAAGCAAAAGAACCCCATGATCATCGCCACTCCATTGAGATTGATCTGGGAGGGCACAATGCCGAAGTACTGCAAAATTTGGCGGTACTCGGGCCATAACGGAAGTTGCATGCCGACTTCGAAGGGGTGGAGTGGCCGGACTATCTCACCTTCAAGGAAGGTGTTTAGTTGCTCGGTCCGGGCGGGGAGCCTAGCCGTGTATTTTTCCGGCAAGTGCCTTTGACGGAAATCCTCTGGATCTTGCTCAGTCGCAGCGGATTTCTTGAAGACCGCTTCAGAGAAGTTGATCACGTGGGCCTGGCGGCGAGCATTGACATCATCACTGACCATCTTGAGCGAGTAGAGTCGGAAATGCGAGTACAGCGAGAGAGAGAAGGAAGGCGCGAGCAAGCACAACTACTCACGAGCAAAGAATCAGATTTCACAACAGTGTAGTAAATGCTCACCTATCCCTTCTATTTATAGGCAAAGGCCCGGGTGGTATATCAACCTCGCGCGAGTATCGAGCTAAGTCGCCTGCTAACCGAGAGATCAACCCTAGCTGCTAATCCTATCTCGCGCAACGATATCCAGAATCTTGCCACCTCGCTAGAACCTTCACAATACAACTCGGAATATCGCAAAAAGAAGAAAAAATTTCATCGCAGTGAACACATCAAATCCAAAACAAAGTCGGCAGGATCAACGCGAGATACAAACTCGCCTTATTACAATAAAGAATAGTTCATTACAATATTGCCAAGTGGTGAGTACAAATAAAAGAAAAGAAAATTCTAAACCCTAAGAGGCCACTAGTCGGGAAGAGGTGGATGTCGCCCAGCCCAATCCATCTCGCGAGCTCGCCGTAAGTGCTCGCTGGCCACCGCCATCGCATCGTCTCCCCGCCGTAGTTGCTCCTCCATGCTCGCAAGTCGCCCAACAGATCCCATGCTCGATCGCATGCCGACCAACTCTTCCCCGTAGAGCTGGATGCGATGGTCAGTCATCGCTTGACGCCGATCCAGCTCGTTAATCATATGGAAGCGCGTCGCGTAGGCCGCCAGCCGGTCCTGTAGCTCTTCCTTCCTCGCCATCCTCACCTCCAATGCCGAGATCCGACGATGAGGCTCGCAAATGGCGAGTTGGTCGAACTTGGCTTCTAGCTCGATGTAGGCGCGAGCAGCAACATGACGATATTCATTTCAAGAGAGCCTACGGTCGTCAATAAAAGCCGCTCCAGGGGTTGAAGGGCGACCTGTCAAAGCAGAGAGAAGTCGCCAAGTCAGTTAGAAGTCAGCAACAACAGTCAGATCAGTTCAGCATCAGTGCGAGCTACCTTGTCGAGGGGATCGTGACCGGCGAGGGGATGGGCTGTGGTGAGTAGATTCTCGCAGGCCCGATGACGAGCCTCTCGGGCGCTCGACAGCCTGCCCCTGTCTGCGACCTCCATGGTTGCGGCTTCCGGTCCTCGGCAGGAAGTAGCTTGGGCGTCTTCTTTCCGGATCTCGCGCCGAGCTCTCCGGCTGGACTCGAGGTATCGTGGTTTCCGGACAGGTTTCAGACCGAGCTTCGGTGCTCAACGACAAAGGTGGCGGCGGCGGCAGTGGAGTGCTCGTCCTCGGTTGTAGCGAGCTCGCCGGGGGAGGAGGCGGCGGCAGAGGTGTGTGTATGTATAGGGGCTTATTTGTATTTACCTGTATATGTTCGGGTCTTGTATATATAACCCCAAGATGGGTCATTATTGATATGAAATATACTTTTCTAAGATGGTATCAGAGGGAGGTTAGGGTTTAACTCTCCCGATCCCTCTCCCGCTCGTCTGTGCCGATTGCTCCCGCTCGTCGATCCGATCGATTGATTCCGCTCCCGCTCGTCTCCTGCTCTTCGATCCGATCGGTCGATCGATCGATCCCGCCGATTGCTCCCGCTCGATCGATCCCGCCGATTGCTCCCGCTCGTCGATCGACTCCGTCGATCTGGTTTTCGCGCCGTCGACCTGCTCGTCTCCTGCGCCGATCGTCGATCCGTTTTCAGCGCCGATCGACCGATCCGTTTTCAGCGCCGATATGGTTGGCTGCTTCCTCCGGCTACTTCCTCCCTTTTCAGCTCCGATTGATCCTGCTCCAGATCTCGGTGTCGGCCTTCAATGGATCCCGCCTCGACTCCCAGTGGCTATCTTCCTAAGCCTGATGTGCTGCTCAACAGGCAGAACTAAAAGGCTTGGTCTTCCACCATGCGCATGCATCTCCGAGGCCTACGCCTTTGGAGCCATTTAGATGGATCCTGCCCAGCACCGTTGCTCCCTGCCGCTTCTTCAACTGAGTCTTCTGTTTCCACAGCCAGCACCGGTGTTTCCTCCGCTTAGGCGTTGACCAAGTGGCATGATGATGACTCCAGGGCTATTGCTATCCTTGGCCAGTCTTGTAAGGTACCCATCCGCCTGACCATCTGTGAGTTCCCTACTGCCAAGGCGATCTGGGATCATCTTTTCGATCTCTATCAGCCTTCCAGCCAGGCACTTCAGTATTCATTGTTACAGACTCGTGCAGCTACCTACCAGCGCGACCGCTCAGTTCAAGAGTTTTTTGCTGAGATCACTTCCCTCTGGCGTCAGTGTGACGAGATGACGCCGCCCCATTGCTTGTCCTGCTGCCATTGCGTTGCCACCACTTAGTACAGAGATGCCTGCAATGTCTACGATTTTTTGATGCGCCTGTGCCCGAAGTTTGAGTCTGCCCGCTCACAGTTTCTTCATCGTGGTACTCCACCCACACTTCGTGACACTCTGTCCACGATTCTGGCGGAGGAGACTCGTCTTCGTACCATGGAGGGGACGGAGTACACTCCCTCCCCCCATGTTGTCTTGCCTGCTCCTCAGTTTGCTCCGCAACCTCCGCTGCCACCTTCTCCATGGCTCAGTACTCCTGTGCGACCGTCTGCTCCGTTTCCTACCCAGGGACCCCCTTCCCAGGGTCCCAATGCTGCGCAGCGGGGGTCTGTTCGTTGTCATTATTGTCATGCACCGGGCCACAGAGCGTCTGAGTGTCGCAAGCTTCAGCGCTCCCAGCAGAACATCCAGTCTCGTGACACCCAGCAACGTGCCGCTCCAGTTCTGCCTGTGCCTCCTCCGACAGCCTCCTTCTCTGAGCAGTTCATACAGCTGGCTCAGCAGCTGTCTTCAGGCACCTTCCCGAGTACATCTGCAGCCACAGTTGGTCAGACCTCTACCTCTACTGATCTCTCAGCGGCCTCTGCCCCGTCAGGTATCGCTCCGTACTCGTGGTTACTTGACTCTGGAGCCTCTTTTCATATGACATGATGCCACCCATCTTCATGCCTGCCAGCCTGTTTCCTCCGACCTACGTATTATTATTGCTGATGACACCACCCTTCCTATTAGCAGTCGTGGCCTTCTCCACACCCCTCAGTTCCACATTTCTGATGTTGCCTACATCCCCCAGCTCTCCATGAACCTCATCTCCGCCAGCCACCTTGCCTCTTATGGTTACCTTGTTGTTTTTGATGAGTTTGTTTGTCATGTGCAGGATCGTCTTACAGGGACCCTCATTGGTGCTGGCCGTCTCTATAGTGGGGTATATCTCCTTGGGTACCTTCGTCTGCCATCAGTCACACCGTCCCCAGCTGCTACTCTTTTATGTCTTCTCGCTGTTTCCTTTTGTCAGTGGCACCATCGTCTTGGTCATCCCAGTGGCGTCCGTCTCTCAACTCTTGTTCGTCACGGTGTTTTGGGTCGTGTATCTGTTGACACTAGTCACTCTTGTACGGGTTGTAAGCTTGGAAAACAGCTCCAACTCCCCTATAAGTCTAGTATGTGTAGGTCTTCTGCTCCGTTTGAGTTAGTCCATTCTGATGTATGGGGGCCTGCTCCTTTTGTATCCAAGGGTGGACACCACTATTATGTCTTGTTTATTGACGATTTTTCTCGTTTCACTTGGATATATATGTCGCGTTCTCGTGCTGAGTTTTTTCAGGTTTATGTTACTTTCTCCACCATGGTTCGTACTCAGTTCTCCGCCTCTATTCGTATTTTTCGCTCCGACTCAGGGGGGGAGTACCTATCGCATAAGTTTCGTGACCTTCTCGCCTCTCATGGCACGCTCCCGCAGCTCTCCTGTCCTGGTGCTCATTCCCAGAATGGCACTGCGGAAAGGAAACATTGCCTCATCATTGAGAGCGCTCACACTCTTCTTTTGGCTTCCCATGTTCCCCCACATTTTTGGGCTGAGGCTATCTCCACCGCTGTCTATCTCATCAACCTTCAGCCATCCACTTTCCTTCAGGGTCGATGTCCAGGTGAGTGTTTGTTCTCTCATCCTCCTCAATACACTCATCTTCGTGTGTTCGGATGTCTGTGTTATGTCCTATTACCACCACGTGAGCGGACTAAGCTCTCTGCTTAGTCTGCTGCATGTGTTTTTCTACGCTAAAGCTCAGAGCACAAGGGTTACCGCTGTTATGACCCTGTTGCGCGCCGTCTTCGGATTTCTCGTGATGTCACCTTCGTTGAGTACCAACCTTTCTTCCTTTCTTCATCCACCTCTGCTTCACCCTCATCCACTACCCCGGCTGATATTCAGTTCCTTATTTTTCCTACCGTACCACCACCTGTTTTGCCACCACCGTCAGACCAGTCACCAGCAGGGCTACCGCCATCATCATCATCTCCCTCTTCTGAGTCCTCTCCACCTCCTCATGTTCTGCCATCTCCCGACCCTCTACCTCCTATTCTCCACCACTACGCTCGTCGTGCTCCGACTATCCCACAGGTGCCCCCAGTCTTCAGTGAGAGTCCCGCGGATGATCCGCCTGCCAGACGTTACCCCCTTCGAGATCTACATCCACCAGATCGCCTCGGTTTTACCACCCAGCCACTCGACCTCACTGCTCTTCCTGCTACCTCCACCAGTACTCCAGAGCGTAGTTCCTACCGCGAGGCTGCTCAGGTTCCTGAGTGGCAGGCCGCTATGTTTGATGAGTTGGCTGCTCTTGAGCGTACCTCTACTTGGGATCTTGCGCTTCTTCCTCCTGGTGCTGTTCCCATCACTTGTAAGTGGGTCTATAATATTAAGACTCACTCTGATGGTTCTATGGAGCGGTACAAGGCTCGGCTGGTTGCTCGGGGTTTTCAGCAGGAGCATGGTTGAGACTATGATGAGACTTTTGCTCCTGTGGCACACATGGACACGATCAGGACACTTGTTGCTGTTGCTGCTGTCCATCGTTGGTCCCTGTTTCAGCTGGATGTGAAGAATGTGTTTCTTCACGGTGACCTACAGCAGGAGGTCTACATGGTTCCTCCTCCCGGTTTTGCTGCTGCTCCTGGCATGGTTTGTCGGTTGCGTCGCGCTCTCTATGGTCTCAAATAGGCTCCTCGAGCCTGGTTCGAGCGCTTTAGCTCTGTCGTTACAGCCGCTGGTTTTCAGCACAGCCAGCACGACCCGGCCCTGTTTGTTCACACCTCTTCCCGAGGCCGGACTCTTCTTCTGCTCTATGTGGATGATATGATCATCACTGGTGATGACCCGACTTTCATTGACTTTGTCATGCATCACCTGCAACAGCAATTTCAGATGACAGATTTGGGACCTTTGAGCTATTTTCTGGGCACTGAGTTTTCTTCCACCTCTGCAGGGTTCCAGCTCTCTCAGCAGCGGTATACTACTGATCTTCTAGCTCGGGCTGCTCTTTCCGACATCCACACTATTGCCACACCGATGGAGCTTCACCTGCAGCTTCAGGCTGATGAGGGGATCCCTCTTGCTGACCCCACTCGCTATCGTCATTTGGTCGGCAGCCGGGTCTATCTCACCATCACTCGACCAGATATTGCTCATGCAGTCCATGTGTTGAGCCAGTTTGTCAGCACTCCTACATCAGTCCATTATGCTCACTTGCTGCGTGTACTGCGTTACCTTTGTGCGACTCCTGGCCGTGGTCTGTTCTTCTCCAGCAGCAGTTCCCTCCAGCTTACTGCTTTCTTTAATGCTACTTGGGCTAGTGATCCTTCTGATCGTCGCTCTGTCATTGGTTTCTGTCTGTTTTTGTGCTCCTCCAGCTTGTCTGGAAGTCCAAGAAACAGTCTGGTGTTTCTCGCTCTAGTACTGAGCCTGAGCTACGCGTAATGACGTCTACGACCGAGGAGATTATCTGGCTTCGTTGGCTTCTTGCAGATTTTGGCATTGTCTCCCCCGGACCGGCGACTCTCTTTTGTGACAAAACTGGTGCCATTCAGCTCACTCTGAATCCAGAGAAGTTTTCCCTCTCCAAGCACATTGGAGTCGACGTCTTCTTCCTCCGTGAGCAGTACAATCGACGTACATTGGTTCCTCGGTATGTTCCCACCGAGCATCAGATTGCGGACTTGTTCACCAAGCCCTAGACGAGGGTTCAGCATGACTACCTTATGTCCAAACTCTCGATGTATGATCCCCCGTGAGTTTGAGTAGGGGTGTTAGATATTGTGTATGTATAGAGGCTTATCTGTATTTACCTGTATATGTTCGGGTCTTGTATATATAACCCCAAGATGGGTCATTATTGATATGAAATATACTTTTCTAAGAGTGTGTTCCTTCTCGGTTGTTGCGAGTTCTCCGGAGGAGGAGGTGGAGGCAGCAAAGGTATCCTCGCCGCCGACAACATTGTTGTGGTCGCAGTTTGAGGGGCCTTGCTCGCCCCAAGGTGCGAGGTCTTTGTCGCCGGAAGATCCTTTTCCCTCGCCTCTGGGGCTTGTTTGTCGGACCCTTACTTAGATCCAATGTTAATCCGGACGGTATGGCCGGATGGAGGCTGTTGCGGTGCTTGCAGAGCGACCATAGGGGTTGCTCGCAAGGGAGCAACATCTAGAGTCTCTCCTGAAGTAGTCGGCGGAGGAGCTGCGAATACAAAGAGCAAATCAGCCAGGCATAAACAGATCGATCTACGACTTTTACAAAATTCAACAGGGAGACGACCTTGTGAGGCAGCGAGATCTGCCTGCAGCTGTGCTTGGGACCCAGCGACTCCCAGGGCAGGTGGAGAAGACGGCGGGGAGAAGTGAGAGAAGTTGGGAACGGGTAGATCGGGAATGTCGTCAAGGTGCTGCTGGGTACTGTTGGAAGGCTCGGGTTGGACGATCGAGGAGGAGGCAATGTCGGCAGGCGGAGGCGGGTTGCTAGATTTGGAGGCGAGCGACTTCTTCAGTTTCTTCTTCAGTTTCTTCTTCATTGGGGGAGGGAGATCAGCAGCAACCTCGCCTTCTCGCGGCCTTTTAGGCCTTGTCGGCTCAAGGAATCCAGACAGCGCGGCCAAGCTCACTTGGTAGGCTTCCTCGGCGGACTTGGACATCGCGTGCGAGTTCAGAAATGCGTGTCTCAAAGACCAGCCACCCCCTATTTATAGAGTTCAGCAGGCATCCATCAGAAGCGAGCAACCCAGATACTCGCCAAAACAGCTCGCCGAATAAGTGTTGGATGATTCTTTTCGAGCTCCTACGTCGCTCAAAAAGAGCGGGGATTGTGTACAACCCATATTTGTCGAGGGTGGACCCCTCCCAAGCCAGTTAAGCAAAGGTCAAAGTCAGCAAGTCAAGACAGAAGTCAGAGTCAACGCGCAATAAGGCAGAAGGCCTGGACGAGTATGACAAGCTCCACTGGCATACTCGCCAGGTAGGCCACTAGGCATGTCGTTCGCCCAGCCAGGCGAGCTCCTCCCGAGAAGTCGCCTAGTCGCTGGAGGTAGGGCTATAAATAAGACCCCCCTCTCTTTGGATTGACGTATAAATAGGACCTCAGGGGTACGAGGAGAGGGATTTCAAAATCTCGCAAAAGATCTCGACCGCCTTTTTCCTAAACAGCAAGCTGAGCCTTTGAATCCTTTATTCAGAGACACAGGTCGCGAGTTTGTGACTATCCATGTTGGTCTCCGCGACTTTGTTGTCAGTCAGTCTACCTCGTACCCTTCTCGGCCATTTTTGGTTGTGGAGGGGTTGCTTCTTCTAAGCTTCCGGGTACGTGGTGGGACCTCCCTGCCGCAGTGTCTGAGGTCCTTTGTCTGCTAGTTTCCGTGTCTTAGCCCGTTAGCCGTCGATCCTTATCGCTGAACCGGTAACCTTAGACTGCCTTGATCCGAATTTTGGAGTAAGAGATTTTCCCGGCTTCAACAAATATAAACATTATCATTAGCATGATGGACAACAAGTAACACTGTAATACTCAATGCTTAACAAAAAATAGTCGCTCTACCAAAATAGTTGAGGAATAGCAAACATAAACATGCCCAAAGTAGATAATATAATCATCAACAAAATTAAATAACAACTATCAAATATCATTTTTGTATGTTGGCAGTGTCCATCACTAAGTACGGCTTCAATCAGACGACACAACAATCGAACGACCGATATAGGTACAATTGTATAGATAATAAATATATATTATTAATATTATAAAAATACTACTACTAATAATAAATATATATTTTAAGTAATAATAATAATAAACAGATTGTGGTTTGGTTCTGCTTCGGTCCGGTTCAGATCAGGTCTAAAAATTCTGAAACCGCTCAAGACATTTATATTGCGGTTCCGGTTCCAGTTCCTGTCCGGATAATAAAATGAAAGAACCGCATCCAGATCATTCTTGTTTACGGTTCCAAAATTCAAACCGGAACCTGAATAATTTGCAAACTGTTCGGTCTGGTTCTTTGCTGTTCCGGTTCGGTTTACGGTTTTCGGTTTTAAGTGACAACTCTAATTGATTTAGGCTCTTCTCCTCTATACAAATGGAGGTGCCATGTAATGTTATATTTTAGATTGAAAATAATATTTTATTCATTTTCTCAATGGAAAGTACTTGCAATACTTTTTAGTGCTGAAATAGTTTACTTTTTGGACGAAATATAGAATCGAAAAAACATTATTTCTCACATGCACTTTTCATTGTGAAAGTGAATAAAATATTATTTTGAAATAGTGTATATTTCTTGCTTTTTATCATTTTTTAAAAAATGGAATTTTTATTTTATAATTTTGATTAAGTTGTATGCACTTTTCTTTACTATATATTATGTTCTGTTTTGCTAACAAAGTTTGGAGAGCTAGAAAAGTTTCCCAATATTATTTGCACAAGCACTCTTGAAGTTCAATGAGATATTCTTTTACTAGCTTTTGCTCCTTTTATGCATCTGATGCTGTGGGAGGAACATGTCCTGAGCACACCATGTTTCTTCTTGTAGAATTGTAGCCACTGAATAAAGTTTCCTCATAATATTTCATATATTACGATGGTTTACAAAATACAAATCTAGAAGTCAGCATCATCAGGACCTTAGTTTTAGTTCCAGCTGTTTTTTTTGCTTTTTCATATCTTGCAGTTGTTTCTTAGTATTTTTCTGTTGCTTTTTGTTGAGGTCATTAAAAAGAGCACTTGATAGAAGATTGTATCTTCTCCTTTATGGTAGTACATACGGAACAAATAACAAGAAACCAGTCTGGCATTTTCCCGAAAAGGTTTATGAAAGTGAAGACACATTCAGATTAGTAAGTTTTTGTATTTTTCTTGTACTCTTATCTTTTGTTTTCTAATTACTATGTTTGATGGGTGATGATGATGATGAGGATGATGATACTTCTTTTTGTATCGGATTTTCTTTTGGCTAATAATATCTGTTTAGGAAGTTCTATTATTGATATTATTTCATGTACCTTCCACGCAGTGTGCAGAGTCAGCATTAAAATCTGTACTTGGTGGGCTTGATCACACATATTTTGTTGGGAATGCACCATTTGCGCACATGACAATAGAATCCACAGAAATTTCACCTGATTCTTTGAACTTCAAGGTAACAAAATATATATATTTTACTGTAGTATTATTTGATGTCAATGGGGTTCTAATAGTGTTAGATAGAGAGTTAAAAGAGAACAATATTGTTCTGAAATGTTTAAAGATAGAGGAATTTTTATTGAGATAATTATTGGCGAGAATGACGGCGAGCCTTGACGCACCGGTTGAGGTGTTGCCGTGTGACCTTGAGGTCACGGGTTCGAGTCCTGGAAGCAGCCTCTTGCAAAAATGCAGGAAGGTTTGCCTACATTTCACCGTTATGGCGGGACCCTTCCCTGAACCCTCGTTATGCAGGGATGCTTTGTGCACCGGGCTACCCCTAATTATTGGTGAGAATATTATAAATGTAATTAGTGTTTATGCTCCTCAAATTAGATTAGAAGATAAATTAAAAGATCATTTTTTAAGAAAAGATGGATTTATTTTGGTGGTTAAATTAGTATATCCATTCTAGCATGATGGGCTATGAGAGGATTCATAATGGGTATGCAGTAGGATTAAAAGACAATGTTAGAAATTGTTTTTGATTTTACTGTACTTTATGATTATACAATAGTGAATATTTATTTTTAGAAAGGACAAGAATATTTATTTACTTACAAAAAGGAGCCACCATATAATAAGTATACTTCTTTTTTACTTGGAAGGAAAAAACATTTCATGCAAAATTTCTATGTGATCCAGGTGAGAGTTTTAGCAGGCAATATAAAATAGTGGCAATGAAGGTAAATATATGGGTATAAAGAAAATAGAACAACAATATTGAAGCATTTATCCCACCATAGTGGGGTCGGCTGGGTATATAGAAAATTATAAAAATAAATAATTTCTTTATGGATAAGTGGTAGAATTTGAATTGCAATTTTTTTTTGAGATCGATTGTTTGTTGGAGCAATAGGAAGTTTCATCAATGAAGCCATATTTGATGTGGGATAAAATGATTAGTTCTATTCAATGCATAATTTGAATATTTTAGGTGAGCTTGCAAATATATCATTTTTTGATGAAGAAGCTTGATAGCTCCGACTATCGTCAAACAATAAATATTGATTAATATGAATGATGATACGAGATATCGAGACAAGGTTGCAACATTCCATAGAGTGCCTAAAATACTTAATGATCCAAGATGCCTTTAAAGACTAACTACCACTCCCTTAGGAGAAGATCAATTACCAAAACGCCATAAGCCTACACATGTAAATGGGGGGTGTGTGGATTCCCGCTGGTGTCGACCTCGTATTAGCACTCCTCTCCTGAAAATCGTCACTGTCCTCAAGGTCGAGACCTGTATGGGCCATCAGTGTGCATAAGAGGATCCAAGTTAGCGAAACTGTGATCGCCGTCTTCTGCACCGAGAAGCAAGCATGAGTCTTTGATAGAGCATTTGTAGGTTGGAGAGCATGCCTAGTAGTAGAGAAAACAGTGGCCCTTGCGTCTAAGCTCAAGGTATTACTTGCGAGATAAGCGATGAGTGACTGCGGTACTGTCAGAGATAGGGCTGGCGGATGCAACAACATAACGATCAACGACGCTCTAGGGAATGGAGAATGATCCAGGCGATCGAGAGGTGGTTGAGATTTTGGCAGTGGTAGCGGCTGGTGGGGTGACATGGTAGAGGAGGACGGATGTTTCGCGTAAAGTTCCTCGTTGAGGCAACCAACTTGTTTCATGGTATGGAGAGAGTATCTAGGCCGTGGACACGAAGACACACCCGGATGTTGGGCTGCAGATGTGCGAGAAAAATACCCTAAACAATGGTTAGAGGATAGTTCGGTGATGTGTGTGGTGACCTCAATGAACTTGGTGTTGTAGGTGGCGATAGTGTCGGACTATCGAGTGAAGCTAAGGCATTCATTGGTATTACGTTCACATAGTGGCCGAGGAATTCCTCCTTCAAGGTGGACCAAGAGAGATCAAAGACTTGTTGGCATGTGCATTGCACCAGTGGAGTGCAGGACCTTCCATATTGATAGTTGACATGAGAACTTTATGATTGGCAGGGGGTGTATCTCGTAAAATTTCTCGGCGCAGGTGATCCATTCGAGGGTGTCAGTTCCTTAGAACAACAAAATCTCAATCAAGCTAAGGTGGTCTGGGTGGACGTCCTCAGCAGGGTGTAGGAACCTCTTGCAGTCAATGGAGGGCCGATTGTGTATGTGTGGGGTGGGGGGGTGGAGGTGTTCGTTGATGATTGGCCGCGTGGTCACAATCTCGCGGAGTAGAAGCATAAGATCCTTTAATCGAGCTTCCAGGGGATCCAAATGGGTGGAGTTAGTGGAAGCCGAAGTGGAGGCACCCTCATCTGCGCGGAGGGCCATGAAACAGGTCTAGAGCATTAATTAAATGTGCCAAAAGGAGACATCTAGTTGCTAGACTAAACATGGCGCAAAATGTCTGCTGCACGTAGCTGGTGGAGGACTCAAGGCTGCTGTGAATGGTGCGGTGTTGTCGACGTTCAGAGAGGACTGTGTTGAATTCAGGGAGTTGTTGTCGACGATCAGAAAGGACTGCTTTGAATCAGGGGAGGTGTTGGCAGACAATTGAAGAGGAGGTGTGATACGAGTGCAGAAGACCCCATCATCGGTAAGCGCTATGCACGAGTGTACACGAGGTGCACACGGGATCCGGGCGCGGTTTGAGGACGTGCGAAAGGAACCCTTATGACAATTATTTCTATTATTTTGTTTTTGCTTTTAGATTATGTAAGGGACCCTCCTATATATATGAGGAGGTGTCATATCTTGGACTTACGCTTCTATTGTCTTGAGTTAATGAAATTGAAGGAGATACAATTGAAATCAAGTCGTATTATGTAATTTCTTTTTGGTTTTTGGGTCTTACCCGCATAAGGGTATTTTGGGACTTTGTATGTTTTTCTCCCTTCCTCTATATATATGAGTAAAGGGAGCTCATAACAGTGTTGTCAAGGCGCGCGCCTAGGAGCGCCTGAGGCGCAACCTAGTGCGCCCTAAGAGGCCCAGGGCGGGCGATGTGCCTCAGGTGCGCTTCAGGCGCGCCTAGGTGCGCGCCTCACGCGCCTACCGGGCGCGGTTCAGGCGAGCCTTGCATGAACCGGTTTTAAACTAAAAACCGGTTCAGGGGCGCAGCCTTATATCCCGATACTTCTCCCGCAAGCATTAGGTTTTAGGATTGGCCCGATTTTCGCATCTTGCGCTGTCCGCTCCCTGAACCTGCTGCATCTCCTGTGCTCGACGGCCTCCGCTCGTGCTCCGCTGCTTCTTCCGCCCCCTTGCCGCCCTCCGACGACGCTTCCGTAAGGCTACGCCCTTCTACCGACGCTTCAGTAAGGTCGCGTCCCTCTGCCGACACCTTCGCAAGGTCGCGTCTCTCCTTCGTCGCTTCCGCCTGTTTGTGTTCTTCAACTGGTACTTTCTCCGCCCCTTTCTCTCTTCATTACTCCATGAGAACTTGTTCCTATATATATAAGGCATGATTGCATTGCTTGGCATGATTGCATTGCTTGGCATGATTGCATTGCTTGGAACTTTGACCTATTTACAATAATTTTGACACTACAATATTTGCTGTTATGATTGCATTGCTTGGAACTTTGACCTTGCATGAGATGAAAGGCATAACAATTTGCATCCTCTATATACTTATGAATGTGAGTAGTATGTTACATTAGGTATTTTTTAATGAGAAGTTGAATAAGGACAGTACATCCATGTTCTTCAGTACAGAAGTATTTAATTTGAGAGATAGGACTGTGACAGTACATATATATGAGTGCCAGCTATACCACTACAAGGTATATCCTTATCTGCAATTAAATGCTTTAGTATCAGTGTCTTCTAACATGATTGATTCATTGATTTATTATTGCATTTAAATATTTATAATGTTCACTTACTAATGACAAGCTACTATGAATTTAAAGTCTTTTTTCTCATTTTTAACATATCTCTTATTCAAAATTGATCTAAAAAAGCTGAAATTGATGTACAGAAGTAACATACAAAAATGTATCTCAGTTTGAATCTCTCTTGTAGGAAGATCCACAAACAATGCAAGAATATATATATAAAAAATGGAGCATGCCCATTATCATCATTAGTAACCTTATCCCAACTATACAAGGTGAGTTTTATGAATCCACATTTCCATTAATTCCTCCAAAATGCCGCTCGAGGCATTAAACCTATGCAAATCAACTTTTAGAACCTACATCCATATTTTCTTAGGTCTACTTGATGTAAGACATCATGAGCCGAGGCAGAAGCCACATCGATACCGACAATCCACTCCTATTTTATATTAAGTTCGTTTTCTAGTTATGTTTTTCACTTTTATATCGAGTATATTATAAGCTCACTCCTATTTTTTATGAATTATATATATATTTTCGAAATATTCTATACATTATAATTTAAATTGTAATTATTTTATTCTATAGGGTTTACATGACTCATTTCTCGAATTTGAGTTGGGATGTAACATTTACTTCATCATTATGCATCTTTGATCTGAATCTTTATCTGTATTTAAGAATCACATTAACATTTCTGATATTTTGATGATGATATGATGCTTGTTATTTCTTTTCTTACTGGCCCAAATTTTTGCATGTTTCGTACGCGCGTCAGTTTCTTTCCAGCTCTTAAAATGGATGCAAGTGGTTCTAGTTCTTCCAACATCCAATCAAGGATTGATCCATGCTGGAAGTACGTGCGTCAGATTTCTTCCGCCAATAAAAACGACTTGACTTGCATTTTTTGTGATAGTCACGAAGGGCGGAATTTATCGTGCTAAACAACATATTGTTGGAGGATTTAGAAATGTAAAAGCTTGTCTCAAAAGCCCCCCACATGTGCGCAACGAAATTCAAGAATACATGGAGAAAAAAGCAAGTGCGAGCAACACAGACAACCAAGCATTGCCTGACTTTGCAGATATTGACACGATTGGCAGTGATGAAGAAATAGAAGCCAATGTGGGCAAGATTCATAAAAAAGAAGGCTTCTCCAAGAGGTCTCAAACAAAAGGACCAATATATGTGTTTTTTGCTCCAAAGGTTGGTAATGTAGGTCCAAAAAAAGGCGCTGAACAAAAGATGAAACAAACTTCTATTAATGAAGTTTGCAAGAAGGAGTTGAGAGGAAGAGCTTGTAAACATATAGCTCAATGGATGTACGATGCAGCTATCCCATTCAATATTGTAAAACATCCTAGTTTTGCGATAATGGTGGAATCCATTGGACAGTTTGGAGTAGGATTGAAGCCACCGAGTTACCATGAGATTCGTGTTCATTTGCTAAATGATGAAGTCAATGCAGTGAAAGACATGATGAAGACATACGAGGATAAGTGGAGGGTCTTTGGATGTTCTATTATGGCTGATGGATGGACAGATCGGAAACAAAGAACATTAATTAATTTTTTAGTCAATTCACCAAAAGGAACATTTTTCCTAGAATCTGTCAATGCATCTGACTACTCGAAGACGGGTGAAAAATTGTTTGAATTGCTCGATAGAGTTGTTGAAAGGGTTGGAAAGTTGAATATGGTGCAAGTTGTTACGGATAGTGCCAGCAATAAAGTGCTAACATGTAAATTATCAATTTTTTGTTACTAATCTTAATCATCTTCAATTTTTATTTTTTGTGTACACGATTGTATGATACTTTCATATCCAACAAACTAACACTCTAATAGGTAAATTATTGGAAGCGAAACGTCCACATTTGTATTGGACGCCATGTGTAGCGCATTGTATTGATCTAATGCTGGAGGATATTGGAAAAATGCCCAACATTAGCCACACACTAAAGAGGGCAATGACTGTAAATGGGTATATTTATGTTCGGCCTGGAGTTGTGAACATGCTAAGGAGCTTTACAGGGCAAGTGGAGCTTGTTCGGCCCGCTGTGACGAGTTTTGCAACTTCTTTCTTAACAATTCAGCGCATTCACAAGCAGAGAAACAATCTAAGGAAGATGTTCACCTCACCTGAGTGGTCTTCAAGCAAGTGGGCAAAGGAAATCACAGGTAAACAAGTGCAGAGCATTATACTAATGATTTCTTTTTGGAGAAGTATAATGAATATTTTAAAGATATTTGGTCCTTTAGTCCGCGTATTAAGATTAGTGGACGGTGAGAAAAGACCTGCCTTGGGTTATATTTATGAAGCGATGGATAAAGCTAAAGAGGCGATCATTGGTTCTTTTAATGAGAAAGAGGACAAATATATGGATGTTCTAAAAATTGTGGATAAAAGATGAGAAAGCCAACTTCATCGATCTCTTCATGCCGCGGGTCACTATTTAAATCCTGAATATTTCTACTCAAATCTCACTATTGCAGAAGATGGAGAAATTATGGAGAGCTTATACAAGACAATGCAAAAACTGATTCCAAGCCATGAAGAGCCAGATAAAATTATTGACCAATTACCTCTATATAGAAATGCTGAAGGACTGTTTGGAATGAAGTTTGCAATTCGACATAGAAAAATTAAGTCCCCAGGTAAATTACACAATTTTCAAACAAATTTATTTTTATTTTTCAACTTTTAAATATTTACTATCTTAACAGTTGAGTGATGACAATATTATGGTGCTTCAACTCCAAACCTAAGAAGATTTGCCATAAAAGTGCTTAGCCTTACATGCAGTGCATCCGGTTGTGAGCGAAATTGGAGTTTTTTTGAACACGTAAGCTTTTAAAATTTATTATCATTTATCAATGATTTATATTTTATATATTAAAGATAACTTATTTATACGGTTACTGTTTATCGCAGATACATAACAAAAAAGAAACAGACTAGCTCAACACCGCTTGAATGATTTAGTATTTGTGAAGTACAATCGAGCATTGAGACGTCGATATGATGCACGTGATCGCATAGATCCAATTTCGTTGACAGATATTAATGATAACAATGAATGGTTGATGGGAAGAATAGAAGAAGATAATGATGCTGAGGCTGAGCGGGAGGACTTGGTCTTTGATGATGAGTTATTGACTTGGGGCACAGTTGCTAGTGCCACTGGAGTTGTAGAAGATATTTATCGCACACGATTATCGGAAGGAAAAAATGTGGTTCCTACGGCTACAAAGACACTTGAGAAAAGAAGCATTTCGAAGATGAAAAGTCCTACTTCATTAGTCATTAGGGAGGCTACTACTCCATTAGTCATTAAAGAGGCTAATACTCCATTAGTCCTCAGAAATGTTGATGATGTCGATGAAGAGGAATTTGAAGACAACGAAGAAGAAGAAGATTATAATGATAGTGAAGAAGACGATGAAGACATAGTCTTTTCAGAGGATGAGTAGCTGGGTGAGTAATAGATTATTTAAATTTCAGAGTATTTTAATTATTTTATTTAAATTATACGTTAATAGATGTTTTCTGATTGCACAAATAATAATATTTTTCAGGACTGATTTTCAAATGACGCCTCTCGATCTTCTGACCGGAACACTTGATGTCGCTATTTGATTGTCACTTTGATCTTCTGGCTGGACTATTTGATGTTGCATATTTAATTCACGTTTTATTTGTGTTATTGAACTTTGATGTGCTTATTACATTGCCCTTCTTTTTGTGAATCTAGTTGTTGGCCTAAATTGGTGGGTCAGTTAGTTCAGTTTTTTGTTCTCGTAGTGCAAAGGTTGCTTGAATTGGAGAACCAACTTCAGTTCATATGCAAAGAATGACCAAACAACATACTTATATGACGACTATTCTGATATTTGTGTGTTTTTTATGGACTGTCTTTATGGATTAGAACCTGCTTTTGTTTAATGAACTACATTTTTGTAATATTTGGTTTCAATTTCAAGAATTACAAAATTTGAGCAAATTGGGCGCCCACTTGGCTCAATTTCAGCAAATTGGGTGCCCAATTGGCTCAATTTCAGCGAATTGGGCACCCAAGTCGCTCAATTTCAGCGAATTGGGCGCCCCATTCGCACAATTTCAGCGAAGTGGGCGCCCCATTCGCTCAATTTCAGCGAATTGGGCGCCCCATTCGCTCAATTCCCCCCCCCCCCCCCCCATTATTGCGCCTCACGTGCCTCAGGCGCACTCCTGCGCCTTGCGCCTAGGCTCCAGGGCCCCTTTGCGCCTCGGTGCGCCTTGCGCCTTTGACAACATATGCTCATAATATTTACTTGGTTTTATTCTCAACTTGGTATCAGAGGCATTTAACCTAATCCCGCGCCGTTTCCTTCCGCCGCTCGCCTCTTCCCATCAACGCTCGCCCGCATCCGCTTCGCATCCTCACCTCCGCTGGTTTGATGTCGCCTCCATGGTGAACCGCGGCTCTCCTGCCGACGGTGGTGCGTGCTGAAGGAGACCGCCGCCTCTCCCCATGATTCACGCCGTGTTACCGCTGTTTCTCGTTCTTCTCTCTGCGATCGACGACTGTGTCTGAGCCAGTCGTTCTCTCCGCTGCTGCGCCAGCCATCCTCGCTGCTACGTCATCTTCCCTGCTGCTGCTTCTAGATCCGCTGCCCTCCCAGATCTGACTTCTGTGTCTGAGCCAGTCGTTCTCTCCGCTGCTGCGCCGGCCATCCTCGCTGCTACGCCGTCTTCCCTGTTGCTGCTTCCAGATCCGCTGCCCTCCTAGATCTGACTTCTGTGTCAGATCCTACCGTTGTTTTCTTCGCCAGCAGTGCCTCAAGATTTGCTATCTGTCGCTGATTTCTCTTATGGTTGGAGTCTGCATAGAGATCTTCCAGTGCCAGATCTGCTATCTGCCCAATGTCTGCATTGTTAAGGTTGATATTATTTGATCCTGTTTTTTTTTTCTCATGGATGATTCTTCGGCGGCCGTTGATTCTGCATCGCCGACTGTTGTGACACCTCGGATGGGTGACCCTCAGCGATCTTCGGGTCATGCTGGCTCCCTGAAGATCACCACAGTGCTCTTAGATGGGACAAATTACCTTGAGTGGTCTCGGGCAGCACAACATGTCATCCACATTCATCAACTATTTGGATATATTGATGGGACCATTGTGGTGCCTCCTTCGGGTGATCCTTCTTTGAAGATATGAGATTCCGAAAATTCTGTGGTAGTATCCTGGCTCCTACATTCCATATCCCCAAAGGTGTACCAAAGTTACATGTTGATGGATTCTGCCTATGAGATCTGGACTAGGGCACGTGAGACGTATTCCTAGATCGGTAACTTCACTCAAATTTATGAGCTGACGCGTCAGATGCTGGAGTTACGTCAGGGAACCATGACAGTGTCGTCTTACTTCTCTGAGTTCGAGCGTATCTCTCAGGAATTGGATTATTTTGAGCAATTTACTCCCGTCTGTACTGCCGATGCAGTGTTGTTACAGAAAAAGGACGAACGATTTCGTCTTCATGTGTTTCTGATGGGCTTGAACATGGAAATGGATTTGGTTCGAACACATTCTACACCGATCTCCCCTTCCATATCTTCGGGAGGCCTTTAGCAAGGTCCTTGGTGATGAAGACCGTCAGAGATCCCTTAGCACGGCTGCTACTCCTCACTCTGATCGCTCTGCCCTCACTAGTGTTGGCCGAGGTGGCTACAACCCTACCAAAACGATTCCTACTTGTGATTACTGTGGTCGTCGGGGCCACACTAAGGACGTGTGCTTCAAGCTCCATCCTCACCTTGCTCCACCTAGATCCGGCCGTGGTCGTGGACGTGGTCGCGGCCCGGGACGAGGACGTGGTCGCGGCCCGGGACGAGTACGTGGTCGTGGCCTTTATGATGCTGCTTACTCCACTGAGGTTCACAACGACATAAGTGGTCCTCCCTCAGGACATTTTATTACCTCGGAATTGGATGCTCTCCGCCGCCTCCTGCACTCCCAGTCTGCCACTCCTCGTAGCAGTTCCTCTACTTCCTTTGCTAGTGCTGCTATACCCAATGCCAATGCTGCTGCTACTCCCTCGTCTGAATGGATCATTGACTCGGGAGCTACCAATCACATGATCGGCTCCTCTTCAGGTTTCACTTCCTACTCTCTCTTGTCTGGTAAGGATAAGGTTGTCTCTGCAGATGGTTACCTTGTCTCTCATTGCGGGCAAGGGCAATATTTCATGTTCCTCGTCTCTTTCCCTTTCTTCTGTTTTGCATGCCCCTTCATTTCCTCCCAGCCTTCTTTCAATTAACAATCTCACTCGGTCACTTAATTGTTCGGTAACCTTTTTTCCCGATTCTTGTGTTTTTCAAGAACTGGGTACAAAGCGGATCATTGGCAGTGGTAGGAATCGTGGCGACCTATACTATCTGGATACTACCTCGACTCTTGCTCTCTCTTCTACCACTATTACTGATGCTGATGCTCGACGCTGGCACTTGCGTCTTGGTCATCCGTCTTCAGTCTATCTTCAGAAACTATTTCCTACTTTATCCCCTTTTGTTAAAGCTTTAAAATGTGATGTTGTGAACAATCTAAATATGTTAGACATTCCTCGTATCATTTATCTTCCCCTAACACTACTTTTGCTCTCATACATTCTGATGATTGTGGTCTTTCCCCTGTTGTATCTTTAACTGGTTATCGTTGGTTTGTTACTTTTATCGATTGTTTTTCTCGTACTGTTTGAGTTTATCTCTTTAAGAAAAAAAGTGAGGTGTTTCCTGTTTTTCAAACCTTTCATAAAATGGTGCAAACTCAGTTCAATAGTAATATCCGTGTTCTCCGTAGTGATAATGGGGGGGGGATACAATGATCGTGGAGCATTTGGCTCCTACCTTGCTACTCATGACATCATTCATCAAACCACTTACGTTTACACTTCCACCCAAAATGGTGTTGCTGAACGGAAAAACTGGCATCTCCTTGTTGTTGCCCGGTGCCTTCTCTCTACCATGCATCTCCCTAAATCATATTGGGGTGACGCCATCCTAACTGCTACTCATCTTATCAATCGTCTTCCTTCACGGGCTCTTAACTATACTACTCTCACGCATCTTTCCTCTACTTCTGTAGTTTATACCTCTCATCTTCCACCACACATTTTTGGGGGCGTATGTTTTGTTCACATCCATCTGCCTCATCGTGACAAGCTTTATCCACGGGCTCTCTGCTGTGTTTTTCTTGGCTACTCTATCACTACAAAAGGGTATCGATGTTACCACTCTCCTTCCAGATGTTTTTTCTGTACCTTGGACGTGACCTTCTGGGAGGAGGAATCTTACTACTTGGATTCACCTCACTCCACTCGCCAGGGGGAGAGTAATAATGATGGCATCGGGTCAGTGCCACTTCCTCTGAGCACTCCTACACATATCATGCCTTCCACTGTAGCTACACCTAACATGCCTTCCACCGTAGCTACTCCTACTACACCCCCTTCGTATCCTACACCTACCTCACCTACACCTATGTCGCATTCTGCCACATATCACCATCTGTCCCTCATCTCGCCGTTTCCTCATATATATCATCGCCGCGAAACAGGTAAACAGTCCTCCGTTGTTTTGTCGCTACCAGTGCCGTCTTCGGACTCTGATTCTAATGTTGATCTGCATGTTCCCATAGTGGGGCTAAGAGGTAAGGCTGCGTGTACTGCACACCCTATTTCTAATCATGTTGCTTATGATCATCTTTCTCAGCTTCATCAAGGTTTTATATCTTCCCTATCCGTCATTACTATTCCAAAGACGTGGCATGAGGCGGTTCACATTCCAACATGGACTCAAGCAATGCAGGGGGAAATGTCCGCCTTGGATAAGAATCACACATGGGATGTCTCTTCTCTTCCACTTGACAAGAAAGCCATCGGTTCTAGGTGAGTCTTCTCTGTTAAGCAAAATCATGATGGTAAAGTTGAGCGATATAAAGCCCGTCTGGTGGCTCATGGTTATGCCCAGACTCAGGGGGTAAACTACCAGGAGACCTTTGCCCTTGTACCAAAGATGAACTCTGTGCGTGTGATCCTGTCTTGCGCGGCATGTTTGGGCTGGGACCTACATTAGCTAGATGTCAAAAATGCATTCCTGCACGGTGATCTCGATGAAGAGGTGTACATGACTTTTCCCCCAGGTTTTGTGAAAAAGGGACAAGAAGGACTGGTCTGCCGACTAAGGAAGTCTTTGTACGGGCTCAAGCAGTCTCCCAGAGCTTGGTTTGTCAAATTCCACAAAGCCATGATCAAGTTTGGCTACAAACAGGGTCATTCAGATCCTACTTTATTTGTCAGGAAGAATGAGAGAAAAGTAGTTGTCCTTATTGTTTACGTTGACGACATTGTGATCACCGGGGATGACTTAGAGGAGATCTCAAAGCTGAAGACTCTTCTGTCAGCTGAGTTTGAAGTTAAAGATTTGGGAAGGCTTCAATACTTCCTAGGTATTGAAGTGACCCGTTCTGATCGAGGTATCTTCGTATCGCAGCACAAGTATGTTTTAGATTTGTTAACAGAGACTGTGATGCTGGGTTGTGTTCCTACGAACACCCCTATGGAGGAGAATCATAGTTTTGATGAAGACAGCGACGAGGATCGCATAGATGCTTCAAGCTATCAGATATTGGTTGGAAAGTTGTTATACCTCTCACACACTCGTCTCGGCATCACATATGCTGTTGGGATCTTGAGTAGGTATATGCATGCTCCAAGGATCAGACATCAGGATGCTGCTTACCGCATCCTACGGTACTTAAAGAAGGCTCCGGGTCGGGGGCTGATGTTCTCAAAGAACAACCATTTAAAGATTGATGTATTTACTAACGCGGATTGGGCCGGAAGTCGTGATGATAGGAAATCTACAACGGGGTATTGCACCTTCGTTGGTGGAAATTTGGTCACGTGGCGTAACAAGAAACAAAATGTGGTGGCTAGATCTAGTGTTGAAGGCAAGTACCGGTATATGTCTCAAGGCCTCTGTGAAGGTCTATGGTTGCGCACTTTCTTGCAAGACCTGACCATCCAGGAGGATGCTCCCATTTCCCTGTTCTGTGACAACAAAGCTGCTATTAGTATAGCTCACAATCCGGTCCAGCATGACAGAACTAAGCATGTCAAGGTTGATCGTCATTTCATCAAAGACCATCTTGAAAAAGGAAACTTAGTTACACCTTTCGTTAACTCCTGAGACCAGTTGACTGACGTCTCACCAAGAGCTTAGGGTGTGATGTCTTTTTTTATGATATCCAAACACTCAGAATGACAGATATTTACCATTCAACTTGAGGGGGAGAGTTGAAATCAAGTCGTATTATGTAATGTCTTTTTGGTTTTTTGGTTTTACACGCATAAGGGTATTTTAGGACTTTGTATGTTTTTCTCCTTTCCTCTATATATATGAGTAAAGGGAGCTCATAATATTTACTTGGTTTTATTCTCAACTGATACAACCCAACATATCCTCCTTATCCTACTCGTCCGCATCTAACAATTAGGTCCGCCTGCCATTCGCGCGCCGCTCCCTCGTCATCGTCGCTTTGCTCGCACCATTGCCTCTGCTCGCTCGTAGCTTTAACGACCCCAAGCAGCCATTACTTCCGCGCGTGCCGTCGGCCTCTGCAGTCGCCGTTCTCTTCGTATCCTCCGGTCGATGCTTCCGTGCAGTCACGGTATTCGCCGCTTCCCCCAGCTTCCTCGCTTCGTGTTGCATTCGACGTCGCTGACACTCCATGTTGCTGACATTTTCCTCATCGAACTACAACACCTGATTCGCTTTCCTCCTCCCACGCCCTTGTATACCTGTGACGCGCCACATGGCTTGTCACAAAGACGCTCCTCCCTCGATCGAGGGCCTTTCCGATTGCATTGATTGTTCCGACACCACTCTCTTCGACCTCCAAATCACCGTCCGAGATATCCACTCGCTTCTCTCCAATCGTACAACTACTCCACCTCCACCACCGGCCCATACGACCCCCTCTACCTCCTCCACCAACAACACCATTGGTGCTTTAGGGTTTCCTCCGCCTCCATGTGACCCGTCGACTCTACACCTCCGTCGACTTGACATTTTGTGTTTGATGGAACTGATCCCATGGGCCGGGTGGCCCACACAGAGGAATATTTTGACCCCCAAGGTCCAAAAGGTGCTCCTCGTGACTATCTATTTGGAGGGATCGACCCTCCACTTGTTTCGCTGTTTGCGCCAATCCACTCCTACTCTATGTTGGGCGGCCCTCAAGGACGAGCTACTTCGTTGTTACGATGCACTTCATTCCGGAAACCCATTCAAGTGTTTGAGCAATGTTCGTCAGACAGGCTCCGTTTATTCCTACACCGATGTTTTCATCGAAGTGGTCATACATGTCCCGGGTTTGACAGCTGACCATTACTTGGGTACTTTCCTTGCCGGCCTATGACCACACATTTGGGCCCGTATATGGGTGCATGACCCAACTATACCAACTCGATCTATGGAGCAAGCTTGTTACGTCGAAGAGGATTTTTTCACCTTGTCCTCTAGTTCACCTTGTCCATACTATATCATCCTAAGTTCACAAGTCAAAATTGAAAGTCAAGAAAGTAGTCCAAAATCCAATAATGTATGTGGGCTCATAAGAAAATAAAATTTTTATACATATTGCAATTAGTATAATGTCTGTGGTCACAATCTTTTCAATCTCCCAAGTCCCAATGCATAATTTCCACCTGCATGTCTGCATCAAGAGAACCACCGTCATCCATCTAAGATTAAATATTAAGAAGTCATTTTATATTTATTGATTTATAATTTTATTCTCTAATGTTTACTCACAATTCATTACGTCTTAACTCCTGATCTGTTTTATAGTCTTCAAAATCTCTGTCCAACTATGGAGCTCGTATATCCTCCTTTGAAAATCATTTGTAGAGAATCCTAGGAGAGAGAAAATAAATAAAAAGACTTATTAATTTCTCAAATTCCTCTTATATTAAATACAAGTATTGTACACTTTAAATTGAAATAGAAAGAGAGGGAGAAACTATCCTACAATGTGGGACTAAACAAGAAGAATGGGCTGAACAAATGAGCCTTATTACTGGGCCTTAACATTTTCCTTCAACACTCCTCCGCAAGCTGTAGCCTACAAATCATAGGCACCGTGCTTGGACAAAAACTGATAGTATAACGAACGTGGTAGGGCTTTGGTGAGAATGTCAGTCACTTGTTCGGTAACAGGAATATGTTGTAACTCCAACTTCTTCAATTGAACATTCTCTTGAATGAAGTGACAATCAAGCTCAATATGTTTAGTTCGCTTGCGGAATACGGGGTTCTTAGTAATATGTAGAGCCGCTTGACTGTCACACAATAGAGTTGCGGGTGAGGAGATGTGAACTCCCAAATCACGAAGGAGACTTTCTAGCCATGTGAGTTCAAATACAACAACAACCATTGCACGATACTCGGCCCCAGGCCCTCAGCAGACGAACGCGCAACAACCGATTGCTTTTTGCTACGCCAGGTAATAAAATGCCCTCCAAACCAGTTGTGGAGCGTCGATCATCCAGAGAACCAACATACAACATCTGAGTAGGAAATCATAGCTATGGAGGAAGAGGAAGATGGTTTATATACGAGCCCTTGTCCAGGCGTCACTTTCAAGTATCTGAGAATGCGCTCAACGGCCTGAAGATGAGAGGTCTGTGGAGCATGCATAAATTGACTGACTACTCTAACAACAAAGGAGATATCAGGTCTTATCACAGCAAGATCAACTTTCCAACAAGGCGACGATAATACTCAGGGTTTGAAAGTAGCAGATCTGAATCAGAGCCTTGAATATAGAGCTTGTGATTGGCGTTCATCGGGGTGTCATTAGGCTTGCATCCCAAATAGCCAGCATCCTGAAGAAGGTCAAGACAATATTTCCTTTGAGATAGGGCAAGACCATCAGGTCGTCGTGTTATCTCGAATTCATGGAAGTACCGAAGATTTCCCAGGTCTTTAGTTTGAAATATTGAGTTCAAGTGCTTCTTAATCATCTGTATTCCTAAGAGTCATTTCCCATGACTAGGATATCGTCAACGTAAACCAAGAGAATTACGTTGGCTATTGGTCTATGATGAGTAAAGAGAGAAAAGTCAGCAGAGCTTTGAGTGAATCCAACATCCTGGACGACTTTGCTAAACTTGTCAAATCATGCACAAGGAGATTGTTTGAGGCCATAAATAAATATCTTTAGGTGACAAACACGAGTCTCCTCCGTGGTCTCACACTCAGGAGGTTGATGCATGCAGATAGTTTCTTGAAGTTCATCACTGAGGAAAACATTCTTGACATCCAACTGATGTATGAGCCATTGACAATGAACAATCAAGGAGATCAGGACCCGAACAATATTAATCTTAGCAACCAGTGAGAAAGTCTCATCATAGTCGAGGCCTTGTTGCTGGGTGATGCCTCCAGCCACAAACCGAGCTTTAAGGCGGTCGACTGTCCCATTCAGAGCATGTTTGATAGCACTAACCCACTTACACCCGATGCAAGTTTACCCGAGAGGAAGTGGGACAAGATCCCAGGTTCGGTTTGCCCATAGGACAGTCATTTCTTCATCTATAGCAGCACGCCACCCCGGATGATGAATAACCTCCTGCACAGAGTGAGGTATCAAAATGGAGGAGAGTGACAATGCCAATTTGAGAAGAGGCAATGCAAGGATACATAGTGTGACAAGGGATGAACCGTAGATGATGCCGGATCAGCTGGCCGCGCGAGATCATTTGTAGAGGGTAACTGCTATGAGGCTTCAGATTTGGGAGGACGACGAGTGTACACACGAAGTGGTGGTTTGGGTTGCACTGGTGGTGATGATGTCATTGTAAGAAGTGGTGGAAGACGAGACGTAACAGGGATGGTGGGACGAGGTAAGATGGGATGTATAAGAGGATCTGGATTAGAGGAGTGAAATGATTGGTTTTCAAGAAAGATGACATCAGCCAACCACCATTTTGCGATCGATGGGAGAGTAACACACATAACCTTTCTGAGTGCGGGAGTATCCAACAAACATATATTTCGTAGCTCGAGGAGCAAACTTGTCCACATATGGACCAAGGTTATGCACATAGCAGGTACAATCAAAGACACGAGGAACGACAAAAAAAGACTGTTTGGAAAGAAAAAGGAGACTTAACAGAGTTACGAAGTTGAGCATAGAGGAGGACATGCGATTTGTGTGATGACAAACAATAGAGACCGCGAAGTTTCAGTATAGGATGAGGACCTACATTTGAAACTTGAGGGATCATGCGACGTCGAGAATGTGACGATTGTTTCATTCTACCACACCATTTTGTTGCGGAGCATAGACGCACGGCGTTTGATGGATGATTCCGAACTCAGTACAAAAATTGGAGAAGGTACGACTTGTATATTCTCATGCATTATCGGTTCAGCTTGAGTTCTTGGATCTCTAATGGAAAAGATCCTATTGGGTTGGAATCTCTAGAAGGAAATGGCTCGCCGCTTCGATTGAGAGATAATGTAATCCCACATATTGTAGAAGAGAGGCCATACCCACTTTGTTGGGGAATGTCTGTAAAAATCTCTTGTCGTCTAGATATTTATCTTGCTTTGTTTTAATTTTTAATCTGCCCTAACTATATGCTTTAGTTTCCTGTTTATTTAATTTCAGCTCAAAAGACCACATAAGCGGTTGTCTTCTTTATCTGTCCCCCACTCGAGAAGTATTCAATTATTTCATTTCACATTTCAGGGAGCAGGGAGCATGGAAGGGAGAGAGAGCGGGAGGGCTGAAGGCGGGAGCGCGGGAGTATGTGACGGAGGGAGCACAAGAGGTAAGGAATGTGTTGTTGGGTTTTCTCTATGAGGATGACACAACGCTTGTGCACGCAGCGGAAATAAAAACATCTAGAAAACCCAAAAGAAATGTGATCGGGCCATGATAGTTGAATCAAGAAGTTAACAAACAACTAGGCAAAAATTACCTCGGTGGCGTTGAGTCACAACTCAACGGAGATGCTCCAAACTTCGTCTTCTTGCTAGTGGCGAGTTCTACGTGGAATAGTATCCACGTCTCTGCAGAAATCCACACGAGCGGGAGAACACCGATCTTTCCGTCGCACGGAAAATCGGGAAGGAGAAAAGACCGCACCTTGCTTTCCACGGACTGCTAGGTCCGCGCCAGGAAGAGCAACACCAACGACAATCGCCGGAGAAGAGGAGGTCAGCGGAGCGATCACGGCGACGGCGGAACACTTCCGTCGGCGGCGGGATTCGGGATCGGCGGAACGATCGCGGAACGGAACTCTTCCGTCGCAGGTTTCTATCAGCCGATGAGAGATCTATCCCGAAAAAACCCTAAGTATTCTATTTATACCAAAGGTATAAATAAACCTAGGAATATCGCTATCCGCAGACCACCCAAGAATAAGGGTTCCAGAATCGGCGAGAATCACCAGCCGATCGGTGAGAATCGATCGTCGAGAATCACTAAGGATCGGCGAGTATCGGCTAGGATCGGCGAGAACCAGTCAGCGAGAATCGGTCGGCGAGAATCACCAGCAGATTCGGCGAGAATCAATCGGCGAGAATGCCCGATGATTCACGTCGAATCGTAGGTTGACGATTCTCGTCGATCGTCGAGAATCACCGACGATACACGTCGAACAGGTTCGACGATTCTCGTCGATCGTCGAGAATCACCGACGATACACGTCGAACAGGGTCGACGATTCTCGTCGATCGGCGAGAATCAGAGTACACTACTCGACGATTCTCGTCGATCGGCGAGAATCCGAGCACCAATCCACCAAGGCAACACTTTGCCCAACCCGACTCTCCTTTAAGGCAACACTTTGCCCACAACCCCATTCAGGTCGGTGATTGGTAACCTTTACCAACACAGTCAATCATCCAACTTCTCCACATCTTTTATGTGCGACCCTGCAGGCTCATATCGCGTTGGCGGTGAGATTACATGTTTGACCACTTCCAGATCACCATGGTAACTCCAACAGACTCCTACTTGATCTCGAAAGTATCAAAGCAAAAACCTCACAAACAATGAGCGGCATCTAGCAATGCATCATTGCTCCCCAAGCAATAAGAGTTTATAACTCATAAGCCTTTATGACCAATGTATCAGCGTTGTCTTTGTCCCTTTGTCCCTTACATCCGGAAAGAACTAGAGGCATGGACCGTGTCACCCTCGTAATAGCTCAATCCAAGTTTCTTGATCCAGGACGAACTACCAGAGAATGGTGAGTCCAATATCACATATTGACTCAACCAAGCATGACCATGCATTTCTCAGTCCAGTTCCATCAAGGGGCTCATGGATGCAACTCCTGTCATACAGAAGGACAAATCTCATATCTGCTCACACACAAACACCCAAATGATTCGTAACATGCCCAAAAACCACCCTTATCATCAACATTTCTCAAGGAAGACTTTAGATGACATCAAAGCACGCTCTTCCTCACTTGATGAATGCTGTGACTTCAGGTCAAAGGACCACAACACCATTGTCAATTGAGACCTACTCGTGACACGATTGGATGACAATCCACAGAGTAGTCTCAGGTTGGGTCTGTCCAGTACAACTTGTTCACCAACAAGTACCCACGTGATGACTTGATATCACAATATCATGACCTGTGAGAACCGGTCATCAGTCAACGCATGTGCTAGTCTTCATGTACCATCATCACCCTTAGCTTCTATGATGATACTCGACCAGGGACCTTTTAAGAATGAAGCTTCAAATAAATCATAGGCTCTCACATTCAAGTCACATACTTGATGTCCCATGGAAGCGAATATTCTAAGAGTATCTATTATGTAAACATTTAACTATCATATAGAAAAACTCATAATAAAAGAACTTGCCATTAATTGTAAAAGAAAAATTAGGTACAATGTTCATCATATGAACAAATAGCCAACAAAATACAGGTTTACATGCAATCCACAAGATTCTCACTAGAGTTGATCATTTAGGTATCGTATACCCATCGATCTAGTATGACCATCATGCTTTCTCTGCGCGAGAGGCTTTGTCAGTGGATCCGCAATATTCTCCTCAGTAGGCACTCTGCAAATGTTTACATCTCCTCGTTCGACAATCTCACGAATAAGATGAAACCGCCGAAGTATGTGCTTGGAGCGCTGATGGGATCTAGGTTCCTTAGATTGTGCAATTGCACAATTGTTATCACAGTAGAGAACTACGAGACCAACAATGCTAGGAACTATATCAAGCTCGCCGATGAATTTCCTAATCCATACAGCCTCCTTCGCCGCATTAGCTGCTGCGATATACTCGGCCTCTGTTGTAGAATCAGCAGCTGTCTCTTGCTTGGAACTCTTCCAGCTCACAGCTCCTCCATTCAGGCAAAACACAAAACCTGACTGAGACTTGGAGTCGTCTCTATCAGTTTGGAAGCTAGCATCCGTGTAACCACTTACAACGAGCTCTTCCTCTCCACCATACACCAAGAACACATCCTTAGTCCTTCTCAAGTACTTCAGGATATTCTTGACTGCAATCCAGTGACACTCACCGGGGTCTGACTGATACCTGCTAGTCATGCTCAAAGCAAAGGAGACGTCGGGTCGAGTACATAACATCACGTACATGATTGATCCAATTGCCGAAGCATATGGAATCAACTTCATGCGGTCCTTATCTTCACAAGACATCGGACAGTGGTCCTTAGAGAGATTCACACCATGAGACATGGGCAAAAATCCTTTCTTGGACTCAAGCATGTTGAACCGCTTCAACACCTTTTCGATGTACGTACTCTGGGTCAAACCCAGCAACTTCTTCGATCTATCTCTATAGATCTTAATACCGAGTATATAAGTCGCTTCACCCAAATCCTTCATTGAAAAGCAGTTCCCTAGGTTGTTCTTAACAACTTTCAGGGTAGGAATGTCATTCCCAATCAACAGTATGTCATCTACATACAATATCAGGAAGACAACAATGCTCCCACTGATTCGCTTGTAAACACAAGACTCATCTTCATTTTTGATGAAACCAAACTCTTTGATTTTCTCATCAAAACGAAGATTCCAACTTCGAGAGGCCTGTTTCAGTCCATAAATGGACTTATTCAGCTTGCATATTTTAGTGGCTTCATTTGAGGATACAAAACTCTCGGGTTGTGTCATATACACTTCCTCAAGAAGGTTTCCATTAAGGAAAGTCGTTTTGACATCCATCTGCCAGATCTCGTAGTCATAATACGCAGCAACAGCAAGCAATATCCTTATGGACTTTACCATGACAACAGGGGAAAATGTCTCATCATAGTCAATACCATGAATTTGCTTGAAACCCTTATCCACCAGTCGCCCTTTGAATGTCTGTACATTCCCATCCATGTCGGTCTTCTTCTTGAAGACCCACTTGCACCCTATGGGTCGTACCCCTTCAGGTGGTTCCACCAAGTTCCAAACTTGATTAGCATACATGGAGTCCATTTCGGATTTCATAGCCTCAAGCCATTTGTCGGAGTCCTGTCCATTCATAGCCTCTTGGTAGCTTGCTGGTTCATCATCATGATCCATAAGCAACACATTACCTATTTGAGACACGAGAAATCCATATCTCTCAGGCTCAAACCTCGGTCTACCAGATCTACGTAAGACTTGTGTTCCCTGAGCAGGTTCTCTAGCTACAACATCTTGTAGTTCTGTCTCAGAATCCAATTCCGGTTCATTCACTACATGTGGTTCTTGAACTTCTTCAAGCTCTACCTTTTCAGTCTTTCTTGATAAGAACTCTTTCTCCAAGAAGACACCAGTCCTTGCGACAAACACTTTGCCCTCAGACGGTAGGTAAAAGTAATACCCTTTCGTTTCCTTAGGATATCCCACCAGATAACATTTATCCGATTTGGGTTCCAGCTTGTCAGGCATTTGACGTCTCACGTATGCCTCACAACCCCAAATTTTAATGAACGACATACTAGGACGCTTCCCAGTCCATATCTCATATGGTGTCTTCAGAACCGTTTTCGTTGGAGCACGATTCAATGTCATTGCAGCAGTCTCTAAAGCAAAACCCCAAAAGGAAACAGACAAGTCTGCATGACTCATCATCGAACGTACCATGTCTAACAGAGTACGATTTCTCCTCTCAGACACACCATTATGTTGTGGTGTTCTAGGTGGAGTGAGCTGTGATACAATACCACACTCTTTCAGATGATCACGGAACTCATGACTCAGGTATTCGCCACCTCGATCAGATCGGAGTGCTTTAACCCTTTTACCCAACTGGTTTTCTACTTCATTCTTGAACTCTTTGAACTTTTCAAAGGTCTCGGATTTGCACTTCATAAGATACACATATCCGTATCTACTGAAATCATCAGTAAATGTAACAAAGTAGAAATACCCACCTCTAGCCATGGAACTCATGGGTCCGCATACATCACTATGTACAACACCCAAAAGATCCTCAGCCCTCTCAGTATAACCAGTGAAAGGAGCTTTAGTCATTTTGCCTAACAAACAAGATTCGCATCGCTCAAATGATTCATAATCAAATGAGTCCAAAAGTCCATCTCTATGGAGCTTGGATATGCGCTTCTCGTTGATATGGCCCAAACGACAATGCCAGAGAAATGTAGGGTTCGAGTCATTTGTTCTTAGTCTTTTATTATTTTCTACATTACAGATCAGATGGTCCAAGTTCAAAACATAAAGACCATTAAACAATTGGGCTACAGCATAACAAACATCATTCTTAAATATAGAACAACAGTTGTTCTTAATTATAAAAGAAAATCCAATCATGTCCAAACATGAAATAGATATAATGTTTCTAGTTATGGCCGGAACAAAATAACAGTTATCTAGTTCTATTACAAGCCCACTGGGCAAAGAAAGACGGTAAACCCCTACGGCTACAACATCAACTCTTGCTCCATTGCCGACGCGGAGGTCCACCTCCCCTTTACTCAGCAATCTTCTCCTTCCCAGTTCCTGCACATTTGTACAAATGTGAGAACCACATCCGGTATCCAATACCCAAGATGAAGGAGCAGAAAGGTTTATCTCTATAACGTAAACATTTGAAGCGGAAGTCATACCTCCCTTCAGTTTCTGCAGACCTTCAATGTACGAAGGACAGTTCCTCCTCCAATGACCAGCCTTGCCACAGTGGTGGCATTTCCCTTCCTTCACCGTGCTTTTCCTTTTCATCAGTGCTGAAGACTTGGGTTCAAGATATGACTTAGGTCCCACCTTTGTCTTCTTAGAGCCCTTGGCTTTGCCCTTGCCCTTATGCACCATCAGTATGAGACTGGCAGACTTGACCTTCTTCATATTGATTTCGGCAGTTCTCAACATGCCTAGGAGTTCGGGCAGTGTCTTGTCTATTTCATTCATGTTGTAGTTCAAGACGAACTGCTCATAACTGTCCGGCAACGATTGCAGGATCAGATCTGTGGCCAACTCTTGACCAAGAGGAAAACCTAGCCTTTCAAGGTGCTCTGATACCACTGTTGGGTTTTCTCTATGAGGATGACACAACGCTTGTGCACGCAGCGGAAATAAAAACATCAAGAAAACCCAAAAGAAATGAGATCGGGCCATGATAGTTGAATCAAGAAGTTAACAAACAACTATGCAAAAATTACCTCGGTGGCGTTGAGTCACAACTCAACGGAGATGCTCCAAACTTTGTCTTCTTGCTAGTGGCGAGTTTTACGTGGAATAGTATCCACGTCTCTGCAGAAATCCACACGAGCGGGAGAACACCGATCTTTCCGTCGCACGGAAAATCGGGAAGGAGAAAAGACCGCACCTTGTTTTCCACGGACTGCTAGGTCCGCGCCAGGAAGAGCAACACAAGCGACAGTCGCCGGAGAAGAGGAGGTCAGCGGAGCGATCACGGCGACGGCGGAACACTTCCGTCGGCGGCGGGATTCGGGATCGGCGGAACGATCGCGGAACGGAACTCTTCCGTCGCAGGTTTCTATCAGCCGATGAGAGATCTATCCCGAAAAAACCCTAAGTATTCTATTTATACCAAAGATATAAATAAACCTAGGAATATCGCTATCCGCAGACCACCCAAGAATAAGGGTTCCAGAATCGGCGAGAATCACCAGCCGATCGGTGAGAATCGATCGTCGAGAATCACTAAGGATCGGCGAGTATCGGCGAGAACCAGTCAGCGAGAATCGGTCGGCGAGAATCACCAGCAGATTCGGCGAGAATCAATCGGCGAGAATGCCCGATGATTCACGTCGAATCGTAGGTTGACGATTCTCGTCGATCGTCGAGAATCACCGACGATACACGTCGAACAGGTTCGACGATTCTCGTCGATCGTCGAGAATCACCGACGATACACGTCGAACAGGGTCGACGATTCTCGTCGATCGGCGAGAATCAGAGTACACTACTCGACGATTCTCGTCGATCGGCGAGAATCCGAGCACAATCCACCAAGGCAACACTTTGCCCAACCCGACTCTCCTTTAAGGCAACACTTTGCCCACAACCCCATTCAGGTCGGTGATTGGTAACCTTTACCAACACAGTCAATCATCCAACTTCTCCACATCTCTTATGTGCGACCCTGCAGGCTCATATCGCGTTGGCAGTGAGATTACATGTTTGACCACTTCCAGATCACCATGGTAACTCCAACATGTGTGAGGGAGGGAGCACACGAGTGTGAGCCAGTAGTAGGATCTTTTGCCATTGAAGATTTTTTGTTTAGGCAATTCATATCACCAACATATAGTGATCTAAGTTTTTAATTATTCCATGTTTCAACAGTAGCATTTTGTTCTATGGAGCTAAGGTCAAAAAGATGAGTTTAGGGTTTCCTGTCCATGGATTTAATAACAGTTCGAGAGGTTGAACTATTCGGTATTCTCCTGATCTATGTTTATTTTCAGCTCCCCAAAGCATTTCGTCTCTTGCTACACCCTTCCTCGTCTCTAGGTGCCTACGTTTCCACCGTAAGCCTCTTCTTGTTTGAACCTCACCATTCACGTGAAGGTTTTGCCATTCCTAGTTGTTGCTTAATGGATGGATTTTATTAACGTCCAATGATAGATCAAACTGTTACACAACACTCAAGCCTTTATCCCACTATAGTGGGGTCGGCTATATGGATCATTTGTCGCCATTGTGACTTATCTTTAGTCATAATCTCACTAATGCCTAAGTACATCATGTCTTTCATTATAGTTTCATTCCAAGTCTTTATTGCTCTACCCCTCCCTCATTTAACATGTCTAGTGACTAAACTCTCATAATGCCTAACATGTGCCTCTAATTGTCTCCTTTGTATGTGTCAAAACCATCTAAATCGAGTTTTTCACATTTCTTTGCAATTGGTGCCACTCTTGTCTTATCCTTGATACATTCATTCTTAATTTTATCTTCATACAATAAAGGCCTTAGTTCTACCTCATCTTTTGTTTCAATTCTTTTGGAAAAGACACAAAATTTTATTTTCATTATGGATCTACTACTATAGGGCTTAAGGATCTACTACCCTAAACCCGGTCCTCTCGTTTTAAGGAAATACCCTCTTAATGTTTTAACTCCCACAACAGATATGGACCAAATTGTCTCGCAACTTTCTGACCCCAACTCACATACCGCTTTAATGGGCGAATAATCCAACCCTTTTAACATACTACATCCCCAGGTAGCAAAGAGCTGACAAAGGTGCCACTTTCCAGTTGATTTGAACTTTTGGGGAAGATCAACCTATTATTTCTTGTGTATCTTTTATACATTAAGCAACAACCCTTTCACTTGGCATTGTCGGATCACTAAGACTGACTTTAGTCCCTACTCGATTTGTGAGTCTTGCAGTCAAGCTCCCTTATTCAGTTGCACTTGTGAGCCAATCTCTATCCGACCCGAGGCAACCTTTGCATGCCTCTGTTACCTTTTGGGAGTCCTACGCTCCATAGAAACTGCCATCCAAGCACTAATATCTTCGTTAAGATAATATTTTTTGTTGTAGAGAGTTTCAAATAAAAGATCTTCCGTTACTCAGATTTCTTATCTCACTGATGGCTCGTGATCTCCCGTATGGGGGCCTTATGAAAGATAAGGAAATCTCTTGAAAAATACTCTAGCGAGGGGGGGGGGGGGATAGAGTTTTTAAATTTTTTATGCGGCTTAGTTTCACTGTTTTCACAGATCCACACAATAGTTAAGTTTATATAACGCCCACAATCTAATCACAATAATCACAAGTAATAAGCAACATAAGGAAAAGAAGAATGATAAAGAAAATACACAACATATACCAAATTTTATAGTGGTTTCCTAAATATTGGGTACATATACTCTTCTGCCTTAGCTGTAATTCACTATCACTAATGCTGAGTTTTTTGATAAGAAGGTTCTTAAAACTAGGACTTTTGATAAGGTGTCCAAAAACCATTGAATCTTTTGATAAATACTCTTAGAACTAGGAATTTTGATAAGGTGTTCAATAACCACCAAGTCTTTTGATAAGGAGACTTAGAACCACTGAATCCTTTAGAGAGTGATTCTCAGAACTCCTACACTGGTTGGATTAAAATAAAATTTCCACAAAGATATCTTTTTTCCAACAGAGTTTTGGAGATGTAATTTTGATAGCACATTGTGGATTCAGGCAGGAACAACAACTTCTTTATTGAAGAAAAGAGACTTGATTCTCAAGAGAAGAGAGAATCTTCTTATTATCTTATGAGAATAGAAGATTTCTAATTGCTTCCTTGCTTGATGCAATTTTTTTTAGAGTTGAAGAATTTTCAGAGAGAAAGAAGTGGGAGGAGGAAGAACTCTCTTCTTGTTCCGCAAACTTTCTAATTACTTTTTATTCTGTATATTGTTGTATTTATATCTTCTTTCTTTGTTCCTTGCTATTTATTGGCAGACAATGCAATTGAAAAAATATTCTAAATCTTCCTGATTGCTGTCAAACAATAACTCCATTATTATTTTTCAAATCAAATTCCAATGGACCTAATTTCTTTCTTGAGACGGTTGAATGTTATTTCCATGTGTTTAGGATATAATAGTTATCAAATCATGTCCCATGGTAAATATTTCCTTCTTGAAATGAGTTGTAACAACTAGAAGATAGGGTCGTGAATATCTTGGAAAAGATTTGTCTTTACTAAAGGAACTTTGACACAACTTGGACTTCACTATTCCTTGCTGCTCTTAAAAGTAGAGACGAGAGCTTTGAGTGACTGTAGGAAGATGTCAACATAGTTTGGACTTCACAAGTCGACGCAGCTCTTAGAAGTAGAGAAGAGAGCCCTGAGTAACTCTAGAGAGATGTCAACGCTGCTTTGAGTACATATCGTTGTTGCGTCAGTTCTTATCGACGCCGCGTCAAATACTATTTGACGCTATTCTGATAATTCAACATCACCTTTAGATTTTCTATGTTTTCTTTAGCTACACAGATTTGCTCTTGACTCAAAATACCCTTATATACAACATGAGTAATATCCTAATTAATCACTCTTCAAATTGCATATCAAATCAAGAGGTGGATTTTTCCCAACAAACACCCCCTATTTGATATTCGGATTTTTACAAGAATGTTGTGTGTTTTTTCAAAAGGGAAAACAAGATAGTTAAGCACATCACCATTACATTGTACTGATAAAATACAAGCTTACATTTCACAGATAAGAATAACCATTGATGTCATCAATCAAGAGTATCTGAATAAATAGTTTGAGCATGATTCAGTCTTCAAGAGCTTGTATATTTAGTGAGTGTTATAAAGTTCAGATGACAGACAGTTGGAGATGTGTTTCTGCTTTTCTAAGCTTTTTTAGATGAAACCTAATTGTCTTGCAGATAGAAAGGAGCATATGAAAGAAAAGAGAAGAATATAAGAAGATGAAAAACTGGCCTCTGTCCTGGTCATGTTCTTTGAATCAAGGCAATCAAATTACAGTCCTAATTGCCTCTCACTCTCCCTAGATTGTGCCCGTCTTTGTCGGAAGCAACACATGTTGAGCAGTGAGCTCCAGTGGCAGAAGATGGGGAGAATCCATATGGAGAGAACCAGTGCCAAAGGATGTGTTTGTTCTCCGGCACTCCACCCGGGTAAGAGCTCAACATACCTCACTAGAGAAGAGAGTTCAGTGAGCATATATGGCATTGCCATTCTAAGCAAGAGGTTGTTAAACATCAACTTCATGCAAAGAAATGGACTTCAGTGACCATATGTGGCATTTTCCTGCAACGGCATGGTCCTTGCTAGGAAACACCGTTCTCCCCCTTCTTGATTCTATAGAAGATAAAGATCAAGACCATCCTAGGAAGGTGCAGATCAAAGGAGGAGTTATGAATGTTTGAAGGAGACAGTTGTCTGAAGTCTTCAAGGACTTGAGAAAAAAAGTGATGAGAAGTATGAGGCAGATGGAAGAGGAGTGAAATGCACATATGAAGTAGTCCTTAAATAGAAAAAGCAATGTACTTATCTTACTTAACTACGATGACGATTCAAATCATTTGACCAAAAGATAGTTGGGTGAAATAAAGTCGCAATTGTTCGGCCTGTGACTGTTCAGAGTTCTTTTAATTATCAAGAGACATGACGATCTTTTTAAACGATCAAAGAGTCGTAAAATTGTTTTCATCTTTTAATGCATGCAATCCTAGTGCAACTCATCAGAGCCTAGGTTCAAAGTCTTAGTCTTATATTAATTAAGAAGTGTAGTTTATTTTTGTGATTTATATCGTAAGTCCTATATTAATTATTCTGGCACTTGAGTATTTTTAGTTATGTGTCAATTCCACTACTGTTTTATGGAGGCGCTGGTCTGCACCTGCATCAAAAATAAACATTAGGTGGAGCACAATATACCTTTGGTTCTGTTTGTCTAGTATAATAATTAATTTGAGAATATAAAATATTTCTCATGTTACTCCTAGTGCGAGAGGTTGCTGATAGATTGTATCATCAATCTTTCATGAAGTTCTTACGAACAAGATAGAGATTTTGGAGAGAAAGGAGGGATCTGGGGTTTAGAGAGAGAAAAGGAAATACCTGGAAATACTTGTTTGTCCCCTTCCAGGAAACCCTAGGGGTATTTATACCCCTCGGGCTTTTGAGGGGCCGGCCGGCCCCTCCCCTAGGGGCTGAACCCGTCCGGTTCAGCCCCCAACCGCCCTCTTATTTTAATTAGGGAGGGCTGAACTAGATGGTTAAACCCCGCTTGATGTCGCATCCTTCCTCTGTCTTTGGTGTTGTTGTCCTGCAAGCAGATCGTTATGAGGATTCATAACGTTCCCTTCCCCTTCAAGAACCAGCTTGTCCCCGAGGTGAAGATCTGTGTAACAATAGTGTCGAGTGTTGGTCTGCTCAATCCCTTCCTCCAGGCTCATCACATTTATGTCATTCTCTTGTTCCCGCAGTCCCTCCAAGTAGCGAAGAGAGAACCCCTTTCACCGGTGAGAGTCTGATCCCGCGCAAGCAGTGCTCTCTCCCATCCTGAGCGAACTCCATGGTCAAGTTGCCCCAATCCAGGGTTACCTTACCCAACAGTCGCAACCACTAGACCCCCAGAACCATATCTGACCCCTGGATGGGCAACAAGTAGACACCCATCATGCAGGTGTATCCCTGCACCCTGACCCCCACTTCCTTCAGCACCCCTTCGCACCGCAGCTTATTTCCGTCTGCCACCATAAACTGGGACACTGCTTCTTTGTTGATCTCTTGCCCCAGCTTTCGTTCCACCACGAGGTTGATGAAGTTATGTGTACTCCCATTGTCAACCAAAATGGTCACCTTCTGTTGACCGATCCACCCCGCAATACTCGTAGTGGGTGGCGTGGACTCTCCCTTCATGGCCATGCTAGATACCCCAAACTTGATTGTATCTGGAATGTTCTCATGTTCCCCTCCTTCTGTATCTAACATCTCGTCTTCTTCCTACATGTACACCTGGATCATCTGGCATTTGTGGCCTGGGGTGAATTTCTCATCACAGTTGAAGCACAATCCCTTTTCCTTTCTTTCCTGTAGTTCTAACCATGTCAATTTCCACACCGTCGCCCTTTCTGTAGCTCCTCGATTTTTTTCGTCCCTGTCAAATTTGTAGCGTTCTTCGTATTTCCTTCTCGGGATTTCTGTCGGTTGAGTTGCTCCTCTTGAATCCGGGCCAAACTGATAGCATGGGTTAAACTGCGCGACATGTAGACATGTAACTCATCCTTGATGTGCTCATTCAACCCTGAAATGAAACAACTCATTAATGTCTTCTCGCCCCACTGCACTCTGTTGGCTAACCTTTCAAACTCGGCTCAGTATTCCATCACTGTCCCTTTCTGTCTTAGTTTCTGAAGAAGGGCCTCGAAATTTTCGTACTCTAGTGGGCCAAAGCGGGCTATGAATCCGTCAACAAATTCATACCATGACGCATGGTCCCGTCCTCGAAGGAACCATTAGGTCCATTGATATGCATCCTCCTCAAGGTGAAACGATGCTAACTTTACCCACTGTTCTTCTGAAATTCCCTGAGAATTATAGAACAACTCTAACTTTTGGACCCATTTCAAAGCATTTCCTTTGAATTTGGGGTAGTTCATGTGTGTCACTTTTGTGGGCATGTATGCCCTCAATTGCGCCGTCGATTGCGGTTGCTCGGGTCCTCCGTACTCTTGCCCGAGTCTTTGCGGCCATCGTCGATCAGCGACCACGTGTGGGTACCCCCAATCCCCTCTGTAAGGGTTTCCAACCACTACTGGCGGCCTAAACTCCTATCTGCCTCCTCTGCCGCCATCAGCGTGTCCCGACATTCCTGGAATAGGAAGGAGTCCATCCCGATGTGGGTACCCCATCCCTCTGGGTCGTCGGTCCTCCTGGCGCCTTTCTCAGTAAGGAGGGAAATCCAAGACAGGCATGTCGATTCTGCCTATTTGGGTTGCCTCGGGCCCTGTTGGTGGTTGTCGTGAGCCTCCTGACCTTTCACTGCTGATCCCAAGCCCCCTATTGACGTTGGAGGCCCGATCATTACCCTCCCTACCCACACAATGTTCGTATCCCGCTCTTGGGGTCGGAGGGAGAATTGGGACTGTGCTGGTCTCTTCAGCAACAACTTTACCCTTGAGGTGTTGAGTCAACAAATTTTTTATCTCGTCCATGCACGCATCCAACTTTTCTTCCAATCGTTTCGATGCCTTCAACTTTTCTTCGATGGCCGCCACTGTGTCTGCCAGCCCGATGTAGTTCTATTTTAGAGTTGCCAACCGATTGAATTCTTCCTGGGAGTGAGTCAGCATGGTGGCGTTCAATGGGTTAGAAAAAGGCATCAAGAGGCTTTTCGGTAGACTTGCATGTTGTAGACGGACAAAGTCAGTCGAGGGCTAAGAGATCGGCGCAGAAGGATCGTTGTATTGCTGCTGAATGTTTGCTAGACCGGCGCGGATGATCGTTGGAAACAGAAGGCCGGCTGGAATCAAAGGCCAGCTGGAATCGCTGGGAGCAGAATGGTGTCGGCAGAAACGCCCGAGGGCTAAGCTGTATGCCGAGGTATCGACGGGTCGTCGATCGCTGGAAACGAAGACACCAGCCAGAAAGAATGACGAGATTGATCAGCTTGCTGCGTCTGCTGGAGACCGATGCTGCGAATGGTTTGATTGGACGAGACACCGACTGAGATGGGGAGGAACGACCTCTGATCCCAAATGTTACGAACCCTAGGGGTATTTATACCCCTCTGTCCCCTGCCAGTAAACCCTAGGGGTATTTATACCCCTCGGGCCATGGAGAGGCTGACCGGCCCCTCCCCTAGGTGCTGAACCCGCCCGGTTCAACCCCCAACCACCGTCTTGTTTTAATTAGGGAGGGCTGAACCAGATGATTTCAACCCCGTTTGATGTCGCATCCTTCCGTCATCTTTGGTGTTGTTGTCCCGCAAGCAGATCGTTGAGGATTCATAACAAAAGTGCCCTATCTTATGGTAGCATTGACCCTCATATTTATTATATCTAACTTTTCTTTGCATGCATGTGTTGTGAGAATAATTGTGAGGGGTGTTCAGATAAATTCCATTAAGTCTCCTCTAAAGGGCAGCAGTCTGTGAGAAAATATCAGGTCAAATAGTGTTCAATGCATATGAGTTGCGTTATATAGTATTTGACGGAACATGATAGTTGCGTCGAATAGAGTTCGATATGACATAGGTGTGTTGAGTAGTATTCGACGCATACTCTGAATAAGAGCAAGTTTTACTGTACTGCAATTAGACCCGCGATGCTCTATGGTTCCGAGTGTTGGGCAATGAATTGTGTACATAAGCAAAAAAATGGGAGTTGCGGAGATGAGAATGCTTAGGTGGATGTGTGGACGCACGAGATTGGATAAAATTAGGAATGAAAGTATCAGGGATAAGATGCGAGAAGCTCGTCTAAGATGGTTTGGACACGTACAAAGGAGACCATTCGAGGCACCTATTAGGCGTTGTGAGAGTCTAGTCACTAGACATGTTAAATGAGGGATGGGTAGACTAATAAAGACTTGGAATGAAACTATAAGGAAAGACATGTTGTACTTAGGCATTGGTGAGATTATGACAAAAGATAGGGCACAATGGCGACAAAGGATCCATATAGCCGACCCCACTATAGTGGGATAAATGCTTGAGTGTTGTTATTATTCTAGACCCAACAATCCCAAGTTAATTTATGGAAGTGGCTCAAAGACAAGGCAAAAGTGTGGAACCCTAAATCAAAAATGAGGAATAGAAAAATAAAATGACAAAAAATATACGGAAGTGGCTGTCATGGGCCTGGAGATCCCCATTTTTTGGCGGGCCTGGAGATGCAGGGAGCTGGAGGAGAAGAAATCTGGAGGAATCAGTCACTGCAGGAGGGATTTGGGGCGGCGACGGCTGGTGATCGGGAGTGGGGAAGATGCCGGCGAAACAACGAGCCCTACTTCCGGCGGGCCTGGAGATGCAGGGGCCTGACAGAGAATAAATATGGGGAAATCGGCCGCTGGAGGAGAGTTTTGGGGCGGCGACACTGGCGATCAGGATTGGGGAAGACGACGTTGGAGGCGAAACACCGAACCCTAATTGTGGATTAGGCTGGGTTGTACTTAGGGTTTTTTTTTGTAATGAATATGAGGGTTTTGAAGAGTTTATTTTAGTTGAATGGTGTGACCATAGTCAAAAGAGGTGTTTCCTTAACACCATTCAATAAAAACAAAACTGCCGAACACTTTTATTAATCTACTTGATATACTTATTTTTTAGTTAATTGGAAAAAGTATCTATTCTGTAAACGCTTTTAAGACGCAATGTTAGTATTCAAATTATTCATTTGACACGTTTAAGAAGATGAGGCTTTCCTGTACCACAAATAAATTATATGTATAGGCATAACTCGGCGGGGGCGGCGACACTTGCAGTACAAGAAAACTAGTTTTTAATGATGAAAAATTTGGTCAGTAAATATTGCGGGTTGGTCACTAAAGACATTTAATGACCAAATTTAATCCGTCACAAGGTGCTTGCAAAAGGCTTGTCACTAAATATTTTTTGTGACCAAATTAATTTTCGTCACTAAATGTATTTTTAGTGACGAAAGAAATCTTCGTTGCTAATTGTTTTTTAGTCACTAAAAGATACTTTTTTGTGACCAAATTAATTTAGTCACTAATTATTTAATGCAATAATGACCAACTTGTTCGTCACAAAATATTAATTTATGACCAAATTAATTCAGTCAATAATTATTTAATGCAATAGAGACCAAATTTTTAGTTACTAAATGTCACATTTAATATCGAAATATTTGGTCACTAATATTTTATAATTATTCACAAAATATATTTTAAATAAATTTATTTATTTGCTATTAAGTTGATCCAAATATATACAAGATAAAAGACAATAATAGATATAATATCTATTTTGTAAGAAAATCTCAATCAAACAAATTTTTTATTAATAGTAAAAAGAAAGAGGGAGATATATAGTCCAATCCCCTCAATACAAATCTATATATAAAAAATTTATCTTAATTACACTCATTACATGAAAAAAATGTATAATAAACAATATGCTCTTGAAGATTAATCTCTTTCGTCTTCATGAGCTCGTCTCTCTTGCCTTCTTTAATTTCTTCTTCGGTGTCTTCTTAATTTGGTGTCTCATTCTTGGGCTCTGAACCGCTTTGGATCATCCATACGATGGTCATAACTCCTCTTGCGCATGAACACTTGGATGGGTTCCGATAAGAGTCAGCATATATGCCCCATGCCGTAAACTATGATCCCCATCACTATCATTTAAGATGCTGCATATACCAGTTTAACGAAGATCAAAACATCATGCAAGCAAACCATCTAGAAATTTAAACTAGGATTGCACCCATACATACCATGGACTTGTCCACCTTAGAATCAACAATGAAAACAACTCCAACAAGTGCTTCAAGGTCCATTCCTGTGAAAGTCACAACAATTAATATAAGTATTTCGTGAAACAAAATCTTCAATAGATGGAAGTTCTTTCCTCCAGAAAAGGACAAAAAAAACATCACACCATAAAATAAACAAACCTCCAACCATATGTATGCTGGTAATGACCAAGTTTGGGTGTATATATGTGATTACTATGCTTGTATGCTAGATTGATCATTTGATACAAAAGGTGTACAAGTGTGCCCAACAATGTTCATTCTATCTCCAATTCTCTTGGAAAAACCACCATAGCAAAATATGTATAGTGAAGTTGGCATCCCATGTCATAAAGCAAAGTGCAGGAACGAACAAAAGCACATCAAAATCCCAACTACCTAACCTTCCAATATTAATTTTCCCTATATCTTATTCCGTATTGTGTGGAAATTTGTGTGGAAGTTTCCCAGCTACAGAATACTACCTTCTCCGTGAAACAATTATAAGCAGACATTTATGGACTTAATTTATGTACACATGAGAATTGTCGAAAAACACCAATAAAAATGATGTAGAGAAGGAAAACTAAACCTTGTATATATGTTCACTTCTATCAAATACAAAGAATGAGTACATATTTATAGGATGGAGAAAGAGAGAAGAAGGTCCTATACATGATGTGAGACTAAAGAGAAGAGAGAAATAACAATAAAAAAATACATAATGGACCTTTGTCAAATGAGCTTCTCTAACACTCCCCCGCAAGCTGGAGCGTACAAGTCATAAGCACCCAGCTTGGACAAACACTGGTAAAATAAGGTACTTGATAAAGCCTTTGTGAGAATATCAGCAACTTGATCAGTGCCCAGAACATACTTTAATTCAAGTTTCTTCTTTTGAACTTTCTCCCGAATAAAATGACAGTCTACCTCGATATGTTTTGTGCGCTCGTGAAATATCGGATTCTTTGCAATGTGTATGGCCGCTTGACTGTCACAAAATTGAACAGCAGATGAAGGTAGTTTTACCCCCAGGTAAGCAAGTAGGCTTTCGAGCCATGTGAGTTCTGAGACAACCGATGCCATCGATCGATATTCAGCTTCCGCAGAGGATCGAACAACCACGACTTGTTTCTTACTTTTCCATGTAATGAGATGTCCGCCAAAATATGTACAAAACCCACTGGTTGACCGTCGATCGTCCAGGGAGCCGGCATAATCGACATCATAATATGCAACTAATGCTGGAGTAGAGTTGGAGGGTTTGTAAACCAGCCCTTGACCCGGAGCTGCCTTAAGGTATCGGAGAATCCGTTCAACCGCCTGCAGATAAGAAACCCGGGGAGCATGCATGAACCGACTGGCAATCCCAACAACGAACGATATATCAGGTCTCGTGACCGTTAGGTAGATCAATTTTCCCACAAGACGTCGATAGTATTCCGGGTTCTGGAGGGACAGATCATCATCAGAGGCATGATCACACAGCTTGTGATTTGCCTCCATCGGAGTAGTAGCTGGTTTGCAACCAGACTGCCAGCGTCTTTGAGGAGATCAAGACAATATTTTCGTTAGGAGAGGACAGGCCCATCCGGACGTCGTGCGACCTCAATACCGAGGAAGTAGCGAAGATGCCACAGGTCTTTAGTCTGAAACACAGTGCTAAGATGATGTTTGACCGCGTGAATCCCCTTTGAATCATCCCCAGTGAACAGGATGTCATCAACATAAATCAGCAGAAGGATCGTTCCTGTTGCCCGATGTCGAGTGAATAAGGAGAAGTCTGCGGAACTGCGAGTGAAGACCATGTCCTGAACAACCTTGTTGAACTTGTCAAATCACGTTCGAGGGGATTGTTTGAGACCATAAATGGATTTCTTCAAAAGTCACACCCGAGACTCCCCCGTGGTCTCAAACCCGGGCGGTTGACGCATGTAGACGGTTTCCTGAAGATCACCATTCAAGAACACATTCTTGATATCCAGCTGTTGAAGAGGCCAGTGGCGATGCACAACCACGGAAAGGAGGACACGAACGATGTTGAGCTTGACCACCGGAGAGAAAGTTTCCTCATAATCAAGACCCTGCTGCTGAGTGAAGCCACAGGCCACCAGACGGGCCTTCAGACGGTAAACAGTGTCATCAAGAGCATGTTTGATGACGAAAACCCATTTACACCCAACAGGTTGCTGACCGGGAGGTAAAGGAACAAGGACCCAGGTCTGGTTGGACCAAAGGGCCGTCATTTCCTCGTCCATGATAGCCCGCCAACCTGGATGCTGAAGCGCCTCCTGCACAGAGTTTGAGACAGAAACAGAGGATAATGATGTGGCAAAATGAAGAAACGGCAGTGAAAGGAGATGAATAGAGACGTAATTCTCCATAGGATGAGCGGTGGAGGCCAGAGCCGGAGCAGTAGGCTGCGGAGCGTCAGAGGTCGAAGTCGACTGCAGTGGGGCAACAGGACAAGGAGTCCAATGAGAATAGACCCGGATGATAGGTGGCTGGGGAAGGACCGGAGGCTGGGAAGGAAGGGGAGAAGGTGGAGACTGGGGAACAGAGATGACAGAGCGCACAACGGTCTCCGGAAGAGGAACGAGATCCAGAGCAGAGAAGCAGGGAAGATCTTCTCAGAAAGTGACATCCGCAGAAACGGTCACCTTGCGGGTAGTGGGCGAATAGCCCACATAGCCCTTTTGAGTGCGCGGGTAGCCCACAAAGACATATTTGGCCGCACGGGGATCCAACTTGTCGGTAGATGGTCCGAGGTGGTGAACGTAGCATGTACACCCAAAAATGCGGGGAGTAAGAGGGAAGGCTGGAGTGGAGGGAAATAGGAGACTGAAGCGAGTAGCATTCTGGAGGACGGAGGACGGGAGTCGGTTGATAAGGAAATAGGCCGTGGAGAGCGCAAAGTTCCAGTATGATTTGAGAACCCGCATTTGAAGCATAAGAGAGCGAGCCACATCAAGGAGATGACGTTTTTTGCGTTCGGCGACACCATTCTGTTGTGGGGTATATGCACAAGACGTTTGGTGAATAACCCCAAACTCGGAGCAGAGGGTCGCGAAGTCATGGCCAGTGTACTCGCGCGCATTATCTGTGCGAATAATTTGAATGGGCGCAGAGAATTGAGTGCGAGTCTCGAGAATGAAGGCCCGAAATACGCGAGGAAGTTCAGAACGATCACGAAGTAGATACAACCAAGGCATGCAAGAATAATCATCGATAAATGTAAGAAAATAACGGTAGCCAGAGATGCTAGTAATCTTGTACGGATCCCATATATCGGAGTGTACTAAAACAAAAGGAGCAGAGCTACGAGTACAATGAGAAGGAAAAGATGAACGTGGCTGCTTGCCAAAAATACAGGTTTCACACTGAAAAGTAGGAAGAGATATATCCGGGAGAGCCTTCTGGAGGACGGGAAGAAGAGCATGACCAAGACGCCGATGCCAATCCAAAGAGGAGACAGATGCGAGGAGAGTAGGAGAGTCATCAAGAAGTTAGAGCCCGTTCTGCAGTCGCCCTGTACCAATGATAGTCCGCGTCTGCGGATCCTGTATCAAAAAAGAAGAAGAAGTAAAAGTCACAAAGCAATTTAAATCAGTAGTAAGGCGACCAACATAAAGTAAATTTAAAGGGATCCGGAGTCTTTCACACCAGCATCACGTTTTATCAATGACTCGGTGAGATCACCAAAAAGAGAACTAATGAATATCAAGATTCCAAAAGCTGAAGCACTGAATTTCATGCAATAAGTTAAAAAGTTGATCCAACTTATATTTCTGAAGGAAATATAAATCAACATTATGACACGTTTAGTTGCTTAAAATAGGAAATTTGTTAAATAAATGGTAAAAAATCATTACTTTTCATAGCATCATTTCATCTTAAGAGATACAAAATGAGTACTGATCTGAAATATATGCTTAAGTGAAGTGAATCTAATATCAAAATATTTGAACATATCTCTGCTATGGAGAAATCATAAAAAGAAATTATAGAAATTTCCAAGCAGTGCATAGACAAAAAATTACAGTATGCAAAATTCTAACAGAGCATAAGCTCTCTGTTTTTTTTCATAGTAGCTTATTGTGCCATAAATCTATATGTTTAACAGTCCCTTTGCAAAATAACAGCACAAGCATGGACTAGTATATTTTCAAAAAGTCAGTCTATTGTATACAGAACTGTGGGTTTATTGTCATCAAGTTGACTGCCATAAAATCCCTACTGCAGAATTTAACAGGTTTGATAAATGCTTAACTTTTTAGCCATTTTGACTACATGAAAGCATCTACCAAAAACAAAGTCCTTTACTTTTCTTTGAACAGATATAAAGCCATATCAAGTATAATAATGTGATGTTCAATCACAAAATTTATAGGTTTTGCAAAATCAAATCTTAAAACAAGAGACGAGAAGAGAATCATAATTTCAAAATGAAATAATGTACTATAAACTATAATCAGAATGAAAGAACGTCCTAGAAAATATACTAAGGGAATGTTTGGCGCGCCATTGGGGCTCTGGTACAGCGACAGATGGAGGCGGGACAGAGGTGACCCAAACGCGCGAGCGGCGCGGCGGCGTTTGGCCCTATCTGTCATTGTGGTTCTTCCCTCCATTCGGACAGGAGCCGGAGGCGGGAGACATCCTCCCAAACAGGCCCTAATGGATCAATTGTGATGGGATCGCGACACATCAGCATACATGATGATCGAAGCCATCGATTTTATGTGGATCGACGATCCAAGATTTTTTGTTTTTTTAATTGTTATTTCATGTATTCTGAGAGCCCTCGTGATCAGAGAATCATGACCGTTCATGTTGACTCTGAGGTTCAATTGGGAGAGAGGGTATAATTGGAAGGGATTGAAAGTTGAGTGCAAAAGTCCTCTTTTGATCATTTCGGCGCCGAAGCCGGACTCGTGTGCGTGAAGCCACCTCCACTCCCCCCTCACCATTGGTCGGCCTCTCCATCCCTCCCCCACTCTCTTGGCTGGCCATCCATATCTCCCCTTTGTCGTGAACCACCCCACTCCTCCCAACCCATAGTCGGCCATCTTCAACCTCCCCTTGTCGTGGAACCACCTCCTTCCACATCCCACCACATTGTCGGTCACCCTCAACCTCCCCCCTTGCCGTGGAACCACCTCCCTTCACATGGCCGACTGTTACCCTCACGCATTCTCCGGAGCAGCTACTCGTCGGGACCACCGGAGATTATGTGACCCTCACGCATTTGCCAGAATGACTAGTCCTCATCGGGACCACTGGAGATCGCATATGGAGACCATTGCGATTTGACAATTAATTATTATTAATTAATTGTCTAATATTAATTACGATTAATTAATTAATATTTATAATATGAAATGTGTGACTTATTAAGTGTGCCCTCCATCTATATATGAGGGAGGGGTAAGAGTGTTTGGATTATCTTAGATCACTAATTATTTTGGGTTCTCTTTGGAGAGAAGGTTCTTGGAGGACCCAACCTCCTTGAGTTTGGTCGGAGCATGCTCCGGATTGTATCTCGTGCTCTTTTTAATTAATGCAATTTTTGTTCGTTCTTGATCACACAACTTTCAGCTTCAAAACAATGGTTCAACCTATCGCCTCCATTCGTTTGTTCCAAGCCGTCGGGATTTTGCCTGCTTCATTGTGATTGAACCCGCACACGACCGTCCTGCCGCCAAGCCCCCCGCCCCCCCCCCCCCCCCCCCCGCCACGCCGATCACCCGCCTCGACTCCATCGACTGTCGCCTCCAGACGCCACCTCGATGAGCAGGCCGCCTCCTTAGCCTTTCTAGAGGCCTCCGTGCAAAAGCTTATGCAGTGATTTGATATGCCAGACCTCCCCACAACCATCCTCTCCACTCCACCTCCGCTCAATTTGTGGGCTGCCCCATCTGCAGACCTTGCAATAGTTCAACACCATCACGTTCCAAAATCAGCGCCTACAGAAACGAACAATGTTCTGCAGGAACTCTTCTCACTCCTACCATCAGCACCCATGGATCTACCGTCCCATATCGTGGATGAACTGGATGCGCATCGCCATCGCACATCGAAGCAAGCATCGTCATGGTTTCTCACAGCGCATCTTTGGAAGGCCCAACCAGCCTCATTCTCGGCGCCAATGACCTTATTGACCGTCCATTGACCTCTCTGTTCCATGCCTACACCTCCGTCGTAGCCAACCATTATGTTGGTGTTCCTCCTGCTCCAAACCAGGCACTAGAAGCAAAACGACAAGACTTTCATCCCTTCCACTCCTGCATAAGAATCGATCGTCTACGCTCGTCGCAGCCACCACTCCAGCGTCCAGATACGAGGTCCCTTCTTATCATCATCCAAGTTCAGCTCTTTCTGACGCTCTTGCTGGCGCTCCAACACCCCCCATGTTATTTTTTCTCTACTGTGATCTTCTCCAACACTCCCCACCCTTCTAAACAGCAAGTCGGTAGACTGCTTCGGTCGATTCCCACGACTCGTGCACCCCAACTGATGGGAGCTTCCTTTTCCCATTTTGACTGTTGCTCCCCTCCTACACTAGCTGTAAAAATCCATTTTCTTCTCTCCCCTTTATTTATCACAGCCTCTTCAGTTCATTCGTCAAACACTTACTCCCATTTTTATTCTTCCTAGCTACCAAGATCCTCTTTTCACACACCATATGTTCCCCTCCTCATACACTATCTGCCAAAAATCGCCTCAATCAAGCTCCACTTTTCAATTAATGCAATTTTTGTTTGTTCTTGATCGTGCAACTTTCAGCTTCAAAACACCGAACACCGCCACAACTCTCCAATCACCACCCAAAATAGCCCCAAAATCCCCTCTTATCCACTCCGGTGATTATCAAAAAATAACCTTCGGTGATCCCTCTCCAATCCCCTTATCGTTTTATCCATTTTCAATATTCGGGCGATCGCCGGAAAATACCTCTGTCTACCACCACCGGCCTCCTCGCCGACAACCACCTCCAGCTAACTCCGGCGGCAACCTCCAGGCAGCCCCCATCCCACTAACCCATAACCACCACTGCAACCCACTACTTCATAACTACCATAACCACCTCCCCGACTACCTCCATAACCCCCCACAACTTCCACTAATTCATTTATAACCACCCACTATCTCCTAATTAATTCCCTTGGATTAATCTCCACGACACATTTCTCCCCACTCCTGTACGTGCCTTCCACCCCCCCCCCCCCCCCCCCCCCACCATTTTCCCACAAATGGCACAGCCCTCACGGTTCAATCCACAGCAACAACTCTCCCCTCAGTTATCTTCTCAAGTGGAGCCTCAGAAACAGCACCCTAACTTACTCCACTCCCCCCCTCCCCATTCAGCAGCCCCACAACATTCTAACGGGGAGCCTCAAAACTAGCCCATAACTAAACCCCATCCCCCACCCCACCCCATTCAGCCGGCCACATCACTCCAGGTTGTTGCACGGGTTCCAGGACAGCCATTTTCATTAACTCCTTGCGGATTCCAGCCCCTCCTGTCCAGCTTCCAGGCATCCTAAGACTTCCCAGCAATCAATGTAGCTGTCCAGCAGTTGGACCCTCATCTGGAGGTCTAAAACCAATCTGGATTAATTTTAGCTTCCCCACATCTCTCCACACACACCCCCACTGCTTTCCCTTCAATATTGTGCGAGTCAAGAGTTGGCTTGTCATTTTCTTAGTTGAACATTGTGTTTAATCTCTACTTAAAAGGGATCTTTGTTTGTAAGCTTTAATTTCAGATGTTTGAGCCTTTGTAATTTCTCATTTATCTAATTATTTGATTTCCTAGCACTCTTACATATATACAACGTTATTTATTTCCAAATTTGAAATCTTTTAATTTTGGTGGCAAGTCAAATTCATATTAATTTATAAATATAAATTATTCCAAGCAAAATATTGCCAGATTCTTGTCATTGCATAGAGTACATACCCTTAGTTACCCTTATTTAGGACCGTCCTGTGTTAAATAGTATCAAAGGGAGGTTTGGGCTTCATTTAAAATACACAGGAATAAAACTTATATGTTTCACCCATGTCATATCCTAATAGCAATTTCTACTCTAATTCTCTATTTGAGGAACCGGAGTCCACCTATGTTCAAGCCCAAAAAGTTCCATATGATTATCCTCATCCTCGACCCGTCACTCATATGGGTCTTGTTGACCCTACAACACAACCCGACTATCATAAGAGTTATTATGATAACATCGCTTCACAAAGAGTCTCGAGCATTACATATAACTCCCTCTTTAATTAGAATAAAAGATGGGGAAGAATCTCCGTTAGAAGATGTGGGACTATTTTGTTTTACGTTACATTTTATGTTTCTGTGTTGTGTACGTCTTATGTCTCATCCCTCTTCCTACATGAAGGAGATGATTATTTGGATTATTGATTGAATCAAATTTCTCACGTCTAAACATGGTATCAAAATTAAGTTGCTTGAGCCCGAGCCTGATCTCCTTGCATGCCTCCAAACGCGGGTCGATCGATCATCCCATCGCGTCTCCCTTCTGTCGCAGCCCGTGACCCACAATTTCTGTACAGCTTGTCTCCCATGACCCGCAGTTTCTCTTTGTCCCGTCTCCCGTGACCCACGACCTGCAATCCCTCTTTGTCCAGTCTCAAGTGACCCACACACCCATCGACTTCTCCCGCGACCCTCCAGTCGGCTTGCGTGCTTTATCATCTTGATGTTTCCTGTGACCCGCGTGCCTGCCAACTTCTTTTGCGACCCTCCAATCAACTTTTCCTATGCTTGTCCAGCGTCATTCACCCCTAAGTGGAGAGTTAATCCTTTCTTTTGACACCATTTTTTGGTTTCATCTCTTGCAAGGAGATGATTTCTTTTCCTCACCTCTTCAAGATTTATGCGATTTTTTTCATGATCTGTGGATTATGTTTCTTGGATGATTTAGGGATATTATCTTGATTCCGGTAAATCCCTTGTTTTCTTGCTTGGTGCCCTTCGAATTTCAATTATGGAGTCACCATGTCGAGCATTGTTGATTCTTGTTAGAGTTAGTATTTTACTATATGTTGAGTTTAGTCCCACACTGCCTATCGGTGTTGGGTATCATGTTGTAGTTCCTATTTAATGCCCCTATGAGGTTGAATATATTTGCACCTTCCATTTGACTTCTCATTTCTACATGGTATCAGAGCAGGTTCTGTGACCAAATTTTTTTTCCCCTTTCCCTCTCCCGGTCCCGACCTGTGCTTCTTCCCCGACCCGTCCTTCCGCGACTCCGGCTGCTAGGGCTCACGGGAAGTCCTTTCCCCCTCGCTCCCGTCGACGGAATCGTCGCTTGATTCCGAGACGGGAGCGGGACCTTCTCCCGTCGTGCCGACGATAGATTTCGCCGTCGCTGCCCTGTGCGGCTTTCGTGAACGACATCGACGATCCCGTCGGCTTCCATCTGCAACACCGACGCCGACGCCTCCTCCGGCTTCCTTCATCGACATCGACGACTCTTCTTCTCCAGCTTTCTTCTGCGACATCGGATCGTCGGCTCTCCTCTGCGACATCGTCTGGTCCGACGGCTTCTCCGTCTAAACTTCTCTCTCGACGCCTCCGACTTCTGTCTGCACCCGCTGCAGCTCTCTTCTTCTCCGCTGTTGGATGCTGCTCTGCCGCTGTTTCTCCGGCCTGCTGCTGCCGCAGCTGCTTCTTCTCTGGCTGCTCTGCGAGCCGTGCCTCTCCTCCGCTGTTTCCGTGCTGCTCCTTCGTGCCGACGAATGCTTCCTTCTTCTTCAGATCCAGCCCGGCCCGTAGGGTTTAAAATTTTAATTTTTTTTAGTTGTTTTTTGTGGTTGTTGTGTTGCGTCTCTATGATTTCCACCTTATTGCACGTGATCTACATGAGGGGGAGTGTACGTCACGGCCTCTAGGCGTAGTCTATACCTTCATGCACGTATTCCACGTGAGGGGGAGTGTTTGTGATATCAGCAACTCGAATGCTTCTTTCCCGACTCCTGCCTTAGTCACACCCGACCCCTAGGTATAACCTATGTCTTCTTGCACATGATCCACGTGAGGGGGAGTGTTTGTGATCACTACGACTCAGATACTTCTTTCCCGACTCCTGTCTTAGTCACACATGATCCCTAGGTTGATTTCATATGTTGTTTGTGTCTCCTCGTCGTTTTCTCTGGATTTGGTAAGGTTGGTTTGGTCTTGCGTGGTTGACCTAGTTTCCGCTCCGAGTGTATCCTACGTGATCATGGTCGGTTTTGTGGACCAACGTCGTGTGGCTCTTGCCCGGTTGATGTATCCCAGGTGACACGCAGTTGGGCCTCAGTGGCTGCTGTTATGTTCCACGTTGCCAACCTTCTTTTACCTTCCATTTTTTGTTGTGTTCAAGCTGTAGGGTTCCCCTTCAGCTTGAGGGGGAGTGTTAGAGTTAGTATTTTACTATATGTTGAGTTTAGTCCCACACCGCCTATCGGTGTTGTGTGTCATGTTGTAGTTCCTATTTAATGCCCCTATGAGGTTGAATATATTTGCACCTTCCATTTGACTTCTCATTTCTACAATTCTCATGCATCATCATTGGGAATCGTTACTCCAGTGAGGTACCTCAGAGCGAGTCATGATCATAATACTTTCCAAATCACTATCATTCGTTTGAATGATTCCAACTATCTTTCGTGGTCTCGCTCCATCACTTTCGCACCTATGTTCTTAAAAGCGCAAGGCGCACCGAGGCGCAAAGGGCCCCTGAAGCCTAAGCGCAAGGCGCAGACGCGCTCCTGAGGCACGTGAGACGCAAAATGGGAAAAAAATCAGTGAATTGGGAGCCCAATTCATGGGAATTCGGCGAACTGGGCACCCGGTTCGTTGGAATTCAGCGAACTGGGCGTCCAATTCGCTGGAATTCAACGACTATTTCAGCGAACTGGGCGCCCAGTTCGCTAAATTTCAACGAACTAGGCGCCCAGTTTGCTAAATTTCAGCGAATTGGGTGCCTAAATGTGCCTTGGGTGCGCATAAGCGCACTTCAGGCAGATCGCCCGCCAAAGCCTTTTTGAGGCACAACGGAGTGCGCTAGGCGCGCCTAAGGCGCGCACCTTGATAACACAGTTTGGCGCTTAAGATTTGTCGCTTATTTGGTTATGTGAATGGAATCAAAAGGGAACTAACAAATGACTCATCAGAATAGATGCAATAAGAGTAAGAAAACTCCTTAGTCATACCTTGGCTTACAAATTTCATGCAGGAGTCCATTCTTCGCAACTATTTGTCTTTGGACACCGCTACTGAGATTTGGAAGAGAGCTGAGTCTACTTATTCTCTCATGGGCAATGCCTTTCTAATCTTCCAGTTAAGACGGAAGATATCTTTGTTACGCCAAGGTGATCGTTCTCCCTCAATTTATTACCTGGATTCTACACAATATACCAAGAATGACCATATTGATCCCCTCGCGCTTGTTAGCTATGAGGATGAGGTATTGGTTTGGGATCGTGAAGAAAATAACAAAATTGTTGAGTTCCTTCATGGGCTCCATTGCGACTTTAATTAGATCAATGTTCTAATTCTTAGGTGTCACTATTACCATCCCTACCTGAAGTATAAAATATTGGGCAATAAAAGTTTGATCGCCGACAATCTTGCTTCTGACTCAACTCCTAAAAGTTCCTCCCTTACTCTTACTACCAGTATTTTAGGTGTTTGGCTGCCACATGATATTAAGATGAAGGAATATAATAAAGACCACCTGATTTGTGCTTATTGTGGAAAGGGTCATCGCATCAGGAACATATGCTTCAGACTACATGGATTTCCACCACAAACGGGTTCTGCATTACGAGGTGGCCATGGACATAGGAGAACTCAAAGACGACACACCTCTTAGCAATACCGGATCAGACTCATTTTGCTTCTTTGTTGCATTCTCTACTGAAGAAATGCAGGCTCTATGTTGCATGATGCATGGTCTATTTACTGAATCTACCACCTTATCATCCTCCTCTTATGCACATAGAATCATTGGGTGCTCATTCCGCCACTTTATTTTTCCACACAATCAATCACTGACTCTGGAGCCACTAAACATACGACTGGCTTTGCCTCAATTTTAGTATCTGATACTTTGTTATCCTGCCAAGATAGGGTGAGTATTGCAGATGGTTCTCTTTACCAGAATACTGGAAAGGGCTCCATCTCCCACTCCTCTCCAACCTTATCATTGGTTCTTCATGTTTATAATTTTACCCATAATCTCCTTTCTATTATTCATTTGACAAATTTTATGAACTACTTTATAAATTCTATCATTCTTCATGTGTTTTTCAAGACCTGAAGGTGGGAAAACAGATTGACTTTGATAGTATGGTCAATGGCCTCTGTTTTCTAGTCCAACCTGGTGCCATCGCCACGAGCCTTTCACTCCAATAGCCTTCACATTTTGTATTCCTAGCACTGTCACCTAGGACACTCATCTACTCCTATTATGAAATTGTTATTTCCTACTATGTCTACAACTATTTTTGATTCATTTGTGTGCGATGTATGTACTCTTCACAAACATATGTGTGTTGTTTTTAATCATGTTTTTACCTATTACTACTTTTTTTTGTCATTGGCACTGATGTATGGGGACCTTGCCAGGTGTCTTCTTTTTTTGGTTGTACATTGTTTGTTACCTTTACTATTTGTTTCTCACATAATACTTAGCTATATTTGCTAAAAAAATAAAAATGGTATTTTCTTTACTTCTCAAAAATTTGATAAAATGATCTCAACTCAATTTAATGTCAATAGTAAGATCTTGCGAGTGACAATGGTCGTGAGTATATAGATTTCCTATTTCAGAAATACCTTGGAGATCATGACATCATTCAGTGAACTTCTTGCGTTTAGTCTCCTACTCAGAATGGAGTTGTTGAGTGTAATCGTCAGTTTTTGGCGATTTTTAGATGTTTATTGTCGACTATGCACCTTTCCAAATACTATTGGGGTGATGTCATTATTACTATTGCATATCTTATCAATATTATGTCTTCTAGTGTTCTTGGAGACAATATCCCACTTGGCACTCTCTATGAGTTCCCTACACAACTTTCCCTATAGATGTTTGTTTGGATATAATTTGTTCATATTCATCACCATCATACAACTAAACTTGGACACCGTGCAGGCAAGTGTGCCTTGATAGGTTACCGTCTAGAAAGGGTACAAATGTTTCCATTTGCCTATTTAAAAGTATTTTTTTATTATGGATGTCACTTCTCATGAATCTAAGGCATACAATGATCCCTAACTTCAAGGGGAGTCTATACCATTGGAAGTGAGCTCTCATACTAAACATCTACCAGTTCCTCCACATTATTCTCTCTCGGTTCATGATATCTCCCATCTTTTTGATTACTTCTACACTCCTACCTTACAGGTTCATACCGGCGCTCTAAAGAACCAAGAAACAGGGACTTTTCATGATACCCAAACAACCATCAGATCCTAATCCACCTACCTTACAGGTTCATACCGACGCTCTAAAGAACCAAGAAACATGGACTTTTCATGTTACCCAAACAACCATCAGATCCTAATCCAGGACCAATTGATCTATAAATTGCTTTCAAGAAAGGTATTAGAACATATACCCAACACCTACTAATCTCATTATGTTTCTTACCACTTTTTCACTGCTTTGCATAAGAGCTTCGTGTATTCTCTTGGTTCCATTATCATACTCTCATTTTGGCAAGATACCCTTGGAATTCCAAAGTAGTAAAGAGGCAATTAGTGAAGAGATGACAGATCTTAAGAAGAACTACACAAAGGATTGAGTGCATCTTCCTCAATGAAACAAAATTGTTGGGTGTAGGTGGGTGTTCTTGTCAAGCTGAACGCTAAAGGAATTGTTGAAAAGTGTAAAGCGAGGCTAGTGGCAATTGTTATACTGAAACACTTGGGATTGACAATCATTAAACCTTTGCCCTTGTGGCAAAGATGAACTCTAAAAGGGTTTTATTATCTTTTGTTGCTCGTGAAAGTGCGGAAAGAGATCTGAATATTTCTCTAAAGGGAGAGAGGTGAATAAAAATAAAATTTCTTCCTCAATCACAAAAATTGTCGCAATATAAGGTCACAACATAGATAAAACAAGGGATAAAAGACAGAAATGAAAAGCTAACTTATAAAGCAGTAAGCAAAGAGATTTTAAAGAGATTCTGTTATGGCCCCGAACGAGTTGCGGTTCCGAGGATTCAAGTACACCAGAAGGCCTAAAGGAGCGCCGGATAAAGACCGGGCTGAACCATCCGGTTCAGCCCGCAATTAATCAACAAGAGGAAGGAGGGCTGAACCACACCGGTTCAGCCCTCATTGGGGCCGGCCGGCCCTAGGGAAAAGGGGGTCCATAAATACCCCTTTTCCCCCCTCTCCAAGGCATGCAAATTATCATTCAGGTATTTTCCTTCTTCTTCCTTGAAACCCTAGCCGTTTTTTCCTTTTCCTAGTTCCTTCTTGCTTAGAACCCTAGCATTAGCCTAACATTTGGTATCAGAGCCTCCTTCCTGCGACCATGGTGACACGTACGGAGGCGGAGACGGCGAGATTGGCCGCCATCGAGGAGAACTATGTGGCGTTGACGGATTCGGTAGCGGCAATCGACGCAAATCTCAAAAACTCGCAACAACAAATGGAGGAACGCTTCGATGAGAAGATGGAGGAGTTGAAAGCCCTCCTCTTGCAAAATCTGAAAGGGAAAACCGTGAATGGCGCCGGATCGGACACGGAGGCGACAAACGCGGTACACGGAGGGAACCCGACATGCGGGAGCCAAGGGAACGGGGCGTCGGGCTCGGGAACGGGCGCGGGATTTCCGCCCGACGCCGCTCGCACGACAACGGCGCCGCTCCGGCCCGGCGTGCTTCCAGGCGGACAACCGGAGGGCTGCGGTGGCTTCAGCGGGGGCTTCGCTCCTCCTGGACGGACGGCCGACAGCGCAGGAGGCTGCTGGGGGACCGGCGGTGGATCTGCTACAGCGTGGGGGTGTGAACCGCCTCTCCCGACTCCAGGAGGGCTGCTGCGGCAAGGATCGGCGCTCGGACAGCCATGGAGGCCACAACACCAAGGATTTGGACTGTTTCGGCCGAACGGAGCAAATGCGGTCCCTCTCGGCGGCACCACGGGGTTCTTTCCCCCTCAACCCGCAAATGCTCATAATGGCGGATACGGACCGGCCAATATGGGACCGGGAAGAAATCCCGGGTGGAACCAGGGAGGAATGCAAGGAGACTTTGGGCAGCCTGGAGTAATGGGGCCAGATGGTGGAGGTTGGGGAGGACCTAATCAGCGACCATACATGCAACCCAAGCGGACTCGGATGAATTTCCCCAAGTTCAGGGGAGGGGATGCTCTGGAATGGATCCAGAAGACGGAGTTGTTTTTCAAATATCAGGAGATCCCCGAGGCTCAGTGGGTACAACTGGCGGCTTTCCATCTGGAAGACGATGCATATCAATGGACGCAGTGGTTTTTGCGAGGACGCAACTTCGCCCCGTGGCCGGAGTTCGTGGAGGCCTTTTCGGCTCGCTTTGGGCCGCTAGAGTATGAGGACGTAGAGGCGACCCTTCAAAAACTGCGGCAGCGGGGATCCGTCACAGAGTACAGGACGGAGTTCGAGAGGTTGGCAAACCGCGTTACGTGGGGCGAGCAGACGTTGCTGAGTTGTTTTATCTCCGGGCTGAAGGACCACTTGCGGGACGAGGTCCATGCATATTTGCCGCGCAGTCTGAGCCATGCCATCAGCATCGCTCGGATACAGGAAGAACGTTACAACAGACAGCGGAATCGGATGACAACCAAACTACCTTCAACCCCCGTGGTGGGTCGACGGGAGCAACCCCCGACCGTGCGCCCTACAGTGACCAGGCTGACTTGGCCAGAGATGCAGGCTCGGAGAGAGAAGGGGCTGTGCTTTAACTGCGATGAGAAATACACCAAGGGACACGCTTGTCAGAAGGTTCAGGTTTTCATGTTGCATGAGGAGGAGGACGAGGAAGAGCAGGTGGAAGCAACCGATGTGGGGGATCTGGATTTGGCAAATCTGGATTTGACAGAGTTCGGAGTCTCCTTGCAGGCGATGGAGGGGTGTACGGCCCCTGTGACGCTTCGTTTCACCGGCTGGGTGGGCAAGGAGCGAGTTACCATTCTGGTGGACAGTGGGAGTACTCACAACTTCATCAACCCCACAGTCGCTTCGAAGGTGGGGCAGACAATTGACAGGGAAGCAGCTTTCCAGGTGATGGTGGCAGATGGGAGTAAGCTCAGGTGCGAGGGGGTGATGCAGGGGGTGGAGATCCGCGTGCAGGGCTACATGTGCCACACAGATATGTATCTGCTCCCGATCCGGGGTTCGGACATGGTGTTGGGGGTCCAATGGTTACGACAGTTGCGGAGGGTGACCACCGATTGGGTTCGGCTGACGATGGAGTTTACACAGCAGGGGAAGGACTATTGCTTGCAGGGCATTCGGTCTTCGCCTCTGAAAGAGATTTCCGTGCGGAGCTTGTAGCGATTGGAGGAGCAGGGATCACCTATGGCCATGGTAGTCGGGGTGGAGGCCGGGCCCCCAGATCCACCGGACATTCCAGAGAGAATACAGGTACTGTTGTCACAATTCCGAGATGTTTTCCAAGAACCACGGGGACTTCCGCCGCCCAGATTCAGGGATCATAGCATACAGACGAAGGAAGGGGCTGCCCCCCCGAACGTCCGTCCCTACCGGTACCCATACATTCAGAAGGCGGAGATCGAGAAAAGTGTGAAGGAAATGCTGTCTACCGGCATCATACGTCCAAGCACCAGTGCCTTCTCCTCACCCATCATCCTGGTGAAGAAGAAGGATGGTTCTTGGCGTTTCTGCGTGGATTACCGCAACTTGAATGCTTCAACAATTAAGGATAAGTTTCCGATACCGATGATAGAAGAGCTATTGGACGAGCTGCATGGGGCGAGTTTGTTTACTAAGCTGGACCTCCGATCCGGTTACCACCAGATCAGAATGAAGACTGAAGACATCCACAAGACGGCGTTTCGCACACACGATGGGCATTACGAGTTCCTGGTGATGCCTTTTGGGCTCTCCAATGCCCCATCGACCTTTCAGGCCGTGATGAACGAGACCTTTCGGCCCCTCCTACGGCGATCGGTTCTCATTTTCTTCGATGACATACTGATATATAGTCGGACATGGGAGGAGCATGTTGAGCATGTGGCGCAAGTTCTTACCATTCTGCGGCAGCATCAGTTTTATGCCAAACTCTCAAAGTGCTCGTTTGGTCAGTCAGAGGTGGAATACTTGGGGCATCTGGTTTCGGCTCAGGGGGTCAGAGCAGACCCAAAGAAGATCGAGAGCATGGTGGAGTGGCCGCGGCCGACCAGCGTGCGGGCGCTTCGAGGCTTCTTGGGCCTCACGGGATACTATCGGAGATTTGTGAAGGACTATGGTAAGCTGGCACGGCCACTGACTCAGCTACTCCACAAGGAGTCCTTTTCTTGGCACGACGAAGCGGAACAGGCCTTTAGCACCCTCAAGGAGGCCATGACGACCACGCCAGTGCTCGCACTACTGGATTTCACCAAGGAGTTCGTGGTCGAGACGGACGCCTCCGGAGTGGGTATCGGGGCAGTTTTGATGCAGGAGGGACGGCCGTTAGCTTACTTCAGCAAGGCGCTGGCACCACGGACGCTCGGTCTTTCCACTTACGAGAAGGAGATGCTCGCTATCTTACATGCAGTGACCCTGTGGCGCCCTTATCTGCTCGGTCATCATTTTAAAGTGCGCACTGACCATCAGAGCCTGAAGCACTTCCTGGATCAGCGGTTGGCCTCTCCCCTCCAGCAAAAGTGGTTGACGAAATTGCTGGGATATGACTATGAGATCGTGTATAAGCAGGGCAAGGAGAATTTGGTAGCCGACGCCCTATCCCGCCTTCCTGACAGTACTTCCTTCCTTCTCTCGGGGCCGTTGATTGAATCCTTGGATGACATCCAGAGAGAGATAGCCTCCGACCCCGAGCTACAACCTATAGTGACGGCCTTGTCTCAGGGTCAGCCTACACCGCCAGGATACCAGCTAGTGGGGGGGCATTTGTATTACCACGGGCGGGTGGTCATCCCGGCCTCCTCCCCTTGGAAGGAGATCATGTTACAGGAGTTCCACTCGTCTCCGGCCGGAGGCCATGCCGGAGTACTTCGCACTTTACAGCGGCTTCGGGCCAACGTCTTTTGGAAGGGATTACGCAGGGACACTCAGCGTTTTGTGCAGCAGTGCGATATGTGCCAGCGACAGAAGTATGAGACGTCTTCACCAGCCGGATTGCTCACACCTCTGGAGATTCCCCAGCAGATATGGGAAACGGTCTCAATGGATTTTATTGAGGGCTTGCCCCGGTCCCAAAGCAAGTCCGTGATTTTGGTCATAGTGGATAAGTTGTCCAAGTACGGCCATTTCCTCGCTCTCAGCCATCCCTACACTGCGGAGACCGTCGCCGATCTCTTTGCCCGGGAGATAGTGCGCCTTCATGGTCTTCCGAGCTCCATCATTTCGGACCGCGATCCTACCTTCGTCAGCAAATTTTGGCAGGAACTTTTCAGGTTGCAAGGCACCAAGTTACGCATGAGCACGGCAAATCATCCGCAAACTGACGGCCAGACAGAGGTGCTGAATCGGGGGGTCGAGACATATCTTCGTTGTTTCGTCATGGATGAGCCTCGCACATGGACGCGGTGGTTACACTGGGCGGAGTACTGCTACAATACGTCCTATCACACGGCCAGTCGGATCACTCCCTTTGAGGCGGTCTACGGGCGTCCACCACCTACTCTGCGCTCGTATGAACCAGGCAGCACTGCCCTACCGGCCGTGGACCGAGCTTTACGCGACCGGGATCAGAACTTGGCTCTCTTGCGGGACAATCTACGGGTTGCTCAGGACCGGATGAAGTTGCAGGCCGATAAGCACCGGACAGAACGGACCTTTCAGGTAGGGGACGAGGTCTTTCTCCGACTACAGCCTTACAGACAGCTTTCGGTTGCTCGCCGATCCAATCAGAAGCTAGCTCCTCGGTTCTATGGGCCGTTTCGCATCACTCGACGGGTGGGTCCGGTTGCTTACACGCTTGCCCTCCCTGAGGGCTCTCGTCTCCATCCCACATTCCATGTCTCACTGCTGAAGAAGAAATTGGGAGCGACAGCCACCGTGCTCCCCTCTCTGCCCGAGGCTACTACCACGGGCGAGCTGCGCCCCAGCCCCGAGGATGTTCTGCTGACCCGGTGGAAGAAACACGACACGGAGTACCGTTCAGAGATTCTGGTCAAGTGGAAGGATCTGTCTGCCGCACACAACACGTGGGTGGATTTCTTGGAGTTCCGGGAGTTATTTCCAGACTTCCAGCTTGAGGACAAGCTGCCTCTTGATGGGGAGGGGAATGTTATGGCCCCGAACGAGTTGCGGTTCCGAGGATTCAAGTACACCAGAAGGCCTAAAGGAGCGCCGGATAAAGACCGGGCTGAACCATCCGGTTCAGCCCGCAATTAATCAACAAGAGGAAGGAGGGCTGAACCACACCGGTTCAGCCCTCATTGGGGCCGGCCGGCCCTAGGGAAAAGGGGGTCCATAAATACCCCTTTTCCCCCCTCTCCAAGGCATGCAAATTATCATTCAGGTATTTTCCTTCTTCTTCCTTGAAACCCTAGCCGTTTTTTCCTTTTCCTAGTTCCTTCTTGCTTAGAACCCTAGCATTAGCCTAACAGATTCCCCAATAAATCTGGGTAGTTCTCTCTTCCACAATCCTAAGGGACAACATTGCCTTTGTATGTCATTCAGAATTTTTCCGCCAAAGAATCAAGAACTCAATAGAGTATTTTCCTCCTGGAGGCTCAAAAACCTAATAGAGTCTTTTGCACAGGTGACTCAAGAACCACACAATATCTTTGGGAGGGAGATTCAGAAACCATGTATATCTATTGAGTGATTCAGCAATAAGAAAATATCACCAGAGAGAGTGATGATTCTATTGGTGTCTCTAGAGAGAAAGAGAGGCAGATTAGAAAGAGGTAGAGATTAGGGTATACAATTGACAAAAAAGAAAACAATAGAAGGGATACTAGAAATTCTTTGTCTTGAGAGAAATGTATATAGTCCTTTAATTTGTCCAAGTCCCAAAAAGGATAGGCGGAATAAAAAGATGCCTTCCTTTTCTTGATCACCAACAATTCTATTTTGAATTCTCACAAATTTCAGCTTCGAACAGCGAACGTTGAGGGCTCAGCAGGTGAACATTGATAGGCGGCCTTTGTTCGGCTAAGGAGATTCCTCATTCTGCAACCGTTGATGGAGTGATGTCTCGGTAGGCGATCACGGAGCCTTAGTTGGCGAACGATGATCACAGAACATTGTTATTTGAGGAAAATAAACTTCGTTCTATGAGCTTTGATAAAGGGATCACTCAATCAACAATCACAAATCAAACGGTCGGTGAACGACGATCATAGATCTTCGTTCTGCAGGTTGTAAAAGGATGACTTTTGGGACCGTTGTAACAAAGATTGGCGATCAACAATTATTAAGTCTGGTTGGTGAATCTTGAGTCCCGTCGATGATATTTGAATTCGGTCGGTGAACGGTGAGTGACAGTTCGGGCCAGTCGGTGAACAGTCTTCAGTTAGAGAACGCTGAAGGACTGGACATGAGTTCTGTCGGAGTTCAGATTTTTGGTCTGCGGTCCCCCAGTCGAAAACGGGCATCCACTCATCGGCCGAACCTTAGATGTCCGAACACCAGATTAGTTTCGAACATCGGGTCGGCAATCCCCGATTGCAAGTCGAAGATCCTTCATGGAATCACTAATTTCACAACATCTATTTAGTTTCATTTGTAGATCTTTCTTCTCGGACAAAACCATTATAATAACATGGTCTACCAAATTATGAGATATTTTTTTCTGAAAATTCCCTCTTATTTAATAGATCATGTTTAACAAGGAGAGAAAATTCACTTGATTATTTAAAGAAAGTGAGCATTACATAAATGTGAAGCATAAGGAGAGAATTACATCATCCAGAGAGACAGAGGATATAATACAATACGGAGAAGGAAAATGCAATACCAAGTACATAGAGAAAGGAGGAAATTTTTATTGTGGATATCTGCAATCTGAATACACTTAAACAAGAACTATTTACAAGCAAAGTATCTATGGATGAAATTTTTTATATAGATCCATCTCCTTCCTTGTTCTCTTTTTAGAAAAAATATAAGCTCTAATATTCTTCTGGAAGGTCCACTTTCACCACCCTGTTTCGAATAAATGAAGCCGCCTCGACCTTGTTCCCCTCCGCGAAACATGCCCGTGCAACTTCCACCACAAACTCTGTCACCCAGTCCATTACAAGCTCGCCCCATCCATTCACATACTCCTCCCCTGAATAGATGCAATGATTCTCATGAGTATACCAAGTTGACTCTGTCAATGAAAGAGGTCGTCCAAATAATCCAGAAGCAATTTGGCTTCAAAATACTACTTCCCCTCAAAGTAGGTTATGAGAATCGTAACTGGGAACTCTTATGCGAATTCAACAACGATGTAGGCCACGACATAGAGAGGTGTCGAGCTCTCTGAGATCTGGTTGAGAAAATGGTAAGGGAGGGCAAAGTACAAGAATATGTCAACCAAAAAATTGATGATAAGCCCACCTCATCCATGAACAAGGAGGTTGTTGAAGTACACTTCCCTCAACAATGGAAATATGTACAACAAAAAGATATTGGCTCCCTCGGGAGCCCCAATTGTGTATGTAAATGCATCGAGGTGAATAATGTGGCTTCAAATAAGGCCAGGGTAGGGTGTCTATCTGCGAGAGGTTGCTTCCACCTCTCAGGCCACCCCATTAAGAGGAAATGTCATCTTCAATGAACATGAATCTCCCTAAAAATGTCAATCCTTTCAAGAACATCGTCATCAAGGCAGTCCTTGATAACTGCTCGGTGTTACAGATCCTCATTGATGTTAGTAGCTCTGTTAATGTTCTCTTCAAACATGCATTTGAATTCTTGAATACTGTTAAAGATAAAATAGAATTAGCCCATTTGGGAGGCCCATGTGTATTGACCCATGTATAGCTACTTTAGTCCCACATTGTAAATGTAGATCTCTCTCTCTATCTACCTCTATATAAGTGTATGTATTCCTATACTTCGATAATATATACAATTACGGGCGATTTTCTCTCTCGTGTTTCTCTCTTCTAACATGGTATCAGAGGAATTCGTCCCCTCCTGCGGACTCCAACCTTCTATCTGCCTACCCTAATCGCCAGCGGCCTACAGACTCCGACTTCTATCCGTCTACCTCTACTCGCCAGCGGCCTGCGCTTCTGTCAGCGGCCTACGTTTCTATCCACTCCCTTAGCTGTCTGGCTCCTGCGGCCTGTCCTTTCTGGGTCCGCTACATCTTCTCTCTGTGGTTCTACCCTCCTCCTCGGGCTTCTTATAGGTTCCTTTCTCTGTCCTGTGGGGTCCACTTATTCCCTGTCTACTCTCTATTCTTCTTCAGTCTGCTGTGAGCTCCCTTCTCACAAACTCTCCTCTTAGTCCGCTGCTGTGAGCTCCTTCTCGCTCAGTCTCCCCAGTCCGCTGCCCGCTACTCCTTATCCCCAGTCCGCTACTCCTCCCCAGTCCGCTGCCCGCTCCTCCTCCCCAGTCCGCTGCCAGCTCTTGCTGCAGTCCGCTGCATGCTTCTACTCCGGTCCGGTCTGAGCTCTCTCCTCGCTCGCGCCCTCCTGATATAACCTGTCGCGGACTGCCCCAACCGCTGCGGGCTCTCTTCTCGCCGACCTTCTTCTTAGTCTGCCGCGACCCTTCTCTTCTTCGCGAGCTACAGTTCGCTGCGAGCTCTTGCTTCAGTTTGTTGCGGGTTTCTCCTCCAGTTCGCTGCAAACCTTCTCTTCTTACGGACTGCTCCAGTCCGCGCCGCCCTATATCAACTCGCGCCTTGCCGTGCTCTTCCTCTTAGTTACTGCGACCTTCTTCGTCGCTAGCGATCTGCTTTGTCACCGCGATCTGCTCGCCGCGACCTGCACTAGACGCCACGACCTGCTCCAAGAATCCGGGTTCTTGCTCGCCCTCTCCTTGCGGTCTGCTTCAGTTCGCTGTCGCCTCTCTTTCTTGCGGGCTCCGCTTCAGTCCGCTGCCAGCTGCTTCAGTCCGCTGCCAGCTGCTTCAGTCCGCTGCTTCAGTCCGCCGCCGCTATCCGCCATGGAATCCAGTGACTCAACTACAACTACCTCCTCTCTGCCTGCCCGTGCTGCTACCTTGCCTTCTGAGGTCCGTGATGAACTTCGCATCACCATTATCTCTCTCAGCAGAAAGGCTAACTATGTCGAATGAGCTCATTCCGTTCGACGTGTTCTGCAAACTAAGGATTTAATCCATCACCTTACTCGGGTCAAACCTGCTAATCCATCATCTTTCTCCAAATAAAATGCGTAGGAATTATTTCAGTGGAAATCTTACTAAAATTCTATGTCGAGAAATCTCCCTCAATGATTTTATCTTGTTAGGACGCTTACCCACAAATATTTTCTCATTATAAATTTTCTCTCTTGAATGTTTCTTTATAAATCACACTAGAATTCTCTGTAGAAAATATATTTCTCAAAGGTTCTATTTAAATATGTTCCATTTAAATAAGTGTATCGATCTTGAGAAGGATTACGATAGGGTTCTAAGAGAGGCCTTATGGAGAGTCCTTGGTTATTAAAGGTGCAAGACGCACAAAGTCGCAAAGGGGTCTTGGAGCCTATGCACAAGGCTCAAGGTGCGGACGCACGCCTGACGAAGGCAAGGCGTAGCCATATTCATTTTAAATAATCAGCATCAAACATCATTTCATCTTCTTGATCAAATTGTTCATCTAGCCTACAAATTAATCATTCATTATTATCATTTATATCTCTTAAAAAATAGAATCAATGTTATCACTTTTATCATATTTAAGCCTTAACGCACAATTATTTTTCACAAATACTAAATAAAAAAAGTTATTGAGTTCTTGCGTTTTTTTCTTACTTTTTGAAGAAAATAAATTTACAACAAAAATTTCACTCAGACGCGCCTTGTATATTCTAAAGACGCAAATAAGGCGCAATCCTCTGAGTCTGGTGAGCCTGGAGTCTTAGGCGTGCCTGAGGCGCGCCTTTAATAACATAGGGAGAGTCTAACAAAAGAATGGTGTAAATGTATCATGCATTGACACACTCAAATACATGCATATAAATTCAGTGACGAGGGTGAGGACATCAAGAGGATTAACACAGGAATTCACTATCACTGTTTTTTTACATCAAAGGTCATCTTTAGGCCATATCTCCTTACCCTCGCCTTAGATGAGCTCACCAGACATCCAACAAGAAATACTTTGATGTTTATTGTTTGCAGATGATATTATCTTGGTCGATGAGACGCGCGCGGGTGTAAACGCAAAACTTGAATCTCGGCGAGACACTTTAAAAAAGCAAGGTTTTAGGTTGAGCAGGACAAAAGCTGATTATATGGATCTTAAATTTAGTGGTGCAAGAAAGACAGATGACTCTGCCATTAAGTTGGGTGACCAAAATATTTCTCCCATAGAGTATTTTACATATTTGATATCGGTAGTTCGAAACAATGGAGGTGTAGATACAGATGTCATATATAGAATCCAAGCAGGTCGGTTGAAATGGAGAGACGCGTTTGGGATCTTATGTGATCATAAAGTACCATTAAAACTTAAAGGCAAGTTTTACCGTACGACAATTAGACCAGCGATGCTCTACGGTTCTGAGTGTTGGACAACGAATTGTGTACATGACCAAAAAATGAGTTGCAGAGATGAGAATGCTTAGGTAGATGTGTGGACACACGAGACTGGATAAAACAAGGAATGAATATATCAGGGAGAAGACAAGAATGACACCAATTATAGAGAAGATGCGAGAAGTTTGGGCACGTAAAAAGGAGACCATTAGAGGCACATGTTAGACATTGTAAGAGTTTAGCCGCCAGGCATGTTAAATGGGGGAGGGATAGACCAAAAAAGACTTGGAATGAAACTATAAGAAAAGATATAATGTAACTAGGCATTAGTGAGATTATGACTAAAGATAGGGCGCAATAGAGACAAAGGATCCATATAGCCGACCCCACTATGATGGGATAAAGTCTTGAGCGATGTTGTTCTATTAGAAAATATTTCTATCTCGATATTTATCTCTCAAAGTTGGATTCTATCACTCTAAGATTTTTTTCCCTCTATAGTACTTTTCTCAAGAAATTTCCTATAAAAATTTCATTAAGATTATCTACGTGGAAATCTGTATCTGAATAAAATTCTAACTTCACAAGATTTTAAAAGCAGGCAGAATTAATCAATTCCTTGCCAAGATAATAGTTGAGAAATTGAATTTGTAGTCCAATTTCAATCCTCATAAAATTGAATGAAATTCCAATTCTAGATTTAATTAAGCAACTGAAATGGTGGTATTGGAATTAAGCCACACAATTTCAATTTATAAAGCTCAGTTCCATGTCTTCCATCCAACAAAATGAGCGTACTTTCCACAAATCACATTAGATATCTCATATGAACCTCAAAGCATTGCTTTAATTCATCATGGTCTGGGAGAATTCCACATAACTAATTTTTAAATTAATTTTAAATAGACACCATTATTATTTACTATGCCCTTCCAGGAGTTTTTTTTTAACTCTCATTTAATGCTTTCTCAAGATAACATTCTCATCTTAGAAAATTTATAATATAGCATGAACACACATAATTACAATGAAACCATATACAGATAACTGAAACAAATATTGATCAAATTACAGCCAAAGTCAATCAGACTGCAATGAAGGATACCATAGCAAAACCACTCAAGTTAGAAAAACAAATATGCTTAAATAATGATGTAACATGTAATAATGGACAATGCACAGTACACACTACACTAATCTTCAGAAATTACTTAAAATATACAAAATATTAGGAAAATTTATTGTTCTCCTCAAAGGAATAAAAATATATCATATCTCGATAATTTTGCGCTTATAAAAAGTAAAATTTGACAACCATGCTAGTAAAAGTTTGTCAGCCCGTAGGTGATTATCAATCAGAGATAATTCTGCAAGTTTTTACCTTAATAAAGATGAAGGCCATGATAAAATCCGTGATAGAGTAATTGCAACACCTAAACAACCAATTAAACCAGTAAAAGCTCCCTCAAATGTCTTCTTTGGGCTGATACTAGTCAATGGTGTCCGACCAAATGCCTGAAAAGTATACTCAAACTCATTCATTCAATTTACAAATAATCAGGCATTAAAAATTCAAAATGAATAAAGAACAAAAAAATTCATACTAAAAGAAACAGGCAAACCACAGTACTTTTTCATTTAGTATATGAATCAGAGGAATTTTCTTATTTATCCCACAATGAATAATGATAATAAGCCTATGTCTGAGTGCTCAAATGTCAATCAAAATCTGGATCATTTCATTATGAATTGCACAGTACTATAGATCGTTGCACCTTAAATGCACTTTATACAATAACTTATCAAGGAATCAAAAAAATGAAGGCCACAACCAAACATTCAGGTTATTGACTTAGAATTCGTCGCTATCAGAAAATCAAAATTTCTTCAGCTTAAGAAATAATTAACACAAATGCATATTAAGTTCAGGTTCCAATATCAATCTATAATTATCATAAAATATCGGAGATTACCCTTCCCCCCAGAAAAGCAAACGTATCAGCTGCAATTATGCAACTAACAGAAATGATAGTTGCTACAAGTCCAACTGTCCAATGAGCATGGCCACCAAGAAGAACTGGCCAATGTTTCCCTAAATCTGCAAATATGTATGATAAAACAAGGACATTAATAATTCCATAATACTCATTTTTTAACAATGAGCATGGCCACAAAGAAGAACTGGCCAATGTTTCCCAAAATTTGCAAAAATGTACGCTACAACAAGGACAATAATAATTCCAGAATACTTATTTGTTAACTAAGCAAAAGCTCAAAATAACAAATTTAATTAGTCGTACTATGATGGCAATTTATTGTTTGCGGATGATATTGTTTTGGTTGATGAGAGGTGCGAGGGTGTAAACGCAAAACTTGAATCTTAGGTAGATACTTTAGAAAGGAATGATTTTAGGTTGAGCAGGGCAAAGACAAAGTACATGGAGCTTAAATTTAGCAGTACAAGAAGGACGAATGACTTCGTTATTGTTAGAAAAGCCCATTTAGTCTATGCTCATTATGTATTTTTATTGTTTTTCTCTCTCCTCTTTAGTCCCATATCATGTATAGGACTTCTCTCTTTCTCTCATTTATATATTTGTACTCATTCTTTGTATTTGATACAAGTGAACATATATACAAGGTTGACTTTTTTCCTTCTCTACATGGTATCAGAGGCACCGATTCTCCTTGAGCAGCTTCCCTCTTCTTAAACCGCACAACCCGCACAACTTGCGTGGTCCTCTTCCCTCCCTGCGGCCTGCTGCGGACTGCTCTTCTGTCCATTGCCCGCTCGGTCTCCTGCGGCCTGCCTCCCTGTCCGCTTCGCTTCTCTTCTTTCACTTCCTCTTCTTCTCCGTGGTTCCACCCCTCCCCTCAGGCATCTTATAGCCTTTCCCCTCTCTCTCTCGTCGGGCCCACCTCTCCCTGTCTCTCCTCCAGACCGCACTCTCTTACTCGCGGCCTGCTCCAGCTCGCTGCAGTCTGCTTCTCTCGCGGCCTGTTCCAACTCGCTGCGTCCTGCTTCTCTCGTGGCCTGCTCCAGCTCGTTGCGGCCAGCTCCAGCTCGCTGTGGTCTGCCCCTTTTACGGCCTGCTCCAGCTCGTTGCGGCCTGCTTCTCTAGCCAGAGGAGGAGGTCCAGACAAATCCGAAGGTGGGGAGATCTTGAGAAGCATCGAGCACACATCCAAGAAGGACGGGGTAACAGTAGAGGAGAGGACTTGAGCCCGTATACTGTGAAGGTGACGTGGGATCCGAGCCATCATCATGACGATACCAACAACTTCCTTCTGGGCACGTTGGGCTGCAAGGTCCATAGTAGGAGGCTGATGTTGGATCCATGCTTCGACCAGAGACCGAGCCTGGGCAACAAAGGAGGTCAGATCGGTCGCGCCACCACTATCAAGGGCCTGAAGTGCAGTGATAATGTCATACAAATGGTGGAGACTATCCTTGCCGGAGTAAAGGGTATGAAACTCGTCCCACATGGCCTTGGCCGTCTCGTGGTACACGGCCAGGCGATAAGACTCGCAATCAAGAGAATTATGGATCCATGTCTGCACACAACCATCGATGCGTAACCAGTCGTCAGTAGGAGTACCGGTAACGACCGGAGTCAAGTGATGAAGAAACTCCTTCGATTGCAAGACTCGGCGAACAGAGTGCGCCCATTCCACAAAATTCTTTTTACCTGTCAGAGATATAGTAGTAATAAAGAGCTCATCACGTACTTACGGAATAGAGGCCGGGCGGTCTGCAGGAGGAACCGCCGTTCTGGTAAAGTCAGCAGAAGAGGTCATGAAGACGAGCTGCGGCTAGGAGAACAGACCGTTAACAGAGGAGACCGCGCGACTAAAGCGGAGACCGCCTGGTCACGATGTGAAGACACCAGCGGCAGGAGGCCACGACCAAAGGCGGAGCCCGACAGAGAGATAAGGCAGCGGACAGGAAGAGAAGATCGCCGCGGACAGAGACAAGCCGCGCGGACAGGAAAGAGGAGAGCTCAACGAGAAGAGCTGGAAACCGCGCACTGCAGGGAGGGAAGGAGAAGACCGCGACCAAATGCGGGAAGGTAACAATCCGCACGGTCTGGCTGAGCACAACAGCGGTCATAGCAAAAGGAGGCCGCAAGAGGAAGGCGAGCGGACAGGGAGAAGAAACCGTGAGTAAAAGGACTCAAGCGGATAGAGAAGACAGATCGCGGCGAGCAGGAACAGGTCGCGGCGAGTAAGAGGTCACGAGTAGGACTCCAGAGACAAGACAACGGATAGCAGAGCACATCAGACAAGAAGAGCCCGCGAGTAAGACACGAGGCAGATCACGACGGGCTGAAACAGGCCGCGGCGAGCTGGAGCAGTCCGCCAGATAAAAACGCAGCGACCGTGAACAGTCTGCCAGCATGGAGCCCGCAGCGGATATGAACAGCCCGCTGTAGGAGAAACAGAAGAGGCCGCGAGAAGAGAGCGCGGTCTGGACGGGTAGAAGCTCGCAAGTAGGGGAGGGAAGAAAGCGGACTGTAGGAGATAGCAGCGGACTGGAAGAGAGCCCTCAAGGAGCAGAATAGGAGGTCGCAGCGGACTGCAGAGAGGCAGCGGATTGAAAGAGAACTGTAGGGAGACGTGGGCACCACGGTACAGGGAGAGAAATGGCTATAAGAAACCTGAAGAGGGGGGGGGGGGGTGGAACCAATGGAGGAAGAGAAAGCGGATGCAGAAGAGCAGGCCGCTGAAAAGATTGAGAAGGAAGAACAGGCCGCTGAAGAGCAGGTCGCTGAAGAAAAAGCGGGTAGACAAGCAGGCCGCAAGAGATCAACAGAGGCGGACAGAAAATGGGAGTCCGCGAGAGGCCGAATCTGCCTCTGATACCATGTAGAGAAGGAAAATTAAACCTTGTATATATGTTCACTTGTATCAAATACAAAGAATAAGTACATATTTATAGGATGAAGAAAGAGAGAAGGTCCTATACATGATGTGAGACTAAAGAGAAGAGAGAAATAACAATAAAAAAATACATAATGAGCCTTTGTCAAATGGGCTTCTCTAACAAATTACAATATGGTAACTCAAAGCTCTGCAGAGATTGATAACTAAAGCATCATGTGAATGACAATGGTACACATTCATGATGATAATTTTTTTCTATATACAATAACATTTAATGTTTGGCCTATCGATCTCAAAAAAGGTTGTAGGGCAGATCATTATCATGTAACTATTCTAGGTAGTGGTGCAACAAGACATCAAACAACATTTAAACAATTTCTTTTCTCGAATGACAATAATACTCTATGTTATGACAAATAAATGCCACATGAATGGTAAAGATTACATTTTTGTTCAAATCAATGACAACATTGCTCCATAATTACTATGCAATATGGCACCAGTGTGGCCTCCTGGAATGTTTCTTAGGAACTCAAGTAACCTAAAATTAGCATCAGTCTACAAAAAGAAAAGTGATATCAAGGCAGAATTTCAGGGGAAAATTAGAATGTCATATATATACCAGAATCATATACACAATGCATGTATATACTGAAATCCAGAATTCCCCATGGCATAGTTTGGTACAACGTTGTGCTGAGAGCAAACATTCTGCCAAGATGAGAGCAAGCTGAGAGCAAGAAAATTAGCGGCCCCTGAAATCATATATTTACCGAAGTCAGTATCAGTCAACAAACATTCACGCAAGCTGAGAGCAAGAAAATTATTCACCTAATGAGAACTAAGAGGCCCCTGAAATCCAGGAGGCCCCTGGAAACCAGGAGGCGCTTGAAATCCTGCATTGTAGATAGCCAGAATTCCCCATGGCATAATTTGGTACAACGCTGCGTTGTTGTCCCATTGCTGCTTGAGGACCTATAGTAGATGAATCTCCAACACTCAATGCTCCTACAAGAGCAGGGTTAAAGGAGGCGAGCATCCCCGGATTGATACTGAAGGCGGCTGGGTTCTGTCCAGCTGCAGCGAGCATCGCCAGTAAAGCTGTTTTCATGGGCATTCCCTGCCCAATCAGACCTTGTCCAAACAACAGCTTATTTTAGAGCTGCTGGGCAGCAGTGAGACCATTGGCATTGTTGGGACCTGCTCCTAGCTGCGGATGGAATTTGCACTAACAACAGCTTATTTTAGAAATAGAGTTTTAGGTTTAAGCGCCCTCAAACGAATCAACTCAATAAAACTCCGTTTTCGCCAAAATGAAAAGGAGCCTAGACGCTTAAACAAACAGACCCTAAATCTCAATATACAAAAAGTAAATGTACCACATGACACTACGTCTAACAATAAAGGAAAGAATTAAGAGCATCATAAATAATAAAGCTAATTATAGTCATAAATCCTGTGACAAACCAAAAGCTAGATCCAAGAAAGAATGAAGCTATAGACCACATATATTCCAAAAAAAAATTAGCTAATTAACTAAAAATTCCAAAAGAATGCTGCTCAAGAAAATACAGATGTATCAACACAACTACAAAAAAGTTTAATCGAACCAGAACGTGTAATGAATATATTAACCCATAATAACAAAACCATTGAAAAAAATGTCCCACCAGAGATAACTTTAAAGCTTGCAACAAGGTCACCTGTTTTGAACACACATCAAGATTAGTCGTGATATACAAAAGAAACTCTTGTGCCTTTCCTTTCACATATGCCTGCCATTGAGAAAATAGAAATCTAGTGTCAAGATCAATAACTTCCAAAATTTTATTTCCCAAATTTTCAGTCGTTTCTTCTTTATACCTGCTGTGTATTAGTTTTGATAATGTTTCCTAGTTCTCTTTATATCGCTGACTCGGCCGGATGACTGATTATTGTAAAACTAGAAAAGGGTGTTACACATCAACCCTTCAATCGTGCGCCTCATCTCCCCGTGCAATCACGCCCCCGTCACCCTGTGGTCCCTCATTATAATAATTTCACATAATTTCCGATTGGCTTCATATCTAGCCATTTCTAGTCCCCAATGAAGCTGCACAACCACAAAAGACACCTCACTAGCCCCAATTTCGTTGCCTCCACCTAACTGTCCTCTTCATGGCACATTGCACCAACCACATCTCCATGTCAGCCACCTGGAAGCCTGAACCCACTATTGATGAAACCCTTTCACCCGTACACTGACCACAAGTCGTTGCCCAAAATCATTTAAGATTCTGACAAATGCACTCAGAGTATGATGTCTTGTACTTTCCGCAGTTCATCCTTGCAGAAAAGTGATTTTTGAGGACGAGTTTATTGAAATGTATACTCACTCAGACAACCTGCTTCACATCAAGAGAAGATTTAGATCCATTTATCCAATGATTATCTTTTACTATTAATTACACAAACCTCCCGTGGGAGTTCGCATAATTAAAGGTTGCACCCCCGTCTTTTGAACTTACATATACCTCCCCAGTGAGTTTATATTTCATAACATGCATGCACAAAAATTCCCCTCCGGTGTTTTCCTCCAAAGAGATATTTTGTGCAAGCTTGTTATGAAATATAAACTTACATAGAGAGGTTTTATATCTTTTATCTATTTCAAACTTTATGATACAAGTAAAAAAGAAAATATTTAACATGCATAGCTCATCATGCATCAGTACAAAAATAAAATTTGAAAGCTGGAACCGCTGCAGCACAAAATTAGGAACAATGCAGGTGGTGATTTTTTTTTTTGAAGATCCGCCATGATTCATACTCATTCGGTGTAATTAGTATTTAGTTCCTCTGGGTTGTTCAGGCCCATAAATGGGTTCAGACTTCAGACTTAGTTCAGCTGGATCAGCCCAAATCATCAGCTAGATCATCAAAATTAAATGCAAGATCATGATATTGTACGGGTTTAGTAGCCTATGGATGGCGCTTCAGAGCTGCGAAAAATTGTAATTTGTTAAGAACTAATCACCCTTTAATCTCCTTTTATGGTCTCCTCTGTTTCATCTCTACTCTCTCCCTTAACCCTAGTTCTTCACTATAATTCTCGTTTATTTTCACATTACTTCCCTCTCATCTCCTTGATTCTCAAAAATATATCTTCCTTACACCTCTATACTCTAAATTTATTGCAATAACAGCCTCAGATGTGGAATTCTGCATTTATATTTTTTCAGTACAAGTTAGTGCCTGTTTGATTGTTTGATTCGAAAAAGTTAGAATTTGATGCAAGAGTTAGGTTCTAATTTGTCTAAATTTCACCTATGATATTTTTGCTAGACATTATAATTGTGTATGTATAAATATAATTGATTAATTTCGGTGTTGAGAATTCAATCTAAATCACTTGTTTTATTTAATTCTAGCATCAAATGTCACTCATAATATATCTTATTGTATTAGTACTTTGTTTTTTTAGATTAATTGTGTCATCTTCTTGACAGAGATTCTTTTTCAAATCACAAGTAATTGGTACCACCAAATTAAACATTGGAAATTGTGAAGATCATGTATGGGTAACCAAGGATGAACTCATGGAATATTTCCCCGAGCATGCGGAGTTCCTCAACAAAATGATCATCAGTTAAATTCTTTCTCGCTGGTTTTGCAAGGTTAGCTGTCTATCAGTCGTTAGTTTTGGGGGATTTCGGGCTTGAAAGATGCTTTTGAATCTGTGACCCTGCACATTGAATGTTGTCCCGATTCAAGAATATATGACCTTACTGAAACATGTTATCACATAAACAATATATATATATATATAAATAACTTTGTTTTTTTGGCAATACTTTATATTTGCTGCCGCACATTTTGGTAAATGACAAATATCTTTTTCATCTTCTCTAAATTACGTGCAAGTTAATCATGCATTTAGTTATTTATGGTAAAACATCATATACTTTTATCTTCTTCTAATTTTGTTAATTGAGCTAAACATGTTTTTTTATTTGATTATTAGAGCAATGGTATAATCATAGAGGCACCAAAGGAGACCATTAGAGACATCTATTAGGCGTTATGATGGTCTAGTCACTAGGCATGTTAAACGAGTGAGGGGTAGACCAATAAAGACTTGGAATGAAACTATAAGGAAAGACATGATGTACTTGGGCATTAGTGGGATTATGACAAAAGATCCATATAGCCGACCCCACTATAATGGGATAAATGCTTGAGTGTTGTTGTTTTTTATTAGAGCAATAGTATAATGGAAATTTGATAACCAACAAACCTAGGCGATTATGTAATGTTTTTATTTTGTAAAACAACAATAAAAACAACAGTGAAGCCTTTATCCCACCATAGTGGTGTTGGCTATATGAATCCTTTGTCGCCATTGCACCCCATCTTTGGTCATAATCTCACTAATGCCCAAGTACATCATGTCTTTTCTTATAGTTTCATTTCAAGTCATTTTTGATATACCTCTCCCCCGTTAACATGCCTAGTGGCTAATCGAGTTTCTCACATCTTCTCTACAATTGGTGTCACTCCCATCTTATCATTGATACATTCATTTATAATTTATTTAGTCTATGTGACCACATATCCACCTAAGCATTCTCATCTCTGCAACTCCCATTTTTTGCTTATGTACACAATTCATTGCCGACACTCAGAGAGGTGATGTTTTTTGTAATTGAATTAGAGTTATTTATAATTCATTTTTTTGAAATTAAGGCTCTGTTTGGGTGGACTTATTTTCACCAGTCAAGTGATTACGACCGCAAGAACCGGACCTTAAATTAAGGTCCGGTTCATGCGGTCGTAACCGCTTGACCGGTGAAAATAAGTCCCCCCAAACGGAGCCTAAGGTTCCGTTTGGTGGGACTTATTTTCACCGATCTAGCGGTTACGACCGCATGAACCAGACCATAATTAAGGTCCGGTTCATGCGATCGTAACCGCTTGACCGGTGGAAATAAGTCTCGCCAAACGGAGCCTAAGTGTGCTAAACACTGATATCAAGAAGGGGTTAAATTTGTTCAATGCTTGGGGGACTTGGGAAGAAATAATCTTCTTTGAAGAATTTGAAATATAACGGTCGAGTGAAATAAGTGGATAAATTTAATTGATTTAAGGAGCAGTTTTATTGTGTTGATACTTGATATCCAGCGCTAATTTAAATCAATGGTAAAAAATGCGAAAATAAAAAGAGCGGTGTTATGGACACACCATTTTTAACTATGGATATTTTTGAACATTCTAGACGAAATACTTCGTTATTAAGTTGGGTGATAATGATATTTCAAGTAGCGAGTGTTTTAAATATCTTGGACCGATAGTTCAAAAAGACGGAGGCATTGATAAAGATGTGACACATAGAATCCAAGCAGGTTGGTTGAAGTGGAGAGGCGCGTCAGGGATCTTATGTGATCGTAAAGTACCACTAAAACTTAAGGGCAAGTTTTACTGTACTGCAATTAGACCCGCGATGCTCTATGATTCTGAGTGTTGGGCAGTGAATTGTGTACATAAGCAAAAAATGGGAGTTGCGGAGATGAGAATGCTTAGGTGGATGTGTGGACGCACGAGATTGGATAAAATTAGAAATGGAAGTATCAGGGATAAGATGCGAGAAGCTCGTCTAAGATGGTTTGGACACGTACAAAGGAGACCATTAGAGGCACCTATTAGGCGTTGTGAGAGTCTAGTCACTAGACATGTTAAATGAGGGAGGGGTAGACCAAAAAAGTCGTGGAATGAAACTATAAGGAAAGACATGATGTACTTAGGCATTAGTGAGATTATGACAAAAGATAGGGCACAATGGCAACAAAGGATCCATATAGCCGACCCCACTATAGTGGGATAAAGGCTTGAGTGTTGTTATTATTCTAGACCTAACAACCCCAAGTTAATTTATGGAAATGGCTCAAAGACAAGGCAAAAGTGTGGAACCCTAAATCAAAAATGAGGAATAGAGAAATAAAATGACAAAAAATATACGGAAGTGGCTGTCATGGGCCTGGAGATCCTCATTTTTCGGCCGGCCTGGAGATGCAGGGAGCTGGAGGAGAAGAAATCTGGAGGAATCGGTCACTGCAGGAGGGATTTGGGGCGGCGACGGCTGGCGATTGGGAGTGGGGAAGATGCCAGCGAAACCACGAGCCCTACTTCCGGCGGGCCTGGAGATGTAGGGGCCTGAAGGAGAATAAATATGGGGGAAATCGGCCGCTGGAGGAGAGTTTTGGGGCGGCGACGCTGGCGATCTGGATTGGGGAAGACGGCGCTGGAGGCGAAACACCAAACCCTAATCGTGGATTGGGCTGAGTTGTACTTAGGGTTTTTTTTGTAATGAAGATGGAGGTTTTGAAGAGTTTATTTTAGTTGAATGGTGTGACCATAGTCAAAAGAGGTGTTTCCTTAACACCATTCAATAAAAAAAGCTACTGGACACTTTTATTAATCTACTTGATATACTTATTTTTTAGTTAATTGGAAAAAGTATCTATTCTTTAAACGCTTTAAAGATGCAATTTTAGTATTCAAATCATTCATTTGACACGTTTAAAAAGATGAGGCATTCCTGGACCTCAAATAACTTATATGTATAGGCATAACTCGGCGGGGGCGGCGACTCTCGACGGGGGCGGCGACACTTGTCAGGGGCTTTGACTCTTGCCAGGAGCGGCGATTCTCGGCGGGGGCGGCAATCCTCGGCGTGTCGTTTGCGCTGGCATTCTACGCAGGCGGCATCATTCGTCAGGTGACATCATTCGTCGAGTGACAACATTGATCTGGTAGCATCATTCAGCGAGCAACACTCCTTGCCATGTGGCTCATTGCCTCATCCTCAGCAGTTGAGTTTCCAACACTGTTAGACTTTAATGCAAAGGATTTTTCCTTGGAGGCGAAGAAACTTTTTTCATTGCATCTTCAACCTCCCTAGTCTTTGGTAGAAATTCATAAGATTCGAGTTTTCACAGGAGATTTTTAATTGTAATCTCCCTTTAACCTCTAGACTCTTATGACTCATATTTGAGTACCCCATGAGCTTTGGAGACACATAATAATTTTGTCATTTATCATAGATAGTGAGATTTCCTTGCCCAGTACCTTTAACTCACTAATTTTTGTGCTGAATATGGTGTACATGTCTGTCACAGATTCTTCAGGAGCTTTCTTGAAATTCTCAAACTGAGAGATTAGTGAGGATTTCTTATCTCTCCTCCCATCAGACTATCCCTCTACTAATGTTGTGAGAGAATCCCGTCCCATATTTCATTACCAGTTTGGCTTTATTCTACATTTTGAAAGATATCACCTGACACTGTGGTGACCAATTATATTCATGGCTTTTGCATTGTTATCTCTAGCCCTCTTGTCACCTCCAGTCCATTCTGCCTTAGGTGTAGGCACAAGGTTTCCTTCAGGATCCAGCTTAGTAGGAATCTTGAGAACTGTCAAAATGGAGTTAAATATATGATTATTTATAGAATTCCTGTAGAATTTAATTTTAGATTTCCTTAATGGTCGTTCGTTTCAACGACATTGATACTGAAGTATTGGTTTTCAATCCAATATCAATACATATGATAAATGACATTGAGTTTAAATTCATTTCTTTTTCAGCGAGATGATAACTTTTTGTCATAGAAATTGACATTGATCACTTTTTACTGTTCGTTTGTAGAAAAACTTTCTGTCATATGAATTAACATTGATCATTGTTCTTAATGATCACAATTAAAAATCACAATCATGATTTTTTTGTCTGATCGCGAATTTTTCGCTCGTATGAGATTTTTTTCGGTCAAACCACATTTTTTCGCCACGGCGCAGTTTTTTCGCCCGGCCTCAATTTTTCAGCCCGAATGCAGCATTTTTGCCCGGACGTGAAATTTTCGCTCGGACGTGATTTTTTCACCGGATGCGGTTTTTCGTTAGTCGCCCGAAGTGGATTTTTTCGACCCGAACGTGAAATTTTCGTCTCGACACGAATTTTTCGCCTCGACGCGATTTTTCGCCCGGACATGATTTTTTCGACCGGTCGCAATTTTTTCGCCCAAAGGCGCTTTTTTGCTCGAATGCGATTTTTTTTCGCCCGGGAGCAAATTTTTTGCCCGGTGGAGATTTTTTCACCCGAACGCATTTTTTTTAGCCCGGCCTCGATGTTTTCGCACGGACGCAATTTTTTCGTCCGGACGTGATTTTTTTCGCTCAATTACGATTTTTTTTGCTCGGGCGCGTCTTTTTTGCCCGTATGCGATATTTTTGTCCGACGCGGTATTTTCGTCTGACGCGATATTTTCGTCAGGACTCGATTTTTTCTTCCCGAATGCAGAATTTTTGCCCGGTCTCAATTTTTTTGCCCGGACGCAATTTTTTCGTCGGGAGGCGATTTGTTGCTTGGACTCGATTTTTTTTTTGCCCGATGGTGAATTTTTTGCCCGGAGGTGAAATTTTAGCCTGGGTGTAAAATTTTTGCCCAGACGTCATTTTTTTTGTCGGATCACGATTTTTTTTCTCGGACGTGTTTTTTTTCTCCCGGACGTGTTTTTTTACCCGGTCGCATTTTTTTTTCGCCCAGACGTGAAATTTGTACATGGCGTGATTTTTTCTCTCGAACACGCTTTTTCACCCATACACTTTTATTTCGCATGGACGTAATTTTTTTCGCCCCGACGCAAATTTTTCGCCCGGAAGTGATTCTTTCACCTGGACATGAATTTTTTAACCAGATGCAAATTTTTCGCCCGGTCGGGATATTTTCACCCCGACGCAATTTTTTCCCTGACAGGAAAAAATGCATTTGGGTGGAAAAAGCGTCCAGGATGGAAAATCGCTATCGGGCTGAAAAATTACGTCGGGGTTTAAAATTGCGTCCGGGCAAAAAAGGCACGTTCGAGCGAAAAAATCGCGTCAGGGGGAAAAAACCGCGTCCGGGAAAAAATGTCACGCCCGGGCAAAAAAGTCGATCCGGGCGAAAAAGTGACGTCTGGGCGAAAAAATCACGTTCGTGCGAAAAATGTGTCCGGGCAAAAAAATGCGTCAGAGCGAAAAAACGATTCCAGACGAAAATAACGCGCTCAGGCGAAAAATCGCGTCCCGGTTAAAAAATGTATACGACCCAAAAAAAACTCGCGAGGCCCAAAAAATCATTTCCGGGCGAAAAAATCGCGTCCAGCGAAAAAATCGCTTCCGGGAGAAAAAATCACGACCGACAAAAAAATGGCGCCCGAGAGAAAAAATCGCGTCCGAGAGAAAAAATCGCGCACATGCGAAAAAAACATGTGCGAGCAAAAAATAACATCCCGATTAAAAAAACCGTCCGGTCGAAAAAATCAAATTCAGGCCGAAAAAATGCTCTACTTTTGTAAAATCGTAGTTGGTGATCTTAATATCCGCCAATGGAGATAGATATTGGATCAATGAGTTTTTAAGTTATGGTGAATATCAATGACTTTCTATCAGAAAGTCAATTCCACTTTAACATTGTTAGTCCGAACAAGAGAAATGAGACTTTAAAATTGTTCGCAGACATTGATATTGAAGTATTGGTTTTGAGAATATGAATGTCATTTCTCTTGTTCGGATCAACAATTTTAAAGTGGAATTGGTTTTCTGATAGAAAGTCGTCGATATTCACCATAACTTAAAAACCCATAGATCCAATATCTATCTCCAGTGACGGATATTGAGATCACCAACTTCGATTTTCCAAAAGGAGAGCATTTTTTTCGGCCTGAACTTGATTTTTTTCGGCCGGTCGCTTTTTTCGCCGCGATGTTATTTTTTGCCCCGACGTGTTTTATTCTCCTGTGCGCGATTTTCTCCCCCGTACGCGATTTTTCTCCCGAACGCCATTTTTTGTCATACACGATTTTTCTTCCGGACACGATTTTTTCACTGGATGCGATTTTTTCACCCGGACATGATTTTTTGATTTCGACGAGTTTTTTTTCGGTCGGATGCATTTTTTCCCCTGGATGCGATTTTTTCGTCCGGGGGCGTTATTTTCGTTCGGAAGCGTTTTTCGCTCTGACACATTTTTTTGCCCGTACACATTTTTTTCGCACGGATGTGATTTTTTCGCACAGACGTCACTTTTTTGCCCGGATCGACTATTTTGCCCTGACATGACTATTTTGCCCAGACGCGATTATTTCCCCCGGTCACGATTTTTTTCGCCCGGGCGTGACCTTTTTGCCCGGACATGATTTTTCGCCATGACGTGATTTTTCAGCTCGGTAGTGATTTTCCCTCCCGGACGCTTTTTTTGCCAACACAATTTTTTCCCGTTAGGGCAAAAAATTGCGTCCGGGTGAAAATATCGCGATCGGGTGAAAAATTCGCATCTGGTCGAAAATTTCGTGTCCGGGTGAAAGAATCACTTACGGGAGAAAATTTTGCGTCCGGGCGAAAAAACGTCTAGGCAAAAATTTTACAACCAGGCGCAAATTTCACCTCCGGGCAAAAATTTCACCTTCGTGTAAAAAAATTCGAGTCCAGGCCAAAAATCGCGTCCGAGCGAAATTATCGCGTCCGGGCGAAAAAAAATTGAGTTCGGGCGAAAATTGCCATTCAGGAAGAAAAAATCGAGTCCTGACAAAAATATCGTGTCAGACGAAAATACCGCGTCGGAAAAAAATATCGCATACGTGCAAAAAAGACGAGCACGAGCAAAAAAATCCTATCTGAGCGAAAAAATCACGTCCGGAAGAAAAAATTGTTCCCGTGCGAAAACATCGAGCCCGGGCTAAAAAAATAGCGTTTGAGTGAAAAAATCTCAACCGAGCAAAAAATTTGCTTTCGTGCGAAAAAAATCTCATTCGGGCAAAAAAAATGGCTCTAGGTGAAAAAATTGCGATCAGTCGAAATAATCATATCAGGGTGAAAAAATCCCCTCGAGGCGAAAAATTCGTGTTCAGACGAAAATTTCACGTTCGGGTCGAAAATATCCAGTTCAGGAGACTGACGAAAAACCGCGTCAGGGTAAAAAATTCACGTTCGAGCCCGGGCAAAAATGCTGCATTCGGGCTGAAATATGTCACGCCCGGGCAAAAAAATCGATTCAGGCGAAAAAGTGACGTCTGGGCGAAAAAAACACGTCCGTGGGAGAAAATGTGTCCGGGCCAAAAAAATGCGTCAGAGCGAAAAACCGATTCCGATCGAAAAAAACTTGGCGAAAAAATCACGTCGAGGTTAAAAAATGTATCCGACCAAAAAAAAAACTCATGAGTCCCAAAAAATCATGTCCGGGCGAAAAAATCACGTCCGAGAGAAAAAATCGCGCACAAGCTAAAAAAACATGTGTGAGCCAAAAATAACATCCCGACGAAAAAAGCGTCCGGTCCAAAAAATCAAGTTCCGGCCGAAAAAATGCTCTACTTTTGGAAAATCGCAGTTGGTGATCTCAATATCCGCCACTGGAGATAGATATTGGATCAATGAATTTTTAAGTTATGGTGAATATCGACGACTTTCTATCACATAGTCAATTCCACTTTCAAATTGTTGATCCGAACAAGAGAAATGACGCTTTAAAATTGTTCGCAGATATTGAAGTTTTGGTTTTGAGAATATGAATGTCATTTCTCTTGTTCGGAACAACAATTTTAAAGTGGAATTGGTTTTCTGATAGAAAGTCGTCGATATTCACCATAACTTAAAAACTCATATATCCAATATCTATCTCCAGTGACGGATATTGAGATCACCAACTTCGATTTTCGAAAAGGGTGCATTTTTTTCGCCCTGAACTTGATTTTTTTCGGCTAACTGCTTTTTTTCGCCGAGATGTTATTTTTTGCCCGGACGTGTTTTATTCGCCTGTGCGTGATTTTTTCTCCCGTACGCGATTTTTCTCCAGAACGCCATTTTTTGTCGGACGAGATTTTTTCTCACGGACACGATTTTTTCACCGGACGCGATTTTTTTCGCCCGGACATGATTTTTTGGGCTCGACGAGTTTTTTTCGGTTGGATGCATTTTTTCACCTGGACGCGATTTTTTCGCTCGGGCGCGTTATTTTCGTCCGGAAGCCTTTTTTCGCTCTGACACATTTTTTTAAAAACTCGGACACATTATTTCGCTCGGACGTGATTTTTTCGCGCAGACGTCACTTTTTTGCCCGGATCGACTTTTTTGCCCTGACATGACTTTTTTGCTCGGACGCGATTATTTCCCCCGGTCGCGATTTTTTCTCCCGGGCGTGACTTTTTTGCCCGGACACGATTTTTCACCATGACGTGATTTTTCAACCCGTTAGCGATTTTCCCTCCCGGACGCATTTTTCGCCAACACAATATTTTTCCCGTCAGGGCAAAAAATTGCATCTGAGTGAAAAATATCGCGACCGTGCGAAAAATTCGCATCCGGTCGAAAAATTCGTGTCCGGGTGAAAGAATCACTTTCGGACGAAAAATTTGCGTCCGGGCGAAAAAATGCGTCTGGGTGAAAAACCGTGTTTGGGCGAAAAAAATCACGCCGGGGAAAATTTCGCGTTCGGGCGAAAAAAATGCGTTCGACAAAAAAACACTTATGAATCAAAAATCTCGTCCGGGAGAAAAAAACGCGTCCGAGCGAAAAAATCGCGATCGGACAAAAAAATCACGTCAATTCAAAAATTTTAGACCCAGGCGCAAATTTCACCTTCGGGCAAAAATTTCACCTTCGAGCAAAAAAAATCAAGTCCAGAGCAGAAATCGCATCCGAGCAAAATTATCGCGTCCGGGCGAAAAATCGAGTCCGGGTGAAAATTGCTCATTCCAGAAGAAAAATTGAGTCCTGACGAAAATATCGCGTCAGACGAAAATACCGCGTCGGACAAAAATATCGCATACGGGCAAAAAAGACGAGTCCGAACAAAAAAATCGTATCAGAGTAAAAAAATCACGTCCGGACGAAAAAATTGTGCGCGTGCGAAAACATCGGGCCCGGGCTAAAAAATTGCTTTTGGGTGAAAAAAATCTCAACCGGGCAAAAAATTTACTTCCGAGCGAAAAAAATCGCATCCGGGCAAAAAAACGGCTCTAGGAGAAAAAATTGCGACCGGTCGAAATAATCATATCAGGGCGAAAAATCGCGTCAAGGCGAAGAATTCGTGATCCAGACGAACATTTCACGGTCGGGTCAAAAAAATTCAGTTTGGGAGACTGACGAAAAACCGCGTCAGGGTGAAAAAATCACGTCCGAGCGAAAATTTCATACTCGGACAAAAATGCTGCATTCCGGCTGAAAAAATTGAGGCCCGTCAAAAAAAATTGCGCCCTGACGAAAAAATCGCGGTTGGCCAAAAAAAATATCGTACGAGCGAAAAATTCGCGATCAGAGAAAAAAATGGTGATTGTGATTTTTAATTGTGATCATTAAGAGCATTGATCAGTGTTAATTCAGATGACAAAGTTTTTCTGCAAACGAACTGTAAAAAGTGATCAATACCAATTCTTATGACAAAAAAGTCATAATCTCGCTGAACAAAAGAATTTGATTTAAAGCCAATGTAATTTCCCATGTGTATTGATATTGGATTGAAAATCAATACTTCAGTATCAATGTCATTGAAACGAACGGACCCTAAAGAAAATTTTGTAATTTAAGCGCTATTTAGCGGAGCACAGCTGCATGCAGCTGTTTTTTCTGCCGCCCCGCCAAACAATAAATTGGTGCGGGCGGTGGCAAGAATCCACCGCCCGCTGCAGGCAGCAGTGTTGCAGCCTTTTTAAAATAGAAATTAATCTTAAGAATATATATTTAATTTTACACACACAACACACACACAGATAGATATATATATATATATATATATATATATATATATATATATATATATATATATATATATATATATATATATATATATATATATATATATATATATATATATATATATATAGCGTTAATAATTTATATTATATAAATTTTTATATTAATAACTTAATTATTTATGTAATTAAAAACATAATTAATAGTATTATTTATATTATAACATTGATTATTATTGTTAATAATATAGATAATTTTAATTAATATATTAAAATTATTTTTATATTTATTTTTTAATCTATTAACTTTTATATATATTAACTTTAATGTTAATAATATATATTTTAATTAATATATTAATTTTTTTATATATTAACATTTTAAAGTTTACTAATATTTGTATATATTTTTTGCGGGTCAGTTGAGCCGCTCGTGAATCGGTTGTGAACTAATCACCCTAGCTCGAGAGCGAGTGAGTGCACATATGTGCGTATTGATCTTTTGGAAGTCCAAGCGGCCTTTGATGAATTGTGTGAGAATGTGTCCGTTGGAATTGTAGCATCGAGCTGGGGGAGGGCGTGAAAAAATATCTTTGACTCATTCGAACCTATTTTGGGGAATCTCAACAATATTAGCATTTAATATAATTAAATTTGACAATTAAAAATAGTAATATATTTACTTTTACAATTAAATAAAATTAATAAATTTAATGTTTATATATATTTAAATAAATATTTAATATCGAGGAATCTGTTTAATTATTTTTTGAATTTCGTAAATTGTGCGGACTGTGTAATTATTATTACTGTTTAATTCTGTATTACTGTTTCACACAACACTGTAAATACAGTTTTTCAAATAGTTTCATAAATTTTTTCACCACTGTAAAACAGCTGATTCTTGCACCACTGTTTCTCATCATTGCTTCCTGCATCACTCAATTGAGATGCGTTCATGTTTGTGATATGAACTTTTCTTATGTGATTTTGTTCTCAATGAATTTTTTTAATTAAGGTGTTAGTCTTTTTTATGATCAACCTCCCTTTGATCTCAATTGAAAAGGAAGATGTTAATCATATAGATGTATTATAAATAGTGTGAATAGAGTAATTAAATTTTTTCTACTATTTATATGAAATCAGTTTTACGGTTTTAGTCGTTTTGCGGAATATCTTTTAACATATCACAAACACAGTAATAAGTGCTTAATTATGATATTCGGAGAAAATGCAAGCAACACATACGAATCAAGAAATATTGTAGTCCCCCAAACACAGGTGCATCCACTCTTCTGCCGCACTAGAAATTTTACAATTTCTAATATCGAGTCTTTTGATAAGGGGGCTCTTAGAACTAAGAATTGTTGATAAGGTGTCTCTGGAATCAAGCGAGATGTTGATAGGGAAGCTCAACCATTGAGTCTTTTGGTAAGAAGACTGATATGAAAAAAATATAGGTTATTTATTTTCCAATCTATAAATGATTAAGATAAGTGTACCTATTGTGTATAACATAGAATATGAAATCATATTAAGAATGTATAAATCTACGAGTCTGTCAAGTACTTCTATTTCGAGAAAACAAATTATTATTTTATGAATAGAAATTTAAGATAATTTATAATTAAAACTAAAATAAAGAAAAGAAACTAAAGCTTATCAAAATGCATTTTTAATGGAATATTAAGAGATGAAGTATCAACTTCTAATCATTGCCTTTACCACGGGGATTCCCACAATATGAACGTACCTCTCTCGAGGATTATGCCCAACTGAAGTTAGAAATATCAGCCGAACTCTCTTTCTATATTTGATAACCAAGAACTTGTTTTATAAGGTGAATCCTGCAAACTGAAAGTATCACGTCATCCTCTCTCGATGGTTGCGTTCAACTCTCTCTATTCTTGAGCAATCAATTCGTATTCGAAACTCTACGACTAACCAACAAAAACAAAATGAAAAAATATATAGAAATATGAGATCAAGATTAGTTGAGAATAAATCTAATGGAAGAAGAGAATGTTAAAAGAGAAAAGATAAATTTCATTCAAAGCTCATCTTTTTCAAGAACTAAAAATTTATCTACTATATAAAAAGTACATGAAATACAAGAACGATCGCTGAAAATGAAATCTAAGGCTACATTGCGTGAATTAAAGATACAAGACATAACAAAGCTATAAAGAAAAAATATAGAAAAAGAGCATTTCTGCCCAAAAGGGGAGAGGAAGAATATCCTTGAGCTCTAGAGTTGCTGGCTATATATAGGTAGAATTTTTAGGTTACAGGCCCGTGACTTAGGGCGTGTATGTGGCGAATCTAGAACGGCTACGGAGAGGCGCAATCTGGAGTTAATTGGAGCATTACTTGACGTGTCATGCCCTTGTTCATGACCATGGTCGAGGGCGTGTAATCTTCAAATCAGCTATGGCAGTAAAATTTGGCGAGAACGGAGGTGTATTTAGTGTTCCGGGAGGTACACGAGCGTGGCATGCTTGACATGGGCATGACCTTGCTAATTCAGCACGTAACGGCTGGACAGGTGGCATGATTGGCTGAACGGAGCTATGCGAGCGTGATCAGGGAAGGTCACAAGCGTGTCTATATGCACGGGTATGCACTTGGTTTTCTTTAGAATTCAGGCTCAGGATCGTGGCAGCAACTCTAGAATTGATCTTTTTGCTGACACACCCTTCGTTATGTGCGTGATCGAGGGCGTGTACTAACATTTTTGGGCAAAATCTCTAGAAACATGCACAAAATGAAATTAAACTTTATTAGAACAAAAATATAAAAAGAAAGAATTTATTAAAAAAATATATGAAAATACTAATAATTAATATAAATATTAATCAAATTTGTCTGCTAAATATATATACAAATACTACTCATCAAATACTCTTATACTTAAGATGTTGCTATTCCAGAACAAAAAGTATGAGAAATATTCATATGACATTAATAAGATTTCTAATTAAACTAAAATTCTATTAAATCAAAAGCAAGCTAAAAATTCAGGTTTTGAAAAACGGATCGGACCGACCGGTTCAACCGGTCGGAACGCCGACTGGGAACCCAGACAGTCCGATCCAGCCTGAAGAATTGAAAGTCTTTAATTTCAAGAATAGCTAAATCACTTGGGGGGTGAATATGTTTCTTAGTCTCTTGTGACTATCTTTAGTTTTCTTTGTGTTTTAGGTGTGTCGAGTTAGTTTAATTAGCTTGCTTTCAAAAACACAACACAACACACAATGTTTATAGTGGTTCCCCGGATTATGGGTACCTCCACTTTTTCTCTCACCTTTCTAACAGCTTGTTATACAAGACAGTTCTCTAATCTCGGCTCCTAAGAGCTTACAACATTATCTCGCAGGACCACTCAGTATCCTCCAAAACTTACAGCTCAAACACAATGCCCTACAACTCAGTTATCCAAAGATCACCTACCTCAGGCCTAAAGGCCCTATAACTCAGGCTGAGAGGACAGCCCTACCTCAGAGAGAATGACTCTCCTACAGCTCAGGCACAAAGGCCCTACCTCAGATCTAAAAGATCCTACAACTCAGGCACAAGTGGCATACAACTCAGAGAGAATGACTCTCCTACCTCAGTCTCAAAAGCTCTATCTCAGATCCACACTGGATCCTACCCTCAGGACAAAGCCCTAGCTTAGGCACACATGCCCTACACTCAAATCTGCAACCAAATCCCACCTCAACCTTTATAAATCAGGCCTACAGCTCAGATCTAGAGGATCCTACAGTAGAAAGAGTTTGTTAATATTTGACTCCGGAGAAAATGTTCTCTGAGCCTGCCTTCCTGAGCTGAGATGAACTCAGCCCTACCTTCTTCACAACAACAAGAATAGATCTTCAATGAACATCTGCTTGTGCTGGAAGTACCTTACAGTGAACTGCTTCTTATTGAACTGAGAAAGAGACTCAGTTCTAACTTCTTCTTGCCAAAACCCTTAGTCGCATTCCAGAATGAAAGCGTTGAGTGTAGCTTCTTCACTCAACGCTTTATGTTTTAGCCTATTATCTTGATGAGGCCTTGAGTGAATAGCCTTCTCTCAATACTTCTGTACTTAGACAGATTTTCTGTCAGCTTAAGCGTTGAGTGTGTTGAGTGTGTCTTCATCACTCAACGCCATCTAGACTTTTGTAGTCTTAACTGCTTAGGCGCCGAGTGAGCCTTCATCACTCTACGCTTTTGGACTTAACTATATTTCATTATTATCAACAATAAAGCTTTGACTATCCGAGCTTCACTCAACGTTTTTGTAGTATGACGTTGAGTGAACTGTCTTCACTCAACACATGTGGACTTAAATCACTTTTTTGTCTTGCAAATAGTCAGTCTTTGACTGACTTGTCTTCTCTCAGCGCTTTCTGGAATCTGGCGTAGAGTGAGTTTGCTTCACTAAATGCATGTGGACTTAACCACATTTCTTTGCATCTGACGTTGAGCGAGCTTGCTTCAGTTAACGCCTGTGGACTTAACCATATTTCTTTGCATCTAATGTTGAGTGAGCTTGCTTCACTTAACGCCTGTGGACTTAACCACATTTCTTTGCATCTGACATTGAGTGAGCTTGCTTCACTCAACTCCTATGGATTTAGCCACATTTCTTTGCATCTAGCGTTGAGTAAGCTATACTCACTCAATGCCTGTGGACTTGGATAGATTTTCTGTCTCTCCACCTGTCTATCTTGTGACCACCTGTCACCATCACTCAGACAACTTGTCTAACCTTGTTCCAAGGAACATCCTGCACATGATGTGTTTAACCAACATCAAATACAACTATGCTCTTAGTGTTGATGGTGATGTCTCTTAAAATCAAATCTAGAGAACCTTGAGGGCAATATTCCCAACAAAAATCGCTCCCGTCATGGACTAGCTAACAACCGGAGAACCGAGTGGGCATGCCCCAGAATCGGGACCGAGCCTGGTTTCAAGCCACTCGCCTCCTCTCACGGTCAACCTTTCCAAGGGCAACCAAGCTCATCCTTCCAGCACCACCATTCGTGGGCCTCCTCATCGCATGGTAAGTTAAAACACTCGCTCCCCTACCATGTTCTATGTCTGCCTTCCAACATCTCAACTGGCCCAGGTCTTCCCGGGTGCTTCGAGACCGAAGAATCCTCCGAGCAAGAGTTCTTCTCGTCATCCTCTGTCACAACCAGCATTTTCTCAGCATTAAATAATATATCAGAGTAAGAGAAAATACGCGTCGTAATGTCACGCCGTGCAGGGGAAAACTGCAGACGCTCTGACAAGAACCTGTTCCTAATACCTTTTATGAAATTCTCAAATTTGTTATGGTGAAAATATAGTTGATTTTACGTTTTGATGGTCGTGTCCCTCGGCTCAGTGGATCAACTAGTTTATGGGTAAAATATACATATGCGCAGCGAAAATACTTTATTTAGTTCATTTATTATCCTATATGAGCATGAAAATCCAATAGAACGATTAATGATATGCACACTTCTAGATTTAATATAAGTACTAAAAGAGTTTTTACGTTCGTTAAAAATATGATGACAATTGATTTAAAGAGATGCTATAAGTATGAGCTAAGAAAAATGATATTTTATACTTTGAAAATAACTAACATGCAATCTAGCATAAATCCTCCCCAGAGAGCAGGTAGGTAAAATAAACCAGCAATAAATAGCGTAGTGGCTAGCAAATAGTTTAACCTCTACAATATTTCATTGTGAGCGTCAACAACCTGACACAAACACACATAACAAAATATATGTCTGAACCAAAGTGAGAACAACAAAACTACCTCACGAATGTGAGGGAAGAACCACTACTACTACTGCAGAACACCTGAGGCCACCAACTCTAGCTACTCAACCGCTACTACTCCAAGCCTTAAACATTCAAAAGAAAAAAACACCTCACCAAGAATGTACAAGTGGCAACAAGGAATAAAATCGAGTAGTTCAGCAAGTTAAGAGGGTTACAAACCCAACCAGAATATATGTCAAACCACAACATCTAAATCATAAAATAATAAGTAATGAAGAATTCACAGAGGTTTAAGTATAAGAAGTTGCACCAAGTGCGATATAGAGTTATGTTTCATTAACATCTGCAGGAGTATGCATATGAACATATGTATATATATAAAAAAACGACTGATCAGCTCAAACACGTGAATCATTAACACCGGTAAAAAATGGTACTAAGTCGGTGACCACATTGTCCAACATAAATCATCAGACCAAACATCTCGAAAAAGCACTGTGGTGGTGGCCACATTGTCCAACACAACCCAACAACCCATAAGAAGAGAAGAAAACCCACCAGGTGTAATGATTCACAAACCGGTACTGAGGTGGTGGTCATTTATCCACTGCTAACCAAATGCCACAAATAATCATACAATATATTAATAAATGAAAAGAAAGTCAAGACTTAGCATCAAATTTCCACGACGACGCAAAGGAAGGAAAACCCAAACAAAACATTCCTAAGGTATACTCGACGGATTTGGAGTTCACTTGACGAAACGTTCTAAGTACACACAGATTCGTCGAGAATACTCGACGAATTTTCCTTACCTCAAATCGAAATTCGACGAATTTGACTCGGCTGGTTCGAAGATACTAGACGAATTAAACTTGACGATTTCAAAGACACTCGACGACAATACTATAGTCACTCAATGCCTTTCTGCTTCACTCGACGCAAAGGCAACCCTCGACACAAAGGCAACACTCGACGCCAACACTGTGCCACTCGATGAATTACACTTGGCGAAATCAAAGACACTCGACGAATTGAAGTCAGACTCAACGAACTGACTCAACGAATCTAGACACTCTATGAATTCAAGTCAGACTCAACGAATTTAGACACTCGACAAATTGAAGTCAGACTCAACGAATTTAGACACTTGACGAATTGAAGTGAGACTCAACGAATTGAGACACTCGACGAATTTTACTTGGCCTCATGTGTTTACTCGACGCTTAAGACTTGGACCGATCTCTACACTACACAGATTCAACAAACACTAATACATACCCTATTCCTAAGTTCTATTGCCGGAAAGGAAAGAAATAACAGGAACAAAAGAACAAGCAAAAGGGGAGGAACCATCACTTGCCTCAAAATCTCCTGAAACTCGTACTCACAAGCTCTCAATCTCAAAATTCGACCGAAAGAACTCTTCTACGATCTCTGAAATTTTTTGGTGCAAAAACAAGGGTTAGGCTACTAACTCAAACCCCAAAAATCCACGAAATCCAGAATACTTACCGCACACTTAAATAGCTTGGCGAGAGCTTTTCAGATATATGCTCCATCGAAGATTTCGTCCACCGGAGCACCCGAAACGGCCGCCGGAAGTTTCACGGAGGAAGATCGCCGCCCTCTTCTTTCCGCTCTAAGGACGGAAGTTTTGGTGAAGAAGGATGAATATGGTTTTCTTTTTATAAGTGTATATATATATAATATTATATTATTAATATAATAACTGAAAAAACTCAAACGACGAGGGTGACCAAATCACCTCGATTTTCGATGAAATTCGCACCAAAGCTAAATGACGGTGCTACAAATCCAACAGCGAAGTTGAAATCAGGATTCGACAAACCAAACTCGGGTTAAAATTCCCCGAAGTTAAAACAACAATAATCATTATAAAATTCACCGAGATCCTAATTAAGCTCGGATCGCAACGAAACTTGACAAACATGCTTTAAATTAATTACTTTAATTTTCCAAGTCAAAACTCTAATTCCCATGAGTCTAAAAACTGACCGAATCGCCCCAACAAACAAAATCATGCACTAACAACAGTGCACCATTAATTATGCGTCAACGTAACACTCTTACGTCATTATTATGCCACTGAAGAGATTAAAATAAGTTTAGAAAATTTAGGGGCATTACACCTCCTTCCCCCAACTCTCTCGAAGATTTTCTAGGCGACCCAAGCAACCCCACCGAAATGAAGTGGCGGGTGGCAAGGGTCCTTAGGAAGTATGGGTTCATTCTGTGAGAACTTCAGGAGGAGAGGGTCGCCGGCAAGCATCGACTGCGCGAGCTCGAACGGGGTTACGCGAGGCTGACCGACAAGAAGTGGTGAGGAATAAGAGGCGAGATGACCTCCCCCGGGCCTCTCATCGACCGCATTGAGGAGAACATGCGCCGTGTGCACCAGGACCTCGAGAATGTCCGCGAGTTCAACACTTTTCGTCGACTACCGGGGAAGGGGGCGCGAGGCCGTGGAAGGTGGAAATGGCTCCCGTTTTGAGCCTACCGACGCTCGCCCCTCTGTCCCCCGCGGGCTGACCCTTTCTTCTATTAGTTCTCTTTCATTTATGTTCTTGGGAATATTATCTGAACTAGCTCATGTAATTATTTATGTAGCAATTGATGTAACAATTGGCGTGTTCGACTCGCGCGGGTGCCAGATCTTTGAATCGTTGGGTTGATATTTTGCGGTATAAACTCTTGTTCAGCTCGATCGGTGGTAGGATAGGTTTAGGAGGGTCAGCGACGAGGTTGGTGAGTGGTCCTGAGTGAATGACTCACGCCTCCCTGGACCCCTCACGTACTTTTTCTATAAATAGGATCTCAAACCTACTCTTCCCTATCACATTTATTATCCGTGCAACTCCCTTGATCTCTAACCACTCGCCTTTAACATTCGCTCCTTAGGCTTCACAAAGATGGGTAAGGCAAGAGTCTATGCAGATGCGAGGTCGAAATGTGCGAGACAGTTCCCCGAGTACCCCTTCTTTGACGGCAACCTGACCAAGGAGCACCTCTCCTTCGTGACCGACTACGTGATTCCAGGGCTTGTCGCTCGCCGACCAAAAAGGGGCGAGGCGATAGACACGTTCCTTGTGGACGAACTCGCCTTCCCCACCTCGCACTTTGAGGTGGGGTTGCGGCTCCGTCTCTGGCCAGAGGTCGGCCAAGTCTTGAAGTACTTCGGGGCCATGCCCGACAGCTCAATCCCAATGCGATCGCCATGTTGGTGGCCTTCACGAGCTTCCTTGGCAAGGAACAAATTGAGTTCAACCTCACCGTATTCCAAAAGCTCTTCATCTATCGGGCCACCAACGATGGTGTCGTCTTCTTTGTCGGCTCGCAGTTCAAGGTGCGCGAGACCACCGACAAAAACCTTCCTGTGCACCTACCGTATAGGTGGACGACTGCAGCCTCCACCAATTCTTCCTCCACAAAGACTTCGAGGACACCTTCCTAAGACAGGGCCTCGACCTGCTCCCTCCAGTTCTCTCGGGTGAAGGTAAGTTTTCATCTCGCTTCCCCTTGATCTCGCTTATGATGAATTGTTTTGATAACACTGTGTAACTCTTTGCAGGGAAGAGATTAATCCCGGAGCACCCACCATTCGCGGATGCCGAGCTAGACACCGACCAACTCGCCTGGGAGAGGTCAGCTGCGACGGCGTGCAGGAGAGTCGGAGACATCCGCTCCCTCCAGCAACAAGAAGCGAAAAGCACCTGCTGGCTCCGACTCGCCTCGCCCAGCGCTATCTGGCAAGCAGCTAAAAAGGTCGGTGGTGTCCATGGGCAAGCAGGTCCTGAGGGACCTTCCGGAGGAGGGTCAGGGCAAGGGTAATGGCCCCGCATCTCCTGCCGGGACGGAACCCGAGGTTCACGAGGAGGAGCTGCTGAGCGCGCACCGCAACTTCGGCCTTGGCGGGAAGGTGAAGAACCGTGTCGACGAGCCGATGGTGCCGTTGGAGGAGAAGGCCAACAGGATCTCGGTCTCCTCGCTCCTTCCCTCCTGGTCAGACCGCCAACCCCCAAGCAGGGATGCCTTTGCCCTCGGCTTTGGGCTCTATCGGCGTGAGGACGTAAAGGCCTACGACGACATGTTCATGCAGAAGCTCGCCCACGAGAGCACGCACACTCAAATTCTCTCTCTAGAGTTGCACATGGCTGTCCGCCGCGGCTTTTCCCTCAGCCGTCAGTAGTCTGATGCTGAGGAAGCACGAGCTCTCACAGAGGGCACGACGACAGATTTGAAGCGGAAGCTCGAGATCGCCAAAGGCCTTCTTGAGAGGTACTCCGACAGAGTGGTAAGTGCCAACTTGGCAAGGCCTCCACGTCATTTCTCTTACCTTTTGTCTAACCTTCTGATTTTTTGCAGGACGCTCAGACCACTGACCGAATGCGCACGTGCGTCGTGGAGCTGGAGGGGCAGAACAAACAACTTAACGCCGAGATCACTCGCCTGGTTGAGGTCGTCCTTCCTTCGTCTCACGGCGAGTCTAGCAGTCAATGAAAAAAGGTGTGGATGTACAGCGAGGCGGAGGTCAATGAAATGATGAGTGTCACCTCTATGAAGGCTGCCAACCACACGCTCCAGATGATGTGGGACCTCCGAGTGCTGAATCCCGACTGCGATAAGGTCACTGCCAAGGAGCTCGTCCATGAGTTATTCATTCACGTCTCTGTTCCAGGCGAGGAGAATGAATTCGAGTCGTTTTTGACAAGGTGGAAGACTGCCAAGACGATCAGTTGGGAGAAGCCGATTAGTGGGGGACTAACTTGTATGTGCTTTCTTTTTGCCTTGTAATAGTTAGTTCTTCTTTTGAGTGTTCACTCGCCCGTGAGGCGGTCTTCTTGTAATCGGCTTTTTATTCAATACAAACAATTCTTTCCGGTTTTGTCATTAATCTCTTTTTTTCTCTTTTTTTTCTATCTTTCGTTTCTCTTGTGTGCTTCTTTTCCATGTCTGTCAGGACTCGTCTCAACAAAAGTCAGACTGCGCTTCGGGCGGGCCGTGATGCCACTGGCATGGGCGGAAAGAAAACCATGTCTGCTAGGGCGGATGCAGAGAATACTAAAAATAGTTTTAAAGTAGTTAATTTGAAGAAAACAGTTTGATTTTATTACGGAATCTGTTAGAGTTTTAAAAATAATGAGAATTTTAAGTGCACATGCATTTTGTAAAAATCATGTTTTATAGGATATTGTTACAATTCTCATGCAATTATGATTCATAGGAGGATGCACATGCATTAATATCAAAATTCTACTACATAAAGTATTTAAATAGCCTAGCAGTTGTCCATGATATCAGAGAAAATGCCTGATTGCAATTATTACATAAAAGAAATATTTGATAGTAAATGAAATGTAAACATAGAATCTGGAACTTTAAGCTGATCAGACACGAGTACCTGGCGGCGCTGCACAAACACTAAAGCAATTTCAAAATAAAAAGAAAAGCCTCAGAACATGTAAATAAGCAGATTGAGCAAAGTACAGTATGTAACAGTAATAGAGGCAGAAATGTATACTAGTTTTCATAAATCAGAGCTGCTAACTCAGACAGGTAGAATAGTCAAACAGAAATAACTGAATTAAGCTTATTTCGGAGCATAACACGTAATAGAACAAGTAATATCATAAGCTATAATCAATGAAATGTGTAGGTGGTTTGAGTATGTGCACATGGTTCACACTCAGTCCAGATACAAGTCTTATTAGGAAAAACTTCCTGCTTGTAGTGACCATCGTCACGGCCCAGGCCCGGCTCAAGGAGTCTTAGTGGGTCCCAACTGACACCATGAAGGCTGCAACCCACGTGACCCCAACACGTTTCAATGTTTGCTTATGATATTATGAGTTACATGATTCACACTTTAAGAGATTTTTAACATATCAAGACCTGTTACAAATTTAGCAATTCAGTTGTACAAGATTAGAGTTCATAAATGCGTCAAGAGGGGAATTGAGTTATGCAACAACATTCACTCAAGTCTTAGAACCAGTCAGACCTAAGAAATAGAATTCGGTGACACAAGGAAACTAGATAGTGGACTTATGGTTGCGGGTCCAAGCATTCACGCGTGACTCGATTACAATACGTTATTTTTCTGGACACCAAACATTCATTTAAATTGATCTATTCCAAGACACGATTATTTTCCAAATAAACATGCGTTACGAGCATAATATATTCAAACACCAATCATATACGTGCTAAGCCGAATTCGTTATAATTATTGTCGTGACAATGTTGCTCGTGATTAATGCTCTACGATTTTTCAAACTATTCGTCAAATATAATGCAACTCATATTAGTGTGAATCAAATAAATCCAATTCATATAATTCTCAATAATTGTCATTATGATATTTGTTAATCATTCCCAAAAATTTAACACACTTCGAATTATATATCAAATGAGAAATTCGTTCATCTAAATGAATATTCAAATAAAATTATCTGCGATCACAATCTCATGACATTCCAAATATATTAACTCAAAGATATTAACTTGTCAGATTAGATATTCGATGCATTAATTCATTTGACAATACAAACAATCAAAGGTGAATTCATATAATCATAAAACATACCAAGTAATTGAAGTTCAATGATTGCAAGAGAGAAAGATCTCTACTTGCCTAAAGGAGGATGAAATTGGCGGCGACGGCTAAGCAGCGCTAGCAAAATTGACACTGCTCAAGCGAACCTGCACAAGAACGACATAAGCGAATATAGAAAAATATCACTACGTTATCTCAGGCAATTATTCATTACATAACTGAATCAAGAGCGGCAAAAAGATTTACCTCCCTCATGAGTGAGGGGAGAAGAGACACCACACGGAGACGAAGACTTGACGACGCTTAGGCTAGGGGAAACCCTAATCCGGAGAGGACTTTGAAGAGATCCTGCTGAGAGATTCGACAATCGGCGTCAGAAAACACAAATACCCAAAGGTTAGACGATTACGGTAGGGGCAAAAAATCTGGATCGCAACATACATGCAAATTTGGAGCACAAAAATTATATTGGAATCAAGAAAATTATGATTAAGGGTGAATGAGGAAGATTCTTACCATTAGGAAGTCAAAACCAGGCTCAAGGAGGAGAGGGAACCAAACCCTTGACATGATCGGAGCCCAAGGAGGCATGGAAATTTCTGTCGGCCCCTAGAAAAGGAGGGATTGAGGTTGCTGCCCTTGGAAGAGGAAGAAGAAACACCATCCTAGAGGAGAGGAGAAGGGGGCATCGGCCTCTGGTGGTGTTGCCGATGGCTTGAGATGGAGGAGCAAGAGGAGGCGACACTGGCCTTGGAGGGAGGAGCTGGAGGAGGCGGCGAGGTTGGAGTGGCGGGCTGAAGACAAGATCGGGAGAGTCGGCGCCTTGCGCGCGGCTTGCGTGAGGCAGAATCGGGAGAAGGGTTACAGATCGGGAGAAACAGAGGGGTCGACTCGGTTTAAGGTATAAGAGGATTAAGTTATTATTATTATTACTATTACAAATGTGCCAATAGTATAACTGTTATTTACGGGTTGTTACATTGTCGCACTCGCCCCTCTCTGTTATCATCGTGGCGTGATTATTTCTAAACAATACTCAATAGGTTAGTGTGTAGCAGGGTTAGGCCGGCTCACGTACCCGCCACACTCGCGTATTAGGTGGTCACCCGCTCTCGCCACCCTAGAGACTTGGCATGAGAGAAAAGTTAGGCTTGACTCGCCCTCTAACTCGGCGGTGTTTGATGTTAGCACTTCGAGAGGCTGGCGAGTGCCAAAGTGGCGAGACCCACCTTGGAGTGACCCGACTCGCCCATCCTTATCCTGCCTCCAAGTGACTTCCTCCCCCAGCTAATTAGTGATATCATGGATAGTGGTTCCAAACTCTTTCCCCTACCACCGAGTGACTTTTGGACCTGCCAGCTAGTGAGAGTCTGGTTAGTGAGATCTTCTCGGGGCTTAATTTCAACCAACTGCCACTGAGTGACTTCCGGCCCTGCTAGCTAGTGGGAGTCTGGTCAACGGGATCTTCTCGGGTCTAAAGTTCAACCAATTGCCATCGAGTGACTTTCGACCCTGCCAGCTAGTGGGAGCCTGGTCAGTGAGATCTTCTCAGGGCTAAACTTCAACCAACTGCCACCGAGTGACTTCTGGACCTGCCAGCTAGTGGGAGCTGGCCAACGAGATCTTCTTGTGGCTAAACTCCAACCAACTGCCACCGAGTGACATCCGACCATGCCAGCTAGTGCGAGTCTGGTCAGCGGGATCTTCTTAGGGCTTAATTTCAACCAACTGCCACCGAGTGACTTCCGGCCCTGCCTGCCAGTGGCAGCCTGGTCAGCGGGTTCTTCTTGGGGCTTAATTTCAACCAACTACCATCGAGTGACTCCCGACCCCGTCAGCTAGCGGGAGACTGGTTGTCGGGATCTTCTCGGGGCTAAACTTCAACCAACTGCCACCGATCTATTTCCGGCCCTGCCAGCTAGTGGGAGCCTGGTCAGCGGGATCTTCTCGAGGCTTAATTTCAAGCAACTGCCACCGAGTGACTTATGGCCCTGCCAACTAGTGGGAGCCTGGTCAGCGGGATTTTCTCGGGGCTTAATTTCAATGAACTGCCACCGAGTGACTTCCGTCCCTGCTAGCTAGTGGGAGCCTGAGAATCTAGATCTTCTTGGGGCTTAATTTCAAACAACTACCACCGAGTGACTTCCGTCCCTGTTAGTTAGTGGGAGTCTGGTCAGCGAGATCTTCTCGGGGCTAAACTTTCCTAAGCTGCACACCTTGCTCAACAGTAAAGGACACTTGAAAAAGAGACGGTCAATAAGCAAATACTTTTTTATTTACAACAATATAGGGATAAAAACATTTTAGATCATCTCCACTCCAGGTGTGACTTAGGGACTCTCCTTCCACATTCTGGAGGCGGTGCCCTCCCGACTTCAGTACTTTCTCGACGATGTATGAACCCTCCTAATTCAGATTGAGCTTTCCCACAGCTGCTGATCTCTGTGCTGCATGTACTTTCTTTAGCACTAGATCCCCTTTCGCGAACTACCTGACTCTGACATGCTTGTCGAAGTACCAGGCTATCCGCCGCTTGATCTCCTCTTACCTGACGGCGACCACGTCGCAGAGTTCCTTTACTAGGTACAATGAGAGTCGTAGCTCCCCTTCGTTCTCTATCCTCAGTTCCTCATCTCCTCCCCCGATAGCTACTACCCGTTGCGACCTGACCTCAAACTCCACCGGTAGAACGACCTCGCAACCATGCGAAAGTTTGAAGGGGGTAGTTCTCAGGGCCCATAAGACTGAGGGAAGCTGCTCTACCCAGTTTCCTCTCAGGTTCTCCACCTTCTTCTTTAGCAAGTTTACAATGATCTTGTTTGCCTCCTTCACCTGCCCATTGTTCCTATGGTGGTGGACGTACGCAAACCTGAGGTCTATTCCCAGCTGGGTGCAGAAGCTTATAAATTCTTCACTAGCGAACTGAGGCCCATTATCAGTGACTATGACTTGAGGAGTCCATGTCGGCAGATGATCTCTCCCAATACAAAGTTACAGATTACTTAAGAGGACGTCTTGGCTAATGTCTTGACTTCTAACCACTTTGAGTAGTAATCGATCATGACTAGAATGAACCTCCTTTGCCCACTTGCTTGGGGAAAAAGGTCCAACCAAGTCCATCCCCCAAATGACAAAGGGCCAGGGTGCCGTGATGCTCCTAAGTCTCTGGTCCGGTAAGAGTTAGAGCGGAGCAAACAACTGATACTTTTGACATTTCCTTGTGAATTCCTGTGTGTTCCACCCCTTTGAAGATCCTGTGAAGAGGGTGGTCGGTCACCACTTCGATCGAATGCACCTGAAAATACGGCCTGAGCTTTCTGGCTGAGACAACTAAGGAGAATGCCAACCTCTCCAGGATCAGGTAATGGAGCTCTTCCTTCTATAGAACCATGCAGACATAATAAATGGGCGGCTGTTTCTTACCTCCTCACGAACTAGGATAGAACTTACAGCCTTGGCTCCTACTCCGAGGTACAAAGCCAGGTCCTCCCCCTACTTAGATCCCTGGAGGAGTGGGGCCTGGGCGAGCGGACTCTTCAAGGCTTAGAAAGCCTCCTCGCACTCTTTCGACCATTCGAACTTTTGATTCCCCCGCATTACTTTGAAGAAGAGTGAGCTCTTCTCCCCTACCCGGGAGAGAAACCTGCTCAACCCGGCAAGCTTCCCTGTCAAGCACTGAACTTCCTTGGTGTTTCACGGAGATTCCAACTCCATTATATTATTTTCACCTTGTCAGGGTTGGGTTCTACCCCTGCTGGGGTGAGGCGATGGCCCAGAAACTTCCTCATGCTCGCCCAGAAGACACATATCAAGGGGTTCAACCAGATCTTGAACTTCCGCAGGATGACGAATGTTTCCTCCAAGTCCTGTAGATGGGAGCTCACATATTTGCTCTTTACCATGAGATCATCCACGTACACCTCCAGGTTTCTCCCCCTCTGATCTCTGAAAACCCGGTCCATCATTCGTTGGTATGTCACTCCTGCATTTTTCATCCCGAATGACATCATCTTATAGCTGAGACATCATTCTTTAATAATGAAGGAGACGTCCTTGACATCAAGAGGGTGTATCCTGATTTGGTGATAACCTGAAAAAACATCCAAAAAACTCATCATAGAAAAACTGATGGTTGAGTCAACCAACGCGTCGATTCGAGGTAGAGGATAACAATCCCAGGGCATGATTTATTCAAAAAGGAAAAGTCGATACACATCGTACACCGCCCGTCATCTTTTTTGACCATCATCATATTGGAATCCAGCCAGGATACTGAATCTCCGATACAAAACATGTCTTAAGAAGCTTCTCCACCTCCTCCGGATGGGCTCCTCCAATATAGCGGCGACGGTCCTCCTCTTTTGACGGATGAGATGTGTCTTTGGGTTGAGGTCTAGGCGGTGATACACTACGTCTGCATCGATGCCCGATATGTCATCTGTGCTCCATGCGAAGATGTCAATGTTCCCCCGGATGCATTCCAGTATCCTCTCTTGATCTCCCGTGCTCAGCCAACTGCTGACTCGCACCTTCTCTGTCTTCTTAGCCCTGGTGAGAACCTCCATCTCTATCACCTCCCCTGCTGCTTCCAGCCTGTATTTCTCCTCTCACACACTTCCCGGTCTCTCCCTCTGTGTCAGTGCCTCATCCTTCTCTGCCTCTTCCACTTCAATCACCTTGGTCCCCTTCTCCAGCAACCTCTCTGACCTCTCTTCACGGGCGCAGACCTCCTCTTCTCCTACTTACTCCGCCATCACCTCCACTCCTTCCCGTGCTGCCAGCTCCTCCGCTACTTCCACCCCAACCACTTCTACATCGTCTCCCTACCCTTCCTTCACCTCCATCTTTCTCCAAATCTCCTCGGCTTCTGCCAACCAATAAACGATGTTAATGGCTGTCACATAACACTGCCTTGCAACCTTCAGATCCCCCTGACCCAGACCTGAACACCTCCGCTGCTGAACTTGAGGCACTGATGAAAATACGATGGGACAACAAAAAGCGTTGATGACGGGGCGTCCAAAGATGACATTGTAGCTGCTCGGAGCGTCAACGATGATGAATCAACAATTCCTCGACACCCCTCCCATCGTTACATGAAAACTAACTCCTCCTTTGACTTCCTTCCTCTCTCCTGAAAAACCGAACAACGGCCCGTCCAAAGCTAGTACCCTCCTTGCCTCCACCTTCATTGCCTCGAAGTCTCTCTTGAAGATCACATTCACGGAGCTCCCATTGTCAACCAAAATTCTGGAGACCGTGTAGTTTTCGATCGCCATATGGATAACCAGGGCGTCGCAGAACAGGTCCACGTAGTCGGGCATGTCATTTGATGAGAAGGTAATCTTCTCCTCCTGGGGTGGGGTTTGGGAGGTCGAGGCGACGCCCCTCCTGAATATTGTCTAGAAGCTCCCCTTGCGGGAGGCTTCGATTCCCTCCCCCCATGGATCACTCTGATCCCTCCGCGGGCGCCTACGTCAACCCAATCCTCGCACATGTCCTCCTCTCCTCCTGGCAGAACTTCCTCGATCCTCATCGGCTACTGCTGCTGCACCGGACCTCTCGCTCCCCTCAACTCCAAAACTCTGGGAAGGTGGCCGTCGCGTGACCTTTCTCATGATGGAAGCCACAATATGTCAAGGCCACCCTGCCCCCTTCTCTTCCTCCCCTTCCATTTTCTCTTCTCCTACCCCTTCCATGGGCGATGACCATCGCTTGCTGTTGCGGTGGGAGGGGAGAACTCTGACCCTATCTCCACCCCGGTGGGTTGAAATGCCCCTGACCCCCACGGTAATTCTCCCCTCCATGAAATCCTCTCCTCGGCTCCTGAGCAGGTACCTCCTGGGGTCTCCAGGCCAGCCGCTTGTTTGGCTCCCGATACCCCCAAACCTGCTACTGCCTCTGGATCTCCTTGACCCCTGGGCTCTTCCCTCCTTCTGGCTTCTTGATGCATGTTTGCTCCCTGTTCCTTCATCTTATCCTCTGCCAACTTCTTAACGAACACCGGGTTTGTTGACTCTCCCTCTATCTCTTTTGTCGCCCTCTCCATCAATTTCTCAAAGGATAGGGGTGGCTCCCTTTTCATCTCCATACTAAAAAATCATTGTCGTAAACCCAACGTGAAGGCAAGCATCATGGTATACCATGTAACCTCTTTGGCCGAAAGGATCTCCTCTTGGAACCTATCGACGTAACCCTCCAACGTCTCATTCGGTCTTTGCTTGATCGCGAACAAGCATTCTGCTCTCTTCTTCCTCTTTTTGACGTCGATAACCTCAAGAGGAACCCACGACGCAGGTCCTCGAAGCAGTAAATCGAGCCCTTGGGAAGCTGGTGGAACCAGTCTATGACCTCCTTTAGGGTGATGGCAAAAAGTCAGCACTTGAAAGCGTCTGATATTTGTCGGGTTGAAACGACATCCTCGAACCACTAGACATGCTGTGCTGGATCATCTCTATCAGTTTAGTAAGACATATTTGGTTCCCTGAACCCATCTCACACCACCGGTACACTGATCCTATCAGCACTCGCCTGACCGAGGAATAGTTCTCGCCCGACGAGATCCCTCTCGCCGCTCTCCGCCGACACTTCCTTCCCGGGTCGCTGACCCGGGGTGTTCTCGCCTAAAGATGGGGCTACGACCACCGGGACAGAAGCTGTTGCCCACTCGCTTCTCGCGGCGAATGCTAGATGTATGGTCTGTAGAACCTCTCTCTTGAATTCTTCCAATATCCCCACTGTGACGCCACTCGTCGAAGGCGCCGAGTTGCCCGAGCTGGGTCCTTCTCCATCTCCAGCCATGAAACCTAGCTCAAGATTTTCTTGTGCAGACTACGGTCCATTGTCACCGCACGAAAAATGTTGAAATCGTTATCCAGTCTCAGAGTGTTCGGACCCAACGGTGTACTATGCACTTACTTATCTCGAACCAAATTTCTGGCCACTGACTTAAAATTAGGAACAAACCGTGGGTTATAACGAGGAGGTTCCGCCACACACCCGGAAGATCTGAGAGAGCTTCTCCTCTCAAGCCAAATCTGAGTTGGGCACCTTAGAGGGCTCTTGAACCAACCAAAGAAAACCAGAGGAGGAAGAAAGTCAGAGACCGATCCCCTCCAAAAGTGCCCCTTAGGGACTATTTATAGTTTTCTAAACCCGGTCTATCAATAGCGCAATCCCGTATTATGATTGTGCTAACCGCAACCCAAATTGGTTTGTCAACAATGAAACTCCATTGTTTAGATGGGCTGATAGCAGTCCAACAAGGACATTCTGATACAACTCTATTGAGCGAGTGGTTCACGCGGCTGCCACTCGCCTGGGGGTGGCGAGTGCCTGATGTGGCTGTCACTCACCACCACTCCGGGGCAGAGGGCGAGTGCTAGCTCGGATGCCCCACTCACTAATCCCTTGGCTAGACCCGGGGACGAACGTGGGCTCATGCGCTCCGCTCGCCTCCTTCGATTGATGACCTAACCCCACGTGAGCTGCGAAGTTCCTTCCCCACTCGCCTGTCCGACTCGCCGCAACCCTAAAACTATTCTCCTTGTCTTGGTTTGCCTTCGAAGGGATCCACTCAGTGAATAAGGACGAGTGAATACGGGGTTGTACATTAACCAACTGAGACGTCAGGACAATGATGAACTTTTCAAGATTAAATATATAAATATAAATAACTTATTACTATTAATTTAAATAATAATTACATATACATATTTAATATGTATAATTTACATTTTTAATTTGTATATTTTCAAATGTAGTTTACATGAAATAAAAAAAAAATGTGATTTAAGATTTAAAAATATTATAACATGTATAATTGTGTTTAATATTTATTCATTTATGCATTTCAGTCAACATAAAAATTAATTTTTTAGAAATTATAAATATTTTATAATGTTTTAATGAATATCAAATTATTATATTTAGATAAATTTGAATGTTATATTTTATAATCCAGACCTTTTGTATATTACAATCAAATATATTTTATTTTATACGCGTGATGATAAAAATGTAATAATACTAAAAAAATGTTTTATATAATTAGATTACAGTAAAAACATATGAACAACACATGAAAACATAAACATATAGAAATGCAAAAATAGATCCACTATAAATTGAACAAAACAACTCCATACCCCGTCTCAAATCCTGAGCAACAATCTTGCTGAGCAGCAGACCATCCCAGACTTAGGTGGCGTTTAGTTGAGGTTATTAGCTGTGGTGCGGTGGAAACGCAACACAATTTTGTGAAAAAGCAGCGTTTGCCTCGGCTGATTTCCAAAATCCCGTTTTGTAACTTCCGCGGTTTTATATTATAGCACAGACGCGATTCATTTCTCCCTTCCTCCGCAACATTCGGCTCTTGACCTAGGCGCGATGGCAGCGGCCCTTCCCTTCCCCGATCGGATCGACGTCAGTAGCAGCGGCTTTCCCGTGCTGGATCCCGACGCGATTCGCTTCCCTGTGCGCCTCCTCTTCCCGTTGTTTCCTCGATCGCGCCTCTTCTTCCCGGAGCGGTAGCAGCGGCGTTCCGATCGACGACGATCCTCGACGACGGCTTGCAAATTCGCCTCAGACGCGTGCGCCTCTTGCTGGTCCTTCCAGGTGTGTGGAAGCTGCCAACTCTGATGCCAAATTAAGAATAAAACAATCAAGCGAGATACCTTGAGAAAAGGGGAAGAAAGCCAGTAAGCCAGTAAGCCAGAAATCCAGCGAATGCACTGCAAGATGAGAAAATTCATAATCCAACTATTTTTCATCTTGTATGATTCACATGATTTTTGAATCTTCTGGCAATTCAGAAACCTTAAGGAGGTTTGTTTGTACGGAATTGAATTTCAAAATTAAAATTAAATATTGATGAATATTATGAAATTGAGTATTGCTAATAAATTTCAATTTGGTTTGATAAACAATATTAATGAATATTGTGAGATTAATTGATTATTTTGTTTGTTTGTTAAATAAAATTTAATCTAAAAATTGAAAAATATGATAAAAAACTAATATTTTTAACATATATTATAAAAAATGTGCACCCTCACAAAAAATGTGCATTCTCACAAAAAATGCGCTTGGGCGAAAAACGCGTGCGCGCGCGAAAAACCCGGGCCCATGCGAAAAACGCTCGCCTGCGCGAAAAACACGCTCCCGCCCCGAAAAACGCGCGCCCGCACGCACAGAAAACGAGCGCCCGGGCGAAAAACACGCACCCGGGTGAAAAACACGCGCCCGGGCGAAAAACATGCACCAAGGAAAAACACGCGCCCGGAGAAAAACGCGCGCCCGGGCGAAATACCCGTGCCCGGGAGAAATACCAGCGCCCGAGCGAAATACCGGTGCCCGGAGCGAAATACCCGCGGACGGGAGAAAACGGGCGGCCGCGCGAAAAATCGCTCGGATGGGCAAAGAATACTCGCCTGCACGAAAAATCGCATGGCCGGGATAAAATCGCGTGAAAAACGCGATCCCGTTCGAAAAACACGCGTCGAGGCGAAATACGCATGCCCGAGCAAAAAATGCGCGCTCGCAGGGAAAACGCACGCCGACTTGATAATTGCGCGAAAAACGCGCGCCAAGGCGAAAGACGCGCGCCGGGGCAAAAACGCGTGCCCGGTCGAAAAACGTGCGCTAGGGCGAAATACCCGCACCTGAGCGAAAAACCCGCACCCGGGCAAAACACCCTCGGACGGGCGAAAAACGCGCGCCTGTGCGAAAAATATCACGACCGGGCAAAAATCGCGTGAAAAACGTGCGCCAGCGCGAATAACACGTGTCGGGCAAAAAACGCGCGCAGTGGCACAAAACGCTCGCCCTCTCGAAAAACGTGCTCCCGCGGGAAATACGCACGCCCGCGGGAAATTGTCGCGATCTGGATAAATACGGGCCCCGCCCCAAAAAATGCCCGCCCGCCCGAAAATCGCGCGCCCTCACGCGTGAAAAAAGCGCTCCGGGGCGAAAAACACCCGCCCGGGCGAAAAACGCATGCCTGGAGAAAAATGCGCGGCCGAGCGAAAAACGCACTTCCTGGAGAAATACCCGTGCCTGGGCGAATTATCGGCGCCCGGAGCGAAAAACTCGCTGAAGTGAGAAAACGCGCGGTCGTGCGAAAAATCGCTCGGACGGGCAAAGAACGCTCGCCTGCGCGAAAAATCGCGTGGCAGGGTGAAAATAGCGTGAAAAACGAGCGCCCGCCCGAAATACACGCAGCGTGGTGAAAAACGCGCGCCGAGCCAAAAAACGCTCCCTCGCGCGAAAAACGCACGCCTGCTAGAAATTCGCGTGAAAAACACGCGCTCGGGCCAAAGACGTGCGCTTGGGCAAAAAACACGGGCCCGGTCGAAAAACGTTCGCCTGGGCGAAATACCCGCACCCGGGCAAAAACCCCCCGAACAGGGAAAAACGCACGTCGACGTGAAAAATAGCACGATCGGGCAAAAATCGCGTGAAAAACGCGCGCCGGCGCGAACCACGCTCACCGGCGCGAACGACGCGCGCCTGTACCGAAAGACACACCCTCGCGCGAAAAAGCGCGCCCTCCCTAGCAAAAAAAGCTCTCCCGGGCAAAAAACACGCGCTAGGGCGATAAACGCGCGCCCGTGGAAAAACACACGCCCGGGCGAAATACTTGCGCCCGGGTCAAAACGGCGCGCGCCCGCGCGAACGGCGCCCGCTCGCGCGAACGGCGCGCGCCCGTACCGAAAGACACCTGTCGGTAGAAAAATGCGCGCCGGTGCCCAAAATGCGCGCCTGCTCGAAAAACGTGGCTCAACGGGAAATACGCGCGTCCGCGGGAAATACGCGCATCGGGCGAAAAACGCGAGTCCGCGCGAAAAACGCGCGCCCGCGCGAGTCACGCGCGGCCGCTCGAGACACGCGCCCCCGGGCAAAAAAACGCACACCCGAGCGAAAAATTACACGCCCTGGTGACAAGACGCACCCCCTGACGAAAAACGCGCGCATGTGCGAAAAACACATGAAAAACGCGAACCCGAGAGAAAACGCGCTCTCGAGCGATAAATGCGTGCCCCGCGTGTTCTCAGGATAAAAATGGGCGCCCGGGCGAGAGAAACGCTGCCGTGCGAAAAATGCACAGTCGGGTGAAAAACGCGGCTCGGCCGGAATTATCCAATTCTTATATAGATCAGAAAATTGTATTTAGTTCAAAATAAATTTCGTGGAATTCATTAAAATTCCAATTCCAACGTCACACATGCAAACGAGCCGCAAAATTGGAATTGGAGCTTTAATTCCAATTCCAAATGCTCAATTTCATGCAAAACAACCAACCCTTAAAGAATATCCAGCAAATTATAAAGGATAATTAAACAAAATACCTTTACAAAATTAAACCAAGTTAGGGGAATCTATCGATCTCAGCCGAAGGTTTGGACAAATCACGGGTGCGCTTCAACGTCACACTCGATGTTAGGCATCACCTTCAAAGTCAAGATTAAGCATCCGCGTCAAGCCAAGAATCATAGCCGACAACCTTTGGTTGTGTTAAAATTTGTGAATCGTGGAAAATGGGTAATCAGACGTAGAAACACTCCACCAAAACTAAGTCAAGTAAACCAAATGCAATTAGAAGAGCAAGAAAATTATGTACTATCAAAAATCTTTGCAAGGCGAGGTATATATGGCGTGGCATGATTCACCGATTTACCCGATGGAAGTAAAAATACAAGTCGAAGAACTAGCCGCGTAGACACAAAGACAAACCGCCGACTCTGCCGAGCTGCACTACGGAGTCCGATGAAGCCGCTAAGTGCCAGATCGCAACCTAGCCGCGCAGACAACCAGTTATTCCAATGTTGAACTCTATCCGCAATCTGCTAGCCGCCTAACCGCGAGGTCGCCTAGATGCTAGATAAACGCGAACAGCTGTTGCCGAACTGAACAATCCGCCAGAAGCGGACAACTTATTGAACTGAGAAAGAGTTGCCAAAGAGAAGACCATCTAGTTGCAAGCCGCGGCCAGTTGCTAACCGCCGATTGTAACCGCAGGGTCCACACTGATCCTTGACCAAAGTCAGAACCAAGTAACTGACTTCTCAGCATTGTCCGCACAATCTGCACAACAAAAACCCGGCCAACTACTTAAACCGCACGAACACAAAAACCTGACTGCAGCAACCACCCAATCTCACTTACTGTTCATTCAGTTGTACTGTTGGTCTGACATGTGTCCTATTTATAGGCGTGGAGAAGAGTGTGATCACCGCCCTAACCGATAGGATCACCACCCTATCTCGCGGCGAGCACTGAGTGTATCCGCGCAGCCGCGGACACAAAACTAGTTCGTCTTGTCGCCGCAACTAGGCCGGACAACCAGTCCGCCACGGTCACACCAACAAGACCGGATTGAAGTCCTATCTTCCTTGTCGCCACAAGACCAAGCCAGGAGTTGTCCACCACACTAGCGGACCATGCAGATACTCCACCAGTCCGCACACATGCGGACATAGCTCCAGTATGCACGCCCTTGCGGACACTGCTCCAGTCTGCATACTCCGAGCTCGCAACCAGAGCACACATGGCTGACAACTTCCTAACTCGGCAGACATAGAAAATATTCTGCGCTAACCGCGCAATCTTCCGGACTGAGCACACCTAGACTTGGTATAGATGCAGACCAATTTCACACCACTAGTCATCCCTGATGCGAACGCAACACCAACAGATACAAAGGCTAGTCCGCACAAATCAACGAACTGCGCGGTTACCACCAAACTGCACTAGAGCAAGATCAAGGCACAAGGTCATGCCGATATCCCGAGCTCCAAACCACTCCGCAACCCGGACTCAACGAACTCCGCGGATAAAAAACCTATCCGCCTAGTTACCTCATGGGAACAAGCTTTCGACAGAACTCTAGTCGAACTGGCTAGCCACTACCCATGTCCGCACAGTCCGCGCGGCCAGTCCACCCAGGCCGTCACTTTCACTTTAAAAAATTCAACACTCCCCCCTTGAAGTGAGAAGTGTAAATCAACCTTAGTAGTCCCCATAACCCACAAAACGGCTCCTTCAACAACGACTTTCTGAAGATGTCTGCGATGTTCCCCTCACTCCACACATACTCGACCATAAGAAACACCTCCAACACCTTCTCCCATGCGAAGTGATGCTCGATTTCAATATGTTTGGTCATTGCGTGACAAACTGGATTATTAACTAGTTTAAGGGCACTCTCGTTTACACCGAGTAGTAGAATGGGACCCACACTTCTTCATGGACGTCCTCTATTAGCCTCCTAAGGCAAATGACTTTCCGAGCTGCCAATGCCGAAGCCTTATACTCCGCTTCCTTAGTAGATACGGACACCGAGTCTTGCTTTTTTGCCGCACCATGATATGCCTATTGATCCACATGTGAAAACATAGCCATACATCGACTTCCGATCGTCTAAGTCTCCTTCATAATGAGCATCAGTGTAACCGTGCAGGTTGAAGCTCATGTCACTCCCATAAAGGAGCCCCATATCAGAAGTAGTCTTCACGTACTTTAGAATGTTCTTCACTGCCACCAGATGCTTTCGAGGCTCCATCATATAACGACTTACACGGCCTACAACATAAGCAATGTCTGGCCTCGTAATCGTCAAGTAGATAAGACTTCCAACCAGAGTCCGAAGCACCAAGGGATCTGGAAGAATCCTCCCCTCATTGGTGGGCCAAAACCCGAACAGGCAAGCGTACCTGTCGAATTGTAGTACCAAGGTCGTATTTAAACACGGGGTTGTCAAGTACTTCTACTCGCGCTCTAACTATTATCCTACCGGAAAACTAAAGGGATTTGAGAATTTTTTTTAAGAAATAAAATAAACGATAAATTGCGAGACGAAAACTTATATAAAAAAGGCTAGCATTCGATCATTGATTCACCATGAAATGAAACGAGAAAATAAAAGGCATAGTTTTAAATTTGCAAATCCAACTTGGCCGTGACGGATCCGAAACTAAGACAAAATCTCGCTAGAGCATTAAGTCTCCTAACTTATAGACTTTTCGATCGAAATCTCTTTACAAACCGAAAAAGCCTAAAGTTGCATTATCGAGGTGATCCGCACTATTGGATTTGACTCCAATCCGGAGGATTTACGTCGTCCTATCTCTAGGGTTGCGTTCAACTCCTTCCTTCTTTGAGTGATCTTTCACATCCACGAGCCTCTCGGCTACTCGAATATGAGATCATAAGCCTACTACCGTATACCGGAAATACGGAGTCGACACAATAATTATTCAAAGAAGGACCGAGTAGAATTACGCAAAAATAAAACTATGAAATAAAAATAATTCTCATTTCAAATCATGGATCCTCATGATCAAATGCTAAGAGGGAATTAGCTATGCATATTGCAAAAAGAAACAACGAAACAAATAGAAGAGAATTTCATTACTTGCAAATAAAAAGAGTGTACAAAATATTAAAAAGACTAGATTAGGCTATAAGGAAAACTTGCACTAATTGAAAAGAAAAGATTACACTAACAACATGTAAGCAAAAAGAAAGCACTCTCTTGAACTAGAACTTCACTTTCTCTCCAAAATTCAACCCCCAAAGCATGAGACCATGGTGCCTTTTATAGATGAGGATGGAAGATTCTAGATGGGAATGAAGAGAAGGAGGCAAGGGGGGTGGCCGGCCATGTGTAGGGGAGAGTGCATGCATGACATTTAATTAGGTGGAGAGAATTCATGCATGATATTAAATGAAGGAGGATACATTCATGCATATAAATTTAAAAGAAATGAAATACATATAAGAGGGGGGATGGATGGTAATAAAGAGTGGAGAAAAATAATAAAAAGGAGAGAGAGGAGGGAACATGCATGAATGTGGCTTAAATAAAGGAAAAAAAAAAGAAATAAAAGAGGGAGAGAAAGAGGGGTGGCCGGCCATATAGGGGGAAAATATTCATGTATGGCATTAAATGATGAGGGAGGGGAGAAAATGAGTGGCCGGCCATGTAAGGATGAAGTGGGCTGCACTATGTGGGCTTGGGAAGCTTGAAGAAGGGCTGAATACACCATATGGGCTTCAAGGAAAAGGGCCGGGCTGCTCCAAACTTCAAGGGCTGCATGTAGGGGGCTGCATTATGTAGAGGGGCTGCACCATAAGTGGCCGGGCTGCATCATGTGGGCTGTTTTGGTGGAAGAGGGCTGCTCCAATTGGGCTTTGAACCTACAAATAAAGCAAAATAAAACATTAGCTAATACAAATAAGACTAAACATATCATATCATACTATTGATTAATTATATTCATAACAAAATATAAGTAAACATAAAACATAAAACATGTACTAAAACTATAGATTTTTAAATCAAAACATAATAAAATAAAATTGCAACATAACAAGCAAATAAAACTATAATAAAACTAGGAATTATAATATCCTAACACAAAAAGACTTTAAGAAGAAATAAAACAAAACATGCATAAAAATACTTGAAACATATAATTAAACTAGGAATTTTGCATACTAAACTACCCCAAAAATGATGACTAAAATAAGTCATCAAATTCCCCCATGCTAGAGTTTTTGCTTGCCCTCAAGCAAATAAAGATGAAACTAGGGAAGGAAATAGAAAAATAAACAAAGCTAATTTAGGTTTCATAATTAAGAAAAACAAAACATGAAAAATTAAACTATCCTAATTCCTATGTTAACAACTAGTGGGGTGAGAAGTGCACAATAGAAAACTTGAAAGTGGAGACCTAAAAATATCATTAGAACATAAGAAAAGTCTACACATTTCTAAATCTTAAAAACAAGGCATCCAAGATAAATGAAAATAAGGACAACAAAAAGTAGAGGTTCTAAATAAACGGCGCATTAACAAACTACTAGGTTGCTAGATAAACATTAACCCTAAGACACTCCAAGATAACCTCCAAAGAAATCCATCAATGATGGTGGCCATAGGCTTGTACGTTCACACTTTCTCCACTACGCGAAATTAAGTTCTAAGATCATTAGGACTTCTACTAGGCATTAAAACTTGGCTTAGGTAAATGATTAGGAAGTGGAATCAAAGATAAACATGAAAGTTTTAGGCACTAAACCAAGGTGAGCTCAAAAATAAATAAGGCATAATAACAAATGAGAAGTAATGAGAATGTCATTTCTCCAATATGAAACTACAACAGAAAGGCCATGAATTTTTTTCTTTTATAAACTTGGCCAAACACAAACTTTTTGCATTCATTTTTTTTTTGATTTTGTAATGATATATATTTTTTTCTTTCTTTCTCAATTTTTTTTTCTTTTGAATAACATTTGATAAGAAAGCTCCAAAAATAAGCTTGAGAATTTCCTATTCATTTCAAAGATTATACCCTTCCCAAAATAATTTTTAAGCTCAAATTTATAGTGCAAAAATAAGAAAGATATTTGGCTTTGGTGAACATAATGAAATGAAAGGTGGAGCTAAAAACAAAGAAAAAAGGAAAAGGCCCAAAATTGTTTTGCAAGGGTTTTGTTTTTGGTGGGCAAGAAAGGCTCAAACTATTCAAATGGTGGCCTAAATCATTTCTAAAGAACGTAAAAACGGCGCAAATGCTTCGAGAGTAGCTTGGTACAAGTTCTAGACACCAAGAAAGACTACCTCGCAAATGAAAAAGAGCTAATGATACCTAGCAACCATTCGTAAGCAACTAACCGAATAAAAAGACATAACTACAAATTGCTACTTATAACGTAAAAAACGGATGCCTATATTTAAGAAAAAGAAACTAGTAGAACTAAACTATGTTAAACTGATAAATTTAGAAAACCTATTCAAAGAAATCTAAATAGAACTAAGGAACCGCACGGGCCTACACATCACTAGAAGAAACATAAAAATAAAGATAGAAAATAATTTTAGGTTTTGTTTTTCAAATAGATTTTAGCACAATTTTTTTTTGATTTTTGTTTTTCTAATTTTTTTTTGGGTTTTATATTTTATAATTTTTTGGATTTTAGATTTTGATGACATAAAATACTATACTAATATAAAACATAATTTTGTTTTTTTTTTGAAAGAAGAAGAACAAAAAGGAAAAGACAAAAGAAACTAGACCCCCCCCATGCTTAAATCCTTCATTGCCCTCAATGAAGAAAACATAAAGAAAAAGAGAAGGGGACTGAGAAGAAGAGAAAAAGAAAAATGCAGGAAAAATAATAAAAAAGAACAGGACTTCCCCGGGTTCGTGAGATGAAGGCGGATGTCGCTCCCCCATGCTTGCTTTTTAGAGTACTTGATCGTCAGCAGGTATGACTTGATCCATCTGATATCAGCAACGGCGGAGCGGCGACCACGAACATGGACTTGATTGGCCTCCGGTAGGAAGAGCAAAATAAAAGCAAAACATAGATAGAGTCCATGGGCAGATGCCCGATAATGTTTTTTTTTTTTACAATCATTTAAAGTCCGAATAAAAGAGTCACAGAATAAAAATAATAAGTCCAAAACGAAAATGTCCATCAGAAAATAAGAGAACTAAGAATCAAACAGAAGATTCTCCTTGGCAGGAGTCACAGAATCATTAGAGAAATAGAGTTTAAGTCTATGACCATTAACTTTAAAGTCCCCCTTATCGGGGTGTGAAAGTAGCACAGTGCCGTAAGGAAAAACATCCTTGACCGTGAACGGTCCGGACCATCTAGATTTGAGCTTTCCCGGGAAGAGACGTAAACGCGAATTAAAAAGAAGAACTTGATCGCCTGGTTTAAAAGTTTTAGGGTGGCGCAGGTTCTTATCGTGATACAATTTCGTGCGTTCTTTGTAAATTTTATTATTTTCGTAGGCGTACGCTCGCCACTCGTCAAGCTCATTTAGTTGGTTTTTTCTATGCTCGCCGACCGAGTGCGGATCGAAATTAAAAAACTTTAACGCCCAGTACGCACGGTGTTCTACTTCTACCGGAAGATGACACGATTTTCCATAGACTAATCGGAAAGGAGTACAACCGATGGCGGTCTTGTACGCTGTCCGATAGGCCCACAGAGCATCGTCCAATTTTAAAGACCAATCCTTACGAGAAGTAGAAACGTTTTTTTCCAAAATTCGTTTAAGTTCGCGATTGACTACCTCGACCTGACCGTTAGTTTGGGGGTGATAAGCAGTGGATAATTTATGCGTAACGCCATATTTGGCTAAAGCCTTAGTGAGTTGAGCGTTGCAAAAATGACTTCCCCTATCACTAACGATCGCTCGAGGAAAACCAAAGCGAGAAAATAATTTTTTTAAAAATTTGACAACAACGCGAGCATCATTAGTTGGTAGAGCCTGGGCCTCTGCCCACCTAGAAACATAATCGACTGCGACTAGAATATATTTATTTCCTAAGCTGGAGGGAAATGGGCCGACAAAGTCTATGCCCCATAGATCAAAAACTTCGCATTCGAGAAAGTAATTTTGTTCCATTTCATTTTTATTTGAGAGATTTCCAGTCCGCTGGCATCGATCGCACCCGCCCACAAAGATTTGTGCATCTTTAAATATGCTTGGCCAATAGAAGCCAGCACTAAGTACTTTGTGTGCGGTGCGGTTAGCTTGATAGTGCCCGCCAGTCGGACCTTCATGAACATGTTTTAAAATTAGGTGACCCTCTTCCCGTGAAACACATCTCCTAACCACCTGGTCCGCACAAATGCGAAATAGAAATGGGTCTTCCCAAAAATAATACTTCAACTCCGAAAAGAATTTCTTCTTTTGGTGAGTGGAGTATTCTTTTGGGAGGACCCGGGCCACAAGATAATTGGCCAGATCGGCAAACCAGGGGGTAGGAGATGAAGAAATAGTAAAAAGACGCTCATCCGGAAAAGAATCATTAATAAAAGTTTCATTTAAAAGATCTAGATTTGGATTTTCAAGACGAGAGAGATGATCAGCTGCTAAGTTTTCCGCTCCTTTCTTATCCCGAATCTCCAAGTCGAATTCTTGAAGTAAGAGGATCCAACGGATAAGACGCGGCTTGGCATCCGGTTTAGAAAGGAGGTACTTCAGAGCGGAATGATCCGTGAAAACAATAACCTTAGAAAGAGTAACATACGGTCGGAATTTATCAAAAGCAAAAATAACCGCTAAGAGCTCTTTCTCCGTCGTGGTGTAGTTTTCTTGCGCAGACGTGAGAGTTTTACTAGCGTAGAAAATCGGATGAAAGTTCTTAGCGATTCGTTGACCTAAAACCGCACCTACCGCATGATTACTCGCATCACACATGATTTCGAAAGGTAAATCCCAAACTGGGGCGATCAAAATAGGGGCATTTATAAGTTTAGATTTAATTAATTCAAATGCCGCGAGACATGATTCATCAAAAATGAAAGGAGTGTCTTTTTCGAGAAGGTGGGTGAGAGGCTTAGTAATTTTTGAAAAGTTTTTAATGAATCGTCGATAAAAACCCGCATGCCCTAAAAAACTTCTAATTGCTTTAATATTTGTAGGCGGCGGTAACTTTTCAATTACTTCAATTTTTGCCTTGTCCACTTCAATTCCCCTAGCGGAAATGCTGTGGCCAAGTACTAAACCTTCACGTACCATAAAGTGGCACTTCTCCCAATTTAAAACTAGATTCGTTTCTTCGCAGCGTTGTAAAACTTTTTCCAAATTTTCTAAACATAAATTAAAGGAGTCGCCAAAAACAGAAAAATCGTCCATAAAGATTTCCATAATATTCTCTACATATTTATCAAAAATGGCAAGCATACACCGCTGAAAGGTGGCGGGTGCATTGCATAGTCCGAAAGGCATTCTACGATAAGCAAAAGTTCCGAAAGGGCAGGTGAATGTCGTCTTCTCTTGGTCCTCGGGTGCGATAGGGATTTGAAAGTATCCCGAGAGACCATCGAGGAAGCAATAGAAATTGTGCCCGGACAACCGTTCTAGAATTTGATCGATAAAGGGGAGGGGGAAGTGATCTTTTCGAGTGGCATCGTTTAGCTTACGGTAATCGATGCACATCCTCCATCCCGTTATCGTCCTAGTTGGAATTAAGTCGTTATTTTCATTTGGTACTACCGTAATCCCTCCCTTCTTAGGAACAACCTGTACCGGACTCACCCACTGACTATCGGAAATCGGATAAATTATCCCCGCATCTAATAACTTAAGCACCTCTTCCTTCACAACCTCTTTCATATTTGGATTAAGACGACGTTGTGGTTGGACTACACCCTTAGGATTATTGTCAAAAAATATTTTGTGTGTGCAGAAGGAGGGGCTTATGCCAGGAATATCACAGATTTGCCACGCTATAGCTCGGCGATGCTTTTGTAGTACTTCGATCAACTGATCGTTTTCAGATTGAGATAATTAGGCCGAGATTATAACGGGCAACTTAGAATTTTTTTCAAGAAAGGCATATTTTAGATGATCAGGGAGTGGTTTTAAATCCAGATGGGGTGGCTCATTATAAGAGTTTTTCAAATTCTTATCTTTTTCAAAAACAAGACTTTCATACTTATTTCTACCAAAGACAGAATCATTTTCAAAATTTATTTTTGCGGACATAATCGTGTTTTCAAAATCATGTGAAGAAATTTCAGAAAAAGAAGAGGAAAATTCATTTGAAGAGATGTTGGAAAGGGAAAGGGAAGAATCTTCATTTAAAACATCAATAAAGAAGCATGAGTCATCATTTTGTAAGGAATTTTTCATTGATTGATTAATTGAAAATGTGACCTCATCATCTCCCACACGTAAAAACAACTTCCCGTTACTAACGTCTATAACCGCTCGAGAGGTGGCTAGAAATGGTCGTCCAAGGATAAGAGGGACCTCGACGTCCTCTTCAATATCAAGAATGACAAAATCCACCGGGAAGATGAATTTGTCGACCTTTACTAGCACGTCCTCAACGATACCTAGCGGATACTTAATCGAACGATCGGCTAACTGAATACTCATGCGCGTAGGGTTTAGAGTGCCCAAACCTAGCTTTTTAAATAAAGAAAAAGGCATTAAGTTGATGCTCGCTCCTAGATCCGCTAACGCATGTTTAACGAATAAATCACCAAAAATGCAAGGAATTGAAAAACTACCCGGATCGTTTATCTTTTTAGGTAGATTAGAGTTTTTAACGACCGCCGAGCATTCTTCATTTAACGTTACATGCGATAAATTTTCTAATTTCGTTTTGTTCGTTAATAAATCTTTGAGATATTTGGCGTACTTAGGCATTTGACTAATCGCTTCATGAAATGGTAAATTAATATGAATTTGTTTAAATATTTCAAGAAAGCGTTGATATTGATTATCTAATTTTTCTTGCCTAAGTCGGGCCGGATAAGGTGGTGGCGGAAATTCCTTTATGATAAGCGGAGCATCATTTTGAACGTCATCATTAGAAAAAATAGAAATATCTTTTTCTTTATCTAAAGTAGATTTGTCATTTTCAAAATTTGTTTTATCATTTTCCGTAGGGGTAATTTCTTCCACAACAGGAGGGACAATCACCTTTGGCTCTTCCCTTGTGGTGGGCTCGTTAACAACTTTACCGCTCCGAAGGGAAATCGCATTTGCGTGTTCCCTTGGGTTAGGCTCAGTGTTCGAGGGAAGAGTTCCAGGTGGTCTCTCGGAAAAGGCCTTAGCGAGTTGGCCGACTTGATTTTCTAAGTTTTTCATTGATCCTGTTAAACTTCTAATAGTGGCATCGTTCGAGCTTATATATTTAGCGAGGATCTCTTCCAAAGGGGAAGGTTTTTGAAAATTTTGTTGCGGAGGTGGTGGTGGTGTAAAATCGTGCGGTGGGCGTATGGCGTTAGCGTTATTACTCCACGAGAAATTTGGATGATTACGCCATCCGGGGTGATAAGAATTAGAAGAAGAAGAAAAACCAGGCGGAGAAGAAAAATTCGTAAAAGCAGAAAAATTATTTGCAGAATTATTTTGAGCAGGCCTGGGTATGTTCCCCAGATAATCCACCTGCTCGGCAGCAGCAGCATTCACATTTTCATATACCTTAGCGGCGGAGGAAGCAGTCATCTCCGAAATCTTCTTGTTTAACATTTCCACTTGTAGCGCCAGTTGCGAAACCGAATCCACTTCATAGATACCTGCAGGTTTAGATGGGCGAGACCTGGACGAATTCCACTGATAAGTGTTCATCGCCATGTCCTCGATAAGCTCAAGAGCGGCTTCCGGAGTTTTGCGGTCTAAAGAACCAGCGGAAGCGGCATCTATCATTTGCTTTGTCTCTTGGTTTAGCCCATTATAAAATGTCTGAACCTGCAACCATACAGGCAGAGCATGATGTGGGCATCTTCTCAAAAGTTCTTTGAACCTCTCCCAAGTGTCATAGAGGGTCTCAGAAGCAATTTGAGAATAAGAAGTGATATCATTTCTTAACTTAGCAGTTTTGGCGGGAGGGAAATATCTAGCAAGAAATTTTTCAATTAAAATGTTCCAAGTAGTGATTGAGCCTCTTGGAAGAGAACTCAACCACTGTTTGGCTTTAGTCCTTAAGGAGAAGGGGAAGAGTCTTAGCCTTATAGCATCATCTGAGACACCATTAATTTTAAAGGTGTCACAGATTTCAAGAAAATTAGCAATATGTAAGTTCGGATCTTCATCTTGTAATCCGTCGAACTGGACATATTGCTGCACCATTTGTATGATGCTAGGCTTAAGCTCGAAGTTATTGTTCGCAATGGCAGGTCGAACAATACTTGTTTCAGTCCCCTCCAGGTTGGGTCGAGCATAATCGGACATAGTCCTTTGCTGAGCCATTCCTGGGTTGGGATCTCCCATTTCAGAATAATTGCAATCCCCAAAGGAATCCTCAACCGCTGTTTGAGAAGTGGAAGCCCCGAATCGTAGTTGTCTCCGAAAGGAGCGTTCGATTTCTGGGTCCAAATCAACAAGTAGCGACGGATTCGCTCGGGTCATGCACTAGTGAAGAAAACGAGGGAAGATGAGAATAAAAACTTGGAAAAAAAAGAAAAAGAGGGAAAAGAAAGGAAATTTTTTTTTTTAGTTTTGTTTTTTTTTTTTTGAAAAAAAGATTTTTTTTAGACGGCTTGGCTCTCGAACTTCCCGAGTACTACCCGGTGAAGGGTTCGCCCGGTACTAGGTAAAATGGTGGCGCTTAAAGCCCCTTACCCTTTTCGAGAGATTTTAGGTGGGGTAGAAATTAAAATGAGGTGGGTTGGTTATAAAAAATTTAAATATATAAATTATAATTTTTTGATTTTTTGGAGAAGTAATAGCGCAAGCGTTTTCAAAATATTGACGAAGAAAGCTCCCCGGCAACGGCGCCAAAAACTTGGTGGGCCAAAACCCGAACAGGCAAGCGTACCTGTCGAATTGTAGTACCAAGGTCGTATTTAAACACGGGGTTGTCAAGTACTTCTACTCGCGCTCTAACTATTATCCTACCGGAAAACTAAAGGGATTTGAGAATTTTTTTTAAGAAATAAAATAAACGATAAATTGCGAGACGAAAACTTATATAAAAAAGGCTAGCATTCGATCATTGATTCACCATGAAATGAAACGAGAAAATAAAAGGCATAGTTTTAAATTTGCAAATCCAACTTGGCCGTGACGGATCCGAAACTAAGACAAAATCTCGCTAGAGCATTAAGTCTCCTAACTTATAGACTTTTCGATCGAAATCTCTTTACAAACCGAAAAAGCCTAAAGTTGCATTATCGAGGTGATCCGCACTATTGGATTTGACTCCAATCCGGAGGATTTACGTCGTCCTATCTCTAGGGTTGCGTTCAACTCCTTCCTTCTTTGAGTGATCTTTCACATCCACGAGCCTCTCGGCTACTCGAATATGAGATCATAAGCCTACTACCGTATACCGGAAATACGGAGTCGACACAATAATTATTCAAAGAAGGACCGAGTAGAATTACGCAAAAATAAAACTATGAAATAAAAATAATTCTCATTTCAAATCATGGATCCTCATGATCAAATGCTAAGAGGGAATTAGCTATGCATATTGCAAAAAGAAACAACGAAACAAATAGAAGAGAATTTCATTACTTGCAAATAAAAAGAGTGTACAAAATATTAAAAAGACTAGATTAGGCTATAAGGAAAACTTGCACTAATTGAAAAGAAAAGATTACACTAACAACATGTAAGCAAAAAGAAAGCACTCTCTTGAACTAGAACTTCACTTTTTCTCCAAAATTCAACCCCCAAAGCATGAGACCATGGTGCCTTTTATAGATGAGGATGGAAGATTCTAGATGGGAATGAAGAGAAGGAGGCAAGGGGGGTGGCCGGCCATGTGTAGGGGAGAGTGCATGCATGGCATTTAATTAGGTGGAGAGAATTCATGCATGATATTAAATGAAGGAAGATACATTCATGCATATAAATTTAAAAGAAATGAAATACATATAAGAGGGGGGATGGATGGTAATAAAGAGTGGAGAAAAATAATAAAAAGGAGAGAGAGGAGGGAACATGCATGAATGTGGCTTAAATAAAGGAAAAAAAAAAAGAAATAAAAGAGGGAGAGAAAGAGGGGTGGCCGGCCATATAGGGGGAAAATATTCATGTATGGCATTAAATGATGAGGGAGGGGAGAAAATGAGTGGCCGGCCATGTAAGGATGAAGTGGGCTGCACTATGTGGGCTTGGGAAGCTTGAAGAAGGGCTGAATACACCATATGGGCTTCAAGGAAAAGGGCCGGGCTGCTCCAAACTTCAAGGGCTGCATGTAGGGGGCTGCATTATGTAGAGGGGCTGCACCATAAGTGGCCGGGCTGCATCATGTGGGCTGTTTTGGTGGAAGAGGGCTGCTCCAATTGGGCTTTGAACCTACAAATAAAGCAAAATAAAACATTAGCTAATACAAATAAGACTAAACATATCATATCATACTATTGATTAATTATATTCATAACAAAATATAAGTAAACATAAAACATAAAACATGTACTAAAACTATAGATTTTTAAATCAAAACATAATAAAATAAAATTGCAACATAACAAGCAAATAAAACTATAATAAAACTAGGAATTATAATATCCTAACACAAAAAGACTTTAAGAAGAAATAAAACAAAACATGCATAAAAATACTTGAAACATATAATTAAACTAGGAATTTTGCATACTAAACTACCCCAAAAATGATGACTAAAATAAGTCATCACTCATCACGTTGGAGCTTTAGGTCAACGTACAGTGGAGTAGAGCAACTCTTCCCCTCCCTCATGCCGAATTACTGAACGATCTGTTCTGCATAGCCTCTTTGGGAAACGAGTATCTCTCTCTTTCTCCTCTCCACCTCGAGTCCAATAATGTGGTAGAGCTCACTCAAATCCTTCATCTCGAAACGAACAGCTAGCTCTGCCTTAAGACTAGCTGCCTCCTCCTCATAGTTTCCTGTGAAGATCATATCGTCAACGTACAACAGAACCAAGACATGAAGCTCCCCCTTCTTCTTAACGAACAGACATGAGTCAGAATCAGAAGCAAAATACCCACAGAACTGGAGGTATTCTACGATCATTCTATACCACGCTTGAGACGCCTGCTTTAAGCCGTAAATGGACTTCCGAAGCTTGCAGACGCGTACTGGATGATCGTCAGATACATACTCTGGTGGTTGAATCATGAAAATGTATTTATCAATTTTACTGTAAAGAAAAGCTTTCTTTACGTCAAGTTGCGACATCCTCCATCCATGGCAAGCCGCCAAGACAATCGCCACTCGCACTGAAGTCATTTTTGCAACGGGACTAAACGTTTCCTTATAATCTTATTCGTACTGCTGGGAGAACCCTCGAGTTACAAACCGAGCTTTGTATTGCTCGATGCTTCCATCCTCCTTATTCTTCAGCTTATACATCCACTTGCATGTCACATGAGTAATGTCATCGACCTTGGGCACAAGGTCTCAAGTCTCATTGCTTCTGAGAGCAGCCATCTCCTCATCAATGACATCATCCCACTCCTTGACTCCAGTGGCAGCTAGCTAGAAGGCTCTTGCTCATCCAGAGGGCCTGTGAATAAACAAGAGACAAATCTCACCTTGTTCCCTTCGCTGTACCGAGTCGGTGGCTTGATGTCCCTCTTCGATCTCCGAAGAACCTGACCACGGATCACCACCTCCGCTGCTTCTTCTACATCACTCCGTTCCTAGGCATACTTGGAGCATCGCTCCCCCTTCTTCCTGAACCAGAAGCCTCCACCCCGAAGCTAGAAACAACTAGAGCTCATGATGAAACAGACATCTCCACCAGAAGATCCTTAGCAGCTTCCTCCTGCCCGCTGTCCGACCTGCTTTCATGTAGCTCCACAGATCAGCCACCAGAAGGGATATTTGTAACACCCCAGGTTTCCCATGTTTGAAAACAAATAATTTTTTGGTTACTAGAAGCTACCACCCGATGATAGCAAGATGTCGCCGGCAGTAGAAGGAGTCGAGTTGATGGCGTCGAGAACAACTTGTGGCGTCGAGTTATTGGCTTCAGGAATTAGTGGCGTCGAGTTATTTGCTTCGAGAACTAGTGGCGTCGAGTATATACTTCCGTGAGACAGTGATACCACGAGAGATAACATGCTACGTGTCGAGCAATGATGAGGCAGTCGTTAAGCGGCAAAGCGATGCTGGATAAGACCATCTCATAAGCTACCACCAACCGATAGCATACTACAAGCACTTCGGTAGCAAATTTAAAGAGAATGGCAGATTAAATCGGGCTATCCATGTATTTTGGCATGAGTATCCTAAGCCCGGAATTCCTCCCGTGTTTCTTAACTAGAGGAGTGTAGGAAGGAGTTAGTCATTTCTCTTTCACTCTCTCTCACACACTTTATCTTCATCCTTGAGGAAAGAAGAAAAGGAGGACAAAGAAACTGGTTTTCAACCCTTGGAGAGGAGTTGGAAAACCTTTGAAGGAACTCTTGTGATCAGAGTCACGAGACGAGGTTGGATTTGTGGAGAGTAAGGTGCTGCGAATGCTTCCATCCAGATCTCTTGCAATTTCATGACTCTAAAGCGATCTACAAGGATAACGATCTTCCTTCTTGGACAAGTTAAGTCCTTTTTTGACATGTGCATAGAATCCCTCACCAATTAGTGGAGAACATGAAGTTTCCAACGGGTTGATCGGTGATATCCCCGATATTAAACTTGCTATTACAGCTTAACATGAAGTTTCCAACGGGTTGATCGGTGATACCAGTGAGAGTTAGATCTGAAATACTCTAGAGGGGGGGGGGGGTGAATAAAGTATTCTTAAAAATTATTAACAGTTATTACAGCTTTTGCTATAAATTAAATTAAAAGTGAAGAATTAAATAAACTACCAAACAGTAAACCCAAAGCACAAGCACATCAAGAACAAAAGAAAAGGAATCAACCATACGACACAAGAATTTTATAGTGGTTCCCCAACTGGGTACATCCACTCTTCTACCACCCTTGGTAGGAATCCACTTAGATTTTTGATTAGGTGCCTGACACCAATGAGCTTTTGATCAGATGCTCAAAAACCAACCCAAGTCTTTTGATCAAGAGACTTGCAACCAAAGAATCACTTTTGAAGGGAGATGACAACCCTTTATACAGTGGGGGTGAGAGATGATTTTGTCTTCTCTTTCTCAATACAACTGAGAAGACTTGTGGATTTGATTATAGCTTAAGGCTCCCCCTGAGATGTAGAATGAATTAGGGAAAAACAGGAGCTAAGCTTCAGGGTGATAGGTCTTCAAACTGAATCATTGACCAACAATAATCTTCAGGAACTTTTTTGACAGATTGAACTGAAGTTGTCCTTTTGAAGAGTCCTGAAGTACTTGAAGAAAAAAGACTCTAGATATAGGTATTGTTGTTCTTCTTCTTTAAGTGCTGATGAGCTTATGGTCAAGAGCTTTTGTGTATCAGAGAATGCTTCTTTGTTGACAGAGTAGATTGTTCAAGACTGAATGCTTTTCTATGTGTCTCTGTATACTTCTCAGTAAGCTGTGCTCTGTGTGAAGCTTTCTCAAATCATGCGTGATTCTGTCTCTCAGTCTGTATGTCTGTTTGTCTGTGTGTCTGTTATTCTCTTCTTCTCTGCATTTCGAAAATTTGAATGCATCTGCAATTAATGCTGACAGCCTTGAGAATAATCAGCATTGATTTATTTCCCCAACGGTCTCATGAAAAAACGACAAGCAATAATCCTGGAGAAAATCATAATTAATGCTCCTTCTAACGGATACATTCAGAGAATGTTAGAGCATTAATTACTCAGAAATTATCGCATTAGAGTGGGGACAGAAGGCCAGAAATAACTAAGTCTGGAATCATCGAACAGATAGCAGAATTCGTCGAATTGAGTCCACAGTTCATCGGGCTGAGATGTTCTATTCGTCGACCATACGACTTTTGTTCGTCGAGCTAAGTTCCATGATCGTCGAGCTGGAAACTGAACTGCTGTATCTTTTGATCTTTGCCTATTCGTCGAGCTGGTAAATGTGTTCGTTGACTAGAGTTCAGCAAATATTCTGGAGTTGTCAAATATTCTATGTGTTGACTGATATTCTGTGTGTCGACACAAGTCTTCTGTGTGGTGTCGACACAACCCTTCCACAATGTTGACCGATGATCTGGGTGTCGACACAGGTGCTTCTAGTGTCGACTTAGTTGGTGTCGACACATGCTCTAAGTGTCGACACAAGTCTTCTGGTTCTATAATTCGTCGAGCAGAGAACTGAGTTCGTCGACCTGAAACTAGAGAACATAGTCCCGACAGAATGCTGTAGTAGTCCAAAGATTCGTCGACCAAAGAATGATGTTCGTCGAGCTAAGTCTGGAGAACCTTGAATTCGTCGAGCTGAAAATGATTCTGGACTTAGAGAAAAATTGATGAACCTCTGGCAATAGAGTTGAAGTGGAAGTCCAGAAATCGTCGAGCAAAGAATGAAGTTCGTCGACCTGAGTCTAGAGAACAGTCTGGACTTAGAATGTTGAAGGTGGAGTCCAAGGATCGTCGACCTGTGACTGAAGTTCGTCGAGCTCAGCTCAGAGAAAATATCTCTAAGATCGTCGAGCTGAGAACGACTATCGTCGACCTGAGTTCGACGAACGTCGAACTCATTTTACTTGGTTTCTTGAGAAATCTCTGAATCTTTGGAAAAAATCTAAGTCTTGAGTCTCTGGCAGTCTGATGAAGGCTTGTCCATGTGATGTTGTTGCTGAGGACTTGGCCTAGACTCTAGGACACAACTTTGACCCGGGCTATACATGTTGGGTCACATCATCATAAGTTAGTGAACTAGCCCAAATCAAACTAGGGATCCAACAATCTCCCCCTATTTGGGTAAGGTCACTAATAGACTCAAAATAAAAAATCTAAAGTAAACAAAGCAGGAAAAAGATATATCTGACAGAGATAATTAACACATACAGCAGATATATTTACAAAAAGCTTTGTTCAGACAATATGAAACAGTTTGAGATAGAAAAACAGAAATAAAATGGTTCATATTTCACTTCTTCTGCTTCTTCTCCTGATGCTTTACATCTTTGCCATTGTCTCCTGGCTTGGTAAAGATTTTCCTGTTTGGATTTAAAGCTTGTTCCATAGTCATTGTCATGTCAGCAACCCCTATAATCTTCAGAGATGTAGCTCTAGGGACCACTGCTTCGGGATGTAATTTCATATAATCATCAACATTAAAAATTTTGTTAGCCTTTTCAAACTTTGTCAATTCTTCTCTCCTGTATTTTGACATTGTAGTGTATTCAGAAATATCCTTCCCTTCAGCCTTTGCCTTGTTAATCATAGAGATGCCTACTAGTTCCTGGAACTTGGCCATTTTAGCTGTGTTGGCTATTTCTGGATCTTCATAAGGAACATGAGGAGAAGGTGGTCTTTTAGGACTTTCAGCTTGTTGATGTTGTTGCTGTTGATGTTGTTGATGCTGCTGATGTTGTTGTTGCTGCTGATGTTGTTGTTGTTGCTGATGTTGTTTTCCTGAAGATTGTTGTCTGTGCTGGCTACTTTCATGATGAGATCTCACTTGATGTCTTTGGTATGTTTGAATGGGGGCAGACCTTTGAGAACTAGAGCCAGAAACACCAGCTCTAGGAGGAGGAGGAGGAGGTGGTGAATCTTTTCTATACCTTTGAACTGGTGGAGGAGAGTATCTTCTACTCTTCTTCCTTTCCTTCTGCTGATTCTTAGATAGCCACATCCATGCTGACATCCCTTTGTATGGAGTTATCTTTTGAAGAATGTAGTAAGGGGTGTCATTATTTGGATTAGGCTTAGGAGCAGGAGGAGGAGGAGCTTTTCTTTTCTTTGATACTTGCTTCTTCTTCTTCTTCTTTGTATTCTCCTCATTTGAATCCTCATCCTCATCTTCATCATCATCATTGTCAGAACCATGAGGGTTATCATATAGATCATCCAAAGCTTTCAAAGCTTTAGCAGAAATAGCAGGTTTTTCTGGATCAGGAGCAGGAGTTTCAGCAGGAGTTGGAGTTTCAGCAGGAGTTGGAGTTTCAGCATGAGTTGGAGGAGAAACTACACAAAAATCAGAACTAACTTGGACAGGGCTTTCAGCTGCTGCCTTATTTTCATCTGCAATATCAGCCAAGATCAGTTCATCTAGATCTGACATGAGAGAGTCATCCATGACAAAGGTTGGTGCTGAAGACATTATTGAAGAAAAGGGAATATCCACTACTTCTGGAAGTGGAGTGACTACTGGCTGTGTAATAGCAAAACTTTCCCGAAGTTGCTTAACAACTTCTGAAGAGATGGGGGAAGTGTATGGTATAATAGCCAATGATGGCTTAGTAATCTCAGCTGGAAGGTAATTCAAATGTACAGTATCAAAAATACTCAACAAATTTTCCAAATTAACTGTGGGATTGAGAATGAAATCACCAACAGTATTAGGCTCTTCAGAGTCTGATTCATCAAAATCCATATCAGTTTCAATAAAGTCAATCAAATCTTTATCTATGTATTCTGTACACTTTGCTGCTGTTGCTGAAGCTGGAGCATCTACTGCTGGAGTTGGAGTTGAAGCCTCTGGAGCTGTACCTGCTGCTTCATCATCAGGCATCTCCCCCTGCCTGGTTTCAGTGGTAATTGAGGCCAGGCCCCTGACTGAGGATGGGGCAGTAGTAAGAGCAGAGATTTTGTCAGAGAGAGAAGAGATGGTGGTAGCAAGAGGTGTAATGGTCTCTGCTATAAGGGGGGCTTGAGGAGGGGAGTGATCATGGAAATGATAGAAGATATGGTGGAGTGGTCCAATGATGGAGTGGTAGATGGTGTTGCAGAAGATGTAGAAGTGGGAACTATGGGATGGATGAAAAGTGGAGCATCAGGTATGTGAACATCTGGAGGGATGGTAGATGTTGATGGGGATGGATGGGTGACATCTTGCATGATGGTGTCTATTGGTAGATGGTAAGAAGGTATTGAAAAGAGATGTGGGGGAAGAGGAGATTGTGATGGTGTAGGAATGTAGGTGTCATGGGGGGAATCAGGAGGTGTTGGTGGTTGATTGTCTTGAAGAAGGGAAGATGTAATGTCAGTGATGTCAAACGATGGAGATGGAGCTGGTGAAGCATGTTGAGATGGAGGTGGAGTAGGAACATGAGTATGTTGTTGTGATTGTGGTATTAAAGAGATAATGGGAGAGGAAGGGATTTGTGTTGCTGGAAGGGGGGCTGGAAGAGATGGTGGTGTTGGATGAATCGCTTCAGCAGGTGGGGGGAGTGACTTTAACAGCCCTGGTACCTTCAGAAGCTGGGTTGGAAGAGGTAGAAGCCTTGGTTGGCTTGGTTATTGTCCTCTCCACCTACCAAATAAGACACATGTTAGCCTTTTACTGGCATTGATGAATATGGTCTGGTAGACCAGTGATTCATCAGCCTTTTATTATAAAAAGATCTCTAGGATCCTTCCAAAGCATACTTCCTTTTTATTGTTTTTCTTCTGTATCAAATCAAAAAGAATCTGTGCCCAATCCACTGGTTTCTTGTTTATAATTGCACACATGACCAGAAACTGGTGTCTGGTGATGTAATAATGGGCAGTATGTTTCCCAAGCAGAACCTTTCCAACTAAATCTGCCAAAAACTTATACGGGGCAGAGAGGTGTTTCTTCAAGAGTTTGTTAGGGTTATCTCCAGTATAACCCATGAGGCTCAGCATCACGTCAGAATCCTCTATTTCAATCTCCAGCTGCTCTTCTCCATTCCTTAATCCAAAAATTTCATTTAAGATTGCGGGAGTTAAGGAGACAGAGTTACCCGCAATAGTGCATGTCATTGTATTCTCCTCTGTTAGCGATAGGGTGTAGACCCATTTCCTGATTTCAGTGCTGTGTAATTTAATTCTTCTAGTCATCAAGGTTTTGAGTTCTTGTTCTTCAAGGAGTTCCAGAATGTAAAGAACGATGGGATCAAAATGTTGAAACGAATCAAAATCCACGTCAAAGCCTGTATCGAACTTCATGCCTGTGAGAATGCTTGCCTGAATTGCCATGAAATCACCTGCAATAGAGACACAGAAACGACGATCAAGTGCAAAGGAATAGAAAGCGCGGGACGGAGGTTGAAGAAAACCTAAATATAGGGTTTTCAAGAATATGAATCGATAGACTCCGTTCCACGAAAATAAAAATAATTCTTCGAACTGAGGTCGACGAAATAATTTTGAATGAAATAATTCGTCGATCTTATCCAGAAGAACTGAAGACAGTTCGTCGAACTCTATTCGACGAATATCTTCTGAAGCAAGTTCGTCGAACTCCGTTCGACAAAAATTGTTTCACTCACAAAGAGTTCGTCGATCTCCGTTCGACAAATATCTCTCAAACTTTCCCCGGTTCGTCGAATTCCGTTCGACGAACTTTGAAAAATTCGTCGAGTGCAGACAGAAATTAAATAAAGTCTTCTCCATTGATCATTCCAAGTTGATTTACAAAGAACATATGATTTCTCTCATCCAGAGGTTTGGTGAATATATCAGCCCTTTGTAAATCCGTGTAGATATAGACAAGCTTGATTTTATTTTTATCTACACACTCACTAATGAAATGATGTCTTATATCAATATGTTTTGTCCTACTATGGTGAACTGGATTCTGGGCTATGGCTATAACACTTGTATTATCACAGAGTAGGGTTGAATTATTTAAGTTGAACCCATAATCTAGAAGCTGATTTTGTATCCAAAGCATCTGTAAACAACAGTTGCCTGATGCAATATATTATGCTTCAGCAGTTGAGGTTGACACTGATGTTTGCTTTTTACAAAACCAAGATACTAGTCTCATACCCAGGAACTGACAAGTAACTGAAGTACTTTTTCTATCTACCCTGCATCCAGCAAAATCAGCATCAGAGTATCCAGTTAACTCAAATTCTGATTCAGCAGGATACCATAGGCCTAGATTAGGACAACTCTTTATATATCTCAAAATCCTTTTTAGTAAAATTAGATGAGATTCTTTAGGGTTCACCTGGAACATAGCACAAAGACATATGACAAACATAATATTTAACCTACTTGCTGTGAGGTATAATAGGGACCCAACAATGCCCATATAAAGTTTCTGATCCACAGGTTTTCCTGGTACATCAGAGTCCACAACAGCATTGGTAGCCATGAGAGTTTTCTTTGCTGAGGCATCAACCATCCCAAACTTCTTTAGAAGTTCTTTAGCATATTTTGCTTGAGAGATGAAGATGCCATCATGGAGCTGCTTCACTTGGAGGCCAAGGAAGTAGGAAAGCTCACCCATGCTACTCATTTCAAATTTGGAATGCATGAGGTCAGAGAACCTCTTGCATAATTTGGAATCTGTAGAGCCAAATATAATATCATCCACATAGATTTGTACTAATAAGATTTGGTCCTTATGATGTCTAGTGAAAAGAGTTTTATCTATAGTTCCTCTTGTAAATTTATGCTCTAATAGAAAACTAGCTAAGGTCTCATACCAAGCTCTTGGAGCTTGCTTTATACCATAAAGAGCCTTATGCAATTTAAAAACATGAGAGGGGTAAGTTGGAGAAACAAAACCTGGAGGTTGTTCTACATAAACCTCTTCTTATAGCACTCCATTTAGAAAAGCACTCTTCACATCCATTTGGAAGACCTTGGACCTCTTGTATGCTGCATAGGCAAGGAATATTCTTATGGCTTCCAACCTTACAACAGGTGCAAAGGTTTGATCATAATCAATTCCTTCTTCTTGCCTATATCCTTGAGCAACAAGCCTAACCTTGTTTCTCACAATGACTCCTTGGGCATCCCGCTTGTTTCTGAAAACCCATTTGGTTCCAATAACTGAGTAGTTTTGGGGTCTTAGAACTAAATACCAAACTCTACATCTCTCAAATTGATTTAGTTCCTCCTGCATTGCAAGGATCCAGTGGGGATCCTGCTCAGCATCATGAATGGATAGAGGTTCAACCTGAGAGAGAAAACATGCATGTATCAAATCTTGGGTGATTTGATGTCTTGTTTGTACACCTGCTGATATGTCTCCAATTACTTGAGATCTGAGGTGATCCCTAAGTGTGACAAAATTAGTGGGTGGAGTTGGTTGTGCAACAACATTTGGAATTAATTCCTCCTGTGGAATTGTATTTGCTGTTGGTAGAGATTCATTTTCTTCAGCTTCTTCTTCTTCACTTTCTTCAATGGCTTGTGGAGAGGGATGAGTTGGAACCTCTTGGGTGAGGTTTAGTCCATCCAAGGTCTCACACAAGTGGGGTACCTGCAAGTTGCAATTGGTAGAAATTTCTTTCTCCTTGCAATTCATGTTAGTCTCATCAAATGAAACATGAATAGACTCTTCAATTTTTAATGTTGATTTATTAAAAATCCTATAGACCTTACTTACTTGGGAGTATCCTAGAAAAACTCCCTCTTCAGCCTTAGCCTCAAACTTTCTAATGTATTTCTTGTTGTTATTGTGTATATAACAGGTACAACCAAATACTTTAAAATAGTTTATTTTAGGTTTCTTCCCTTTGAGCAATTCATAGGGAGTCCTGTTCTTTAGTTTGTGAATTAAGCTCCTGTTAAGGACATAATTTGTTGTGCTTACAGCCTCTGCCTAAAAGGTTAGGGGCATGTAAGCATCTGCAAGCAATGTACCTGCAGCTTCAATGAGTGTCCTATTTTTTCTTTCAGCTAACCCATTTTGTTGGGGAGTTCTAGGAGCTGAGAAGCAATGCCTGATACTTTCCTTCTCACAGAACTCATGCCTAAGAAGAGACTCAAACTCTGTGCCATGATCACTTCTGATTAATGTAACATGAGTAGAGAACTCAATCTGTATGGTCCCGAGAAAATCTGTAAGAACCTTGAAGGTATCTGACTTTGATCTCAGAAAGAATACCCAACTGAACCTGGAGAAGTCATCCACTATAACCAAAGTGCAGGTTTCCCTCTTAGGCTTTATACAGCATTGGGTCCAAAGAGATCCATATGTAACAAGTATAAAATCCTAGGTGAATCACTCATATTAATTGATTTAAAACTAGTTTTAGTTTGCTTGCCTAATTGACAATCCCTGCAGAGACCTTCCTTCTTGTAGGGACCAGAAGGTAGACCTCTAACAAGGTTGTATTTAGATAGCATAGCAATGTTTTTCAGATTTACACGACCTAGTCTTTTCTGCCATAAGTCATTCTGATTACTAGTTAAATTTAGTAAACAGATATCACTTTTGGCAGAAAGAAAATTTAAAGTATATGTTGGCTTGTCTACTTCCAGTTAAAACTGTTTGGTTGTTTTTATCAATAATAGAACAAGTGGATGGGTTACAGTATACCTGATAACAATCATTACATAACTGACTTATGGAGATGAAGTTATGCTTGAGTCCACTTACATATGTCACCTTTTTGAATGTGACAACTCCTATTCTTACTTCTTCAAATCCTTCTGACTGACCACATTTGAAGTCACCAAAAATAACCTTTGGCCCCAGCTTGGACTTGTAGTTGAATAAGATGTCCTTGCTCCCAGTCATATGTTTGGAGCAGCTACTGTCAAGGTACCAAGTTTGATTTACCCCTGAACAACTTTTCACATGCAATAGAAAACAGTTAATGGTTTTTGACCCAGGTTAACTTGGGTCCTTTGTATGGCTGATAAGAAAAGCTGGAAATAACAGAGAATTCAGGTTGGGACTTATATCCTAAAGGGTGATATCTCCTAGGTGGTATGATCCAATCAGCTAGTGGATTAAATGGTTTCTTAGAAGTATTTAAGTTGCTGTTGGAATTATAGTTTTGATTAAGTCTTCCTGGGTTTGACGAATTGCTGTAAGTTCATTGACCAGAGTTCGACGAATTGGGTTGAGATCGCTGATCTCTGCCCAGAGAATGAACATGTTCATTCTCTGTGCCCCACGTTCATCGACTTCTGCTTGACGAACCATATAGAGTTCGTCGATCGCAGTTAGAAGAATAAATGTAACTATAGTTTGCGTTCAGAGTTCGTCGATCTGGGTTTGACGAACTGGCCCCATTTCGTCGATCTGAGTTCGACAAAAATTGCTGAACCTTGTTTTTACTAGGTGTTTTCTGGTTTTTGGTTTTCTGTCCTACTGTCTTAGGGATTTTTTTTCTGCTGTTTGTTTGTCATTTACTTTTTTTTCCCTGTAGCAGATACAAATTTTATTGGAGTTAATAAAATGTTCTTCCTGAGAATGGGGGGGGGGGGGGCAAACATGATGGAGCACCCAAGCCTTGCTTGCCATTAAGTCTGGCATTAACAGTACTTGTGATATCCATCAGCTTGAGGCTTCTCCAATTGAGAGTTTCCTCAAGTTGTTTGACCTCACAAAGCTCAGTTTTTAGTTAGATTATCTTTTCATTTGCTAAGGTTAGTTCATCTTTTAACCTAATGTTTTCAGATTGAACATCCTCTAAGTTTCCTAATTTTTCCCTAAGAATTTTAATTTCTTTTTCAGAATTAATCAAATTTATGCACATTAACTTGAAATCAGATTTAAATGTTTCAGAGCTGTAGTCAAAAGAGGACATTACCTGATCTGCCTCTGATTCAAACACTCCTTCATCTTCAGACTCTTCTTCTTCTAAGTGACTTCTGGAGGCATCAATTGCCATGAGGCAAACCTCATTTGCTCTTTCTTCTTCCTCATCTTCATTGGAGTTTGAATATGTTGACTCATCTTCTGTCTCACTCCAGGTCTCAGCCACAAAGCCCTTTTCCTTCTTCTTGTGCTTGCTGGAAGAGGGTTTGCTGGCGTGCTGTCTTCTGGTTTCCTTCTCTCTTCTCTTCTCTTTCTTCTGGTTCTCTGGACACTTAGAGAGGAAGTGCCCAGAATTTCTGCATCCATAGCACACAACTTCTTTGTTTGGTGTCTTGTCATATTTTGGCTTTTCATCTTCTCTTGCTGACTTTCTCCTGAAATCCTTTCTGGTCATCTTGAAGAATCTCTTAGCAAAGAGACTCATAATACCTTCATTTGATGTTGCATTCTCTGTCTCGTCAGTGGCTTTGAAAGCAATACTTTGTTCTCTTCTGCTGTTAGAGGTGTTCTTTGTTCAGCAGTCTCCCTGGTCTTTATCAGCTGTTCATATGACTTCAGTTTACCTAATAGAGATTCAGTTGAAATCTCATTCAAGCATCTGGCCTCCTTGATGGGCCAGATTCTTGTATCCCATGAGCTTGGAAAGCATATCAGGATCTTGTCATTTACTTCAGAAAGAGTGATGTTCTTATCCAAGGTTTTTAGCTCATTGATAATTGAGCTTAACCTATTGTACATCTTAGAAACTGTCTCAGCTTCCTCCTTCTTAAAGTTCTCATATAGGGATATGAGATTTGATCTCCTATCTTTTCTCTCATCTGCTGATCCATCCACCATTTGGTTTAGGGAATCCCAAATGGCTTTTGCTGAGGCGCACTCAACAACCTTCTAGAAAATATCATCTGACATAGTTTGTGCCAGGATATTCATAGCTTTGGCATCTGCAATTTTTTCTTTCTTCTGGGCTTCAGTCCACTCAGGTGGTGGGACTGAATTGTTGCTGGAAGATGTTGTAGATGTAGATGCCTGTGGGGGACCTGTCAAAATTGAATTGTAGATGTTTTCATCAATGGAATTCATGTATAACCTAATTCTTGCCTTCCAGATGGCAAACCTGTTAAGGTTGCAAACTGGAGATCTGGTGCTTGCATAATCCTTGTTCTGTGCCATGGCTGTGTTTATAATTTAAATGAGAATAAAGTGATGTGTAAATCTAACAAATGATCTTTTGGTTCAAGAATTAACTTGTACAACCAAAGGAACCCCCTTTGATACCAATTGAAAGTGAGAGTTAGATCTGAAATACTCTAGAGGGGGGTGAATAGAGTATTCTTAAAAATTATTAATAGCTATTACAGATTTTGCTGTAAATTAAATTAAAAGTGCAGAATTAAATAAACTACCAAACAGTAAACTTAAAGCACTAGGACAACAAGAACAAAAGAAAAGGAGGCAATCAAACGACACAAGAATTTTATAGTGGTTCCCCAACCTGGGTACATCCACTCTTCTACCACCCTTGGTAGGAATCTACTCAGATTTTTGATCAGGTGCCTAACACCAATGAGCTTTTGATCAAGTGCTCAAAAACCAACCCAAGTCTTTTGATCAGGAGAATTGCAACCAAGGAATCACTTTTGAAGGGAGATGACAACCCTTTATACAGTGGGGGTGAGAGATGATTTTGTCTTCTCTTTCTCAATAAAACTGAGAAGACTTGTGGATTTGATTATAGCTTAATGCTCCTCTGAGATGTAGAATAAATCAGGGAAAAACAGGAGCTAAGCTTCAGAGTGATAGGTCTTCAAACTGAATCCTTGACCATCAATAATCTTCCGGAACTTCTTTGACAGATTGAATTGAAGTTGTCCTTTTGAAGTGTCCTGCAGTACTTGAAGAAAGAAGACTCTAGATATAGGTATTGTTGTTCTTCTTCTTTAAGTGCTGATGAGCTTCTGGTCAAGAGCTTCTGTGTATCAGAGAATGCTTCTTTGTTGACAGAGCAGATTGTTCAAGAATGAATGTTTTTCTCTGTGTCTCTGTATGCTTCTTAGTAAGCTGTGCTATGTGTGAAGCTTTCTCAAATCATGCTTGATTCTGTCTCTCAGTCTGTATGTCTGTTTGTTTGTGTGTCCGTTATTCTCTTCTTCTCTGCATTTCAAAAATTTGAATGCATCTGCAATTAATGTTGACAGCCTTGAGAATAATCGACATTGATTTATTTCCCCAACTGTCCTATGAAAAAATGGCAAATAATAATCCTGGAGAAGACCATAATTAATGCTCCTTCTAACGGACACATTCAGAGAATGTTAGAGCATTAATTACTCAGGAATTATCGTATTAGAGTGGGGACAAAAGGCCGAAAATAACTAAGTCTGGAATCGTCGAACAAATAGCAGAATTCGTCGAACTGAGTTCACAGTTCGTCGAACTGAGATGTTGTATTCGTCGACCAGACAGCTTCTGTTCGTCGAGCTGAGTTCCATGGTCGTCGAGCTGGAAACTGAACTGCTGTCTCTTTTGATCTTTGCCTATTCGTTGAGCTGGTAAATGTGTTCGTCGACTGGAGTTCAGCAATTATTCTGGAGTGGTCAAATATTCTATGTGTTGACTGATATTTTGTGTGTCGACATAAGTCTTCTGTGTGGTGTCGACACAGCCCTTCCACAATGTTGACTGATGACCTGGGTGTCGACAAAGGTGCTTCTAGTGTCAACTTAGTTGGTGTCGACATATGCTCTAAGTGTCAACACAAGTCTTTTGGTTCCAGAATTCGTCGAGCAGAGAACTGAGTTTGTCGACCTGAGACTAGAGAACATAGTCTCGACAGAATGCTGTAGTAGTCCAAAGATTCGTCGACCAAAGAATGGTGTTCGTCGAGCTAAGTCTGGAGAACCTTTAATTCGTCGAGCTGAAAATGATTCTGGACTTAGAGAAAAATTGATGAACCTCTGGCAATAGAGTTGAAGTGGAAGTCCAGAAATCGTCGAGCAAAGAATGAAGTTCGTCGACCTGAGAATTAGGTTCGTCGAACTGAGTCTAGAGAACAGTCTGGACTTAGAATGCTGAAGGTGGAGTCCAAGGATCGTCTACCTGTGACTGAAGTTCGTCGAGCTCAGCTCAGAGAAAATATCTCTAAGATCGTCGAGCTGAGAACGACTATCGTCGACCTGAGTTCGACGAACGTCGAACTCATTTTACTTAGTTTCTTGAGAAATCTCTGAATCTCTGGAAAAACTCTAAGTTTTGAGTCTCTGGCAGTCTGATGAAGGCTTGTCCATGTGATGTTGTTACTGAGGACTTGGCCTATACTCTAGTACACAACTTTGACCCTGGCTATACATGTTGGGTCACATCATCCTAAGTTAGTGAATCTAGCCCAAATCAAACTAGGGATCCAACAATATAGAATCCAGAATAAAAGTACGGGATAGACATGCTGTGTGAAACTCATCCAAGCAAGTTGGTCTGGATTGGTGATGATTGATTTGCGTGCCGGAGAAGACTCCGTGGATAAACGTGTAGTTTATGGAGTTTTGGGGTGTGTAGCTTGTTGCAGGTAGTATTGTAGGTGTGCTCCAGGAAAACACCCAGTTTTGGGACAGGAATATTATTCTGTCAGATACCTCTCAGCGATAGTGCTACCGCTGGCAGTAACTGATGAATTGTAAATATACCTAGTTTTATGTACATTATATCAGTCGTTTTACTTTTTTTTGTCATTTTTACTTACTTTTGTTCAATAAAATGTTTCTTTTATTGTAAATATTTTACTAATTTATTTTATTTTGTTTTTCAGATGAAAATAAAAAAATCTCCCAAAATATACATGCCACGCCCGTGTACTGTTGGTCACGCCCGTGACCAGGCCGTGACCCATCAAATTCCAGCGAAATCGACGATTTTTGAAGAAGAAAAGCTTGACACACCTGGCGTCACACCCGTGTCACCCGACACGGGGCGTGACCCAAGCCCGTGTCCATACCGCTCGACGATCGTCGAACCCATTTTTCCGCTCGATGATTTTTCAGCTCGACGATCGTCGAACAATCCGACACGCCCAGCGTCACGCCCGTGACCAAGGGCGTGACTCCTCCACCTGGCTGACAAAGACCCGCGCTCGACGATCTTCCCGCTCGACGATCGTCGAACCCATTTTTCCGATCGACGATCGTCGAACCCCGACACGCCCAGAGTCACGCCGTGACCTGGGGCGTGACTTCCGCCACCTGGCCCGACAAACCGCCGCTGACGACTTTCGACGCAAACGACGCCCATTTCAACCTCCCCGACACGCCCACCGTCACGCCCGTGACATGGGGCGTGACCGCCGCGTTTTCAGCCGCAATGTCACATCGCTGTCAGATCACCGAATTCTGCTGTTAAATAATGCTGACACGCCCCCCGACACGCCCGTGTCGGAGGGCGTGTACTTGGAAATTTTTGCCTATAAAAGGGCAGCTGCTGTATGAGTTAAAGGTTCCAAATTTTTGAATCGTTTTGATGCTAAGGGCTGCTGTTTAGAGCTAGTTTTGGGGCTATGTAAGGATCTTTCCCCCTCTTTTTCAAGTTTGTTTAAGCATTGTAATCAACTTTTTTGTTAATAAAATCTTTTCTTTTCATCCTTATAATGCTTTGAAAAATCTCTGAAGGCCTCCTTTTCATCAATCCTAAGTGCTTTTGTTTTCATTTTCATAATGCGTGTCTGTGTTTATGAGCTTAAAAATTGCAAAATTTATACTTTCAAATGAAAAACCTTTTGATTCACTTTCATTTTTATCAACATTTCTAGCCGTTATTATAGCCATTTGTTTTGTAATACTCTTTAGAATCAGTTTGACTTAGGATTTTACTTTCATTTTTTTTGTTTTACACCTTTTTAACCAGTTTTACAAAGCTTTAAAACTAGATTATGCGTTACTTTAAAATTTTCAACAACTCTCATTTTTTTTAATTACATAAAAATATTTTTGCTCAAACAATTTTTATTTCCACTTTTTATTCATTTCTGTCAAATTCTAACGGTAAAAATGTAAACGTTTTAATTTTTTGGGCACTTGCCTTGCTCACTTTAATTTGAAAACTTTTTGCTCAAACATTTTTTATTTCGTCTTTTTACGCATTTCTACCGTATTGCAGCGGTAGAAATGCAGTTGTTTTAATTATCCAATAACTTTGTTTTTCTTATTTTACACACGAGTGCGTGCGTGTATGAGATAATCTTTATCATCTTATTTAGTTTATGCAAGTGTGTGTGTGTGTTTATTTATGTCGAGTGCGTGAGTAGTTACTTTCAAGTAGAGTGCGTGTGTTGTTTTTATTTTCCGCCTACTCATTTGAGTTAAATGGCTGGATTTTATTCAACCAAGTGTGTGTATTTTTATTTTCCGCCTACTCACTTGAGTTAAATGGCTGGGTTTTATTCAAGCAAGTGTGTGTATTTTTATTTTTCCGCCTACTCACTTGAGTTAAATGGCTGGATTGTATTTTCAATTCTACTCATTTGAGTGAGACTTGTAATTTTCATTCTTTATTTTACCGCCTACTCACTTGAGTTAAAGGGCTGACTTTTCTTTATTTTTCCGCCTACTCACTTGAGTTAAAAGGACGAAATTTATTTCCCGCCTACTCGTTTGAGTAGGACTTGTACTCACATTTATTTTCGTCTACTCGTTAAGAGTTAAATGACGTGTCTTTATTTCCCTGTAAATATTTGAGAAAGCCTTGTAATCACATTTATTTTCTCCTACTCGTTTGAGTAGGACTCACTTTCATTTCAGTCCTACACTATTGAGTAGGACTTGCAATTTTCAGCTTTTATTTCCCGCCCCCACCCGTTTGAGTGGGACTTGCAATTTCAATTATGCAATTTTCTCTTTCTTGTAACTTAGATTTATTTCTGTCTCTTTATTATGTGTTTGGATGAATGCGGGTGTGTTTGAATGAATGTGGGTGTGTTTGTTTATAGTATCTTTTCTAACATTAGGTTATCTTTCTTTTCTTCTTATTTTCTTTATAACCCTTCAACGAATAGTTTAGAATGCTCGCATAACCAAACTCATAAGCTGTCCCCATTCCGATGAGTGGCTAATCGCTTTTAGCCCTTGGTATCGAAGAGCTTTGAGATTAAAAATGTTTTAAATAACTAAAGGTCTCATGATTCTATTTAATTAAAAAACTTAAGGTTTACCCCGGGTTAATGACGCGTAGAACCACATATCGATGTGTGAGCTCTATTTCTGTTATCCATACGTTAGCTAGCCAAGAGGCCGTGCGTATGGACAGATCACCCCTGGGTAAATAGAGTTCCGCACTAACCCTCGAGAGAGGAGGCACGCTAACTCTACCGGATTGGGTTCCCCACCCAATAACGGGTGTTGGGTACATTGGAATGAATGTACCTGATTTGAAAAAGCCTCACCCTACTCAATGATATACATCAAAATGTATTTGATGTGTTTTGAGTTTAGTTGTGCAGGTTAAGTATTTGCAGAGAAAGCTGAAAAGTTACTAAGTCCATGTGTCGACACCCAGAAGGAAAGTGTCGACACTTAAGAAGACTTGTGTCGACACCCAGACAAGCAGTGTCGACACTTGGAGTAATTGTGTCGACACCAGGGATGCAGAGTCGACACCAGACAGAAAGTGTCGACACATGAAGGCTGTGTCGACACTCAATGAAGAAATGTCCAGTGAAGAAGTGTCGACACTTAGAAGCAGTGTAGACACCCAGAGGAACTGTGTCTACATCAGAAAGTGTCGACACTTGGAGGCTGTGTCGACACTCAGCAAATTTCAACAGAGTCTAAGTATAAGTGTCGACATAATGAAGAATGTGTCGACACACAGCAGAAGATTCAACACATAAAGAAAGTGTCGACATAATAAAGAATGTGTCGACACACAGCAGAAGACTCAACACATGGAGAAAGTGTCGACACTCGGAGGCTGTGTCGACAATCAGAAAAGTTCAACAAAATTCTAAGTACAAGTCTCGACACAAAGGAGATGTGTCGACACTCAGCAAAAGTCTCAACACAAGGAGATGTGTCGACATAAGGAGAAGTGTCGACACTCAGAAAGTATCAACACAGAAGGCAGGTGTCGACACTAAGAATATGTGTCGACACTCAACAAGTTCAACACAAGAAGATGTGTCGACACAAAGGAGTTGTGTCGACACTTACAAGAATTCAACCAAGTACTGAAGAACAAGGAGTTGTGTCGACACATAATATCAGTGTCGACACATGATGAAGAAGCAATGCCGAGAAGTAAATTCTACAACACAAGGAGTTGTGTCGACATCTTGAAGGCTAGTGTCGACACTTAGTCTATTTGTGTCAACACTTGGTCTATAAGTGTCGACATTTAAAGACAGATTGTCTCGACACTTTCAGACAGTTACATATATTTCAAGAAGTGACTGGATGACATGACAGCTGTCATTCCAGCCGGTCTACTGCAACAGTCAGAGTTGTCAGAAAGCTGTTAGGAACCGGATCAGCCGGTCACCATGAAGAAGGCCTATATATAGGCTTATTCTGTCAACAAAAGTAGATGATTTAACATAAATTAACACAAATCAGTTGAAGTGATCAGAAGATCTAACTAGTTGGAGAGAGAGAGCTCCTTCCAAGAAGTCAGCCGTTGGAACCAGGCTGTGAAGAAGGTTTCAGATTGAGATCTGAAACTTAAGTTAGCAGTGATTGAAGATCAGCTGCAGAGAATCAATCCTATTATGTTCTACATTCAAGAAGCTTTGAAGAAAGCCAAGTAAGGTTGATCTCAGCAGAGTTCATTCAAGAACTCATCAAGAACCTGTCAACTCATCTCTCTTTTTCTGAGTTGTAGGTATATACTTTGTATTCTAAATTTCTTATAGGATCCTTAGGGATCTGAGTTGTAAGCCTGCAATTATAAAGGCTTAGTGGTAGGGCCTGTGTGCCTGAGTGTAGGAGATCCATATCTCTAAGTGTAGGCCTTGTGGCCGACTGTAGGCCTTGTGGCTGAGTGTAGGTATTTGGAGAAGACTGAGTTGTAAGGCTATTTAGCCTGAGTTGTAGGAGTGGGATCACTCTGAGCTGTAGGAACCATTTAGGGTTCTGAGTGTAAGATCTGAGGATCTGAGGTATAGTGGAGGAGTTTGGCCGAATCTAGTACACTACTAGATAGGCGAAGGGGGAAAGTGGATGTACCCAAACCTTGGGGAACCACTATAAATCTGTGTTCACTGTGTGCATGTTTATTCTGTGATTGCTGATTGATTGCTGTGAAGAATTAGTTATAAATCTGTGATATAATCTGCCTACAAGTTTAAAAAGATTAAGTCACCTATTCACCACCCCCCTCTAGGTGATTAAGTACAATTTCTTTCAAGTGGTATCAGAGCCAGGTTACTCAAAAGGGACATAACTGTCTGAGTCGAGCCTGTTGGCAGATTCAGTGAAATCAAGGACAGATTCAGCATAATTAAGAAAATCAAGAAAATGGGTTCAACAGAGAATCATAAGGAACTTGGATTCATGAAGTTGCCCATTTGTAGAAAAGAGATTTTTGGCATCTGAAAAGAAAGGGTGAGACTATTTATGGAAGCCTCAGACCCTAAAATTTATATCACAGTTAAAGAAGGGCCATATGTGCCTATGAAGGTTTCAGTCCTGGATGCAAATCAGAGAACACCTAAGGACTTTTCTGAAATGACAAAAGATGAGATAATTCTAGCCACAATGGACAAGAGGGCTCAGAATATCATTGTAAGTGTCATAGATGATGCTACATTTCAGAACTTGATACATTGTAAGACATCTAAGGAGATGTGGGATACTTTGATAGTGTACATGGAGGGTTCAGAAGAAGTTAGACAAGACAGAAAGTCTTTGTTAAACCAGGAATATGAAAGTTTCAGGCAAGGCAGGTCTGATAGCATAACAGAATGCTATAAGAAATTCTATAGGATTGTCAATGAGTTGATGTCTTATGGAAGAGAATTCAGCAACTATGAGCTGAATGATAAGTTCTTGAGGTCCCTAACAAAGGACTGGGACACCAAGGTCTGTGCCATAAGGGAAATGGCCAAGTTAGCAGATATTCCCCCTCCAACATTATTTGGAAAACTGCTATCCTATGAAATGCAGTTGTTGGTAAGGAAAGAAGAGGAGAAGACTACCAGAATTGAGAATAAAGAAAGAGCAGTGACATTCAAGACAGAAGCCACCAGAAAATACAAAAGTAAGTCTCCATCTCCACCTCCAAGGGTTGCTGGATCTGAGACAGATGAGACAGAATGCATGAATTCTGCAAGCAATGAGAGTGATGAGGATTTTGTAGCATTCACAAGACACTTTCAGAAGTTTCTAAAGAAGAAACAGTGTAGGTCAAAGCCATCCTCTTCACAGGGAAAAGATGACTATTATCAGAACAAGAAGTCATCAAAGAAAGACATGAGAAAGCCCAAGTCAAGCAAAGCAACTTTATCAAAAATTGTATGCTATTGTTGTAACAAGCTAGGACATGTTGTTGTAGACTGTCCAGAGAAAAGGAAAGAGTCAACAGATAAGAAAAAGACTCAATTCAAGGGCAAGAGGGAAAGGTCCTTTATTGCCAAGAAGGACAAAAGCCTGTCAGACATGTCTTCTTCAGAAACTGAGTCAGAAGCTGAAGCTTACATATGACTGTTTGCTGAAGAAGAGGAAGAGGAGTTCATCCAGCTAATGAACTCTATATATGAGCAAGAGGACAATTAGTGCCAAGGACTATTTACATTGTCAGAAGGTGACAAAATCTAGGATCAGCCTGGACCTAGTAAGGTACAAAATTATTCTTTAAGTTCAATTTCGAGTGCTAATTCAGATTCAGTTACATCTGCATCAAGTGATGCCAGTGGATCTAAATCTGAAGGGGATATTCATCAGTTGATTGATGAATATAGAGTTCTGTTGCAAGCTTATAAGAAAAGCAAATCCTTGGCCAAAAGTCAGGCTAAGGAGATTGCTAATCTTAAAGTTGCTGCAACTGATTTTGAGAAGCTGATTGATCAAAAGTTTAATGAAATAGCCAGACTGAAGAACATAACTATTATTCAGATGGGAACTATAACATTCAAGAATGATCAAATCAGAAATCTGGAGATTAGTCTTTAGAAGGAGAGAGACATTGTTGCAAGGTTTTCAAAACCAAAGTCTGTTCTACCTTTGATTGATGAATTTGTACATCAAAAAGGTAAAACTGGATTAGGGTTTACACAACCTGCTAGGACTGTAAATTCCAAGGGCAAAGTCCCAGCTCTCAACAAGTCAGCTGTAGATAAAATAGCTAGGGATGTACCCAAGAAAAGGTACAATAGATTTGAGTGCTGGTGATGTGGCAAGGTAGACCACTTTGCCATAGACTGTTGGCACAATTCTAGTGCCAAGTTGAGTAGCAAACTGCTTGTTGAGAGGTCTGCAGGTAGCTTTGTTAAGAGGCAAACTAACCAGCACCAAGGACTCAAGAATTCTTTGGGTTCTAAGGTTAACTAATCTGTTTTGCAGGTAAGTTCAAGTGGTCATGCCCCAATATGGTACTTGAACAATGGTTGTTCCAGGCACATGACTGGAACTAGGAGATTGCTAAAGGACTATACACCAATCAAGGATGGTCCTAAAGTCACCTTTGGTGGTTCTGAAAAAGGAATCATCAAGGGTTTTGGTAATATTTCTAGCACCCATATAACAATTACTCAAGTGGCTTATGTTAAAGGTTTGAAACATAACCTTATTAGTATAAGTCAACTGAGTGATCTAGGATATGACATCTCATTTGTCAAAGATGGTTTTCATATCAGGAGATCAAATGATCAAGAGATCATTTTGACTGGTTATAGAAAGAGAAATGTCTATTGCCTAGACATTATGTGTGAGAACAATGGTTCTCCAGTGTGTCTTGTAGCTGATGAGAAAGTCTCTCATTTTGTCAAATGGCACAAAAGGCTAGCCCATCTTAACTACAAGACAATTGACCAACTCTATAGCAAAGAGTTAGTGAGGAATGGTCCTCAAGTTAAGTGTATTAAAGATGAGATATGTTCAGCTTGTCAAAAGGGCAAGCAGACTAGATCCACCTTTAATAGCATTGAGAACAAAGATGCTGTGAGGTGCTTATACCTCTTGTATATGGATCTATTTCGTCCTATGCCAGTTCACAGCCTAGGTAGGAAGGTCTACACATTTGTGGTTGTAGATGACTACTCAAGGTTTTCCTGGGTGTTCTTCCTTAGACAGAAATCTGAAACACCTAATATCTTATATAACTTTGTCAAACAAATTCAGAATGAGTTAGACAGTACAGTGGTCAAAATGAGAAGTGACCATGGTACTGAATTTCAGTCTGATAGTATGACAAAACTATGTGAAGAATTTGGGATATTTCAGGAATTGTTTTCACCAAGAACACCTCAGCAAAATGACATTGCTGAAAGGAAAAATAGAACCTTGATTGAGACTGTTAGAACTCTATTAAGTGACACATCTCTCCCAGAATATTTCTGGGCTGAGGTAGTTAATACTGCATGTCATGTAATTAATAGGGCTACCATTACTAAAAGCCACAATAAGACCCCCTATGAGATTGTGAAAGGCAGAAAGCTAAATCTATCCTATTTCAAGATCTTTGGTTGTAAGTGCTTTATACTTAATAATGGAAAGTCTTACTTGACTAAGTTTGCTGCCAAATCCTAAGAGGGGATCTTTGTTGGGTACAACAACAATAATAAGGCTTATAGGGTCTACAACTTGTCTACTCAAGTTATAGAAGAATCAGTATATGTAGTATTTGATGAAACTAGACTTATTAACCATGAGTTGTCTAGAAGTATTTGCAGCTCCTCGGGTGTGACTAAGAAGATGGACAAGCTCACTATTGAAGAAGGACCTACTGCAAGTCAGCATGTAGATGATAGTGGTTGTTGTCCAGGGGGAGTACTATATGCACCTGATGTAGAAGAAGACCAAGAAGTGCAGCAAGTTGAAGAAACTGAAGGAGTTCAACCTGGAGCCAGGCTGCCTCCAGCTACTAGGCATCTAAGAGATCATCCAGCAGATCAAATCATTGGTGATCTAAGACAAGGGGTACAAACAAGGAGCAGAAATCTAAGTGCAGTACTCTTCTCCAGTTTCCTATCCCAAGTAGAGCCAAAGAAATTTGAAGAAGCCATCCTAGACCCTCATTGGATTGAGGCAATGCAAGAGGAGCTGAATCAGTTCAAGAGATGAAAAGTCTGGGAGCTTGTTCCTAAACCAAAAGACCACAACATAATTGGAACCAAGTGGATCTTTAGGAACAAGATGGATGAAGATGGAGTGATTATTAAGAACAAAGCAAGACTGGTTGCTAAGGGATATAGGCAGGAAGAAGGTATTGACTTTGATCAAACCTTTGCTCCAGTAGCCAGACTGGAAGCCATAAGGATGTTCCTGGCCTATGAAACCTATCAAGGATTTAAAGTATATCAAATGGATGTTAAGTCAGCCTTTCTGAATGGTAATCTGAAAGAAGAGGTCTATGTGGAACAGCCATCAGGTTTTGTTGATTCAACATAACCTAATTATGTCTATAGACTTAGGAAAGCTTTGTATGGGTTAAAACAAGCCCCTAGGGCTTGGTATGAAACCCTGTCTAGTTTCCTCATTGAGAATAAATTCACAAGGGGAAAAATAGACAAGACTCTATTCCTTAGGGAATCCAGAGGCAAGATCATACTAGTCCAAATATATGTAGATGACATAATATTTGGGTCTACTGAAAATAGTCTTTGCAGAAAGTTTGCAAAACTAATGCAAGGAAAATTTGAGATGAGCAGTATGGGGGAACTTAAGTTCTTCTTGGGTCTCCAAGTTAGACAGACTGAGAATGGTTTATCCATATGCCAGTCTAAGTTCACCCTAGAATTAATAAGGAAGTTTGGTATGTATTCATCCAGTACCATGAAGACTCCTATGGGGTCAAGTACGTCTCTTAGCAAAGATGATGCAGGGAAACCTGTGGATGAGACTTTGTATAGAGGGATAGTTGGCTCCCTATTGTATTTGACTGCAAGTAGACCAGATATCATGTATGCTACATGTGTCTGTGCTAGGTACCAAGCATGCCCTAAAGAGTCTCATTTGACAGCTGTTAAAAGAATTTTAAGATATCTTAAGGGAACTCCTTATCTAGGCCTTTGGTACCCTAGGAATGGAGACTTTGAACTGACAGGTTATTCAGATGCAGATTTTGCAGGCTGCAAGGAAAATAAGAAAAGTACTACTGGTACCTATCAATTCCTAGGTGGTAGACTGATATCATGGAGTAGCAATAAGCAAACAAGTGTGGCTATCGCCACAGCAGAATCAGCGTATGTGGCTGCAGGAAGTTGCTGTGCTCAACTTCTATGGATACAACATCAGCTAGAAGACTATGGTATTCAAGTAAGTAGAACACCTCTATTTTGTGATTCTACTAGTGCTATATCAATTGCAAACAATCCTGTTTCCCATAGTAGAACTAAACACATTGAAATAAAATATCATTTTCTAAGGGAACATGTTGAAAAAGAAGATATTCCACTAGAGTATGTTAATACAGATAATCAACTAGCTGACATATATACTAAGCCTTTAGAAAAAACCAAGTTCAATAGGTTTAAAATTGAATTAGGTATGATAAACTTAGAATAAGTTTACAGAAATGACTAAGTAAAATAGTGTCGACACACAGAGTTGTCTGTGTCGAGACAGAGAATTGATGTCGACACTACAGAGAAAAGGTGTCGACACATCTAGAAAGTTGGTGTCGACACTTCAGAAAATTAGTATCGACACATATAGGGTCGGTGTCGACACAACCAAGGTGGTATCGACACTTAGAATTTACACAGAATTAACTAAGTAAAGTGTCGACTATGTGTCGAGTTAAGTGGTGTCGACACATAAACAAGTGTCGACACATATATTCTGTCGACTATACTTGTGTCGATACATAGTTGTCGAGACATTATAAGTATGTGTCGACACTTTTCAACAGTGTCGACACAATTTAAGTTTCTTGACGCGCCCTTTCATCTTCAATCCTAGAAAGGTATAAATATGATTTCGCCATTGTCTGTCGACACGCTCACCAAAGTTTCAAGACCAAACTTGTGTGTCGACACCTGTCTTCTCTCAATTCAAATTCTTCAAACCCTAATGGCGCCCAAGCTCGAAGAGAACGTGAACGAAGGATATGAACTGGTGCGGCATGCGTTTGATGACGCAGAACCAGAGATCAAGGATATGGTAACCCTAGTTGCAAACTCAGGGTTAGATTTTCTTGTTTCAGAGCCAACCAAGATATGGAAGAAAGAAGTTCTAGAATTTCTGAATGGAGCGACCCTAGACGAATCTGGACTCAAGATAAAGTCAAGGGTTCATGGAGAAAAGGTGAAGGTCTCACCTAAGAGTTTGAGAAAGGTACTAAACCTACCAAGGACTAAGGAAGAAGATGAAGTTTCTGCTTCTAAGACCAGAGAAGCTTTAACATGGCGTGGACTGGATTCCAAGATGAAAATTGGATCAGTATTCAACAGAAATGGAATGAACAGCCAATACGAATTTCTCTCTGAAATTGTTGGCAAGGTGATCCTGTGCAAGTCTGGAGGACATGACAGGATTTCAGCTTATATGTTCAATCTGATGACAAGGTTAATCTTCCAGCTACATACTGATTGGTCTGCAGTAGTGTTTGAGAAGATTAAGGAGAGCCTGAAGAAACCCAATTTGGGTAGGATACTAAGTCTTTACTTGGCTGGTAGTATACCAGAAGTAATAAGCCAAGCTGTTGGATCTAAAATCAATCACATGAGAAGAATGGACATGAGAATCTTCTCTAGATGGGATAGAGTCTTGACTAAGGAAATGATAACTCCTGAGAAGATAACACCACTAAATAAGCAGAAGAAGACAGCCCTTGTGGCTCAAGATTCCTCTAGTAGCTCTGAAGAGCAAGTTGTGTTTACCCCAGATGATGAACAAGAAACTGGAACTGCTGGAAAGTTTCCAGCTGAACAAGATGATGCAGAAAGGCAGGGGGAGCTACCTCAAGCTAGTCCAGCACACCAGGATTCCATCCAGGGGGAGCCCTTACATGTGAATGAGCCACCTCCACTAGAAAGTGAACAAGCTACCCACACTATACTTGAGGTAATCACTGAGATTAATGCATTAGATTTCCATATTGAGGATGATATCTTGTCTGATTCAATACCTCATGTTAATCAGCAACCTCAAACACATAGCCAACCCCAAGATGTTGTCATGGAGGACACATATGTTGTAGATCTAATAGTATCTGATCAAGTTGTTGATGAGATAAGAGAATCTCCACCCTATCCTCAACAGGAATTTACCCTAGAAGAGCTATTCCCAGATCTTCTACAAACAGACTTTGAGAAGGAAAGTGCTGCTGCTGAGGGGGAGAATGCTCATGTTGAGTGGGAGCAAGTAGTTATTGTTGAGGAAACTGCAAGGAAAGAACTTGAAGTGCAGAAGGAGTTACCTCCTAGCCCTAAGGACAGGGTTGATCTTGCAAGCACATCTGCTTCTGAAGATGAGGAGGCTGCCAGAGTTAAAAAGAGAAAGTTTCAAGTTTTTAAGAGGAGCCAAAATTATAAGAAAGCTCTGCAAACCATTGCACCACAGCCTACACCATAGCCAGCACCATCTGTAGATTACAGTTCTTTGATGGTTGCATTACAGATAAAGCTTGATGAGCAAAGGCAAGCTCTTGAAAAGTATGTAGATGAAGGACAAAAATCTCTATAGTTTGATCTGACCCAGGATATTAAGTCCATCAGATTTGAGATGAATCTGAATAAGAAGGAGATGACTGACTGCTTCCATAAAGGAGAGAATGCAGTAGTTTATCTAGCTACACATCAAGAGAAGATCAAAGCTCAAGTAGATGATATTGTAGTGAAGCAAGGTTATGTACTGGAAAACCAGATAAGGATGAATGATAATTTAACTGCTTCACACAATGCAATAGTCACAGAGATGAAGAATATAGCTGCTGGACAGACTACATCTAATGCTACTGCTAAGGCAGAATTTGATAAAGCATTACAAGAGGGCATAACTGCTGTTAAGACTGCTATTCAAGATTCTCAGAAGGCTATAACTGACAAGCTCCAAAGGTTGAAACCTTTCTTTAAAGATGGAGTAAACTATTTGGATGCCCAAATAAGATTTCAGAAAGATGATCTGAGGGATCATATTGTTAGAGAAGTAATAAAGGGGGAGAGGGTGTTAGTCAAAGACAGCTCTGATCATGCAAAATGGATTTTCAATTCCATCAGAGCCACCCTTGGATATCATCCATTGTGTGATGATGATAATGTAGCAGAGTCTGGGATTAATCCTGCATATCTTGGAGGGGAGCAAGCTGAAGTGGCTCAAGTAATATACCCTCCACCAGACTTTGATATGGTACAAGCAGATATACAGTCCATGTATAACCCACCTGAGGGAAAGCAAAATATCATCATAAAAAAAGTGGTTCAGCCAGTGCCAGAGGCTATACTGAAAGAACAAGAAGCCTTGTTGCTGAAGGAACATGAGACTCAGTTGTCTAAGAAGAGGTTCAGAGAGCAAGCTGAACAAAGGCCTGATTTTGAACAGTGGAGCCCCACTTCAAGGAATATTATCTTAACTGCATGGAAGGCTGCCAAGGATAATATTCAAGACAGAAACAAGTGGTATTCTGAACTGGAATGGAGAAAGCATGAGTCCAGGCAAGAAGCCATTGTGCAATACAGAAGAAAGGCAAAGATGGGAAAGCTACCTCCTACTGCCCAGGAGCCTAGCAAGTACTTTCCAAAGCCATATCATTACTTTGAAAGACAAAAAATCAAGACTGAAGAGCAGAAGAAGAAGGATCTTAAAGGCAAGAAGCCTGCTGCTGCTGAAGATGTTGAAGCCCCAGTACAAGCAAAGATACAGTCTGGAAAGGACTTAGTTATCAAGGATGCTGAGCAAAAATAGAATGGAATTATCTTTAGTTTACAGTTGTAGTCTTTTGATTTTAAACACTCTGTAAACTTTTGTATAATGAATATGACAAAGTTGTTAGAACAATGTGATGTGTGAAAAATCTATTACATATTTGTTCTGAGATATATGTGTGTACATGTTTTGTTTAATACATGTTAATGTACTTTCCCTAATTGCATAATCCTGTTTTACATCATACTGTAATTTTGTTATGTATGGTGTATATCATTGACTAAGGGTTATGACTTCTCCAAATAGGGGGAGATTGTTGGGTATATTGGAATGAATGTACCTGATTTGAAGAAGTCTCACCCTACTCAATGATATACATCAAAATGTATTTGATGTGTTTTGAGTTTAGTTGTGCAGGTTAAGTATTTGCAGGGAAAGCTGAAAAGTTACTAAGTCCATGTGTCGACACCCAGAAGGAAAGTGTCGACACTTAAGAAGACTTGTGTCGACACCCAGACAAGCAGTGTCGACACTTGGAGTAATTGTGTCGACACCAGGGATGCAGAGTCGACACCTGACAGAAAGTGTCGACACATGAAGGCTGTGTCGACACTCAATGAAGAAATGTCCAGTGAAGAAGTGTCGACACTTAGAAGTAGTGTCGACACCCAGAGGAACTGTGTCTACATCAAAAAGTGTCGACACTTGGAGGCTGTGTCGACACTCAGCAAATTTCAACAGAGTCTAAGTATAAGTGTCGACATAATGAAGAATGTGTCGACACACAGCAGAAGATTCAACACATAAAGAAAGTGTCGACATAATAAAGAACGTGTCGACACACAACAGAAGACTCAACACATGGAGAAAGTGTCGACACTTGGAGGCTGTGTCAACAATCAGCAAAGTTTAACAAAATTCTAAGTACAAGTGTCGACACAAAGGAGATGTGTCGACACTCAGCAAAAGTCTCAACATAAGAAGATGTATCGACACAAGGAGAAGTGTCGACACTCAGAAAGTATCAACACAGAAGGCAGGTGTCGACACTAAGAATATGTGTCGACACTCAACAAGTTCAACACAAGAAGATGTGTCGACACAAAGGAGTTGTGTCGACACTTACAAGAATTCAACCAAGTACTGAAGAACAAGGAGTTGTGTCGGCACACAATATCAGTGTCGACACATGATGAAGAAGCAGTATCGAGAAGTAAATTCTACAACACAAGGAGTTGTGTCGACACCTTGAAGGCTAGTGTCGACACTTAGTCTACTTGTGTCGACACTTGGTCTATAAGTGTCGACACTTAAAGACAGACTGTCTCGACACTTTCAGATAGTTACAGATATTTCAAGAAGTGACTGGATGACATGACAGCTGTCATTCCAGCCGGTCTACTGCAACTGTCAGAGTTGTCAGAAAGTTGTTAGGAACCGGATCAGCCGGTCACCATGAAGAAGGCCTATATATAGGCTTATTCTGTCAACAGAAGTAGATGATTTAACACAGATTAACACAAATCAGTTGAAGTGATCAAAAGATCTAAGTAGTTGGAGAGAGAGAGCTCCTTCCAAGAAGTCAGCCGTTGGAACCAGGCTGTGAAGAAGGTTTCAGATTGAGATCTGAAACTTAAGTTAGCAGTGATTGAAGATCAGCTGCAGAGAATCAATCCTATTGTGTTCTACATTCAAGAAGCTTTGAAGAAAGCCAAGTAAGGTTGATCTCAGCAGAGTTCATTCAAGAACTCATCAAGAACCTGTCAACTCATCTCTCTTTTTCTGAGTTGTAGGTATATACTTTGTATTCTAAATTTCTTGTAGGATCCTTAGGGATCTGAGTTGTAAGCCAGCAATTATAAAGGCTGAGTGGTAGGGCCTGTGTGCCTGAGTGTAGGAGATCCATATCTCTGAGTGTAGGCCTTGTGGCCGAGTGTAGGCCTTGTGGCTGAGTGTAGATCTTTGGAGAAGACTGAGTTGTAAGGCTATTTAGCCTGAGTTGTAGGAGTGGGATCACTCTGAGCTGTAGGAACCATTTGGGGTTCTGAGTGTAAGATCTGAGGATCTGAGGTATAGTGGAGGAGTTTGGCCGAATCTAGTACACTACTAGATAGGCGAAGGGGGAAAGTGGATGTACCCAAACCTTGGGGAACCACTATAAATCTGTGTGTTCACTGTGTGCATGTTTATTCTGTGATTGCTGATTGATTGATGTGAAGAATTAGTTATAAATCTGTGATATAATCTGCCTACAAGTTTAAAAAGATTAAGTCACTTATTCCCCCCCCCCCTCTAGGTGATTAAGTACAATTTCTTTCAGCGGGGTTCTTAGCGTACTGCGGGAATTAAGGGGAATCCTTCGTCGGCCGAGAGCCTGGTCGAATAGCCTTCATGTCCAGCTGAGCGATATTCCTAGAGATAGGTGAGCTCATTCTTTTGAACCTCCACGACCAAGTTTTCGCTTTAATTAAATTGAAACTTTAGATCTCTAGTTATTTTAATCTATTTTTAATCCTAACGTAATTCGATACCGGGAGTTATCTCTTCATCGACTATATTCTTAAATCTATTTTCGTCCTATTTTAATTAAAATCCTCAACTACTATTTTGGTAAAATAATAGTGTTTTCGGAGCAGTAGGGGTAATCAACCCGTTCCCGGGAATAATACGATCTCGGTATTCTCCCGAATATCGAGTACTAATTGCGATAGGTGCACTTGCCTACCTAATCAAGCCCGCGACGATCGACTCATCGAACCAACCACAGTAAGAGTCTGTTCGCAGGCTCAATCAGTAACTCCGAAAGATCTATGTTTGCGAGGCTTGTCTCTTGGAGACTATAGGGCTAATATTTTGAGTTGTGAGCTGGGACTGCCCAACTATGGTGACCATGAGTTACAGCCTTGGAACATAATGTGGTTATGTATGTGTGAACGAGCAAGGGGAAACTAACTCGGGCCGTGTCGGTGGGCACGATGATTTGAGCAACTAGCTTGGTGGATCTGTACCTGCAATATGACAATCAACTTAGAGTGAGTCGCTATGTTTAATCTCAATGCAGTAGAGCGTCTTTGACTTTGTCATAGTATAGGAGAGAGTCTTAGGCTACAAGACGAAAATACCAGTATTGCTCAAAGTGGTGGGGCTTGAATCTCAGCACACCAAAAGAGTGTTGCTCAAAGTGGCGGGGCTTCAATATCAGCACACTAAAATATTACACAAAGCGGTGAGGCTTGAATCTCAACACACCGAAAGAAAGAGGGCCTTGTAAGCACAAAGTGTGTGGTCGTGTGTGCTGTCGTTGGTGATAATTGATGCATAAATTGCACGTTCTTATATATATATATACATGTTGCGACCTGCAGGGAAGAAGCACTGTCGCCCCGAGTGACGGTAGGGTCGTTATAAATTGATCAGCTAAAGCTGACCGTTGATTTGTTTGTCATGTCTTTGTGGACTGTCCATTTGCAAGTGCTGGGGAGCCGAGTGAGAAATAACAGGCTGAAACCCTTTTTGTATTGCTAGCTGGTTCTCGAAGTCTCAAATGCGAAACTTTTACTATTTTCATGTATGGCCGACCAGTGTGCCGATGTATGTAAGACATATATATGGAAACCGTTTGCGAGGCCTAAAGGCCAAACTCTTTGTATATTTTTATGTCATTTTTTTGATTAATGGACATTCCTAGTGTTGGGTTCTTCTGTAATTAAAATGCTTCTGCAAGAATGTAACTTTGAGTTAGAATGCATGAATGTTTTGGTTTTAATGCATAACTTCACTAACAGTCCGTGGAATATGGCGTGGGTCGCGACCAAACCTTCTGTTATATTCTACATGACGAATGAGGGTGTTATAGGTAGAGAGCGCGAGGGAGCGTATAGAAGAGATGTGCGCCCGAGCGCACAAGGAGGCGGCACTCGCAAAGGCACGCAAGGAAGATATGCGCTCAAGAGCGCGCAAAGAGGTGGAGCGCGTGGGAGAATGCAAGGAAGAGAAGTGGAGGAGCGAGATATTACGTAGGAGGAGAGAGAAATTCCGTAGGAGGATTTTTCGGGCAGACAAGATACGATGAAGATATTTGAATAAAGATTCAAAGACGAAAGAAATCTTCAAGGAATGCTTGAAGATCTTCGAAGGGGGAGAAGAAAATGAAGAAGATGAAGGAGGAAAGAGAGAGAAAATTCATTTGAGGATTTTTCGGTTAATGAGAGAATGAGAATAAAAGAGGATCTAGGGCCCTATTTATATACTTCATGGGTGATTATGACGGTTATGCGGCTAGCCGCGGCCCATTACCACCATGAATGCTATTTATAGGACGATTTCATGACGCATTATGCACATTATTTTATTATTTTACTTGATGCAGCTCAATTTTATTTTTGGCTACGCATTTCCCCCACTACGGGAGGTCATGCGGGTGGTTACCCACGTAACCGATGGCGATGATGGCGGTAGCGCGATCGGATGGTGGAGAAAACACATGGCTTACGGTGAACGTCGACCTACAGCGGGGAGACTCTTGGCCGGCGAGGGCCACGTTTGACCAGAGTAATTTGGTCGGCCACCGGCGGAAGGCCGACCGGCCAAGGGGAAGTGGAGGTCTCCCCTAATAGCGGTTGGCGGAGGAGAAAAGGCGGTAAATTTGCCGCCTATTTTTTTTGGTAACAGGAAGACCGACCCTAGAAAGGTTGCCAAAGATGGGCGGCCAAATGGCCGCCAATTTATGGCAGGAAGGATGCCGCCCCTTGAAGGGGCGGCGACTAAAGATGAGCGACCAAATGGCCGCCGGTTTTGGTGGTAGGGATGCCTCCCCCGGAAGGGGCAGCGACCATAGACGGGCGACCAAATGGCCGCCCGTGTTTGGCTGCAGGGATGCCGCACCTTGAACAGGCGGCAGCCAAAGACGGGCGGCCAAATGGCCGCACATCTCGAGCAAGCGAGAGGCCGCCCTTACATGGGCGGCCGATTAAGGTCGGACGGCCAGCCTCCAACCAAAGCAGCCAGGCAACGTTCGATAGCACGTTGTCGGCCCTGCGCGCGGCTAGGGCTGCGCACGCGCACGGGTCCTGAGCCCGCGCGCTGGCTGGGCCGGACCACCTGCAGCATTTCACGCGGTCAGGCGCGTCCAAATGCACGCTCGCATGCTGCCCGCGCCGGTCCAAGCGGGGGTGTGCTCACTCAGCCACGCAGTTGCTCGGATGGGCTTGCAGGAGACTGCTCTGCGCACAAAGATTTGCGCGAGTGCGACCGGCGGTTCAGACCAGACTCAAGGTATTCCTTGTTAAACCGAACCCACTCAGGGGAACCCCATCAATATTATATTAAAAGGGAAAAACATCCTTCGACGAAACTTTCCCTTTTCGATTTTACTTCTCGTTATTAAAAAAATTTCTTTTTTTATTTGAGTTTTAACTTTTATTTTTAAAATGTGCTTTCATATACGAAAAGTCTCTCACCTACAATAAAAAAAATATGTTCTTCCCGTGGCTTGCAAACCCCCACACACTCGCAAAAATGAACGACATGTGGAATATAAAGCTCAGGAGCTTGCGAGCAGCAGAAACTCCGTCGCGCGTGGCTGTTTGGGCTCCCTCATGCGCTAACGCAGTTAAGATACTGTCACGATTATCAGTATAAGCGGAGTCCCATGCCTCTCACTTGTATAGAAAAAAGGAGAATAAATATGAAGATAACTTGCCAGCAAACAGATGCAATTCATTGGTTCAGTACGAAATTGTTCATTGTGGACCACAACAAGAAAATCCCTTATCCCCCCGCCCCTCCAAGTCTACACCAGCAACTCTCGACTCGACATCGGTTGCTGGCGGTGGTAAGGGCTGAGCTGAATCCGTCGGTGGTGATAAGTCTGAGCACCTGGCTGTCGCTCTTCCTCGGCGGGTTCGTGTTCTTCAACTTCCAGAGAGAGAACGTGGCGAAGCAGAACGGCGTGGCGCACTTCGACGCCGGCGATACTCTCGCAGGCGTGTTTACCGCATTGCTCAAGTCGAATGATCCCGTTGGGTTCAATCTTATTGATGTTCTTGCATGGGTCTCGCTTGGCCATATTGTCGCTTATTGCATTCTTGCCACTTCTTCAAATGGCTACGATCCAGCTTCTTCAGCGGGCAATAGATGACCATATTGTAGCCTTCTATTTCTTCTGATGGTTATGATCTCAGCTTCTTCCGCAGGCAATACATAACCATTGTTTCTCTCTTATGTACCGTGCTCTCTAACTATTTATACATCTTCTCTCTCTATATATATAGATGTACGGTCTTGGGTCTATCTCTCAAGAGATTTTAGTCCCCCCTATTAATTATTTAATATAGCTTAAAATAAACAGAATATTAATTAACATGAAAAATAGTTATAAAATGCATATATTAACAAGTATGTCAAATTAACTTTAATAAAATTTATTGGTATAATTATAGCTTCTCGAAAATAATGCCCACATACCTAATGACAGCTTGTCTTAAAAAGAACATTGATGTTCCTAATGATTAACTACAATAATAATTGTACGAGCACTTCTAAAAAAAATTGGATTTTATGAATTTTCGTCGTTATAGAATATGGTGTAATTATTTGAATGAATATTGTATTTTTAATTTTTTTATTAAATTATAATGCATGATAAGTTTTTAATTCAATTATATACATGTGTGTGTGTGTGAGAGAGAGAGAGAGAGAGAGAGAGAGAGAGAGACAGGTACGGGGTTCTGCCCCTACGGCCAATCGTGATAGTACCTTAGCTGCGATAGTGCATGAGGGCTCTTGTGCCTCATGCGTCATTATCTCGGATGCGATATTGTCTCGGCGCGACATCGCTCTCGTGCGCCTCTCGCAAATTTCTCCCGAGTGTTATACTTTGCTCGTAGCTTATTTTTGCAGTGCACGAGGATTTGGGAGCGGCGGGGAGAAGGCTTTTTTCATTGTAAGTAGATGGCTTTGTCTATATTAGATCCCATTTTTTAAAATAAAAGAAAAATACGTAAATTTTAAAAACTGAATTTTTTTTAATAAAGATGGATAAAATTGGAAGATGAATGTTTAACCAAAGGATGTTTTCCCCTTGTAATATAGTATACAAGCAGTCGTGCACGGGGGACCCCGCGGGGGCGACACTCGTCGCGGGGGCGACACTCGTCGCGGGGGCGACACTCGTCGCGGGGGCGACACTCGTCGCGGGGGCGACACTCGTCGCGGGGGCGACACTCGTCGCGGGGGCGACACTCGTCGCGGGGGCGACACTCGTCGCGGGGGCGACACTCGTCGCGGGGGCGACACTCGTCGCGGGGGCGACACTCGTCGCGGGGGCGACACTCGTCGCGGGGGCGACACTCGTCGCGGGGGCGACACTCGTCGCGGGGGCGACACTCGTCGCGGGGGCGACACTCGTCGCGGGGGCGACACTCGTCGCGGGGCCGACACTCGTCGTAGATGCGACATTTGTCGTGTGATCGTCATTTGTCGTGGGGCCATCATTTGTCATGGGGCCGTCATTTGTCGTGGGGGAGGTATTTGTCACGAAGCCGTCATTTGTCGTTTGACCGCCATTTGTCGTGGTGACGCCATTTATTATGGGGGCGACATTGGTCGTGTGGGCGTCATTTGACTTGGAGGGCAATATCAAACTAACCCCCCATTTCTTCCAGTGTAAACCAAACCAACCCCTCATTTTTACTTTCAAATCTTTATAATTGATTTTCTGAACAATCAAAACACGCACTTTCAAATCTTCATGGAGATCGGAGCCTGCAAAGAGAAGTAAAAGCAGATTAGCAGAGATTCTTCTGGGTACCTCCGGAGAAGGCAAAAAGGGAGAATAAGGTCTTATAAGCACTCCTTACTAAGGTCTTATAAGCGAAACTCCTTGAGGTTAAAAGTTAGAAAATGAATAGAAAAGTGAGTTCCCAACAACTCTTTCAACGAACTCATACTAAGGTCTTATAATCACACCAAAATACACCTCTGCTTTAATAATCACAGACATTCTCTGTTGAGTTCCTTTAAATGGAGAATAGGAAGGTTAGAAAAACTTGTGAACTTTCTCGCAGTTTTAGATATTGAAGAAAAATAAATGATTCTTCAATATGGTCGGAAGTCAAAATTAAGTGAGATAACAATATTGAGTGGCATGATGAAAGGCGTTAAGGCCCAATAACTTGCAACATTTTACGGATAATCTTTACATACAAATTGAAACAGAGATATAAATTATTCTAAAGTGGAGAGAAGCTCGGAAAAATATAGAATACATTCAAATTGAATAAAAACATGAAATGTCTGTTGGAGATGGAGGATATACCTGGAGCTTAGTGTGGAGAATGACATGAGAATCAAATGATTGGGAGCTGCAGGGAGTAGGAAGGATTTTTTAAGATGTTCTGTTGGAGATAATGATTGCTCCAAACTGTGTATATAAATTAATCAAAATATAAAGCCAAAGCAGAATCCAACGATGAAGTTGGAGTGCCTTTTTCTTGGAGGAGGAGGAGTAGAACCTTACTGCAACAACGTCATCCGAGCAGAACCAGTTGCCGGAGTAGCTTCAAGTGTGCAAAGCATCTGAGAGGGAGAGGTCGAAGTGCACCTTGGAGGAGGCGAGGCTCTGTCAAGGAGGAAGATGTCAAGGAGGAGGGCTTGCCTGAGTTTTAAAGGACAAATGGGTAAGGCGCGATATGTCGCCGATCGGGAGCAGAGAGGAGAAGCGGGAAGCCGTCGTGACCTAGAGGCGCAATATGTCTATATTATACCTGCTACTTTCGATGGGGTTCTGTCGAGGGGGAGGTGCTTTTGGCGGGGGTGGCTGTCGAGGAGAGGAGGAGACTTGCCGTGTGGGAGGGTTTTTGTTAGACTTGCATCGGTCAAAAACTGATGGAAAAAAGCTATCGGGAAAGCGTAATGACTAAAAAATCCAAGAAATGAGGGTTGTAGGAGGGTATTTATGAGGGTATTTTTGTCCAAAAATGTTACACCATATGATGTTTTGCTCTTTGCTTATATAATAAAGATATAATATTTTATTAAAAATACTCTTTGGTGAAATATTTAGCATTCCCATTTTATCTGTCTTTATTACAAGTTTTTAAATTTCTTTTATTTATATGGTTTTCTTTCATTTAAAGAAAATGTGATCTCATATAAAAGATAAGAAGAATTAAGAAGAATAGTCTTCTAGTATGAGTCTTCTTTCAGCAAATATCCGAGAACAGTTCAGACACCAAGTATTTTGGATGTTCTTGATTGATAAATCCTTGCTTAGAAAAAGATGTTAGAATTATATGTTAGTGATCCACTGTCTTTCAGATTGTTCTCTAAATATTTTTGTTATAGCAGTAGCAGTGATGATGAAGAAGAAAGCTGATGTATCCGGCAATTTGATTAATTTTTATGTTGTGGATTTTATGTTGTGTATTTTATGTATGTATGTATGTATATGTCTATTCTTCCTTTTGAATCTTGGTATATCAATCTCTACGGAATTTCAAAATATCCTTCATAGTAGATTATCATCAGAAGGAAAAAAATTTATGCTTTCTATCTTTGACTTTATAAATTGCGTGGACCTCTTCAATTTTTTTCCTTATATTCTCTTGAGAAATTCAGCTAGAAATTCTTCCTGTAATCTTCACTCTAAAATTCAAATAACTTTGATAATTAATTTTTCCCATAAATCTGATTGAAAATCATCTGAAATTTCCATTCTTGATGAAAGTGTCGACGCTACTTTGACTTTTGATGGAAAGTGCGTCGAACTCTGCTTTATAAAAAAAAATCTGTCGACTTAACTTATTACTCAGGGTTACGTCGACATCTTGTGGTCATATACGACATATTCTGTCTTGAGGTAACGTCGACTTCACTTAAGACGATGTGTCGACATCTAGTCGAAGTCATGTCGGCTTCTAGTTGTCGTTGCGTCGACATCTAGTCGAAGCATAATTGCCTTTGATGACTTCCTTCTTATTTTCAGCCAGCCTTTCGCATGAGTTTGACTTGACTAGCTTCCTAGGACTTGTATGACCCAATTACTCTCAATATAAACCATGCGTAATTATCCTTCGATGTAAAAATCACTTACTAAAAATTTGGTGTTTTAAATCAATAGAGTTTTTGTAACACCCCAAAATTTTATCTTATTTTAGATTGATGTGAGTGCTAGGATAAGTGTAGCAGTATGGAGTTGTCTTAACTCTCATGGAGTTTTGTTAACACAAATGGTGTTGTGTTAACTATCACGGATTTGTGTTAACTATTATGTAGTTGTATTAACTTATGCGGATTTGTGTTATATTATGGATTAACACTTATGTCATGTTAACTCTCATGGTGTATTGTCAACTCTTATTGCATCGTGATCACTCTCGTAGCATCGTAATCACTCTCATAGCGTCATGATCACTCTCATAACGTCATGATCACTCTCAGTGCGTTGTGATCACTCTGAGTACGTCGTGATCACTCTCATAATGTCGTGATCACTCTTATACAGTCGTGTTAACTTGATGATCCGAGAAAGAGAGCTGATTCAGGGTGCCTGTGAACCAGTTTCATAAAATCACATTTTCTAGGTGTATAATCTTCTTGGAACTTGATCCGATGACCCAAATTTTTCACTCATGACCCAAAATAGGGCAAAGTAGATCTCCTCTTTTTTAAAAGTCTTTGGAACTTGATGCTCGTGAGCGAGAGGAAGCGAAGAACGAAGATGACCTATTTTACGCCATTGTTGGAGCTTCGTTTGGTGATCCGAGACCATTGTTGTGAAGAGGTTTTGAAGGTGCACATTTTCATCCTTGCTATTCAAGGTTTCCATGGCAAGGAAGAGGTTTTGTAAGGTAACAATATCTCTCTTCACGGTCTTAGGATGTGTGCATGACATTTTTTCTTAATGATTTTTATTTCGTACAATTTTCTTGGCACCAAATCTTTCAAACGAAAGTGATTTGGGTCACCTTGATTTAAGAGGAACTACTAAGTCGATTTAGTCTGTCCTCGACATAGGTTGCATTAGAAATTCGCTCCGTTAGTGGATTAGGCACTATGGGTGAAGTTTTAATCATGACTGATGGTACAATTCTATGATGTTTCTTGACGTATGCATTTTAGGTTTTTTGTTAGAAATTTTATTGTGGCGAAGACGCCGTTGTTATGACTTAAATTTAGTGCAAGGACGAATTGTGACTTATGGCGGGGAAAATATGCATGTTAAATGTTATGTGAAGATGTGGCTTTGTCTGTGTGGTCGGTTGGATATCCCCGCTTTGATATGAATCACGTGTGTAGGTTGTCCCGACAAGACAAGTCCCCTTTGTGAAAAATGACGAGAATGTCTATACTTTTAGACAAGCCAGGTGAGGCAACCCATGAGCAGGCAGAGTCAAAGCAAGGAGTTCTTATGATTGGTTGCGATGTTTTGGTGGAACTAACATAAATGTCAAATCTTATGGGCAAGCCCAGGTGTTTACCCATGTACGGGTGGGGCCAAAGAAAGAGTTCTATTTACAGCTTGAAAGTTATTGGGGGAAATAGAAGTACCCATATGATTGATGTGTGATGATATGTTAGAATCATACATGTTATAGGTGCCTTGAGTGAAACTCATGATTAAATGCACGTTGCATTTATAGGCACCTCTCTTTTAATTGCTCAACATAGAAACGTACTTGATGTTTGTGACACTCATAATTATTATTTCTATATTCTTTAAGTTTTACTACATTTGCATATGAAGTGCTGACTTACAGGATAATGAAGTTTTGTGTGATTTGCTAGGGACGTCCAAGAGGAGGGTTATTGTTACACACCATTGTAGTCAGCTATAACTGATCCATGATATACCACATCTTCTGTGATGGTTGCAGAGCAAGGATCACAAGATTGAGTTAGTTCGCTAGCTAAAAAGGTTTAAGTCTCATGAAATGTACTTGCTCCTGGTATTCTAAGTTACATATTTTCTTTACAGGTTGCTTTTACTTTTGGATATGTATGATGTGTTGGATGTTTACATTATCACTATGATGTTGCATGGACATAAGGCCATTTTACTCATATGTACTTGTGGACAACTTCCAATCTTGAGTTAGTGTTTTTGCTATTTATTTATGAGTTTTGATATGGTTAGCATTCTAATATCATCTTACTATACCAAAGTTGTGACAACTATATGTTATGGGGTCCCGGCTATACCCATATAATAAGGTCATTGCAGAGGTGATATTACAATTTGGTATCAGAGATAGGTTATGTTCTAAATTGAGAATAAGTATCTGATAGTGAACGATTTAGTGTAAATGGATCACGTAAAGAAATTGTCCACATAGAAGTATTTTGCGGTACCATGAGTGTCCATATGTTCAAGTTTTGTGAATAGAACTTGATTAGTTTGTTACCTTGCTCATGATATGGTGGAAGTGAAATACGGGGACATCAAGGTTGTGAGAGGAGCCTACGGTGAGCGGTGCTACTGATCCGAGCCTTCTAAATATGGGTGTGTCCCCATCAAATTTCTATCGCATGCTAGCAGAGGAAATGGTAGCGGCCTAGGTTGCAGCGTTACTAAAGGTTGTAAAACTTACTGTGCAGGTTGCGACTCCTGTTCCCTAAGGTGTGACGTCTGTTACACCTCAGGGAGAGGCTAGGATTATAGAGCCATTAGCAGAGAGAGGGGTTGTTGGGCATGGAGATCATCAGATGAAGTATTTTCAAAGTTTCCATCCTCTGATGCTCAACGGAGTCGGCACTCTGACTGATGTCGAGGACTAGTTAGCGAGAATTCAGGAACTCTTGAGAGCGGTAGAGACCCTAGTGGACAAGCAGTCCCAGTTTGTGACCTTCATGTTGCAATGTGACATAAAGTTATGGTGGGTGAACCATAGCTGCTGTCAGTTTCCTGGATACACCCCGTCTATGGATGAGTTTGTGAGTGCCTTCTTGAAGCAGTATATCCCCTCTTTGATGAGGTTGGCCCTTCAGAGGTAGTTTTTGATTTTGTCACAATGAGAGATGACAGTGTATGAGTATATTCAAAAGTTTACTCGGTTGGATCATTATACGGGTACAACCATGAAAGATGATGAGAAAAAAGATATGATCTTTTGTAGAGGTTTGGGAGAGAATATGTGCTCATAGCACTAAAGAAATCAGGCCTAGACAAGATAGTTGAGGCGGCTCGAATTTTGGAAAGAGCCATGGAGAAAACTCAGCATCGTAAGGATCTTATGACAAAATAGTGATGAGGAAAAAATTCTCAATCTCAGTGGAAGTCATATGGAAGTAGGTAGAAGAAGAAGCCATGTTCTTTCAAGTTTTGAGAAAAGAGGGGTGCCACTTCTAGAGAGGTCCTTTTTAGGGGACCACCAACATACTTCAAGTGTGGCAAGACGAGACATAAAATTTGAGATTATACCGCAGGTGATGCTAAGTCATAGTAGAATTAAGTGCAATCAGTGTGTTCTAGTCCCAGTTATGTGTATAAGGGGAAAGCGGTGGAGTCAAGTGTGTCATGTTTCCCGCTAGTGCAGCCTAGAGATTACAGCCTTGAGGATCAAGAAGCGATTCGTCAACCCGATATGGTAACTGTTGATGCTACCATGGTGATCTGGAACTGATCAAGCATGTAATCTCACTGCCAATGTAGTATAAGCCTATCAGGGCAACACATAAGAATGTTTAGAGAATTTGGAAGATTGGATTATGTTGGTCTTACTCATATGATGAGTGAAGGACAAAGCACTGACATGAGATGAGTGAAGGACTAGACTCAGCCATGCATTGAGTGCGTCGAGACAACTCAAAGCTTTCGTCGAGTCAAGTGTTGATTCGTCAAGTTAGCGTTGAGAGTGTTGAGACCACTCGACGATTCGTCAAGTCAATTGTTGATTCATCGAATGATGGCGTTGAGTGTATCAAGTCTACTCAGCCAGGCGCTGAGTGCGTCGAGACCACTCAACGCTTTCGTCGAGTCAAATGTTGACTTGTCTATTCGGCGTTGAGAGCGTTGATACCACTTGACGCCTTCGTAGAGTCAAATGTTGACTTGTCGAATAAGGCGCTGAGAGCGTCGAGGTCATTCGACGCCTTCGTCGTGTTAAATGTTGACTCATAGAATGATGGAGTTGAGTTCATTCAACGATTCGTCGAGTCAAGTGTTGATTCGATGAGTCTGGCATGAAGGTGTTGAGTGCGTTGAGTGCACTCAACGATTCGTCGAGTCAAGTGTTGTTTCGTCAAATATCGACGTGTATACTCAACGATTTCTCGAGTCAAGTGTTAATGCATCGAATATTGACGTGATACTCGCTGAATTCTATTTCGTCCGGTTTATTTCCTCTAATCCGGTTCGGCGAGGTCTGCTGGTATAGGTTGTCTCGGTATTCAGTATATAAACGTTATGTACAGTAAACCAAGCAAGCAACTTACTCAATCACAAAAGGATTCTGTTTTGACCTAATCCCGAGTCGGCTCTTCTTCCCTCCCTATGGAACTGTTTCGCCAAGGCCGTGAACGCCGATCTCGCCGCCGACTGTCCGCCATCCTTGTACTTCTCCAGAAGGTGTTTCAATGGAATTCATACTCACCGCCGCCGCCTCTTTTGGAGAAGTCCTAGAAGTCTATGAGGACGTAAAATATTATATTCCAACCTAGATCTTGTGCAACAAGAGTCTAAGGATTCTCCTATTCGTGTGGATCACCTATAGAGGCATGGACACAATTCTATGCTTGGAACTCAGGTCGTTGTCGTTCGTTGGAATCAATCAGAGCACCTTGGTTGAGTATTGACTCAATCCCTCAAAGGTAAAATTTTATTTATCGCACTTTACTTCTTGATTAATGTTCATCGCTAGATCCGAAATATTTTGGGTTTTCTTGTTCCATTTCCGCTGCGCACAAGTGTTGTGTCGTATATCAAAACCCAATAATGAAATTAGAGGGAGGTTCGTGCGATGATCATTGTTTCAGAAGTTGATAAATCCATTGCATGTAGATCTGAAAATTTTAAAAGTGTTCTAAATACCCAAATCATTCTTGGAATCCCGCCAATAACGCATGTGATTTTATTATTGATATCTTTGTTACTCCATAACAGTAACCATTCCTCTTGTTTGTTTGTGAAACCATGTGTATGTTCGATTTTGAATCTCACATAGAGAGACGAGCTTGTCTACTGTATTAGTGGAGTCGGTGTTTCTCATATCCAGTGCATGTAAATCTGAAGATTTAGAAGGGTTCTAGATGTTCAGATTTAGTCCAGTAAGTGTTGATGATTTTATTGTGCACATCTGTGATGCACTTGGATTATGACTGATGTTAGCATTATGTTGTGGATGTGCACATTGGTTAATTGTTAACCATGATTAAGTGTTAATCAATTATCTCAAAATCCATTATGTAATATTAAGTATTCAGATACCTTCCGATGTATGATACTCTTCCTGCCTCGATCGATGAAGTGTGCTCTTTCCAAAGCAAGATGCATTAATCTATCTTGGTAAGGGTGTGAGCGAATAATTGTGATATCCCACTATTGACATCGGGTAAGTCTTAACTGGGTGACCTCAAAAGTTGAGTTCCTAGAGGCATAGGATTGACATGCACCATTTGATGGATGTGAATAAAGAGTTATTCACCATCCATACAAGCATTTCCTACCTAAATAACTACATTGTGAGAGAAAATCCAGAGCCGAGTCATAATGTTGATGAAATATGGATCTTGTCCATTAAGAGAGTTACTCGCATAAACTTTCCGAATTGATATTGAGGGTTATCAGTTTGATATAAATAGTAGGAGTATTTTGATTAAAGTCATAATTGAAATAAATAAAATGTATTTTGAAATGTAGTACTGATTTTACTTTGCTAAATTCTTGTAGAATTATATGGCAAGTGAATCTCAATCCACCCTGTCCCTCAGAGCCATCCTTGAGAAGGAGAAACTGCGCGGGACGAACTATTTGGACTGGTACAGTAACCTAAGAATTGTTCTCAAACAAGAGGGTAAGCTCTTTTTTTGGAAGAGGAATCCGCTGAAAATCCAGCCGGGAATGCGTTTTATTCTAATAAAGATGTTTATAAGAAGTATCGAGACGACTCCTTGGATGTCGAATTCCTCATGTTGGCAACCGTGAACTCTGAGCTTCAGAAGCTATATGAGAACATGAGCTGCAAGGAAATTGACGAGCATTTCAAGAAAATGTTTCAAGTGCAAGCTCATCAAGAGAGGTTTGAAGTCACTAAGGCATTGTTTCAGAGTAAGATGGTAGCTCGAGACCTAGTAGTGACTCACATACTCAAGATGATTGAGTATATAGAAAACCTTGAGAGGCTAGACTTTCCTCTGGGCCAAGAGTTGACTACAGGCCTGATCCTGCAATCGTTGCCGGACAGTTATGAGTAGTTCATCTGGAATTATAATATGAATGAAATAGACAAGACACTGCCCGAGCTCCTAGGTATGTTAATAACTACCAAAATCAATATGAAGAAGGTCAAGCCTGCTAGCCCCATTCTAATGGTGCATAAAGACAATGGCATGGCCAAGGGATTCAAGAAGATGAAGGAATGACCTAAGTTATCTCTTGAGCTTAAGACTTCAGCACTGAAGAAGAAATGCTTGGCGAAAGAAGGGAAATGCCACCACTTTGGCAAGGCTGGTCATTGGAGGAGGAAATGTCCTTCTTATATTGTGGGTCTGTTCAAGATGAAGGGAGGTATGACTTCCGCTTCAGATATCTATGTTATAGAGATAAACCTTTTTGCTCCTTCATCCTAGGTATTTGATACCAGATGTGGTTCTCACATTTGTATAAATGTGTAGGAACTGGGAAGGAGAAAATTACTTAGTAAAGGAGAGGTGGACTTGCATGTTAGTAATGGAGCAAGAGTTACTGCAGTCGCCATAGGAGTTTACCGTCTTTCTTTGCCCAGTGGGCTTGTAATAGAACTTGATAATTATTATTATATCCCTTCTATAAATAGAAATATTATATCTATTTCTTGTTTGGATATGATTGAATTTTCTTTTATTATTAAGAACAATTATTGTTTTATATTTAAGAATGATGTTTGTTATGGTATAGTCCAAATGTTTAATGGTTTATATGTTTTGAACTTAAACCATCAGATCTATAATACAGAAAATACTAAAAGACTAAAAACGAATGAATCGAACCCTACGTACCTTTGGCATTGTCGTTTGGGCCATATAAATGAGAAACATATATCCAAACTCCATAAAGATGGACTACTAGACTCATTTGATTATGAATCATTTGATAGATGTGAGTCTTGTTTGTTATGCAAGATGACTAAGGTCACTTTCACTTGTTTCAATGAGAGGCCCGATGATCTCTTGGGTATACTACATAGTGATGTATGTGGACCCATGAGTTCTATGGCTAGAGGTGGATACTTCTACTTTGTTATATTTATTGATGATTTTAGTAGATGCAGATGCGTACATCTTATGAAGTGCAAATCCTAAACCTTTGAAAAGTTCTAAGAGTTTAAGAACGAAGTAGAGAAACAACTGGGTAAAAAGGTTAAAGCACTCCATTCTGATCGAGGTGGCGAGTACATGAGTCATGAGTTTCGTGATCATCTGAAAGAGTGTGGTATTGTATCACAACTCACTCCACCCAGAACACCACATCATAATGGTGTGTCTGAGAAAAGGAATCATACTTATTAGATATGGTACAGTCGATGTTGAGTCATGCAGATCTGCTTGTTTTCTTTTAGGGGTTTGCTCTAGAAACTGCTGCTTTTACACTAAATCGTGCTCCAATGAAAGTGGTTCCAAAGACACCATATAAAATATGGACTGTGAAGCGTCCTAGTATGTCTTTCATTAAGATTTGGGGTTGTGATCCATACATGAGACGTCAAATGCCTGACAAGCTGAAATCCAAGTCTGATAAATGATATCTTGTGGGGTATCCTAAGGAAAGTAAAGGATACTATTTATATCTACCGTCCGAGGGCAAAGTGTTTGTTGCAAGGACTGGTGTTTTTGTTGAGAAAGAGTTCTTAAGTATAAAGATTATCATGGTAGAACTTGACGAAGTTTAAGAACCACAAACCATGAATGAACCAAAATTAGAACCTGAGCAAGGACTACAACTTGTTGTACCTGGAGAGTCTGCCAAAGAAACACAAGTTCCACATAGATCTAGTAGACCAAGGTTTGATCCCGAGAGATATGAATTTCTCGTGTCTCAAATAGGTAATGTGTTGCTTATGGATCATGATGATGAGCCTGCAACCAACCAAGAGGATATGAGTGGATCGGACTCCGAGAAGTGGCTTGAGGCCATGAAATCTGAAATGGACTCCATGTATGCAAACCAAGTTTGGACCTTGGTGGAACCACCTGAAGGGATAGTACCCATAGGGTTCAAGTGGGTCTTCAAGAAGAAGACTGATATGGATGGGAATGTACAGACAATCAAAGGGCGACTGTTGGCTAAGGGTTTCAGATAAATTCATGGTGTTGACTATGATAAGATCTTTTCCCCTATTGTCATGGTTAAGTCCATCAGAATTCTGCTTGCTATTGTTGCGTATTATGACTACGAGATTTGCAGATGGATGTCTGATGCAGGCTCACACGTTGTCACCGAAAGATTATGGAAAATCACGAACTTCTCTTTACGTCCTGATTATATGTTCGCACAAAACTTTCAGCACAACACACACATTATGCAATTTTATCAATTAAATGCTAACGTACGGGTAGCCACACCGTTTGAGATCGAACAGAGGCTATAGGCCGATATTCTTTCAGGCTAGAAGGACCCATCCGGTCCGATTGAGGGACTGTTGTACCAAAAGAGATCACCAAAATTTATTATTCAGAAAAGGTAGATCTCTCCCAACAAAAAGAAAACGAGTTTCGCAAATCCTCTCAAACTTAAATAAAATTAAGAAGATCAATAATCAAATCAGAGAAAACCACGATAAATCCAACGCTATCAAGAGATCATGCTAAAGTAATTCCTCCACAAGAAAAATCTTGAGGGAAACACACAAATGGTAGAGATTTTCGTTACCCAATCAGAATAGATGATTCCGATTTACTAACTTGGGTCGCTCTTCAACGGTTCCGCCGGAGTCGCGCCGAATGGAGAGAAACTTGTCCGCCCTCTCCGCTTCACGTCGGATATGATTCCACGAAACCACATCGAGATGCGCCTTGGCTGGGATCCACCGATAGAGAGAGGGCTAGTTGGTTTTTTTGCTTAGGAGGGGAAAGGGCTGCTCGGCTTGGAGGGTTATGAAGGCTAGAGGGTGGTGTAGGGAAGAGGTGGGTGGTAGCTTGGAGGTTGGCCGAACCCTAAGGAGCTTGGGGAGGCCGATGGCTTGGAGAAAGAGGGGAGAGTGGGGGTGGCCGAATCCTTCAAAGGGGAAAGGAGGGTAGCCGACGGTTTTGGAGAGAGATAGGAGAGAGGGGGTGGTCGAATTACCAAGAGAGGGAGAGGGAATTCTCAATCTTAGAATTATTGTTTCAATTTTTATTCATCAACTTAATCATTCCTCAAGATGAGTTGGCCTTTTATAGGCTTACAACACAATCTGGCTACATGCAGCCCAAATAGAAAATAAAACAAAGTACATAATTTTGAAACAACATAAAATGAAATTGCAACTAAAAAAACATAGGAATTCAAATAAATTTTAATAAGCCGTCTTGCGTCGTGAGCGGAGATTGTAGCATCGCTCCACAATATCATCACGGCGCCACAAGTCTTTGGTTGGAGACGAAGAAGGATCTTCCACGAGCATGCCATCATCATCTTCAACATGTTGGGGGTTGCCGTCTCCATCAATGTCAAAACGACTTTCCTAAATGGAAACCTCCTTGAGAAAGTGTATATGACAAAACCCGAGGGCTTTGTATCTTCAGCTGAAACTACTAAAATATGCAAGCTGCAGAGATTCATTTATGGATTGAAACAGACTTCTCGAAGTTGAAATCTTCATTTTGATGAAAAGATCAAAAAGTTTGGTTTTATAAGGAATGAGGATTAACCGTTTGTTTACAAGAGGATTAGTGGGAGCATTATCATCTTTCTGATATTATATGTAGATGACATACTACTGATCGGGAATGACAAACCGACCCTACAAGTTGTTAAGAACAACTTAGGGAACTGCTTTTCTATGAAAGACTTGGGTGAAACGACTTATACACTTGGTATTACGATCTATAGAGATAGATCAAAGAAGTTGTTGGGTTTGACCCAAAGTACATACATTGATAAGGTGTTGAAATGGTTCAACATGCTTGAGTCCGAAAAGGATTTTTACCCATGTCTCATGGAGTGAGTCTCTCTAAGGGCTAGTGTCCTAAGTCTTGTGAAGATAAGGACCACATGAAGTTGATTCCATATGCTTCGACAATTGGGTCAATCATGTATGCAATGATATGTACTCAACCTGATATCTCTTATGCCTTGAGCATGACTAGCAGGTATCAGTCTGATCCCTGTGAAAGTCTCTGGATTGCTATCAAGAATAACCTAAAGTACTTACAAAGGACTAAAGATATGTTCTTGGTATTTGGTGGAAAGGAAGAGCTCGTTGTAAAGGGTTACATGAATTCTAGCTTCCAAATTGATATGGACGACTCAAATTCTTAGTCAAGGTTCATATTTTGCCTAAATGGAGGAGATGTTAGCCGGAAGAGTTCCAAGCAGGAGACAATTGCCGATTCAACAACTGAGGCCGAGTATATCGCCACAACAAATGCGGTGAAGGAGGCTGTATGGATTAGGAAATTCATCGGTGAGTTAGATGTAGTTCCAAGCATTGTTGGTCCCATAGTTCTCTACTGTGACAACAATGGTGCAATTGTACTTGCTTCAGAACCTATATCTCATCAGCTCTCCAAGCACATACTTCGGCGATTCCATCTTATTCGAGAGATTATCGATCGAGGGGATGTGAACATTTGCAGAGTGCCGACTGAAGATAATATTGCCGATCCACTAACTAAGCCTGTAGCGCTGAGAAAGCATGATGGTCATGTTAGATCTATGGGTATACGATACCTTATTGATCAGCCCTAGTGGGAGTCTTGTGAATTATGTATTTGTTGTTTGTTGTAATAATTCATTTGATGAATAGTGTACTATACATTTCATTTTATATTTATGTCAAATTCTTTTGTTATGTAAAATTTATTTGTGTTGTGATAGATTAATTTAACGTAATAAATGTCCTTAGAATGTTTGCTTACATAGGATTCAAGTGGTGACTTGAATGTGAGAGCCTATGTTTTATAAGCTTCATTCTTAAATGGTCCCTAATCGAGTATCATCTTAGAAGCTAAGGGCGATGATGATACATTAAGACTAGCATGTGCGTTGACTGATGAGAGGTACTCACTGGTCATGATATTGTGATATCAAGTCATCACATGGGTACTTGTTAGTGAACAGGTTGTACTGGACAAACCTACTATGAGAATACTTTGTGGATAGTTATATGAATATGTCACAAGTAAGACTCAAGTGGCAATGGTATTCGTGGTCCTTTGACCTGAAGTCACGACATTCATCATGTGAGGAAGAGCATGCATTGATGCTATCAAAAGTCTAGTCTTGCGAAAGTTGGATGATAAATATGATTATTAGGGTACGTTACGAATCATTTGGGTATTTGCGTGTGAGCAGATATGAGATTTGTCCTCCTATATGACAGGAGTTGCATCCATGGGCCCCTTGATGGAATGAGACTGATAAATGCATGGCCATGCTTGGTTGATTTAATATGTGATATTGGACTCACCAATTTCTGGAAGTTCATTCCAGATCAGGAAACTAGGATTCAAAAATAATGAGGGTGACACGGTCTATAACTCTAGTTCTATCCAGATGTAAGGGATGAAGGGACATGACAATACTGATACATTAGTCACAATGGATTTGGTTGTTGCTTGGGGAGCAATGATGCATTGCTAGATGTCGCTCATTTTTTTGTGAAGTTTTTGTTTGATACTTTCAAGATCAAGTGGGAGACTATTGGTGCTACCATGGTGATCTGGAAGTGATCAAGCATGTAGTCTCACTATCAATGCAGTATGAGCCTATCAACATAAGAATGTTTGGAGAATTTGGAAGATTGGATTATATTGGTCTTACTTATGTGATTAGTGAAGGACCAAGCACTGACATGAGATGAGTGAAGGACTGGACTCAACCATGCATTGAGTGCGTCGAGACCACTCAAGGCTTTCGTCGAGTCAAGTGTTGATTCGTCGAGTTAGCGTTGAGAGTGTTGAGACCACTCGGCGATTCGTCGAGTCAATAGTTGATTCGTCAAATGATGGCGTTGAGTGTATAAAGTCTACTCAGTCAGGCGTTGAGTGCGTCGAGACCACTCAACGCTTTCGTCAAGTCAAATGTTGACTTGTCGATTAGGCGTTGAGAGCAGTTAGACCACTCGACGCCTTCGTAGAGTTAAATGTTGATTTATCGAATTAGGCGCTGAGAGCGTCTAGGTCATTCGATGCCTTCATCGGGTTAAATGTTGACTCGTCGAATGATGGTGTTGAGTGCGTTGAGTTCATTCAACGATTCGTCGAGTTAAGTGTTGATTCAACGAGTCTGGCATTGAGTGCGTTGAGTGCAGTCAACAATTCGTCGTGTCAAGTGTTGAATCGTCAAATATCGACGTGCATACACAACAATTCGTCGAGTCAAGTGTTGATTCATCGAATATCGACGTGATACTCGGCGAATTCTGTTTTGTCCGGTTTATTTCCTCTAAGTCCGGTTCAGCGCAGTTTGCTGGTTTTGGTTGGCTCGGTATTCAGTATATAAACGTTATGTACAGTAAACCGAGCAACCAAGTTACGCAGTGACAAAAGGATTCGGTTTTAACTTAATCACGAGTCTGCTCTTCTTCCCTCCCGACGAAACTGTTCCGCCAAGGCCATGAATGTCGATCTCGCCGCCGACTGTCTGCTGTCCTTGTACTTTGCCGAAAAGTGTTTCTAGGGCATTCGTACTCGTCACCGCCTCCTCTTCTGGAGCAAACCTAGCAGTCTGTGAAGATGTAGAATATTATCATCTGACCTAGATCTTGTGCGACAAGAGTCTAAGGGTTCTCCCGTTCGTGTTCATCACCTGTAGAGGTGTGAACACAATTCTACGCTCGGGACTCAGGCCATTGCTGTTTGTTGGAATCAATCAGAGCACCTTGGTTGAGTATTAACTCAATCCCTCAAAGGCAAAATTTTATTTATCGCACTTTACTTCTTGATTAATATTCATCGCTAGATCCGAACTATTTTGGGTTTTCTTGTTCCATTTCCGCTGCGCTCAAGTGTTGTGTCGTATAGCAAAACCCAACAGTAACATGTACAAAAAGTTCATGTCTCATTTATTAATTTAAAAAATTTTGCGACCTTTCATGTTTGTTGCATGAATGTTAGGTTTCGTGCTAGTTTCCGGTTGCCCTTCCAGTGTGTTGTTCAATGTGGGAGCGTCACACTCCTTTCTCGTAGAAAAATTTATCCGGAGAATTGGTGTTGAGCCCTTCGAGGAGGATGTGAAGCATAGTGTGTGCATTCCCAATGGGTCATTCTTGACTACTGGGAAGAAAGGACGCATTGGTTTGAGTATAGGCAAAGTTGACTTCGTGCTGGTTGCGGCAATCCTACCGCTATCACAATGTGATGTTATCTTGGGGATGGACTAGATGGCAGCGCAGTGGGCCAATATTGACTACTTATTGAAGGTGGTGACCATGAGGAGAATGTTAAAAGTAGATGTCAGATTCGCGGGGCTTAGTGGAGTAGCCAACTCCCTAATTTAGACTATTTAGATGGTGTGTGAAGTAAACCAGAGAGGTGTAGAGTTTGTAACTTTGTTGGAGGTTAACTGCACAAAGCTGGCAATTAGTGAAGTTCATGTGTTGGTGAAGTTCGAGGACTTGTTCCCCGATGAGATTCTGGGAGCACCTCCTCAGTGTGAGATTCACTTCACGATCGAATTGGTACCAGGAGCAAGACCGATGTCACAACCTTCGTTTAAGATGACACTGAAGGAGTTGGCCAAGCTTAAAGTACATTTGTATGAATTGTTAGAGCAAGGGTACATTAGGCCCAACACTTTGTCGTGGAGTACGCTGGTGTTATTTGTGAAGAAAAGATGGTAATATACGATTGTGCATAGACTACCGTGAGCTTAATAAGTTAACTGTCAATAATAAGTATCTGATTCTGCGGATGGATGACTTGTTCGACAAGTTAGTAGGGTTAGTAGTATGATCCAAGTTTGAATTTTGACAACCTCTCCAAAGATTTTATGCACATTATGCCTCGGTCTCTACAGGGTAATGATGCGATTTGGGTGATTGTGGATCACCTGACCAAGGTGGTGCACTTCATTCCAAATCGAAAGGAAGATAGCGTGGAGAAGCTCGTGGAGCTCTATGTTTGGAACATATTGCGGTTGCATGATAATCCAAAGAGTATTGTTAGTGATTAACATGGATAGTTAACATCCAAGGACTATAGGTTAGTCTAGAAGAGCTTGGAACCATGCTTAAGTTCAGTACCATATTCCATCTACAGACCGATAGTCAAACAGAGAGCACAAAACATATTTGGGAGGATATGTCGAGAGTGTTTGCTCTTGATTTTCGCAAGAGAAGGGAAGACCACCTTTCTATGGTCGAGTTTGACTTCAATAATAGTTTCCAGGCGAGCATTCAGATGTCTCTGTATGAATCATTGTATGGAAGACGACGTCGAACGCCGATGTCTTGGATAGAGGTAGGAGACACCCAACTTTTGAGAAAAGAAATAGTGGAGGATGCTTGTGAGTTGATGCGGAAGATTCAAGAACGTATGAATGTTGAACAAGATTGATAGACAAAGTATTTCAATTTGTGCCGCAAAAATGTGGAGTTTGTAGTAGGCGACATGGTCTACTTGAAGATCAAGCCGGTTAAGGGTGTTTCACAAATTCAGCGACTCAAGAAATTGAGTATGAGGCACTTAGGCATGTTTGAAGTTATGGAGCACACATGCAAAGCAGTCATTCAGTTGTTATTGTCCAAAGAGTTGAGTGGATTACACGATGTTTTCCATACCTCAGTGTTAATGAAGGCTTTGTTGGAGTCGAATGACGTGATCGAGTCGACGACACTGCGGGTGTTAGAAGATTTGAGGACGAAAGTTAGTCTAGTTTCCATGGAAGATTTGAAGATTCGGCATTTGCGAAATAATGAGGTCAAGCTCGTGAAATACGGTGAGATAATTGAATGCAAGGCAAGTTTTCTTCGGAGCGTGAGAAAGCGATGCAGGAAGACTTCCCAGAACTATTTGCTTAAGGCGTATTTTATGTTTTGGAGCACATTAAATTTTTAGGATGAAATTATTTTAAGGGGGCTGGAATTGTAACACCCCAAAAGTTTACCTTATTTTGGAATGCTGGGAGTACTAGGATAATTGTAGCAACATGGAGTTGTGTTAACTCTCATGGAGTTGTGTTAACTCGCATGGAGTTGTGTTAACTCTCATGGAGTTGTGTTAACTCTCATGGAGTTGTGTTAACTCTCATGGAGTTGTGTTAAATCTCAATACATCGTGATCAATCTCATAGCGTCATGATCACTCTCATAACGTCATAATCACTCTCATAGCATCATGATCACTCTCATAGCATCGTGATAACTCTCATAGCTTCATGATCACTATCATAGCATCATGATCACTCTCATGGAGTTATGTTAACTCAACGATCCAAGTAAGAGAGCTGATTCGAAGAGTACGTGAACCAATTTTGTGAATCACATTTTTTTGGCATTTGATCTTCTTGAAACTTAATTTGATGGCCTAGAGTTTTCTCTCGTGAACCCTAAATAGGTCAAAGTAGAACTCTCCTCTCATTTTCAAAGTTCCTTGGCACTTGACGGCTCATGAGTGAGAGTAAGAGGAGGAGGAGGATGCCGTAGTTTTCGCCATTGTTGGAGCTTTGGAGCTCCATTTGGCGATCCGAGACCGACATTATGAAGAGGGATTGAAGGCACTTATTTTCATCCATGCTATTCAAGGTTTCCATAACAAGGAAGATGTTTTGAATGTTAATGACATATCTCCTCCTAGTCTTAGGATGTGTGCATAACATCTTTCTTAATGCCTTTTATTTCTTGCAATTTTTTTGGCACAAGATCTTTCAAATGAGAGGGGTTCTGATCGGCTTGGTTCACGAGGAACCGCCGAGTCAATTGATTCTGTCCCTGGGATAATTTGAATTAGTAATCTGCTTCATTAGTGAATTAGGCATTGTTGGTGAGCCATAATCGTTACTATTAGTCTGATTCGATGATGTTGCTTGACGTGCATTTTAGGGATTTTTGTTAAAAATCAGATTGTGTCGAAGACGCATTGTTATTTCCTTGTTTTAGTGTGAGAACGAATTGTGACATATGGCATGGGAAAATATGCATGTTGAATGTAATGTTAAGGAGTGGCTTTGTCTTTGTGGTCAGTTAGCTAGCCCCGTAATGATATAAATCACGTGTGGAGGGTGCTCTGATAAGATAAGTTGTAACACCCCATCCGTCACGTAGGATATAACAGAAGATCCGACCGGGGCCCCACACCATATTCAAAAGTTAGTTAGCGAGGTTATGTATTGAGACCAAATCAATTTACGCATCCTAACTCAGATTGCATTCTAGCAGAAGTAATTAAAATCGCTTGGAACCCAAACACAAGAATGCCCACTACCAACAAAATAGGAATGATAACCCAAATACACAAAATGGTATGACCTTACGACCTTACAACTATTTCCTCAATAATAAGTGTTTTACAGACATCGGCATGCAGGCCGACCACACATGAAACAACAAAATACACTTTTCTTGGCCTTCGAGGGCTGACACGACAAATAGGGCTTCATCCCACTACTTACCACTTGGCCCAGCTACACCTACATAAAAACATTCCACCCCAACGGTGGCAAACAAAGCAACGGTCAGCATTAGGTGACCAAATTTTAATGACCCCGCCCGACACCCGGGGCGGCGGTGCTCCTTCCCTGCAAGTAAATAGCATGTGCATAATATACATAGAGGTGCAACTTAAGCACCAACCAACACAGACAATGGCTAGACTGACCAAACGTCCCGTGCACTCAAGGTACATTATCGGTGTACCGGAATCACCCAGGGTTCCACATTTGCCATCACAGCAATCACTGGTGACAAAGCACCCATATAGGGATCTTCATGATTCCCAGCACCGTCCTCAATACCAAACTAAACGAACTCACTTGAGCATTACTAGCATGACATAAAGCCACAACTCTCTTCTATGCCAACGACAACTGACATGTACTTTAGGTCTGTTTAGCCGTTGCTCAGATCACCGTGCCAATTAATGACATCGACGTAGGCCAGCTTCCCCTTTCTCGTAATACCAATCATACATAACCATGTTATGTTCCAGGGATGGCACTTACGACCACCAAAATTGGGCCCTTTAGGCTCTCAGATTAACACAAAGGCCTCACATTCATTGCTCAATGGGAGCTACCGCTTGCGGTAGCGCTACAGCCACGCGGTAGGGGACATACTATCATTTCTTCCTCAAAACAGGTGTTTTTCAGGATACCTACTCCAGTACTATCACTGCAGCAACCTGCACACCCCGTAACTCCATAAATTACATGTTCACCATGGAGTCTTCTCCGGCATACAAAACAATCATCACCGACACAAATCAACCTGTCCAGATAGGCTTCACACCGCATGTCTATTTTGTACTTAGATTTCGGATTATAAATGCAAAGAAAATGGGGATATAATCGATCAACCCGTCTGGAGAATCGCTTCCACGTACTCATGGAGCGTCTACCCTCACATGCCATAACAAATGACTTCACATATCTAAGGAGGAAAATTTTTACCCTTGATGTTCATTTTAGCGCCATGGAAGAGAAACTAGCTAGTTGGAAATGGCCGCAACGAACTTGCCTCCGCAGATCTAGACTGGCCTTGTGATTCAGAGCTCTGGCGCTCCAACAATGGCAGATCTCCTTCCTCTTCCTTAAATCTCTCTCTCTACCGCATAAAAGGAGAATGCTAAGATAAAATGAAGTGGAACTCAGCATTCTCGACCTTAAACCGAGCTACCTCCGCGCGGTAACTAGCTACCACCGCGCAGTAACTAGCTACCACCATGCGATACTACTGATGACATAATTTATGTAGATGACATAATTTTTGGGACTACTGATGACAACCTTTACATGTAGTTTGCTAAACTTATGCAAAGGAAGTTTGAGATGAGCAGTATTGGTGAACTCCAGTTCTTCTTGAGACTCCAAGTAAGACAGACTGAGGATGGCTCATCCATATCCCAGTCTAAGTTTACCCAGGAGTTGATTAAGAAATATGACATGTAGAATACATCCAACATGAGAACACCCATGAGGTCTGCTGGAACCCTATTACTGATTTGGGCTAGGATCAATATCTTGTGTTTAGGATGATTAGCTTGACCCATTATGTATAGTCTGGGTCATAGGTTATTCTTTCCAGGTTTGCTACTTCAAGAAGAACTCCAAAGAAAAAGAAGTTCAACAGATGCAGAAATTCGCTCGACGAAAGCAAAGCGCATATGACGATCGTCGAGCTCAGTTCGACGAACTCAGAGTTTTACCTCTAAGCTTTGCTCGACGAAATCTGAGCCCCGGTTGACGAACTCTGACCTCTACTCTCAAGCTCAGCTCGATGATAGCCAACATCAGCTCGACGAAAGCCAAGCTCAGCTCGATGAACAGCCTAGCTCAGTTTGACGAATTACTTACCCAATTCGACGAACTCCTTACTCAGGTCGACGAAATCTTTAGTCAGTTCTACTAATTCTCTGCAGCGATTCAGAAGGTTTATATTCAGAAGTAAATTATTTTTAAATAGCTAATTCCAGCCAGTTATTCTCTGGTATTTAATGCTGAATATTCTTAATGAATATGATCATTTCTGACAGCATTAAATACGGATTGATCACAGAGAATTCATTCAAATTATTCACCATGGCAGTTAAGGAATAAATTTATATCCAATATTCAAATATAGCCATTACAAATTCTCAAAGACTGCCCAGACTATTCAAGGAATGTTTTCAAAATTCAAATACTTGGATTTCTTTTCAGGAATATATACTCAGAAATTTTGCTCTGCTGAATAGAGATAGACAAGTGAGACATCAGACAAAATCAATACACAGAGTTTTTGAATATCTTCTACTCTCTAAGAGACAATCAATCTTTCATCTGTCTAAAAGATTTACTCAAGAGAAATACAATTGTTGAAGGCCTACACCCTGAAGAGAATTCTCCCTCACCTGATTACAATCTCTACACAAATCAGGAGGAGCTTTTAGCTTCATCATCCACTCAGTCTTCTCAGAGAAATTTGAAAGAGAAGACAATATCACTTTTAGTTTTATTTTTCTAACTGTGTACAAGATTATAACTTCCTTCAAAAGTTGACCCCATGGTTCTTAAGTCACCTGATCAAAATACTTAGTTTGGTTTTTGGAAACCTGGTCAAAAGCTCAAAGGGTTGCTAGATCTCCCTTAAAAAATAGATCTTCTAGTGGTAGGGCACCTGATGAAAAACCTGTAGTGGATTCCTACCAGGGTGGTAAAAGAGTCGATGTATCCACGATTTTGGGGAACCACTATAAATTCCTTGTGTCATCTATGATTGTTATTCTCTCTATTTGTGTGCTGTGATTTGTTTTGTTTTTGCTTTATATATTTATATATATCTGAAAGAAATAGGATAGATCTTATATTACTCTAGTTAAATATATATGTTATATAAAAGAGTGAGCACAACTCAAAAATAAAGAAAGAGAGCAAGCAACACAGATGACACAAGGATTATAGTGGTTCCCCAATAACCTGGGTACATCCACTCATCTACCACCCTGGTAGGAATCCACTACATATTTTTGATCAGGTGCCCTGCCACCAGAATATTTATTTTCTAAGGGGGATATAACAACCCTTTGAGCTTTTGACCAGGTGTCCAAAAACCAAACCAAGTCTTTTGATCAGGAGACTTAACAACCAAAAGGAATAACTTTTGAAGGGAGTTAAGAAACCCTTTGTACAGTGGTGAAAAAAGTAAAAGATGATGTCTTCTCTGTTAACAGTCAGAGAGAAGACTAGTGGATTTGATATTGACAAAACTCCCCCTGAGATAAAGATTTGTTCATGAAGCTGAGAGCTTTGCACAGGGTGTAGGCCTTCAGATTGAAGAAGATCTTCAGAAGCTTCTTGTACTGATGTTGATGAGTTGTCCATTTGAAGCCTAGAGCAGATGATGAAGAACTTTGTATATGAGCTGTTTGTTCTTCACTGATTCACTTTAAAAGAAAAACTTCAGAAGTATATTTGTTTCTCTGTTCTCTCTCTACTGTATTCTCTGTAAGAGCCAATCTATATTCATTGTCTGATCTCTTGATTCTTTTTTTAGATTATTTGAATTTTCTTTAACTGTAATAGCAGAATCATTCCCGAGAAAGGTAGTTTCTTTGGAAGACAATTAGCATTTAAGCCATAATTAATGTTGTCATTCAACGAATATATTCCTTAAGAATATTAGGCATTAAATATGAGAATCGCAAACTCCTGTGATTAAGGCTTCAATCAATCTGCCAGCTGTAAAATAAATAGGCCTGGAATTCTGCACAAATTTCGTCGATCGGAGCTCGTAGAACGGAGAGCTAAGCTTCTATTTCGTCGAGCTGAGAATCTGTCTTGAGTTCAGCGATCGTCGTCCTGAGCTCAGATTTCGTCGAGCTTAGCTCAGAGATGGAACTCTGAGTTTGTCGACCTGAATTCGAATTTCGTCGAACTGAGTTCGACTTTCGTCGAGCTGGATTTCTGACTGATCAGAACTACATTTCTTGGAATTGTTTCAGCAATTATGGAGAGTCCTTTTGAGGCGAACCTGAAAATAAACCTATGACCCATGACTATACATTTTTGGTCAATCTAATCATCCTAATTGTGATCCTTGCCCAAATCAGAACTAGGGTTCCAACAATCTCCCCCTATTTGGGCGAGGACACTATTTACACAAAATAAATAAAATACAAAGCAAAACAATCTGCCTGAATTATAAATTTTTCAGCAGATGTACAAAGGTGTTTTGAGAAATAAAGAAAGATAACAAAGATTTTATAACACAATTAAAAACTAAGGAGCAGCTGCAAGAAAATCTGTTAAGGATGCCAGCTGCACTTTTGCTTATATTTAACTGAATCTATTTCAGCATGTTTGAATACATTTCTGATTCTCTAAATGATTGAAACTGCTGACTGCTGTAACCTTTGCATTGACTATGACTAAGACTTTTGGTTTCTATCAAATACCATTGTTCCTCTGTGGTAAGATATGTCTTTTCCTGAAAAGAGATGTTAGGAGTTCTGGACCCAGATTACCTTGGGTTTTGATTCTCTTTTATAATAATTAGAAACAAAAGAACATTCAGGTTGACTTTTATAACCTAGAGGATGAAATTTTCTGGGTGGAATTATCCATTGAGAAAAAGGGTTAACAAATTTGTGTCTTTGATTATTGTTCTGATAGAAATTAAAATTTCTATTTTGATAGATTGAGTTCAATGATTTTTGTTGAGTTCGTGAGTCTGAGTTCGGCGAAAAGTATTGATTTCATCGATCTCGGTTCACAGAATGATAGTGATCATTTTCTGAGTTCCGCGTCGTCGATTTCTGTTCAACGAAACATGTTGATTTCGTCGAGCACCTTTTGTTGAGAAAACATACCCAAACTCTGGGTTCAGAGATCGTCGATCGGCGTTCGATGTATAATACTGCTTTGGTCAAGCTCAGTTTGAAGAAATATTTTGAACATGATTTTTTTTGAAAATTCTTAACTCGTTTGGGTTTATTATTATGTAAAACTTTAGTCATTTTAACTAAATTTTCTAACTATTCTTTTCCTTTTGTTGATTCAAAATGAGTAATCTGTTCAAGAGCAGTTTTCAAATTTTCTTTAAGCTTTGTGTTTTCTGAAGAAGAATTATTTAATTTTTCTCTGAGAAGTTTTATTTCCTTCTCAGATTGAATCAAATTATTACAAAGAATTTTAAAATCTTCTTTAAAATGATCTGAAGAAAAATCAAAGGAAGAGATTACCTGATCCTCTTCTGATTCAGTTTCTGCTTCAAAGTCTGATTGTTCATCAGAGTTTCTGCAAGAGGCATTTATTGCCATTAGGCAAAATTCTCTTGCTCTTGACTCTTCTTCATCTTCAGTTGTACATGATGAAGCATCAGAGTCAGAGTTACTCCAAGTGTCAGTATCAAATATTCTCTTTTTAGCTGATCCAACAACCATTGCAGTGAGGGAGTCCCAAATATCCTTTTCTGATGAACATTCAACAATTTCCTGAAAAATATCATCAGACATTGATTGTGCAAGAATGTTCATTGTTTTGCATCAGCAATCTTTAGCCTTTTCCGGGCTTCTGTCCATTGAGGTGATGAAACAGAATTGATGCTAGTTATTTCCACTGGTTGATAAGGACTTGTCAAAATGGAATTGTAAATGGATTCATCAATAGAGTTCATAAAAAGCCTAATCCTTGTCTTCCATAGTGCAAGCTTATCTAGATTGCACATAGGAGGCCGGGTGCTTGAAAATTCTTCATTTTGTGCCATGATAAACTCTTAAGAAATATAAGATCTATTAGATCGTTTTGGTTTAGTTGTTAGCCTGTACAACCAAAGAAACCTCCCTCTGATACTAATTTAAAGAAAGATGATAGATCTTATGGTACTCTAGTTAAATATATATGTTATATACAAGAGTGAGCACAACACAAAAATAAAGAAATAGAGCAAGCAACACAGATGACACAAGGATTATAGTGGTTCCCCAATAACCTGGGTATATCCACTCTTCTACCACCCTGGTAGGAATCTACTATAGGTTTTTGATCAGGTGCCATGCCACCAAAATATCTATTTTCTACGGGAGATATAGCAACCCTTTGAGCTTTTGACCAGGTGCCCAAAAACCAAACCAAGTCTTTTGATCAGGAGACTTGACAATCAAAAGGAATAACTTTTGATGGGAGTTAAGAAACCATTTGTACAGTGGTGAAGAGAAAGTAAAAGATGATGTCTTCTCTGTCAACAGTCATAGAGAAGACTAGTGAATTTGATGTTGTCAAAGCTCCCCCTGAGATGAAGAATTGTTCAAGAAGTTGAGAGCTTTGCACGGGGTATAGGCCTTCAGATTGAAGAAGATATTTAAAAGCTTCTTGGACTGATGTTGATGAGTTGTCCCTTTGAAGCCTGGAGCAGATGATGAAGAACTTTGTATATGAGCTGTTTGTTCTTCACTGATTCACTGATTCACTTTGAAAGAAAAACTTCAGAAGCAGATTTGTTTCTCTGTTCTCTCTCTGTTGTATTCTCTGTAAGAGCCAATCTATATTCATTGTCTGATCTCTTGATTCTTTTTTTAGAACATTTGAATTTCCTTTAATTGTAATAGCAGAATCATTCCTGAGAAAGGTAGTTGCCCTGGGAGACAATTAACATTTAAGCCATAATTAATGCTGCCATTCAACGATTATATTCATTAAGAATATTAGGCATTAAATCTGAGAATCACAAACTCATGTGATTAAGGCTTCAATCAATCTGCCAGCTGTAAAATAAATAGGCCTGGAATTCTGCACAAATTTCGTCGACCGGAGCTCGTAGATCGGAGAGCTCAGCTTCTATTTTGTCGAGCTAAGAATCTGGCTTGAGTTCAGCGACTGTCGACCTGAGCTCGGATTTCGTCGAGCTCAGCTCAGAGATGGAACTCTGAGTTCGTCGACCTGAATTCGACTTTTATCGAACTGAGTTCGACTTTTGTCGAATTGAATTTCTGACTGATCAAAACTGCATTTCTTGGAATTGTTTCAGCAAGTCTGGAGAGTCCTTCTGAGGCAAACCTGGAAATAAACCTATGACCTATGACTATACATTTTGGGTCAATCTAATCATCCTAATAGTGATCCTTTCCCAAATCAGAACTAGAGTTCCAACAATATCACTAGTTTTTCAATCCGCTATAAAACTAAATTAATTTTTTTTAATATACACTATTCACCCACTTTAGTGTAAACAAGATCTATCACTAACTTTCAGGGTCAAGTACGCCTATAGGCAAAGATGAGGCATGGAAACCTGTTGATGAGTCTTTGTATAGAGGGATAATTGACTCCCTTCTATACCTGACTACTAGTAGGCCTAACATCATGTATGATACATGTGTCTGTTCTAGGTATCAGGCTTGCCCTAAAAAATCTCATTACTCTACTGTAAAGAGAATTTTGAGGTATCTTAATGACAAACCAGATCTTGGCCTATGGTACCTTAGGAATAGGGATTTTGATCTAAGAGGCTATTCAGATGCAGATTTTGCAGGCTGCAAAGAAGACAAGAAAAGTACTTCAGGTACCTGTCAGCTCTTAGGTGGAAGATTGGTGTCATGAAGAAACAAGAAGCAAATGAGTGTGGCAATCTCAACCGTAGAGTCAGAGTACATTTCAGCAGGAAGCTGCTGTGCTCAGTTGATGTGGATTTAACATCAACTTCAGGATTATAACATTGAGATAAGAAGAAGTCATCTTTATTGTGATTCTACTAGTGCTAGTTTTATTGCTAGGAATCCTGTCTTACACAATAGGATTAAGCACATATAAATTAGGTATCACTTCATTATGGAACATGTGGAAAAGGAAGACATCAGCCTCGATTTTGTCCCCACTAACAAGCAAGTGGCTGACATCTTCACTAAGCCACTAGATGAAGCAAAGTTCAACACCTTCAAATTTGAATTGGGTATGTTGAACTTAGTTTATCCTCAGTTACTCTCTATAGTATTTTTGGTTGCACGTTTGTTCTTTTCTTGCAGGCTAAAAAGATCTTTAGTGGTATAAAGATTATGGAGACCAAAGTGTCTATCAGGAAGATGTAATAGAAGATGCTCCTATTGAGGGGGAGCAATTAAAACAGCTGTAGAAGCAAGTTCAGACTTGTGAAGAGAGAAAGCTAGCTGTTGCATTAGTTGATCTCCTACACACAGCTAGGGGGAGAAGAATATCAAAGGAAGCCAGACCTCCTTGACTATTCTACAGAAGTAAAAAAGGGGGAGAGAAAGTGGTTGATCAAGTTTTGGATTAAGCTTTGAATTTTGGATCATGTGGTATCAAAGGCCAAAATGATTGATCAAGCTCAACTATGACAGTAAGACAGGGGGAGTAGGGATGCTTCCAAACAGGGGGAGTAGGTAACCTTCCTGTAACTATCTTATTGAAGTGTTTTATTGCTGCAAATATGTTATGTATGTCATTGACTAAGAAGTCAAAGTGAGGTTTTGACTTCTTCAAATAGGGGGAGATCGTTGGGTCCATTGCTCCCAATGTCCCTGATTTGTAAGAAGTCAAACAAGTCAATGATATACACCTAGTTGTATTTGATGTATGGTTAAATTTCATGTGCAGGCTGAAAACTTGTAGAAATGACTAAGTATAAAAGTGTCGACACACTTCACAATCTTATCTACACTTTATAAGAGAAGTGTTGAGTACAGACTTGAAGTAAGTACAAAAGTATTGAGACAAGCCAGATATTTCGACAAAAGTATCGAGACAATTCAGTTATCTTGACACTTTGAAGATCAAGTCGACACCTTGAAGATCATGTCAGCAGTGTCAAGACAAGTCAGATATCTCGACAAAAGTGTCGAGACAATTCAGTTATCTCGACACCTTAAAGATCAAGCCAGCTATGTCGAGACAAGCCAGATATCTCGACACCTTAAAGCTCAGGACAGTAGTGTCGAGATAATACAACGGTCTCGACACAATGAAGAACAAAAATGTAGACTTAAAGATGTCGACACCCAGCAGACAGTAGTGTCGAGACAATTCAACTGTCTCGACACAGTGAAGATTTAATGATTTTGTCAAAGAAAAATAAGCTAAATCAAGAAGCATTGAGTGAAGCCAGTCCACTCAATGCCATACTAATTCTATCAATGCCATAAAAGATAGACTGGAAAATTCGTCTAAGTCCGCAGGCGTTGAGTGAAGCCAATTCACTCAACGCCAGATGACAGAAAGCGTTGAGTCAAGCTTTAGCTGTTGCGGCCAAGTACAAAAGCGTCGAGTGATGTCGACGCTCTCAACTCCATGCAGTGGAGCAGTTGCGGCCAAGTACAAAAGCGTCGATTGATGATGATGCTATCAACGCCATGCAATGAAGAAGCAGCAAATAGTCTAAGACAAAAAAACGATGAAAGATGAAGCTACACTCAATGCTCTCTATGCCAAGGTTACTGAAGAAGCAAAAAATAGTCTAAGGCAGAGCGTTGAGTGATGAAACTACACTCAACGATCCCAACACCTAGGAAGCAGAAAGAGCGGAAAGCTAAGCTAAGTATAAAAGCGTTGAGTGTAGTCCATTCACTCAACACCACTCAAAGCCAAAGAAGCTGCAAAATTGACTAAGTACAGAATTGTTTAGTGAAGGCCATTCACTAAACGTCACTCAATGCCACTCAACGCCTGAGTGGATTCTGAGAATTTGGCTAAGTCCACAAAGATGTGACGTCAGCAAAAATCAACATAGTTCAAAATAGTTGCGGGAAAGCTGCAGAATAGCATTAATGGCGCCGGTAGCCAGCTGGTTGTCTTCTTTTGTAAAAGTAAAGTGACATTCCTGCAATTAAGGCCGAGCTCACACAGAATAGAGCCGTTGATCAACGTACAATAAAAAGGGAAGATTGGCTGAGTCGACGACAACAATTAGGATTTTCTGTTTACACGTTTTTGCGGGTGAACATTGTCTTCTTCCTCGCCTTCTTGCCAAGCCCGAAGAACAAGTTCTGTTCAGTCAACCTGAAAGCACAAAGATATAGTTGTTGCGATCATCATTAGCAACATCAAGTTCAAAATCGATTTCTGATTGTGATGAGAAGCAAAGCCTTCTAAGTCTGTTAGTCCAGATAGTTGTTTGAAGAAGATACAAACCTTCAAATTCATTATCTTCAACAGCAGATCAGAATCTTGATTCTGAGTTACTTGCAACATAAGCAAACCAGTAATGAAGGCCTTGTCAACTTGTTGCTGTGAAGAAGATAAGGGCTGAAATCTGCTCAGCCTTGGAATATAGACACAAAAATCTCTCTGGTGTCTAACTGTAAATCACCTTTTCTATTTCCTGTAGGATCCTTTTGGATCTGAGTGTAGGCCTAATCAATAATGGATGAGAGTGTAGGATTCTTGTGAGAATCTGAGTTGTAGGCCTGTGTTATAAAGGCTAAGGTATAATCATTGTGATCTGAGTGTAAGATCCATTTTGGATTTGAGTATAGGGCTTAGGCCTGAGTTATAGGATCCTTTGGATCTGAGGTAGGGCTTAGTTTACGAGTGATAGGTCTTGGAGAAGACTGAGAGGTCCTGCGAGATCTGTGTTGTAAGCTCTTAGGAGCCAAGTGTTGGTGTTGTGCTCATCTAATAAACTATTAGAGAGGTGGGAGGGACAGTGGATGTACCCAAGATCGAGGAACCACTATAAATCTACTGTGTCATCTGTGATTGATCTTGAAAGCCAAACCAACCTAATCACTAAGCACAACAAAATTAGTTAAAGTCAAAATAAATTTAAAAGAGACCAAAAACCTATTCACCCACCCCCTCTAGGTGTTTAGATGGTCTTGAAAACAACACTTTCATTATCATATGGATACTATCTAGACCCAATGATCCCTTGATAACATTTGTGGTCCAGATAACATTGCTTGTATTCACCTTGATCATTATTTTCTCCCCCTTTATGACTTCTTCACAGATTATAATGGTCAGTGAGTCCTTGGTGAAGGAGATTCTATCAGCTAAATAATTTACCCCTTTGGTGACATGATTTTTGACTTCAAGCATATGATCATTTAGAATCTGTGTTCAGGCATCCTTTCTTCTCTCTAGAGTGATCTTGTGTGTTTCCATGAGTTTATTTTGCACATTATGCACCATTTCCATATTGCTGGAGGTGATGTTCTCATTCTCAATTATGTCACTTGGTTTTTGTCTAATCTCTTCAAGCTTCCCTTCAGTATAAGTCACAGCAGGAGTAGATCTCTTGAAGAATGCAATTGTTTTGTCCTTTGGCAAATTCATCTCAAATCTGATAGACTTGATCTAAGTGGATAGATCTTTTCTCTATCACTTTATAGAATCATCAACATAGTGCTCTAGATGTCTTCTCTGCTCATATAGAAGTCCTTTCAGCTATGTCAGGAAAGTAGAAGACATGACATCAGCTTGATGAGATGTCCCTTGGAAGGAGACTTCCTCATCCTCCTTCCTTGTATCTCCCCTTGTTTCTGAGTCAGCCCTCATGAACTCAGAGGAAAGATTATCAACATCAGCAACTGGCTTGTCAGATTCAAATATTTCAATTGTATTTACAGTCTCTCACTACTAGAAAAGTCAGTATTGGCTACACTTTTTTTGGCCAAGGACTAAAAATCGTGGCTAATACACTGATATTAGCCACAATTGAAAAAACCCTGGTTAATAGTTATTTTATAGCCAGGGTTATAAATAGTGTGGCTAATACATATCTATTAGCCATGAAAAATAATATTCATGGCAAAAAAGAGATTATTTTAGCAATTTTAGTTTTAATAATTTTTAGTTTTCATTAAATGTTTTAATTGTAAGTTAATTAAGTGCTGATTATTAATTTTTTTAGTTAATGTAAACTTTTTAAAGGCTATGGGGAGAATTCAAAAGCAGGTTTCATTTTGAGAATCCCGTGAACAGCTTCCCCTAGGGTTCGGGCGACTAGGAGCCTCCACCCGCTTGTGCGAATAGCTCGCCGCCAGCTCCGGTGGACGCCTTCTGCTCGCCCGACGACGACAACCGCGCCGTTGCCATTCTCTCGTGGTGTGATTCCGGTGGGCTCGTGCATCCTAACTCCCGTTCCGGTGTGATTCTGACGGATCTCGTGGAGAGATTTTCCACTGCATCATTGAGTGAACTTGGGTAACGAATCTCTCCACTTTTTGTGTGATTTCTCTTCCTCTCATTTTCGAGTTCTTTTGCTTTGTATTTCTTGGCTAGCCACATTATGCCTTGTCAGGCCTTCAACCTTCATCAACTCAAGAATTTTTGAGGGGATGGCTTGATCGATACAAAGTCGTTCAACAGCCTTAACGAAGTTTTTGTGCAACTCCCGCTTCCAATCTACATGCGTTGTTAAGATCTAAAACTGAGTGCAAGAAGTTTTTAGAAGAAAAAATATTTTTTCAAGTCTTAACTAAACTAGTAACCTTCGAATTTCCCCTGCTTCCTCTTTTGTTGTTCAAGCAAGAACAACTATGGGCAGATGATTTCTTCTTCTTCTTCTTCTTCTTCATGTTTTCAAAATCATAATTCTGGCTCTCTGCACTCAAATCCATTTCTTTATCACACTCATCATTTTTTGAAGCCTCTGCTGCATTCATATCTCTGTAACTATGAATTCGGCCGGTGATGTCGTTATTGTTTGTATTGTCATCGAATTTTGCCTCATAATGGATTAATTTTTCAGCTTCTACATGACACTCTCCATTAAACAACTGCGGGGTTGAAGGTGCTGATGAAAATATATCACTCTCCTTCTCCATTACATGATTTGCTTCATGCGCTTGCTCCAAATGTGACCTATCTGGCTATCTTATGAATGATATGTTACATTTTATAAATCCTTCTCTAATATCGACACCACTATTAATGTGCATGTTTTTTAGCTTATAAAATATAGTATTGGTATGGAGCTCATTTGACATTAGAATGTTCTGCAAAGGTATCAGAAGGGTTCAAAAATCGTGGCTAATACACTAGTATTAGCCATGATCGCAAAACCGTGGCTAATATTTAGGTTTTAGCCACGGCTATACAAAAACATGACTAATAGCTTTGTATTAGCTATGAAAAGTAAAAACGCATGGCTAATATTGATTTTTCAGCCCAAATATTTCAGCCCACCATCAAATCGCGGAAACAAAATAAAAATTCAAGAAATAAAAATCCACCCCGCTCCTCCATAACACTCCTCCCGATCGCCCTAAACCTAAGCAAATGCCATACCCTTCCTCTCAACTTCAGAGCGTCGCATCTTGCCGATCACTTCTCCTTCCTCTTGCATCTCTCTGGCAACAAGTTCGCTCACCGCACCTTGTTTGTGTGTGTTGCTAGTGTGTGAGCCCCGTGTCGGGCACTAACAAATTTTAATGATGGCTTAACTTAGTCATTGATCTGAAAATGTTGGCTTAACTCGGTATAAATCAAAGTTTATTGATATCACTATACAAGTTTTGCTGTAATTGAATGAATATTTCTGAACAACTTTATGTTTTGTACCTATTTCTATTAAAAGTGATGTAACAAAAATATAGTTGTTATTACTTGTTTGTTAAACTCTCAAGTAGATTAGAAGTGATGCACCAATTTCAGTCTTGCTTTGATCATTCCGTTTTTTGCCGCTATTTCATTCCCCCTCCGGCTAGTGAAAGATAATAAAGTCTATACTCATCTTATACAAAATGTTGTTATGAATTATTTGAAAGTTTGTCTAAATGATGATTCCTCGCAATGGCATGTGCGCTTTGATCATTCTCTCTCAATATATAATTATGCTTCTAAGATTGGCATCTATAAATATCATTTATAAATGACCATTATGCTTTATTTAAGTTGTGTTTAGGCTCCGGTGAGTTCAGACAAAATGCCACCGCCATAGAATGTATGTTTGACATGACAACGGTTATGACCGCCGCCATGAAAAGAAAATTAGTTTTGAACATAAAATCCTCAAGTCCTGCACAACTCTTCAGCATTTTAGGAATCAAAATTTTTTATTGTTGTTTTATTATTTTGGTAGAATCATTCCACTATTACACTATCGCTTCTCTCATACTTGAGTCTATTATGCTTTGCAATACCTTCTGGGCTCTCGATCAAATTTGTAATATATTTGCATTAGTTATTAGTAGAGATCCAAAGGATTTAATTTTCCCGACTAAACTTTCAGATTTAGGCTTCGTTTGAGTGGACTTATTTTCACCGGTCAAGCGGTTACGTCTGCATGGATCGGACCTTAGATCACATGGATCGGAACTTAAATTAAGGTCCGATTCATGCGATCTTAACTGCTTGACCGGTGAAAATAAGTCCCCTCAAACGAAGCCTTAGTACCAATTCATCAGTCTTATAACTCAAAATGTGTATGGATTAGTTTGAATTGAGAGTTTGGAAGTTGTCCTTGTCAAGCTCAATAGTTTGCCTTTTTTGAGTCTAAATTCTAGATTTGTATTTTCCTTAACAATATAGAACCTTGGAGTATCTAAATTTTTCTTGTACTATTGAAAATTAAACATCACAAATTGTTTGGCCGCACAAAATTCAATAATTCATTTCTTTATTTATTTACAATCTATTTGTTTTTGTTTAAGGCAATGCATGTTTGCTTAGATATGTGCTAATTGTTGGCTGTAGGCGCTCTCAACTGCTAAAGATATTGATTTCAGCCACATTGCTTCCTGTTGAAAGCAGTCCTCCATTGAAGAAGGTGAAGTTCCATCCTCAACAGGAGATCTCACTTTAATTATCTTTCAGTAAACATAGTGTAAGTAATTTAATTATTTGCATAGAGTTGGATGGAGACATTGATGGTAACTATAGGTTGATTTGCTTTAAAAGATGGTTAGGAATTGTTCTGATATGATTGCTCTGGGATAAGAAGAATATTTGACGATCATGTAAGGGATTCGCTTGCAAATAATAGGAGGCGATTTCGGTTGCCACTTCCTTCCGAGATCAGCCATCTATTTGGGCATGCAGACTGCACTTAACTAAAACATTTAGATGGTTGCACTACTAGAAAAATGAGTATTGCGCGTGTGTGTGTGTGTGTGTGTGTGTGTTTTATTGTGTATGTGTTTGTGTTTTTGATTTTGTATGTGTGTATGTGTGTGTTTGTTTTTATTTGTCAAAGATTATTTAAACTCAAACTAATATATTTTCATTGTCCGACCTCTATTTGTATAACCCTAATTTTTTTAATTTATGTAGATTTCTCTGTCATTAAATATGGATAAAAGTTGGATTGATTTGCAAAATAGAGCTTCATCTGAATACATCCATGGTGTTGACAAGTTTCTAGAATATGCATATCAAAATAAAACATATAGTTTTGAGACTCGGATTTATTGTCCTTGCAAAAAATGTTGTAATACTTATTTGGTGGAGAGGGTCATTGCTCGTGAACATATAATTATAAATGGATTTTTATCCAAGTATATGATATGGACCCTTCACGGGGAATCATATTCTTCTACATCTTATAGTGGGAATGAACAACGTTCTGATTTTAGAGATGATATGATGGAGATGATACATGAAGCAATTGGAATTCCACCTATTGGTGCTAGTTTGTATGAGAATCCACCATCATTAACCAGTCCAAGAGTAGATGGTCCTCGCGAAGAAGATGCCAAATTTATAAAACTTGTTGAAGATGCAGAGTGTCCATTGTACCCTAATTGTGTCAAGTATACATCCTTGTCTTTCATAGTTAGATTACTGCAAGGTAAAGTCATGCATGGATGGACAGATATCTCGTTCACATGGCTATTGGAGTGCCTTATTGATGCTTTTCCAGACATAAAAATACCCAAGTCTTATTATGAATTTCAAAAGATTACAAAAGATTTAGGATTTTCTTACGAGACTTGGGATTCATGCCCCAATAATTGCATGATTTTTTAAAGGAAATGATATTTCACTTGAAAATTGTGAGATTTGCGGCGAGTCACGATACAAACAACTAAATGACAATGGAAATAACATGCAAAATACAATTTCAAAAATTCCAGCAAAACAAGTAAGATATTTTCCTTTGACACCGAGATTGAAAAGGTTATTCATGTCATCAAAAACTGCAAGTTATATGCGATGTCATGCAGAGGAACGTACTAAAGATGATAATATGAGGCACCCAGCTGACTCTCTAACTTGGAAAAAGTTTGATAAAGATTATCCTCAATTTGCTGCAGAGTGTCGCAATATTAGACTTGGTTTGGCCTCTGATGGGTTTAATCCATATAGAACCATGTCCATTGCTCATAGCACGTGGCCAGTTGTTTTAATTCCTTATAATTTGCCGCCATGGATGTGCATGACGCAATCGTTTCTCTTTCTTACTGTACTAATTGATGGACCGAAGGGGCCTGGCAATAAAATTGATGTTTACCTTCAACCATTGATTGAAGAGTTAAAAGAATTATGGAATGATGGTGTGGCTACATATGATGCATCAAAAAATCAGATGTTCACTCTACGTGCTGCATTATTTTGGACAATTAATGACTACCCAACATATGCAAACTTGTCAGGATGGAGTACAAAAGGCCAGTATGCTTGTGCAAATTGTAATTTGCAAACTAAATCACAGTGGCTAAGAAATTGTAGAAAATTTTGCTATTTGGGGCATCGTCGATGGTTACCCAGTGGGCACAGGTTTCGAAGAGATAAGGCAGCTTTTAATGGATGTCGTGAATTTGAAGCTAAACCTCTAATGTTAAAGGGAAGTACTATCACAACACAACTGAATGATGTACTTACTGAATACAAGAAAGATGATCTTAAAAAGAGGAAGAGGGAAGATAATTGTAGGGTTAAGAATGTTGGTCAGAAACATGGTTGGAAGAAAAAAAGCATATTCTTTGAATTTCCATATTGGGAGTATTTTCAAACACGTCATTTCATTGATGTAATGCACCAAGAGAAGAATATGGGTGAAAATTTGCTTTATACAATATTGGGTATTATAGGAAAAACAAAAGATGTCTTAAAAGCAAGACGAGATTTAAAATAAATGGGTATTCGAACAAAATTGCACCCACAACAACTTGCATCCGGTAAGGCCTTCTTATCTCCAGCCCGTTTTTCAATGAACAAAGTTCATCAAGATGTTTTTCTACAAGTGTTAAAAAATATCAAAGTGCCGGATGGTTATGCATCTAATATTTCTCGATGTGTACATTTGAAAGAGAGAAATATTTGGGGTCTTAAAAGTCATGATATGCACATTCTTATGCAACAATTCCTTCCAATAGCTATAAGGAAAGTATTGCCACCAGATGTTGTGAAAGTTGTTATCGAGTTATCTAATTTCTATAGACAATTGTGCTCAAAGACTATTAAGCATGTGGACTTGAAGATTATGCAAGAACGCATAGTTCTAACACTGTGTCATCTTGAAAAGATATTTCCACCTTTTTTTGATATTATGGAGCATCTAACAATACATTTAGCTGAAGAGGCCTATGTTGGTGGTCCGGTGCAATTTCGATGGATGTATCCTATTGAAAGGTAATGAACATTTCATATATTTGAGTTTATATAATATTGTTGGTATTAACTTATTATATATATTGAAATTAGGTATCTACTTACCTTGAAGAGATATGTTCGTAATCGTGCTCATCCGGAAGGTTCTATTGCGAAAGGATATCTAATGGAGGAATGCATGAACTTTTGCGAACGATATCTTGTTGGCATTGAAACAAATATAATCGACAAAATAGAAATTATGATGGAGGACATGACATTGGTCGCCCGTTTAAAAAGGGGAAAAAGATAGAACTTGATGAGATTTCTTGGATACAAATGCATCGTCATGTTCTTTTCAACATAGATGCAATCACACCTTTTCTAACGTGAGTTGTCATATTTTCTCCCATCAATTTAATTTGGTGTTTCTTTTTTACAATATCGAAATGTGTTTTTATATAGGAAACACATCAAAGAACTCAAAAATACAATCCCTTGTATGTCCGAACATCAAATTGATAAAGCTCATAATGAATCCTTTCATCTATGGTTTAAACATTATGTAAGTTCTTCAATATAGTAATGAAGATCAACTTTTTAATGAATCATTTCATTAATTTCATCCATGGTTTGATTATCTCTACAGGTTAGATGTATTGATAACAATCTATCCTAAGAAGTTAAGCGTCTCAGTGAAGGTACAGATAATTGGGCATGGAGATATGATGAATATTTTATTAATGGATTTCGTTATCGCAGAAAGTACAAAGATCAAAAAAGAACTACCCAAAATAGTGGTGTGCTGCTCAAAGCAAGTACAACTAGTTATGCTAGCTCCAAAGATAAGAATCCACGTGTAGGGGGTGTCACCTACTATGGAAGGTTAAGGGACATTTTTGAGATTCACTATGGTAATGATTTTAAATTCATCATGTTTACGTGTGATTGGGTTGACCCTCAAGTTGGAAAAAAACTGGATGAATTTAGTTTCACTCTTGTGAACTTCAATCATTTGTTGTATAGACAAAATAAAATGATAGATGAGCCTTTTATATTAGCCACTCAAGCAGAGCAGGTTTGTTACGTCAAAGATCCTCTAGATCCAGATTGGGAAGTCGTTATGAAGTTGACAGCTCGGGAATCATTTGATGTTGAACCTCAAGTTGAACCACTCAATCAACAACATTTGGATGAAACAATATGTGTACGTGATGATGATACTAATTGGGTTATGGAAGGAGTTGATGGTGATGTTGTTGATGATATTCCTTTAGATGTCGACGATGAAATAACTAATGAAGAGTAATATTGTATGTTATCATAATTTTGTGCTTGCCAAATTGCAATATTTTGTCTTTTTAAATTAATATATTTTGATTTATAATATAGTTGAAATGTGTTTTGAATTAATATAGTTTGTTATATGATCTTCTTGCAGGCATGGGGAAGAAAAAACACGAGGACAAACTATGACTGAAAATTTGCAACTCTCTCAATCCGTCGCCGCGCATTCAATCTCCCAACCTAATATTAATCCTTCACCAATATCTCAACCCATCACCACTCTACATTCAGTTTCCCAAGCTACTGCACATGCTACACCAAACTCCCAACCCACTGACACATCACATTCACTAGACAATGCAGGTATTTGGAATCATAATTTTTTTGCTTGACAAATTACTATATTTGGTCATTTTAAATTACATTTGATTCACCAATATAGTTTGTTATATGATCTTCTTGCAGGCATGGGGAAGAAAAAAACACGAGGACAAACTATGACTGAAAAGTTGCAACTCTCTCAATCCGTCGCCGCACATTCAATCTCCCAACCTAATATTAATCCATCACCAATATATCAACCCATCACCACTCTACATTCAGTTTCCCAAGCTACTGTACATGCTACACCAATATCCCAACCCATTGACACATCACATTCACTAGACAATGCAGGTATTTGGAATCATAATTTTTTTGCTTGACAAATTACTATATTTGGTCATTTTAAATTACATTTGATTCACCAATATAGTTTGTTATATGATCTTCTTGCAGGTATGGGGAAGAAAAAAACACGAGGACAAACTATGACTGAAAAGTTGCAACTCTCTCAATCCGTCGCCGCACATTCAATCTCCCAACCTAATATTAATCCTTCACCAATATCTCAACCCATCACCACTCTACATTCAGTTTTCCAAGCTATTGCACATGCTTCACCAATCTCCCAACCCATTGACACGTCACATTCACTAGACAATGCAGGTATTTGGAATCATAATTTTTTTTGCTTGTGCACTATAACAACATATATAAGTTATTGACATTTTTAATGCAGATCTTTCAAACAATCGTGAAAGTATTAATAAAAAGAGAGGTCGAGGCCCTGCTCAAGGCATCCCAACGTGGGGGACAGGTGAGCGATTTCATGTTGATTTTGATAGATATGGGTACCCTACCGGTAAGTGCGAGCAACCATTTGTTAGCCAACTTGGGGTTCTAGCTAGAAATGGGTTTAAACTAACACTCACATATCCACGATGGACGGATATACCCAATGACATGCTTGATGCGATATGGAGAGAGGTGCATGTATTGTACTTTATTCTTTTGTTACATTAATGAACACCACTCTTAAAATAAACTCAATTTTATTTCATTGAATAATTGTAGGAGAATACAGATGTCCCTCTAAATTATCAAGGTAGATGCTTGCATTCAGTTGGATTGCGGTGGAGGGAATGGAAATATCATGTTAAGCGTGATAATTATGATATATATACAACCGATGAGGAGCGTCTTGCCATTGTCCCAGATCGAGTTATTGCCGGGCAATGGAGAACTCTTGTTCAATATTGGGGGCAAGAAGCTGTTAAAGTTGTATCAAAGAAAAACTCAATCAACCGTGAACATCTTGGAGGATACCATAAAATGGGGAGGTCCTCATTTCGCTCTGTTCGATCGGAGGTAAAACATCCAACATCTTTATATAATACATATATGCAATGACAATTTATTTTTTGTTGTTGTTTTAGATGGAGAAACAAGGTAACAATCAGGTAGATAGAATTAATGTTTTTTATAAGAACACGGACATATAAGAAGGGTAGAATTGATTTTGAAGCTCGGGAGGCCATTGTATGTTTTGATTTCTTTCACCCATAGCTAATTTCAAAATAATACATATAATATTGACAACATTTCTTATTTTTATATCTTCATATCATAGGAAGATATGAACACTCTTCTTGAAAATGTTCCTGAGGAGGAGCGCACCGTAGAATATAGAGATTCTTGCTTCTCTCGGGTAATGGGAGAGGATGGACATGGATGTTTGCGTACATGGGGCTTAATGAGAAAAAAGATATTAATTTACAACCTAGTCAAGAAGCAGTTGAGTCAATCCGTACTCAACTTCGAGAAGAAATGCAATCACAGTTTGATATTCAAATTGCCGAAATGAAGGCACAAGTGGAGGCACAAATGGAAGAAAAGATGGCATGCCTACAACAAGAGTTGCGAGCTCATTTGGAGCTTGTTAGATTCCCATTGACACCAACAACAACCACTTCTAGAAGTCGGGTGAATCCTTCGATACCTTCTAGCACTGGTCAAGTAAGTAGTATTTTTTATTACTCAATTATTAACATGTTTAACATATCCATAATGTATATTTTTTTTAGGTTGGTGATGAAAATAGCGCTCAAGAAGATGCAGAATTTCAACGGATGATGCACTACCCAAATTAAAAGCTTTAGTGTTGATCTACTAATATGGAAAAAAATCATATCAACTCGATGTTTTGAGATAGATTTTGGTGAACTTATATTTATTTCCATGTTGTTTTGAGATATATTTTGGGAACGTGTTCTTGTTGCAAACAACGCGGAAACTTATGATGCATTTTTGTACAATTCCTATCATATTAATCTGATGATTTTGTTTTGCTTTCATTTCTATTCTAAACATTCTTTAAAATTTTTAAGGGATGGGGATAGAGTGTTTCAATCAGGTTTGTGTTGTTTTGAAATATATGTGATTGATTCACAATTATTATTCATGTAATAATTGTGATATGATTTAATGAACAGGGATTCATGAAGATTTACTGTACACCGGAGGTGATTATAAAATAGAGGGTAGCAGGAGCACTCAATTTTTTGATGAAAAAATCCAAAAGTTGAGCCACGTTATATTTTGTCTTCCTTTCAAGAATCGATGCTGTTACTCCTTTGAGGAGCTTTCAGGATGAGTGATCTTGTGCATTTTGTTGTTGTTCTCTTTCTTGACGGTTTACTCGTGCTTGTATCTGGTTAGATCTTCGCATGCATCAAAGCTGCTGACGCCATGCTTGGAGATATTACGAAGTCGCGGTCGACAAACAACACACTTGGGAGCTCTATTCCATTTTGGTGTTCAAAGATTGTCTTCAATATTTGGACTGTATCAGGTCTGGAAATTGTGTGTATTTGATTTGAGAGGGACTTGTGATTGCCATTTTGTTTTACAATTATGCATCATCTGTATGACTTGTGTGCTTAGTAGGGATTGTTTGCTGTTTCCTCTCACGCGGGCGTTGACTTGGATAGGCTGCAACACAAAACTTGATGTTCTTTGTGAAGTTTGATCTTGTTCATTATGTTCACTGTATTTTACTCATGGAGCGTTTCTGCATATGCAGACGTATCCATCACAATAATTTATAAATTTATGTAGTATGCAACACATGTGTATTTATATTCATTATGTTGTGATGATTATTAGATTTGTTGGACAATTTCACCTCTTACAAAACTAAACAATAAAAGCACTCAATTTTAATGTTCAGTTAATCATATGTTAGAGACTCTGTCTAAGTAGAGTGGTATTTAATGTTCAGTTTGTATTTTGTATTTTGTTGATTCAATGAAAACATGGAGAACCTTCAAAATGATGATCTTGACTATCATCATCATCTTGGCATTTATCCATGAGAATTTTTTAGTTGGTGCAAGCTATAAATTTGATTTGATTTTGATTTTTTTTCCAGGAGAAGAAAAGTATTCGGCCAACCTTTTCTGCTGAACGTATATTTGGTGGAACACTATTGGCAATGTGCTCTAATGATTTTATTTGCTTCTATGATTGGGCTGAATGTAGATTAATACGCAGAATTGACGTGAATGTCAAAGTGAGTTGCTTAATACTTTACATGTTTTGTAATCATAATAAGGTATATGTTTTAGCTTTGAAGTTTACTTGTATTCCAATCCCTAATTTTCTGTGTAGAACCTCTACTGGGCTGACAGTGGCGACTTGTTGGCAATTGCCACTGATTCCTCATTCTATATCTTAAAGTACAATGTAAGTTTATGGTCTTAGCTTGCAGTTATGCCGTCCCTCTCTATTTGTGTTCTTATGAATTTAACTGGTGCAGAATATTGATTTGCATTGAGAAGCAGCTTCCTTCAGTATTTACTTGTTTGTGTAAAAGTGGATTCAGCTCAACTTTTCTTCTTGCAGAGAGATGCTGTTTTATCTCATCTTGAAGGTGGACAGTCAGTTGATGAGCAGGGCATTGAGGATGCATTTGAGCGCCTTCATGAAATAAATGAGCGTGTTCGAACTTGAATTTGGGTTGGAGACTGTTTCATTTACAATAACTCCTCTTGGCGACTGAATTATTGTGTTGGTGGAGAGGTACATTCTGTTGAATTCTCTGCTGGTTTAGCAACTCCTCAACAACTAGTTGCAACCTCTCTGCTGGTATAGTAACTTCCTCCTTGTCATATGCTATTGTTCTATTGCCTTCATTTATTCAGTCGATAAAATGAAATATAGCGATCATCTAAAAGTTTTCGAAAGAAAAGTTGAGGCTCTTATACATTTTGTTAGCTCCCTGGTTGTTATAATTTAAACTGCCTTCCATCCAGTGCTAAAACTTTCAGTTCCTGTATGAGTACTGATTTTTTGTTGGATTACTGGATCAATTCCAAATGCTATTGTTGGATTCTTTCTATTCTGTTAGCATACTCACTCCTATCAGCATGTATTTGTAACAATTTTATAACTATTGCTCTCAATAAATAACACATGGTATGATGGTAGTCTTTTTGACTTGCTATGATGAAGCATTAAGATACAATTATTTAAATACACAGAGCAGCTCTTTATACATGTTGCCTGATATCTCCGGTACAGGAAATATATGCATTGGAGATCGCTTATGAGTAATATTCGAAGCAACCTGTGCAATTGGTTGAACAAAGATTCCAAGATCTGTTATAGAGGTTTGACTACTTCCCCAGTTTGTGATCATTGAAACACTGCTCTCATGATCAGAATTAACATTTATATTGGTTTTTGGGATTTCTACATTGTGCAAGGAGTGTCCGCTTACATTTTGGGAAGTATGTCACTTACATATTTCCAAGTCACTTGTAGATTGATTATGCAAGCTGCAATTTTTGTGTTCAATTTTGTTATCTACACTTATAAGCACTCTAGTTGGGTGATGTATAAATTACATTTTTTTTAAGTTAATGTAATGGATATTTGTTTTTCATGGGTTTGGTTTCTACATTGTTTTTTAGTGTTAGTATGACTGCTTTATGAATTAGCATTACATTATTTTGAATATGGTTTTTTAAAAAAAAAACATAAATTAGTATTTGCCACGGCTTAAAACCGCGGCAAATAGTTTTTTAAAAAATGATGAGTTTGCCTTTAGCCAGGGCTTCATACCGTGGCTAATAGTTGGCTTATTTGCCACGGGCAATAACCGTGGAAAATGGTTTATTTTAACTCATGAAACCGTTTTTGCCAGGGATTAAAACCGTGGCTAAAGGTAAAGATATTAGCCACGACAGTTTTTTTCCGTGGCTAATACTATTAGCTACGGCCAATCCGCGGCTTAAAATGTTTAGCCACGCCGACTTTAGCCACAGATTTTTCCCGTGGCTAGACCGTGGCTAAAGCTTTTTAGCCACGGTTTTGGACTTTTTGCCAGGGCAATTTGCCCTGGCCAAAGGTCTGTTTTCTAGTAGTGTCTTGAGTAGGGAGCTCTATATAAATCTCCCCCTTAACCTCATCACTTTCTAATGTAATTTGCTGGTCTTCAGCAACTTTGTTGAGCACATCTTGTTCTATTGTAACCAGAACGTTCTCCTACTCAGCTTGAGTATTGGAGGGCATCAACTGAGATTCAACTGGAAACTGATCTATCCTTCTCTGCAAATTATCCAAGAAGGAGTCAATCTGGTCCTATAATGATTGAACTTGCTCCCCCTCAGCAAGAGCATCTATCCTGGGAGTATTACCCATAATTTCTGCACATATTCTATCACCACATCTCTAGCCAGTTTTTTTATTATTTCTGATGGAATTTCCTCAGACCGAGAAACACTATTCGGTAGAGTCCTTGCTGCAGGTTTTGATGACATAGAAACCTGAGCACTCACATATCTTCTATTGTCTGCAGAAGTTTCAGACAACTGTGGGTCATGAGGTTCTTCTTCTCTACTCTCAGAAGAGCTGCTCTCAGAACTTTCTTCAGTGATGGTAACTTTTTTTCTTTTCTTCTTATCAGCTGCCTGTTAGTGTGGGAGTAATACCGTGTCCCACCTTTCAAACATCTTGGAATCCATCTTCCTCATGTGATGTATTTTAGTTCCTAACCTCATATTGAGGATCCTGGAATAGACCTATGCAAGTATAAAGACAATATTCTCCCTAAGTATGTTATAGAACGCATTTCACAACTCTTTCAAACAGAATCCTTCCCTAGTAAGTCATTTTGGATAGGATTATTCTTGCCATTGTCTCAAACATCTTCCTGGAGAATTTGTCATGAGACCCTGTTTTGCAGATCAAGGCCTTGCCTATTATGTTAGCTAGGAACTTTCCCTTTAGATTCATTTCCTTCCCTAGTATAAAACTAGTGGTGTGCTTTGAAAGGCCACACTATTTGAGAGCTGACTTCACATCCTCAAGGAAAATCTCATCTTCCTTATCTGTCGGCCCAAATGTTATCAGATTTAGAGCTTTGCTCAGCCTCCTTGAGGTAATCTTAATCTTTTGACCACTGATAGAAGTCTTGATCTTGCTGGAGGAGGAGTTGATTTTCACATTTGAGTAAAGTTCCAATACTTCTCATTTCCATATATAACTCATTTCTAACAGGACAAACTCTAGGTCGGCGACCTGCAACAAGTGTAGAACCAACTGAACTTCTTATAGTGCATCCTTGAACCCATTCCTAACGAGTTTAGATCCCTCAAATAGGAAATCCACTCCTTTGGGCGTCATTGGAACTTTGAATTTCTGGAGAGTTAAAGGACTTGCTCGAGAAATCTTTGCAGGGATGCAGACAGTCGAAAAGGGCTAGGACCTATGCGATTTATTTTAAGCACACATTTTTATTTATAGTTACTCATATTCGAGAATGTAGAGAGGCGTGTACTTGTCGTGATTGACACGATTCAATCAACGACTGAGATTAATCCTAGGAGATTGCAGTAATCAGAACTTCCAGAATAATTCGTTGAGTGAACTCGACGCTTTCGATGCCTGGAGTTATCTCAAGGCACTCGATGCCTGGACAGTTAGTCCATATTTCTTGATTACATACAAAAGGTTAATCCTGCTTAATGCACATATGCATGTAAGGGCAATGAAGCTACACTAAGTTCAACATACCCAACTCAAATTTGAAGAAGTTGAAATTGACTTCATCTAGTGTCTTAGTGAAGATATCAGCCACTTGTTTGTATATGGATAAAAACTCAAGTCTAAAGTATTCCCTTTCAACATGCTCTCTATTGAAATGATACTTAATCTTTATGTGCTTAGTCCTACTATGAGACATAAGATTCATAGCAATAGAGATAACACTAGAGGAATCGCTGTTCATGAGAGTTTTACTTAGCTGAAGATTATAGTCTTGGAGTTGATTTTGAATCCAAGTAGCTATGCATAACAACTTCCAGCTGAAATATATTCGGATTCTACAGTTGAGATAACTACATTGGTTTGCTTCTTGATGCTCCATGATATCAGTCTTCTCCCTAGAAATTGATAGGTGTCATATGTACTTTTTCTTTCTTCTATACAACCTACAAAATCTGCATCTAAATACCCAATTAGATCAAAATCTTTATTCCTAGGATACCATAGTCCAAGATTAGGTGTGCCCTTAAGATATCTTAGAAATCTTTTAGCAGTAGAATAATGAGACTCTTTAGGGAATGCCTAGTACCTTGCACAAATACAAGTATACATGATGTCAGGCCTACTGACAATCAAGTAGAGGAGGGAGCCAATTATGCCTCCATACAAAGTTTCATCAACAGGTTTCCCAGTTTCATCCTTATCTATTGACACACTTGACCCTATAGGAGTTTTTATTATGGAGGCACTCTCCATTCCAAGCTTCTTGATTAACTCCTTGCTGAGCTTAGACTAAGAGATGAATAACCCATCCTCTGATTGTCTAACTTGGAGACCTAAGAAATACTTGAGTTCACCCATACTGCTCATTTCAAACTGCCCTTGCATAAGTTTAGCAAACTTTTTGCAAAGGGCATCATCAGTAGACCCAAAAATTATGTCATCTAAATAAATTTGGACTAGAATGATCTTACCCTTGACTTCCCTAAGGAATAATGTTTTGTCTATCTTCCCCCTTGAGAATTTGTTCTCAATGAGAAAGCTAAACAGTGTTTTATACCATGCCCTAGGGGCTTGTTTCAACCCATACAAAGCTTTTCTAAGTTGAAACACATATTCCGGAAAGTTAGGATTAACAAAACATGAGGGTTTCTCAACATAGACCTCCTCTTTTAGGTCACCATTATGAAAAGCTGACTTAATATCCATTTGGTAGACCTTAAATCTCTTGTATACAACATATGCAAGGAATAGTCTAATTGCCTCAAGTCTAGCAACTAGTGCAAAGGTTTGATCAAAATTAACATCTTCTTCTTGCTTGTATCCCTTGACAACCAGTCTATCTTTATTTTTGATGATAACACCATTCCCATCAAGCTTATTCCTATAAATCCATTTGGTTTCAATGATGTTATGTCCATGAGGTCTGGGAACAAGATTCCAGACATTGAATCTCTTAACTTGGTTCAGTTCCTCTTCGATAGCCACAATCAAATATTGATCTATGTTAGCATCTTCAAACTTCTTTGGTTCTGCTTGAGATAGAAAACTTGAGTACATGGAAATGTTGAGGCTTCTTCTCATTGTTGTAACACATTGGTCTGCATCTCCTATGATTAGATCTCTAGGATGATCTCTCAAGTGTCTAACAGTAGCTGGTATATTGTCCTGAGCACCTTGAACTTCAGTTACCGGATCCTGATGATCTTCATCAATGTCTAGTATACTTGGACCTTCTTCAGGAATGATCATACCATAACTTTCCTCTTGTATAGTACAGGGAGTGTCATTGATGCATATCATGTCTAACTTCAATTCTGCACATGCAGATCTAGAGGAGCTTGATAGATCACTGTGAATCATGAAAGACTTATCAAATACTACTTTGACATACTCTTCTACAACTTGGGTTTTCAAGTTGTAGACTCTATAGGCTTTGTTCTGGTTGATGTACCAAACAAAAATATCATCATAGTATTTGGCAGCAAACTTTGTCAAATAGGACTTCCCATTATTGAGCACAAAGCATTTGCTTCCAAAAATCCTAAGATAGGCAAGATTTGGTTTTCTGCCTTTCATAATTATTGGGTCTATTGATACCAATTTTCCAGATTTGTAAGAAGTCAAACGGGTCAATGACATACACAAATAATGTATTTGATGTGTGCCCTAGTTTATGCATGCAGGTAGTCCATGATTGGACAGATGAAGAAAATGAGTTTGGTAGTAAACTCATATTTCGTCGAGCTCAGCACGCTGGTCGTCGAGCTCAGCATGTTGGTCGTCGAGCTCAACTCATCATAAAGTGGGATAAGCACAAGATTTCAAGTTTCAACTTTCGTCGAGCTCAGCTTGAAGTTCGTCGAGCTTAGCTTACAAATCGTCGAACTCAGCTCAACACTTGTTAAGCCAAATACAGAAAAATCAACAAAGGCAAAAAGCGCTGAGACCGCTGAGAAGATTAAAGTTCATCGAGCTCGGCCCACAGAACGTCGAACGCAGCTAAAGACAGAAAATCTATCTATGGCAAAAGTGCTGAGACTGATTAGAAGAAGGCGTTGAGACCGCTGGGATAGCTGAGACAGCTGAGAAAATAGCGTTGAGACTGCTGAGACAACAGAGACAGCTGAGAAGATAGAGTTGAGACCACTGAGATAGCAGAGACAAAACTGGCTGGATTTCTCAAAGTCCAGAAGCGTTTAGTGAAGCAGATTCACTCAACGCTTCTAAAGCAGAAAGCGCTGAGATAGTTAAGAGGTAAACAACTGAGACAAATCTAGCTGGATTTTTTCTAAGTACAGAAGCATTGAGTGAAGCAGGTTCACTCAACGCTTCTAATGAAGAAGGAAGAGCTGAGACAGTTAAAAGTAAGAAACCACTGATACAGCTGTGAAGATACCGCTGAGGCAGAAACTTGTCTCAACTAAGAAGAAGAAAGTGTTGAGACAAAGGCATGTCTCAGCTAATAATGAAAAACTGCTGAGACCGCTATAACAAACCGCTGAGACAAAGCCAGGGAAATTTCTAAGTCCAGAAGCGCTAAGAGCCAAGGCTGATGGCATTGAGTGTCTTAGCATCACTCAACGCTTGATGAAATTCTGGAAAATTTTCTAAGTCCAGATGTTGATGACCACTGCTGACGTCATCAAAGTCAAAATTGCAGGAAGCCATTGCGGGAAAGCTGCTGCAGTGTCGAAAGATGTTTTGTCCATTTCTGATGGAGATGGCGCTCACCAATCCTTGGTGGGTCCACATTCTTTTGTGTCGTTGATTCAAATCAACACATATAAAAAAGAAACTGTAAAAGGAATTAGGGTTAACGAATACACAAGGATCAAATGCAGAAAATTTAGAAAGAGAAATTGAAAGAGGCGGTTGGACATTTTTCTTCCCGTCAAGCTTGAAAGCTAAAGTCCAACCAAGTTAGCCTGAAGGCAAAGAAAGATAGCTGAAGCACTTCAAAATTCAGCAAGTTTGTTCTCATCAGATCAGTGTTGCTGATTCATCTCTTCAACATATTAGTAGCTGCTTATCTGTGCAGTAAAAAAGTGTGAGCTGTAGAAAAAGACTGATTCCTTCTACAACAAGAGTGCTGGACTGATATCTGCTCAGTCTAGCAAAGTTGACTCAGAGATACTTCTCTGAGTCAGTAGATTTTTTTCTTAAATAATTTGTATTAACTTCCTGTAGGATTCAATAGATCTGAATCTGTGTGTAGGGCACTTTGTGCCTGAGGTAGGTGACAAATTTGTCACTGAGGTAGGTTCCCTGTTGAGGCACTGAGGTAGGATCCAAGTGAGGATCTGAGCTATAGGGCTTAAGTGCATGAGGTGGGAGAGTGTTGCTCTCTGAGGTAGGATCCAAGTGTGGATCTGAGGTAGGGCTGTCCTCCTAGCCTGAGTGTAGGGCCTTATACCTGAGGTAGGTGATTGGAGAGTCACTGAGCCGTAGGTGACAAGTTTGTCACTGAGTTGTAGGCCTTAGAGGAGGCTGAGCTGTAGGTACCTGAAAGGGTACTGAGTTGTAGGAGTGCTGCAGCACTCTGAGAGTAGGGCTGTGTGCCTGAAGTTGTAGGGCTGAAGAGCCTGAGTGTAGGCCTTAGAAATAAGGCTGAGGTAGGTGATCCGTGGATCGTTGAGCTGTAGGAGTCCTGCAGGGCTCTGAGGTAGGAACCCTTATGGTTTTGAGTTGGATTCTGTGTGTAAGGCTGAGGTCCTGAGGTGTAAGCTCTGAGGAGCATAGTGGAGGATTTTGTGCCATGTCCAACAAATAAGTTTGATAGGTGGGAGCTAAACTAGATGTACCCAATTGTGGAAACACTATAAATCCCTGTGTTTGTTGTGTGCTTGTTTTTTGTTTGTAATTACAAGTGCTAAGGACAATCTCTAGATAATATAGATTGATTGCAAATAGCAAAAGAATTAAGAAAATATCAGACCTATTCACCCCCTCTAGGTGATTAGCTAACCTTTAGTTAAATAACTTTCAAGTGGTATTAGAGGGAGGTTAATGAAAAAGGATTTAACAATCTGAATATACCTCCAAGGTTAGCTAAAAGATAAGTAATGAGGTCTGGTGTAAACTACAAGGAATTGGGAGCCATGAAGTTACCAATCTGTAGAAATGAAGGGTTTGGGCTCTAGAAGGAAAGGATCAGGCTATTCATGGAAGCTGCGGACCCTAAGATATACATTACAGTCAAAGAGGGACCTTTCATCCCTATGAAAGTCTCAGTTCTGGATACCAACATCCAGACACCCAAGTCTTATGAAGAAATGAACAAAGATGAGCTCCTTCTTGCCTCTATGTACAAGATAGGTCAAAATATTATTGTCAGTGCAGTAGATGATTCAACATTCTAGAATCTGGGGCACTGCAAGACCTCCAAGGAGATGTGGGACACCTTAGTGGCGTTCATGGAGGGCTCAGAAGAGGTGAGGGATGACAGAAAATCCATGCTCAACCAGGAGTATGAGGTCTTCAGATAAGGAAAGTCCGAGGGCATTACTGAAAGTTTTGAGAGATTCTTCAGAACTGTCAATGAACTGAGAACATATGGAAGGGTCTTCAGCACCTATGAGCTGGATGACAAATTTCTTAGGTCCCTCACAAAGGATTGGGACACAAAGATCTATACCATCAGAGAGATGGGCAAGCTAGCTGACACACCACCTCCAACCCTATTTGGAAAGCTACTGTCCTATGAGATGCAGCTTGCAGCAAGGAAGGAAGAAGAAGAGAAGTGCAGCAAGTCATAGAGTAAGGAGAAATCTGTGGCTTTCAAAGCCGAGGCTTCAACCAGGAGCAGAAGGAAGTTCTCCCTAGTGAGAACTGTTTTGTCAGAATCTGAGAGTTCAAGGTCCATCTATTCTGACAGCCATACATCTGATGAGTACCTTGCTGCCTTCTCCAGGTAGTTTCAAAAATTCATGAAGAAGGGGCATTGGAAGAATAGAAATCCATCTTCCTCCTCTCAGCACAGAAGGAAATCCTCTGAGGAGGATATGTATGCTCCAAACCCTAATAAACAATATTCTTGTAACATTATTTATTTTTGATGCAGCAAACCTGGGCATGTAGTTGCTGACTGCCCAGTGAAGAGGAAAGAAGGAGTGAAGAAGCACCACAAGGGAAAGAAGAAAAAGACGTCCCTTGTGGTCAAGAAGGAAAAGACGTGTACTGACTCTTTCTCTGGGTCAGACAGTGAAGACGAAGAAGCCTACATTGGGCTAATGGCAGTTGTTGAAGGAGAACCTACAAAATACCCTGCTACTAGTATAGGGATCAGGGCCCCTCTATCACATTCAGATAGTGACTCAAAGGTGGATAAAGATGAAGAAGAAGATGTTCAATGTCATGGATTGATGGAAATAACTGATGAAGAGAGCAGACAGGATCAGCCTAGACAAGCTCAGGAAAGTCTGATGGCATTGCTGAGAGTTTTGAGAGATTTTTCAGAATAGTGAATGAACTGATAACATATGGAAGGGTCTTCAGCACCTATGAGCTGAATTACAAATTTCTCAGGTCCCTCACAAAGGATTGGGACACAAAGATTTGTGCCTTTAGGAAAATGGGCAAGTTAGCTGACACTACTCCTCCAACCCTGAAAGGAAAGCTGCTATCATATGAGATGCAGCTTGCTACAAGAAAGGAAGAAGATAAGAGCAGTAAGTAACATGCCAAGGAGAAGTTTGGGGCCTTCAAAGCTGATGCCCCAACCAGGAGATGAAGGAATAACTCTCCACTCAGGAAAATTGCTGAGTCAGATTTTGAGAACTCAAAGACCAGCACGTCAGACAGCCATATGTCTGATGAGCAGTTTGTTGTCTTCTCCAGACAGATTCAGAAATTCATGAAAAAGGAGCATTGGAAGAACACCAGGTCTTCCTCTTCCTCACAGCACAGAAGGAAATTCTCTAAGGAGGATAGATATGCTCCTAACTGTAGCAAACAAACTTCTTCTAATGTTATTTGTTTCTGCTGCAACAAACCTGGGCATATAGTTGTTGTCTACCCAGTGAAGAGGAAAGAAGAAGGAGTGAAGAAGCACCATAAGGGAAAGAAGAAAGAGAAGTCCCTTGTGGCCAAGAAGGAAAAGACCTAGTCTGACTCTTCCTCTGGGTCAGACAGTGAAGAAGAAGAAGCCTACATTGGTCTTATGGATGTTACTGAAGAAGAACCTGAAGAATACCCTGCTGCTAGAATAGGGATCATGGCCCCTCTGTCTCACTCAAATAGTGACTCAGAGGTGGATGAAGAAGAAGAAGATGCTCAATGTCTTGGATTGATGACAATGACAGATGAATAAAGCATCCAGGATCTTCCTAGTCAGACTCAGGTAAATGCTAAATCACAATCTTTTATTTCTAGCCATAAGGCTAGCTCAGACTCTGAAGCTCAATCATCAAGAGATGAAGGGGATTCAGACTTTGAGGATGCTGTCAACTCTATAATTGCCAAGTATGGAGAACTTCTTGAGACATTCAAGAAATGCAAGCTACTTGCCAAGAGTCAGACAAAAGATCTTCTAAGTCTTAAAAGCAAGTGTGAAGGCCAAGAAAAGACCCTCACTGACATGACTGCTCAAGCAGCTCGACTTAAGGAGATCATTGATAGTGAGTCTGTGGTAAGAGTCTCAAATGAGAAGCTTATCCAGAAACTTGAAAATGATCTCTTAACTAAGAAATTACTGGTGAGCAAATTTTCTAAGCCAAACACTGTGCTGCCCTTAATTGATACCCACCTTACCCAAGCTGGTAAGAAAGGGTTGGGATTTAAGGGACCTGCTAGACCTTACAATCCAAAAGGAAAGGGAAAGGGAAGGCACCAATTGTGCCTCTTGTCTCACTGCCTCATATTCCTTTTCAGAGAGTGTTGTTGCCTTCTAATAGGTATGACCATGAAAGCTATTATGGTCACTAGGAGAATGGCATATCCATAGGTATGGACCGATGTTGCCCTAGCCAAGGTGGAAGATACAGCCATGTGGGTGCCTTTAAAGCTGCCCATGAGGAAATTCAAATGGCCCATCCTGGACCATTTGTTTTTGGTGCCCCAGCACCAAAACTCAAAGATAATGCTGCTGCTGTGAATTTAAATCATCCAGCAAAAGTAGTGACTCAAGGAGAGTCTTCTGGCATGGCTAGAATGACAATCTCAGATGCTATAAGTCCATTTTGGCTGAAAAGAGACATGTAGTTGGTGGTTCTCAGAAAAGTCCAAAATAGCCTGCAAAAAGACTGACTTTCAGTCAAACGACTGCTGAAAGAAGTCAGAAGCATAGAGCAGCACATCTCCGCACTGTTTAGGAAGCAGTACAGAATAATGCTGGTCCCAAACAGAAAAGGAGATACAATATCTATGAGTGCTGGTGTTGTGGCAAAGTGGGACACTATGCTGTAGATTGCTGGCACAATCCTTCTGTGCCCAGAAGTTGCCAACCTGTCAGGAATTCTGCAGGAAGGCATGGTTATTTTCAGACTAATGTGAACCTAGGACCCTACAGAGATTGGGGTCCTAAGGTAAGGTGATTTGTGTTCATTTCAGGTTAGTTCAAGTACCAGTTCCCCTAAATGGTACTTGGACAGTGGATGTTCCAGGCACGTGACTGGAACAAAGGAGCTATTGAAGGAGTTCACCCCAGTAAAGAATGGACCCAAGGTCATATTTGGAGGCTCTGACAAGTGGATAACCAGAGGCTATGGTAATATCTCAAATGGCATAATCACCATCACAAAGGTGGCTTATGTGGAAGGGTTGCAACACAACCTCATAAGCATAGGCCAACTATGTGATCTTGGTTATGGCATTTCCTTCCACAAGGATAAGTGCCACATCAAGAGGTTAAGTGACTAACGTGTCATCTTAACAAGCACTAGGAGTGGGGATGTCTATTGCTTAATTTTTTCTTGCATAGATAATAGTTCCCCTATATGCCTAGTTACAAATGACAAAGTCTCATATTGTGTCCAATGACACAAGAGACTAACTCATTTGAATTATAAGACCATTGGTCAGCTCTTCAGTGATGAGTTTGTTTGGAATGGTCCCAAAATAAAATGCTCCAAGAATGATATCTGTGCTGCTTGCCAAAAGGGTAAGCAAACTTAGATCTCCTTCAAGAGCATTGGGGCCAAGGACTCTGTGAGATGCTTATATCTCCTGCATATGGACTTGTTTGGTCCTATGCATGTTCATAGTCTAGGTAGGAAGGTCTACACCCTTATGGTGGTTGATGACTATTCCAGGTTTACTTGGGTGTTCTTCCTTAGAAGAAAGGATGAAACCCTTTTAATCTTTATGAATTTTGTCAGGCAAATTCAGAATGAGCTTGCATGCTCTATGATCAAAATGAGAAGTGACCATGGAACTGAGTTTCAGTCTGCTGCTATGACTACTATCTATGAAGAGCAAGGGATTGATCAAGAATTCTCCTCTCCAAGAACACCTGAGCAAAATGGGTTAGCTGAGAGGAAAAACCAGACTCTCATAGAAGCTGCGAGAACATTATTGAGTGACACTTCTCTCCCTAAATATTTCTGGGCTGAGACAGTTAATATTGCATTCATGTGCTCAATAGGGCTTCTATCACCAAAGGCCACAAGAAGACTCCCTATGAGATCTTGAAGGGCAAAAAGCCAAATATATCCTATTTCAGGATCTTTGGTTGCAAGTGTTTCATCCTGAACAATGGCAAGTCAAAAGTGACTAAGTTTGCTACCAAATCCCATGAGGGGATCTTTGTTGGGTACAACAATAATAGTAGGACATATATAGTCTATAACTTTACAAATCAAGTTGTAGAAGAATCTGTCCATGTTGTGTTTGATGAGTCATGCATAATTGACAGTGAGCTGTCAAGATCTTTGCCTAGCTCTGCAGGTACAGAAGTTATGATGGAAAAGCTCTCCATCAAAGATAAAGACCTAACTATGCAAGAAGAATATGAAGAGGGATACTGTCCAGAGGAAGCACATGCTAGTTAAGCTAGAAATGAAGACCAGCCTGCTGAAGAAAATAATAATCAGCAGGAAGGTGTCAGGCTACCCCCTGCAATCAGATATCTGAGAGATCATCCTCTAGATCAGATAATAGGTGAGGCTAGCCAAGGTGTACAGACCAAAAGCAGGAGTATCAACACAACTCTCTATTCCATCTTCCTGTTACAAGAAAAGCCCAAGAAATTTGAAGAAGCCAATCAAGACCAATTATGGATTGGCGCAATGTAATAAGAACTGAACCAGTTCAAAAGGTGCAAGGTCTGGAAACTGGTTCCCAGACCAGATGGACACAATGTCATTGGAGTCAAGTGGATTTACAGAAATAAACATGATGAAAATATCATTGTAATAAAGAATAAAGCTAGACTGGTGGCCAAAGGATATAGACATGAAGAGGGGATTGATTATGACCAGACATTTGCCCCGGTTGCAAGGTTGGAAGCAATCAGATTGTTCCTTGCATATGCAGCCTTCTAGAGATTCAAAGTGTTTCAGATGGATGTCAAGTCTGCCTTCCTGAATGGAGACTTGAAGGAAGAGGTTTATGTAGAACAACCTCCAGGTTTTGTAGATTCTAACTCTCCTACTACTATATATAGACTTAGGAAAGCTCTTTATGGGCTCAAGAAAGCCCCAAGAACATGGTATGAGACATTGTCTACCTTCCTCATTGAGAATAAATTCTCAAGGGGGAAGATACACAAGACCCTATTCCTAAGGGAATCTAAGGGCAAGATCATCCTAGTCCAGATTTATGTTGATGACATAATATTTGGCTATACTGATGATAACCTCTGTAGGAAGTTTGCTAAACTTATGCAAGAGAAGTTTGAGATGAGTAGTATAGGTGAACTGAAATTTTTCTTGGGACTCCAAGTAAAACAGACTGATGATGGTCTATCCACATCCCAGTCAAAGCTCACCAGGGAGATAATCAAGAAATATGGTATGGAGAATGCTTCCACCATAAGAACTCCCATGAGCTCAAGTATGCCTCTAGGCAAAGATGATCTAGGGAAGCCTGTTGATCAAACTCTGTATAGAGGTATAGTTGGCTCCCTTCTCTACCTCACTGCAAGTAGACCTGACATTATATATGCAACATGTGTATGTGCTAGGTATCAGGCCTGCCCTAAAGATTCTCACTACACTGCTGTGAAAATAATCTTGAGATATCTTAAGGGCACCTTAGATCTTGGCCTATGGTACCCCAGGAATGGAGAATTTGAACTAACAGACTATTTAGATGCAGATTTTGCAGGTTGCAAGGAGGACAGAAAGAGCACTTCAGGCTCATGTCAGTTTCTAGGTGGAAGGCTTGTCTCTTGGAGCAACAAGAAACAAACAAGTGTTGCAATATCAACAATAGAGACAGAGTATATTTCAGCTGGAAGCTCCTGTGCTCAGTTGCTGTATATCCAACATCAACTTCAGGACTACAACATTCAGATAAGTAGAACTCCACTCTTTTGTGATTCTACTAGTGCAATTTCTATAACTAGTAATCCTGTCTCCCATAGCAGGACTAAGCATATAGAAATTAGGTATCATTTCATTACAGAATATGTGGAAAGGGAAGACATCTCCCTTGAATTTGTCTCCACAGACAAGCAAGTGACTGATATCTTCACTAAGCCACTAGATGAAGCCAAGTTCAACACCTTCAAATTTTAATTGGGTATGTTGAATCTTGTGCAACTTTAATTCTCTCTTATACTATATGCTGCACTATTTATTTTGCAGGTAGACCATACTCTTCCTCCAGATTATGAAGAGAGTGTGCAAAAGTTGAGGGGGAGCCAGCACAATAGCTGAACTAGATTCAGTCACAGTGAGAATATCTACTCCAGACAGATAGGGGGAGAAAACCCCTTAGTATCCTCCCTATTCCAGAATTCAAAAAGGGGGAGGATAAATGTCAAGGGTTGAGAAGAACAAATAAGTGGAACAGTAAGGATAACAGCATGCTAGGGGGAGTAAGTAATTCTCCATGGGCTGGAGAAATCTGATAACATTTCCACAATCTACTAATGTTTATTCTTTCTATGATGAATATGTTGTGTTGTCAATTACCTGTAGTGTTTTGACTTCTTCAAATATGAGGAGATTGTTGGGTCTATTGATCCAAATTTCCCAGATTTGTAAGAAGTCAAACGGGTCAATGACATACACACATAATGTATTTGATGTGTGCCCTAGTTCATGCATGCAGGTAGTCCATGATTGGACAAATGAAGAAAATGAGTTTGGTAGTAAACTCATATTTCATCGAGCTCAGCTCGAAGTTCGTCGAGCTCAATACGCTAGTCATTGAGCTCAACTCAACATACAGTGGGATAAGCACAAGAGTTCGAGTTTCAACTTTCATCGAGCTCAGCTTGAAGTTCGTCGAGCTCAGCTTACAAATCGTCGAACTCAGCTCAATACTTGTTAAGATAAAGCCAGAAAAATAAACTAAGGCAAAAAGCGCTGAGACTGCTGAGAAGATTAAAGTTCGTCGAGCTCAGCCCATAGATCGTCAAACACAGCAAAATCCAGAAAATTTGTCTAAGGAAAAAGTGTTGAGACCTCTGAGAAGAAAGCTTTGAGACCGCTGAGACAGCTGGGAAGATAACATTGAGACCGCTGAGACAGCTGAGACAGCTGAGAAGATATCGTTGAGTCCGCTGAGATAGCAGAGACAAAACTAGCCGGATTTCTCTAAGTCCAGAAGCATTGAGTGAAGCAAATTCACTCAACGCTTCTAAAGCAGGAAGCCCTTAGACAGTTAAGGGGTAAACCGTTGAGACAAACCTAGCTGGATTTTTTCTAAGTCCAGAAGCGTTGAGTGAAGCAGGTTCACTCAACACTTCTAATGAAGAAGGAAGCACTGTGATAGTTAAAAACAAGAAACCGATGTGAAAGCTGTGAAGATACCGCTGAGATAGAAAATTGTCTCAGCTAAGAAGAAGAAAGCGCTGAGGCAAAGACATGTCTCAACTAATAATGAAAAACCATTGAGACCGCTGAGACAAAACTGTTGAGATAAAGCCAGGGAAATTTCTAAGTGCAGAAGAGCTGGGAGCCAAGGCTGATGGCATTGAGTGTCTTAACATCACTCAATGCTTGATGAAATTCTCGAAAATTTTCTAAGTTCAGATGTTGTTGACCACTACTGGCATCATCAAAGTCAAAATTATAGGAAGCCATTATGAAAAAGTTGCTGCAGTGCCGAAAGATGTTTTGTCCTTTTCTGATGGAGATGGCGCTCACCAATCCTTGGCGGGCCCACATTCTATTGTGACGTTGATTCAAATCAATGCATATAAAAAGGAAATTGTAAAATGGATTAGGGTTAATGAATACACAAGGATCAAACGTAGAAAATATAGAAAGAGAAATTGAAAGAGGCGGCTGGACATTTATCTTCCCGTCAAGCTTGAAAGCTAAAGTCTAGCCAAGTTAGCCTGAAGGCAAAGAAACATAACTGAAGCACTTCAAAGTTCAGCAAGTTTGTTCTCATCAGATTAGTGTTGCTGATTCATCACTTCAGCATATTGGTAGCTGCTTATCTATGCAGCAGAAAAGTGCGAGCTGTAGAAGAAGACTGATTCCTTCTACAACAAGAGGGTTGGACTGACATCTGCTCAGTTCAGCAAAGTTGACTCTGAGATACTTCTTTGAGTTAGTAGTTTTTGCTTTTTCTTAAACAATTTGTATTAACTTCTTATAGGATTCAGTAGATCTGAATCTGTGTGTAGGGCACTTTGTGCCCGAGGTAGGTGACAAATTTGTCACCGAGGTAGGTGCCCTATTGGGGCACTGAGGTAGGATCCAAGTGAGGATCTGAGCTATAGGGCTTATGTGCCTGAGGTAGGAGAGTGTTGCTCTCTGAGGTAGGATCCAAGTGTGGATCTGAGGTAAGGCTGTCTTCCCAGCCTGAGTGTAGGGTATTGTGCCTGAGGTAGGTGACTGGAGGGTCACTAAGCTGTAGGTTACAAGTTTGTTTCTGAGTTGTAGGCCTTGGAGGAGGTTGAGCTGTAGGTACCTGAAAGGGTACTGAGTTGTACGGGTGATGTAGCACAATGAGAGTAGGGTTGTGTTCCAGAAGCTACAGGGCTGAAGAGCCTGAGTGTAGGCCTTAGAAATAAGGCTGAGGTAGGTGATCAGTGGATCACTGAGCTGTAGGAGTCCTGCAGGGCTCTGAGGTAGGAACCCCTGTGGTTCTGAGTTGGATTCTATGAAGAATCTGTGTGTAAGGCTGAGGGCCTGAGGTGTAAGATCTGAGGAGCATAGTGGAGGAGTTTGTGCCGAGTCCAACAAATAAGTTGGATAGGTGGGAGCAAAAGTGGATGTACCCAATTGGGGAACCACTATAAATCCTTGTGTTTGTTGTGGGCTTGTTTTTTGTTTTAATTACAGGTGCTAAGGACAAGCTCTAGATAGTATAAATTGATTGAAAACAACAAAAGAATTAAGAAAATATCAAAGACCTATTCACCCCTAGGTGATTAGCTAACCTTGAGTTAAATAACTTTCAATAATCTCATAGGGAGTTTTCTTGTGATACTTGTTGATAGATGCTCTATTCAGGACATGACAAGCAGTGTTTACTGCCTCAGCCCAAAAGTATTCTGGGAGGGAAGTGTCACTGAATAAAGTCTTGTCAGCCTCTATGAGATTCCTATTCTTCCTCTTACCAATCCCATTTTGGTGGGGTGTTTTTGGAGAAGAAAACTTCTGAAAAATACCTTGCTCTCCACAAATGTTATCAAGCCTTCAGACTGAAATTCAATACCACAGTCACTTCTAATTTCGACCATAGAACTGTCCTTTTCATTCTGAACTTGCCTAACAAAGGTCACAAAGATGTCAATGGTTTCAGAATTTTTTTATGAAAGAAAACCTAAGCAAATATGGAATAGTCATCAACTATCATAAGTGTTAGACTTTCTTACTAAGACTATGAACTGACATAGGACCAAACAAGTCCATATGCAAGATGTATAAACATCTCTCAGAATCCTTGGCCCCAAATGCTCTTAAAGGAGGCCTTTGTCTGTTTGCCATTTTGGCATGCAGAACAAATGCCTTCTTTGGTGTATCTTAGATTGGGCCCATTTCTGACTAACCCTTCATTGAAGAGCTTACTGATTGCCTTATAATTCAAGTGAGCAAGCCTCTTGTGCCATTGCACACAAAAAGAGACTCTCTCATTTGCAATAAGGCACATAGGAGAGTATGTACTAATACATAGAAATTTAAACAGTTAATATTTCCACTTATAGTGCTTGTCAAAATGACCTCTTGGTTATGACCTTTTGATCAGACACTTATCCTTGTGAAAGACAATGACATAACCAATATCACATAGTTGGCTTATGCTGATCAGATTGTGTTGCAATCCTTCCACATAGGTAACTTTTGTAATGGATACTTTGACATTGGTAATCATACCATAGCCTTTAGTAACTCCTCTATCTGAACCACCAAAGATGACTTTAGGTCCATTCCTCACTGGAGTATTATCCTTTAAATGACTCCTTATTCCATTGATATGTCTGGAACATCCACTGTCTAAGTACCATATTAGAATTGTATGGGTACATGGACTATCCTGCAATCACAGGTTAGATTACCTTAGGAACCCAAAAGGGTTTGGGTCCTTGGTTCATGTTAGCCTGAGAATGACTATGTCTACCTGCTGCATCCCTAATAAGAAGACTCGCCCTTGCCATTGGAACACTTGGGTTGTGCCAATAGTTTATGGCAAAGTTACCCACCTTGCCACAACACCAACACTCATGGATATTGTATCTCCTCTTATGAACAGTCTTTGAAGTGTGCAAGTTATCAGGTTTTATTTGTTTAGAGAGGAGAGCAGTAGCCATTTTTATGTTTCTTTCAGCAAGTATTTAATTGAAAGTAAGTCTGTTAGTAGGTACATTAGGTTGATTTTGAATTACACCAACATATGTCTTCCTTGCAGTTGACATGGTGTTGATGGCATCAGAAACAGCCAGGTGAGGCATACTGACTGACATTCTCATAGTCTTGATTTTTGCTGAAGGAACACGGGGATTGGCCACAACATTGTCCTTGAGAGTAGGAGCTGGAGCACCAAACACAAATGGTACAAGATTGGCCATTTGGATTTCCTCATGAGTATCCGGAGTTGTTCCGCTCAGGTACAAATTTTGGTTTTGTACATGTCTTTCCTTTATATAATTTCGTGGACGAAATTCTTTCAAGAGGGGGAGAGTTGTAACGCCCCGAAACTTAAAAGAGAGACGGGGGACGTTTTGGGACAGTTTTGGGTTCTGGCAGGAGGCACACGGCCTGGGACACGGGCGTGTCCCAGGGCGTGTCGACCCGTGTCGACACTCAGCCCGCGAAGTCGACACTCTGCGCTTGACAAAGTGTCGAGACATGGCACACGGCCTGCGACACGGGCGTGTCGCAGGGCGTGTTGACCTGTGTCGACACTCGTCCCGGGGAGTCGACGAATTCTGCTCGACGAAGTGTCGAGAGAAGGCACACAGCCTAGGACACGGGCGTGTCCAAGGCCGTGTGTAATACCCCAAAATTCTGGGTCATTTGAGCAAATTAATGGGTGACACGGCTTGCGACACAGGCGTGTCGCAGGGCGTGTCGAGGCCGTGTCGTCGATCGGTCTTGATGTCGACGAATTTTGCTCGACGATCGTCGAGTGTCGAGTGAGGACACGGCCTGTGACACGGGCGTGTCACAGGGCGTGTCAGTGGTCGTCGAACTCAGCTCGACGTTTAGAGCTAGGGCGTGTTTGCGGGACACGGGTGTGTCCAGGTGCACACGGCCAGGAACACGGGCGTGTGCCAGGCCGTGTGAAGTCTCGGGTTGTTTTGGGATTATTTTCGTTGAGGCACACGGCCTCAGACACGGGCGTGTCTGAGGGCGTGTCGGGGACACGGCACGTGACACGGGCGTGTCACATGGCCGTGTATTGGCTGGATGGAGTCGGTTGTCTGCCGCTTAGGGGGACACGGCCTGTGACACGGGCGTGTCACAGGGCGTGTCCGGCCGTGTTCAAGCTTTTCTGGCCAAATCTGAGCCATTTGTTTCCCTCTTCCTGGATCCAATGGTTGGGCTCTGTCCAGGTCTTGGGAAGGCCGAGAAAAAGGGGATTTAATCCCTCTTTTCTTCTTCATTTTATTCCAAGAGAGGGAGGAAGAAAAGCCTAAGGCAAGTGGGAAGGGAGGAGACTACCAGCTGCTGTAGGAGCTGCGGAGTGCGGAGCGAAGATCCGAGAGCGGATTCATGAAGGCAGAGCCGAGGCGGTGATTTCCATCCGGCTACTTCATGGCACCGAAGCGATCTTCAAGGGTAACGATCTCCTTCTTGGACATCGAAGTCCTTCTTTTATACATGTGCTTGGAATCCTCCACCAAGAGGTGCATAGCCGTGAAGTGATTCCTTTGTTGAGTCTGCATCTAGAGCCGGAATTATGGAGTACGGCATAGGCATGGTGTGTGAAGCCCATCTGGACCGGTAGTCTGGATTGGTGATGCTCATGGGTAAACCGGAGGAGACTCCATGGATTTGATGAGATGAAAATGGATTGCTATTGTGATGAATGTATGGATGTGATGTTGAATGTGAGGAGGCTTTGGCAAAGCTCCTGGTTATGAAATGATCAATTGGTAGCATGCATGTGGAGCTCGAGATAAACCCGGCCTGTTACACCACTAGGGTGGGTTGATCTAGTTAGGTAGGGATCGATTGGTGGCAATGCTTGGGGAGCCGAGTTAAACCCGGCTTGCTGCACCACATGGGTGGGTCGATCGGATTAGGAGGGGGGTCGATGGGTAGACATGCCTGGGGAGCTTAGATAAACCCGGCGTGCTACACCACATGGTGTGGGTCGACCTACTCTGGTTGTTTATTGGATGCTGTGAGGTTGTACCTCTGAGTGGTTTGGGCGGGATGTCGCCAGCTTGCGAGACTGGTGGACTAGGGCCGGTCAACCAACAAGTTAAAACCTCGGATCAGCGGTGTATGACTGGTGGATTCTGGTACGCCAAGAAGGTGCCCTGAGTGCACAGAACGTCTGGTGGATTCCAGCGTTTGTGATGTCATGTGTTTGCTAGCGGGATAAAGAGAATGATATATGATGCTTGATGATACTTGCTGATAGATGATAACACTGCATACAGGGAAGGAACCACTACCCCGGGTAGGGGGTAGGGTCGTTATAATGGGTCAGCCAAATGCTGATCGTTGCTTTGCTTTCTGTGTTGGCTTGGATGTCTAATTGCAGGTGCTGTGGCAAGAAATGCATAAGTGGAAAGAGTGGCTAGCTTGCTGCTATAGGCCCTTGAAGGCCATGCGAAGAGTTGTGTTTGGATTTCATGTGTTGCCGGCCTGCGTGCCGATGTACGAAATTATTGCTGTGTAAAAGAGAAACCTGTAAGGCCATAAGGCCAGGGTGTGTGGGTTGTATACATTCCTGGTGTTGGTATATATAAATGTGATCTTTATATATTGGTGGACATTCTGATTTGAGTTCATGCTAACATAAAATATGCTGCGCTAGAATGGAATGAGTTAAGGATACGCGTCGAGTTTGATTCCCACAAGTAATTTCTTCGCTTGTCTGTGATCTATGGCGTGGGGCCCCGGCCGGACCCACCATTATATGTCATGTGACAGGTGGGGGCGTTACACCGTGTCGTGAGGTCGACAATCTTCGCTCGACGAAGTGTCGAGTGTCGAGACCGTGTACACGGCTTGGAGACCAGGCGTGTTGAGCTAGACACGGGCAAGGACACGGGCGTGTCCTAGAACCCGTGCAGTGCTCGGGTTGTTTTCGGGATAAATCGATGGGGGTACACGGCCGGCCACACGGTCGTGTCAGTTGGAACACGGGCATGTCAGGTCGAACACGGGCGTTTTCGATGCCCGTGTGTTGTTCCAGGCGCGCCGATTTTGACGGCAAATGAGGCACACGGCCCTGGACACGGGCGTGTGCCAGGCCGTGTGCGGCCCAGATTGGACATTTCAGTCCCGAATCAAAGCCGTTCGTTTCTTTAATTGGTGATCCAATGGCTGGGGGTTGTTCCTGATGGGATATACCCGAGATTGGGCCTTAGAAACCCTCACTTTTACATGAGTGGTTATCTTTCTAAAGCTTAGAGAGAGAGGAGAGCAAAGGAAGGAAGAAAGAGCTAGATCCGGCCATTGGAGGAGCTTCGAAGCTCCAAATCGCGAGCCGACTCCGGATCTACGGGGGAAAAGCTAGTGCAGTGCTTTTCATCCGCTTACTTTTCCATGGCGCCAAAGAAGAACGCAAGGGTAATGATTCTCTTCTTGAGCATGTGTAGCTCTCCTTCTTTGCATAGGAAGCCCGCTCTCGCGAGTTTGCGGTGAGTTGGAGGCGTTCCTTCGGGTAGATATGTAAAGTCCCCGTTGTTTATAGTCCGTAAGCGAGAACGGACATAGGCATGCTGTGTGAAGGCTACCCGGACATGTTGGTCTGGATCGGTGATGTTGAATTGCATAAATGCCGGAGAAGACTCCGCGCGATTGGTTGTTTTCGGGTTTTCTACGTGGTAGATTGCAACAGGGAGCCTAGGGGATTAACCCAAAGGTGTACCCGGAAAACTGGGCGGATGCGTGATCTTGCCAACTTGTGGGCCTAGGAGCCAACTAGTACATAACTGGGTTATGTAACATTGTACGTTCGATTCACGGGCTTCGGGGAAACATAACTCGTGCCGATGATATTTAAGTGTCGTGGCAAGTGAGCAACGGGTTTAGTGTGAACCGTTCCTGCTTTATGCCGAGGGCATAGAGGTCGGGTCTTTCTGTCGATGACATTAAAGTGTCGTGACATAGGCTGTTGATGACATTAAAGTGTCGTAACATCTGCCTAAAATACCAATTTGCTCACGAGATATTGCCGTCCTGGAGATGGTGGTGAGTTAGCGGCTTAGACTGCGATCACCGAGAATGTGCCCTGAGAGCACGGGGTGTAACACCCCCTATCCGTCGCATAGCATATAGCAGTAGGTCCGGCCGAGGCCCGACGCCATATACTACAGACAGACCGGGTGGTAACTCATGGAAACCATCCAACCAATCATAACGTCCTACACAGAGCATTCTAGCGGAAGAAGATTAATAAGTTGTAACAAAGAACCCAACACTAAAGCAGGAATGTCCACTAATACAAAATAGGAATGTTATACATACACCAACACAAGCCTTAAGGCCTTATAAAATGTTTCACTTGATATTACATGATTTACAAACCACGACACGCAGGCCGGTCATACATGAATAAAAACAGTAAACACTTCCAATTAGGCCTTCGAGGGCCGGCTTCGCACTTGGGCTTTAGCCCGCTATTGACCGCTTGGTCCAGCAGCACCTGCAAGCAACAAACCACCGCACGGTGGCAAAACAAGGCAACGGTCAGCAATGCTGACCAAATTATAACGATCCCGCCCCAACTCGGGGCGGCGATGCTCCTTCCCTGCATTTCATTAGCATAAGCGAGCAATACAATAAAACCATTTCATCACAGACGTTGGCTCGCACGACCACACGCCCCGTGCTCTCAGGGCACATTCTCGGTGAACTGGTCGATGTCACGTCAATTAAAGCCATAGACATTCCGGACTCACCACCGCGACTTTGACGGCCAAACTCATGAGCAATTTGTCTTCCCGGCATGGGTCACGACAATTTAAGCCATAGACCGCCGAAGACCCTCATCTATGCCAACGACAAGTGCCACGTAACTTTAGGTCTCTTTAACCCGAACGACATAGAAGTGGGTACGGTTCCATCTAACCCGTGCTCACGTCGCAACGACAATTTAAGCCATTTGCGCCGGTCAAACTTCTCCCGAGTCCCAGTTTCATCACACAATTTCACATAACCCGGTTATGTTCAAGTTGGCTCTCAGGCCTCCAAGTTGGCAAGAACACGCATCTGCCCAGTTTTTCGGGTGCACCTTTGGGTTAATCCCCAAGGCTCCCTGTTGCAATCTACCCCGTAGAAAACCCAAAAAACAATCAATCGCACGGAGTCTTCTCCGACATTTATGCAATGCAACATCATTGATCCAGACCAACATGTCCGGGTAGGCTTCACACATCATGCCTATGTCCGTTCTCGCTTACGGACTCTAAACAACGGGGAATTCACATATCTACCCGAAGGAACGCCTCCAACTCTCCGCAAACTCGCGAGAGCGGGCTTCCTATGCAAAGAAGGAGAGCTACTCATGCTCAAGAAGAGAATCGTTACCCTTGCATTCTTCTTTGGCGCCATGGAAAAATAAGCGGATGAAAAGCACCGCACTAGCTTTGCCTCCGTGGATCCGGAGTCGGCTCGCGATTCAGAGCTTCGAAACTCCTCCAATGGCCGGATCTAGTTCCTTCTTCCTTCCTTGGCTCTCCTCTCTCTCTAAGTTTTAGAAAGACAACCACTCATGAAAAGTGAGGGTTTCTAAGGCCCAATTCCAGGTATATCCCTTCAGGAACAACCCCCAGCCGTTGGATCATCAATTAAAGAAACGAACGGCTTTGATTCGGGGCTGAAATGCCCAATATGGACAGCACACGGCCTGGCACACGCCCGTGTGCAGGCCCGTGTGCCTCATTCGCCGTCAAAATCGGCTCTCCTAGAACAACACACGGGTATCAAACACGCCCGTGTTCGACCTGACATGCCCGTGTTCCACCTGACATGGCCGTGTACCCCCATCGTTTTTCCCCGAAAACAACCCGAGCACTGCACGGGTTCTAGGACACGCCCGTGTCCTTGCCAGTGTCACCTCAATAAGCCTGGGCTCCATGCCGTGTACATGGTCTCGACACTCGACACTTCGTCGAGCGAAGATCGTCGAACTGATGACACGGCCTTGGACACGCCCGTGTCCTAGGCCGTGTGCCTTGTCTCGGCACTTCGTCGAGCACAGTTCGTCGACTCCCGGACGAGTGTCGACACGGGTCAACACGCCCTGCGACATGCCCGTGTCGCAGGCCGTGTGCCATGTCTCGACACTTCGTCGAACGCAGAGTGTCGACTTCGCGGGCTAAGTGTCGACACGGGTCGACACGCCCTGCGACACGCCCATGTCGCAGGCCGTGTGCCCAGTCTCGACACAATTTCGAGATCGAAATGTCGACTTCCCGGCTGAGTGTCGACACAAGCTCGACATGCCCTGGGACACGCCTGTGTCCCAGGCCGTGTGCCTGCAGTCAGAACCCAAAACTGACCCAAAACGTCCCTCGTCGCTCTTTTGAGTTTCGGGGCGTTACAACTCTCCCCCTCTTAAAAGAATTTCGCCCACGAAATTATATAAAGGAAAGACATGTACAAAATTTGTACCTGAGCGGAACAACTCCGGATACTCGTCAAGCATAGTCTGCTCTCGTTCCCAAGAGAGCTCCTCACGACCGCAATTGTCCCATCGGACTTTGACCATCCTGATCTCTTTATTGCGTAGCCGCTTGACCTTCGAGTCCTCAATCCGCACGGGCTTGACTTTTGTCGTCAACCCACTTTCCACCGGCACTTGATCAACCGCGATCACTTGCGTAGGCTCTTGCACCACCTTCCGAAGCACCGAAATATAGAATACATCATGTAATCCAGCAAGCTCCACTGAAAGCTTCAACCGATAGGCCGCTTCACCAACTCGCTCCAGGACCTCAAACGGCTCAAGGTACCTCGGGCTTAGCTTTTTCAATCTCCGCACCCGCGAGACACCCTTGAACGGCTTGATCTTTAAGTACACATAGTCAAGACAACGGCGTGCGACATTTTTTACCATATAGGGACTCGAAGGGCGCCATTTGAATACTCGCTTGGTAGCTGTTGTTGTATGCGAACTCCACCAAATAAAAGTGGTCTTCCCATTGCTTTCCAAAATCCAAGACACACATGCGGAGCATGTCTTCCATGGTTCTATTGACCCTCTCGGTCTGCCCATCCGTTTGCGGATGGAAGGCTGTGCTGAATTTCAACTTTGTTCCCAACATTTGTTGCACAAGCCTCCAATCATTGGACGTGAACTGCCCATCACGGTCACTCACGATGCTGTGGGGCACACCATGAAGCCGTATTATGTTATCCACATAAAGTTTTGCCAACTTCTCCACCGGATCATCCTTCATATGCGTAATAAAACGCGACAACTTCGTTAACCGATCCACGACCACCCAAATGGCGTCGTTCCCCTTTTGCGACCTTGGCAAACCGTGCACAAAGTCCATAGAGATGTCGTCAAATTTCCACTCCGGAATAGGCAAGGACTTAAGAAATCCTCTCGGCTTTTGGCATTCCGCCTTCACCAAGGCGCAAGTTTGGCACTTCGCTACGTAGAGCGCCACATCTTTCTTCAAACCCGGCCACCAAAGCAGTTTCTTCACATCGCGGTACATCTTCGTGCTCCCCAGGTGAATCAAGTACTTGGTATGGTGTGCCTCGTACAACAACTCCACCCGTAAATTACCCACACATGAGACGCACAGACGACCGTCTTTCCAAAGCAATCCGTCCTCCACAATGAATTGGGAATTTGACCCATCCAGAGCCTCTACCATGAACTGCTTCATATGAACATCCATATCCAAAGCCTGCCGAATCCGATCAGCCAGGTCATATTGGACTTCAGTCCAATTCAGAACTGCTTCAGCACCTGATTTCCTATCCACACAAACAATCTCGAACGCCTCCAATTCCCGCACCAACCGCTCATCATGCACCGATAGCCAATTAGCTTGAGCTAGGGCTCGGCGACTCAATGCGTCCGCAACCGCATTCCCTTTACCGGGCACGTAGTGGATCTTGAATGTATAGTCCCCCAGGAACTCCATCCATCTACGCTGCCGCATATTCAGATCTTTCTGATCAATCAGATATTTCAGGCTCTTATGATCGGTGTAGATATCAATCTTCACACCGTACAAATAGTGTCTCCACAGCTTCAAGGCAAAAATCATGGCCGCTAACTCCAAGTCATGGACCGGATAGTTCCTTTCATGCACTTTTAGCTGTCTTGAGCCATAAGCTATTACACTTCCGTGTTGCAGTAGCACGCAACCCAAACCGCTGCCCGAAGCATCACTATAAATCTCATAGCCTTCGGTCCCACATGGCGAACTCAGCACAGGTGCCGTGGTCAACCGACACTTCAACTCCTCAAAAGCTCGCGTGCACTCCGGTGTCCAAACGAACTTATGCTCCTTCCTCGTCAAAGTAGTGAGAGGTAATGCTATCCGCGAGAAGTTCTCTACGAAGCGCCTATAATAGTCGGCAAGCCCCAAAAAGCTCCGGACTTCCGCTACCGTAGCAAGCTCAGGCCACTCCCGGATCGCAACAATCTTCGCCGGATCCACAACAATACCCTCTCCACTCACTATATGACCGAGGAACGCTACTGAGGATAGCCAAAACTCGCACTTCGAGAACTTGGCATACAACTGATTCCTCCTTAGAGTCTCCAAAACCAAATGAAGATGCTTGAAGTGATCTTCCTCACTTTGCGAGTACACCAAAATATCGTCGATGAAGACGATCACGAAATGGTCCAAGTACTCTCTGAAAGTCCTGTTCATCAAATCCATGAACACTGACGGCGCATTAGTCAAACGGCATGACCGTAAACTCATAATGCTCGTATCCCGTACTAAACACTGTCTTTGGGATATCACTCTCCCTTATTCGCAGCTGATAGTACCCAGCCTTGAGATCCAACTTCGAGTACACCGTCGACCCTACCAACTGATCAAAAAGATCATCGATCCGGGGAATCGGGTACTTGTTCTTCTCCGTCAACTTGTTGAGCTCCCGATAATCAATACATAGCCTCAAGCTTCCGTCCTTCTTCTTAACAAAGAGGACCGGTGCGCTCCAAGACGAAGAACTCGGGCGCACATACCCTTGCTCCAACAATTCTTACAGTTGAACTTTCAGCTCTACCATTTCCTTAGGCGCTAGCCGATAAGGAGATCGTGACACAGGCTTTGCACCTGGCACTAGCTCAATCGTGAAATCTATCTCCCGTTGAGGCGGGGCTCCAGGAAGATCTGCGGGGAACACATCAGGGTATTCCGATACCACTGAAATACTATCCAACGCGGGCTTCAGCTTTGCAACCTCCACTAGTGTAAAGAACAGTTTTGCACCGGCACGAACCGCCTTCACCACCTGAAGAGCGGACATCAACGTCTTGCTCGACCCCTTTAAGCCTGTAAAAGTCGTTTCACAACTTGCTCCCAGCTTGAATTCCTTGCGACCGCAATCGATATAGGCTTGCTGCTCTGAAAGCCAGTCCATGCCAAATATGACGTCGAACTCCACCAACGGAAGTAATGACGTTTGCAGATCGAACTCCTGATTCCCAATACGAATCTTAACATCGTAGATCCTATCCGCGGGCATCAAACACCCATTGGTAAACAACACATCCAACTTATCCTTCACCATCGAAGAAGGGACTCCGATGCATGATATAAATCCTTCGGACAAGAAGGAGTGAGAAGCTCCCGTGTCGAAGAGTGCTCGTGCCAGATTTTCACAAATCAAAACAAATCCTAAACAAGCAGTGGTAAGGTAACATGTGCATAACAAGTATTTAAAGAAATTGACTTGCTATAAATTAAACCGTACCTGTCACCACATCAGCCTGTTTGATGGCCTCCTGTTGGCCAAGATTATACACCCTTGGTTGAGCCGGAGCATAGTGGGACGCGGTCGACTCCACCGCCTTTCCCTTCTTCTCTTCGTAAGTAGCTCCCGGCTTTCTCTCGGACTTAGGACGTCTGCTCCAACAGTCACGGGCAAAGTGCCCCGTCTTTCCACAAGTAAAACATGCACCCGGGGTCCGACTCGTAGTCGCCCCAGAAGCACCAGAAGGAGCTGGACCCGAAGTCCTATGCTTCTTGAAGGACCTCCGATAGCCGGACTTTGAAGTAGTCGGCACTTTGAATTCAGATTTCCTATCACCCAAGCTTTTTTTGCTTGTACATTCTTCATGTCCTTCTCCAAGGACCGGGCTGTGTTGACCAAGGTTAAGAAACCCTGCGTCATCGGCCCCGAGAGTAGTAATCTCAACTCATCTCTCAACCCTTCATAGAAGCGATTAGTCTTGCGCTCCTCATCCACAATAGTGGAGCTAGCATAACGACTCAGATGAGTAAACTCATGGAGATATTCATCCACGCTCCTCTCACCCTGAACCAACTTCAGAAACTCATTCTCCAACGCTATCTTCTGCATCGAAGGAAGGTATCTAGCCAAGAACAATCTCGAGAACTCCTCCATCGAGACATCACCAAGTTGCCTACCTCTCAATAGGTGCAGCTCCAATCCTTCCCACCACATTCTCGCTTCACCGTCCAGAAGGAACGTAGCGATGGTGGTCATTTGCCACTCCTCCGTCTCCGTTGCTGTCATGACTCTCTTCACCCCGGAGAGCCAGTCTTCAGCTTGAGATGGGGTTCCCAACCTCGAGAATACCGGAGGGTTAAAGCTCATTACATGCTTAAGCTGTCTCTCGGTTGCCCTCCTTGGCACCACCGGTTCCACAACCACTTGCTCCACTCTCCTCGGCACAGCCTCTTGAAGAGGTTCCTGCTCCATCGCAGGAGCGGGCTGCTGCATTTGCCTTGTAGGCTGCGTGAAAGATATAGTACCTAAATACCTAGGGGGGGGGGGTGAATAAGTGACCTAATTCTTTTTAAACTTTAATGGCAGCTATCAGTTAATTTCACAGAATTCTATCTACTATAACACAGCATTCACAGCAAATCACAATCACAGCAGACACAAAGATTTATAGTGGTTCCCCAAGCTTTGGGTACATCCACTTTCCCCCTTCGCCTATCTAGTAGTGTACTAGATTCGGCCAAACTTTACCACTGTCTCAGAACCCAAACTGGTTCCTACACCTCAGGCCCAAGGCCCTACAACTCAGCTTTTCCACAAAGCCTACACTCAGCCACAAAGGCCTACACTCAGCCAACAAGGCCTACACTCAGCCATCAAGGCCTACACTCAGAGATTTCAATCTCCTACACTCAGGCTCTCAAGCCCTATACTCAGCCTTTATAATTACAGGCTTACAAAAACTCAGATCCAAAGGATCCTACAAGATAAAAATGAATATACAAATGATAACTCAGCAACTCAGAAACAAGAGAGGGGAGTTGTGAGTTTCTTGATGAGTTCTTGGAAGAACTCAGCTGGATTCAATCTGACTTAGCTTTCTTCAAAGCTTCTTGAAAGTAGAACTCAATAAGATTGACTCCTTCTGCAGTTGATCCTTGACCTCTGCTTCTTAAGATCCAGAATATATCTGAACCCTTCTTCTCAGCCTAGTTCCAACGACTGATTTCTTGGATGGAGCCCTCTCTCTCCAACTTCTTAGATCTGCACTTGGACAGCTAGATCTTCTTGTTTTGATACTTGATCAATAACTTGAACAACTCTGTGAACCACTTTTTGAATTACTTCAACAACAGTTTCTGTAGACTGTATGAGCCTATTTATAGGCCTTCTTCATGGTAACCGGCTGGTCCGGTCCATAACTGAATTCTGACATCTCTGACAGGTGCTGTAGACCGGCTGGAACGGCAGCTGTCAAGTCATCCAGTCAGTTCTTGAAAGTTCTCTAACTGTCTGAAAGTGTCGAGACTTTCTGTCTTTAAGTGTCGACACTTATAGACCAAGTGTCGACACAAGTTGTGTAAGTGTCGACACAAGTTTACAAGGTGTCGACACAACTCCTTGTATTGTAGATACTATGTCTCGACACAGTTTCTTCTGCATGTGTCGACACTGAAATTGAGTGTCGACACAAGTACTTGATCTTCTGTATTTTGCTGAATTCTTCTAAGTGTCGACACATCTACTTTGTGTCGACACAACTTCTTGTGTTGAATCTGTTAAGTGTCGACACTACTTCTTGGTGTCGACACATAGTCTTCAATGTTGATACTTGATGAGTGTCGACACAGCTCCTTGTGTCGACACATTCTTCTTGTTGAGACTTCAGCTGAGTGTCGACACATTCCCATAGTGTCGACACTTGTACTTAGAATATTTTGTTGATCTTGCTGTTCTTTGCTAAGTGTCGACACAGCTCCATGTGTCGACACTTTCTTCAAGTGTTGAGTCTTCAGCTGAGTGTCGACACATTGTTCTTGGTGTCGACACTTACTTCAAGTGCTGACTCTGCTGTTGAGTGTCGACACATTGTTCTTGGTGTCGACACTTATACTTAGTCTCTGCTGACTTTTGCTGAGTGTCGACACAGCTCCAAGTGTCGACACTTTCTGGTGTAGACACAGTTCTTCTAGGTGTCGACACTGCTGTTAAGTGTCGACACAGCTTTACTGCACTTTTCTTCACTGAGTGTCGACACAGCTCCTTGTGTCGACACTTTCTATCTGGTGTCGACTCTGCATCCCAGGTGTCGACACAATGACTCCAAGTGTCGACACTGCTTGCCTGGGTGTCGACACAAGTCTTCTTAAGTGTCGACACTTTCCCTCTGGGTGTCGACACATGGACTTAGAAATTTTTGCTTCAGTCCTTCAAATACTTAACCTGCACAAGTAACTCAAAAACACATCAAATACATTTTGATGTATATCATTGAGTTGGGTGAGGCTTCTTCAAATCAGGTATATTTAACCAATGTACCCAACAATCTCCCCCTATTTGGAGAAGTCATAACCCTTAGTCAATGATATACACCATTCATAATTAAAATTACAAAATGATGTGAAGCAGTATAATATACAGCGGGGTAAACATAAACATGTATAAGTCACACATGTGTTCATATACATTATCACAGAACAAATAAGAAATAGACATAGACATATTCACAGAACAAACATGAAATAGATTAATCATATATTGTTCTAATATCTGTCTTATACATTTTCAGAAGTTCACAAAAATGTTTTACATCAAAAAGATTACACAGTAAACTTCAAGAAAATTCTAAATCTATTTCAGTTCTGGCTCCTTAATCACTATTCCTTTGCCAACATGAACTTTAGCTTGGACAGGAGCATCAGCTACTTCAGCATCAGCAGGCTTTTTTCCTTTCAAGTCTTTCTTCTTAAGCTCTTCTGCTTTGATCTTTTGTCTTTCAAAGTAATGGTATGGCTTTGGAAAGTACTTGCTAGGCTCTTGGGCAGTAGGAGGTAGCTTTCCCATCTTTGCCTTCCTTCTATATTGAACTATTGCCTCCTGTCTGGTTGCATGTTTTCTCCATTCAGTTTCAGAAAACCATTTGTTCCTGTCTTGAATGTTATCCTTGGCAGCTTTCCAGGCAGTTAATATAATGTTTCTAGAGGTAGGGCTCCACTGCTCAAAGTCTAGTCTTTGTTCAGCTTGTTCCCTAAACCTCTTCTTAGACAATCTTGTCTCTTCTTCTTTCTGCATTGCCTCTTGCATGGATTCAGAAATAGGCTGAACAACCTTTTCAATAATAACATTGTCCTTGCCCCCAGGTGGGCTGTATATGGTCTGTACATCAGCATGCACCATTTTAAAATCTGGAGGAGGATAAATGACTTGAGCTACTTCTGGTTGCTCACCTCCAAGATAGGCAGGGTTAATTCCAGATTCAGCAACATCATTGTCATCACACAGAGGAGGATATCCAAGAGTTGCTCTGATATAATTTGATATCCACTTAGCATGGTCAGAGCTTGCCTTGACTAACACTCTCTCCCCCTTTATGACTTCTCTAGCCATGTGATCTCTGACATCATCCTTCTGAAATCTGATTTGATTATCCAAGTATCTGACTCCATCTTTAAAGAAAGATTTGAGCTTTTGAAGTTATTCAGATATGGCCTTCTGGGAGGCTTGGATAGCAGTCTTAACAGCAATGATTTCTTCTTGGAATACTTTGTCAAATTCAGCTTTAACAGCAGCAGTAGATGTAGAAGGTCCAACAGCCTGGTTCTTTAATTCTGTGACAATAGCATTATGGGAAGCAGTAAGATTGTCATTCATCCTTATCTGATTTTCAAGAACATACCCTTGCTTCAATGCTATGTCATCTACTTGTGCTTTTATCTTTTCCTGGTGTGTAGCCAAGTACACTACTGCATTTCCACCCTTGTGGAAACAGTCTGTCATCTCTTTCTTGTTTAGGTTCATTTCAAACCTTATAGATTTTATGTCCTGGGCTAGATCAAATTGCAATGATTTTTGCCCTTCATCCACATAAGTCTCTATGGCTTTTCTATGGTCATCCAGTTTAATCTGCAATGCAACCATCAAAGCACTATAATCTATTGATGGTGCTTGCTGAACTAGAGGCTGTGGTGCAACAGTTTGCAAAGCCTTCTTGTAACTTTGGCTTCTTCTCCTGAAGACCTGAAACTTCTTCTTCTTTGCCTTAGCAATCTCCTCATCTTCAGAGGCAGAGGTGCTGGCTATATCCACCCTCTCCTTAGGGCTTGGAGGCTTTTCATCTTGCACATTTGGTGCCTTCTCAGTTTCTTGCCTCACAGGCTCTTCATAAACTTGCACTTGCTCCCCCTCAAGTGGAGCATTCTCCTTCTCAGCAGCATCAGTTTCCTTGTCAAAATCTGCTTGATCCAGATTTAGGAATAAATCTTCCATGGTGTATTCTTGTGGAGACTGAGCAGGAGAAATTCTAGGTTCTTCAACCACTGAATCAGGAACAACTTGAACAACAACAGATGTGTCTTCTATGACAACATCTGAGACTTGGCTATCCAGCTGAATTTGCTGATGAACATCAGACAAATCAGTATCTTCTATAGGAAAATCCAAAGTATTTAGTTCAGTGATTATCTCTAGTATGATGGTGGTTGCTTGTTCACTTTCCAGTGTAGTGGGTTCATTTACAACTGGAAGCTCCCCCTGGCTTTGATCCTTGTGGATGGGGCTAGCTTGAGGTAGCTCCCCCTGGATCTCAGCATCACTTTGAGGAGCAGGAGATTTCCCTGCAGGCTCTTCCTCAATCTCATCTGGAGTGAAGATAACTTGTTCTTCACTGTCTGAGCTGCTAGTGGACACTTGTGCCACTGGAGCAGTCTTCATTTTCTTCTTTGGTGGAATCTCCTTCTCAGAAACTATCTTTTAAGGGGTTGGCAGTTCCTTAGTCAACACCCTGTCCCATCTGGAGAACAACCTCATGTCCATTTTTCTCATATGGTTTATTTTGCTTCCAGCAGCTGTACTCATAACTTCAGGTATTACACCAGGAAGATAAAGACTTAAAATCCTGCCCAGGTTGGGCTTCTTCAAGCTTTTTTTAATCTTCTCATAAACTACTATAGACCAGTCAGTTTTTAGAGTGAAGATTATCCTTGTCATTATTCCAAACATATAGGCAGACACTCTGTCATGCCCTCCTGGCTTTCTTAAAATTACCTTTCCAACAATTTCAGAAAGGAATTTACCTTGACTGTTCATTCCTTTCCTGTTAAACACAGATCCTATCTTCATCTTAGAATCTAGTCCACACCAGGTTAGAGCTTCCCTGGTCTTTGATGCAGTAACTTCATCTTCATCTTTAGTTCTTGGAAGCTGTAGAATCTTCCTCAGACTTTTTAGTGATACCTTGACCTTCTCACCATGAACCCTGGATTTGATTTTGAATCCAGTTTCGTCCATCTTTGCTCCATTGAGGAATTCAAGTACCTCTTTCTTCCATATCTTAGTAGGTTCTGAAACTAGATATTCTAACCCAGAATCGACAACTAGGGTTACGACAAACTGGATTTCTTGATCAGCAAAAACAGTAAGGCTTACTGGATTTCTATAAGCCTTACTGTAGTTCTCGCCCTGGACAATAGCCACTGTCTTCTACTTGCTGTCTTGTAGCAGGTACTTCTTTTATAGTAAGCTTGTCCATCTTCTTTGTTAAACCTGTGGGGCTGCATACACTACTAGACAACTCATTGTTAATAAGTTTAGTCTCATCAAAAACTACATGCACAGATTCTTCTACAACTTGTGTAGTCAAGTTGTAGACTCTATAAGCCTTACTGTTGTTGCTGTACCCAACAAAAATTCCCTCTTGGGACTTGGCAGCAAACTTAGTCAAGTAAGACTTCCCATTGTTAAGTATGAAGCATTTGTAACCAAAGATCCTGAAGTAGGATAGGTTTGGTTTCCTGCCTTTCACAACCTCATAGGGGGTCTTGTTGAGGCCTTTAGTGATGGTAGCCCTATTTATAACATGGCATGCAGTGTTAACTGCTTCAGCCCAGAAATATTCTGGTAGTGATGTATCACTTAATAGGGTCCTACCAGTCTCTATCAAGGTCCTATTCTTCCTCTCAGCAATGCCATTTTGCTGCGGTGTTCTAGGTGAAGAGAATTCTTGAAATATCCCAAATTCTTCACATAGTTTTGTCATGCTATCAGACTGAAATTCAGTACCATGGTCACTTCTAATCTTGACCACTGTACTGTCTAGTTCATTCTGAATTTGCTTGACAAAGTTATGGAAAACACTAGGTGTTTCAGATTTCTGTCTTAAGAAGAACACCCAGGAAAACCTTGAGTAGTCATCTACAACTACAAAGGTATAGACCTTCCTACCTAAGCTGTGAACTGACATTGGACCAAAGAGATCCATATGCAAGAGGTATAAACACCTCACAGCATCTTTGTTTTCTATGCTTCTAAAGGTGTATTTAGTCTGCTTGCCCTTTTGACAAGCTGAGCAAATACCATCTTTAACACACTTAACTTGAGGACCATTCCTCACTAACTCTTTGCTAAAGAGTTTGCTAATAGTCTTGTAGTTAAGATGGGCAAGCCTCTTGTGCCATTTGACACAATGAGAGACTGTCTCATCAGCTACAAGACACACCGGAGAACCACTGTTCTCAACCATAATGTCTAAGCAATAGACATTCCTTTTCCTATAACCAGTCAAAATGATCTCTTGATCAGTTGACCTCTTGATATGACAACCATTTTTAACAAATGAGATGTCATACCCTACATCACTTAATTGACTTATACTTATTAGGTTATGTTTCAACCCTTTAACATAAGCCACTTGAGTAATGGTAACCAAGTTGCTAGAAATGTTACCAAATCCTTTGATGATTCCTTTTTCAGAACCACCAAAGGTGACTTTTGGACCATCTTTTATTGGAATGTAGTCCCTTAGTAAACCTCTAGTTCCAGTCATATGTCTGGAACATCCACTGTCCAAGTACCATGTTGGGGTATGACCACTTGGACTCACCTGCAAAACAGATTAATGAACCTTAGAACCCAAAAAATTCTTGGGTTCTTGGTACTTGTTAGTTTGCAACTTGACAAAACTACCTACTGGCTTTCCAACAGGTAATTTGCAACTCACTTTGGCACTAACATTGTGCCAACAGTCCATTGCAAAATGGCCAACTTTGCCACAGCACCAACATTCAAACTTATTGTACCTTTGCTTAGATATTGTCTTTGATGTCTTATCTACAGCAGACTTGTTGAATGTTGGAGCTTTGCCCTAGGACTTGGACTTGGACTGCTCAGTCCTTGCAGGTCTAGTAAAGCCCAGTCCAGCTTTACCCTTGTGATGAACAAATTCATCAATTATGGGTAACACTGACTTAGGTTTAGAAAACCTAGCAACAAGCTCTCTCTCCTTCTGAAGATTAATCTCCAGACTCTTGATTTGATCATTCTTAAAGGTGATAGTCCCCATCTGAATCACTGTAATGTGCTTCAGTCTGGCTATCTCATTAAGCTTTTGATCAAATAACTTCTCAGAATCTGTTGCAGCAGCTTTGAGATCAGCAATTTCCTTTGCCTGACTTTTGGCTAGGGACTTGCTCTTCTTGTAAGCTTGCAACAGCACTTTATATTCATCTATCAGCTGATGAATATCATCCTCAGACTCAGATACACTTTCATCACTTGATGAAGATGAATCTGATTCTGTACTGGCACAAGAAACTGAACTTAAAGTTGAACTTTGTACCTTACTGGGTCCTGGCTGCTCCAGGATTTTGTCACTCTCTGTCAAAGCCATTAGCCCTTGGCATTGGCTGTCTTCTTGTTCATATATAGACTCCATGATCTGCATGAATTCTTCTTCTTCTTCTTCAGCAAACAGCCCTATGTATGCCTCAGCATCAGACTCAGTTTCTGAAGAAGAGATATCTGACAGAGTCTTCTCCTTTTTGACAACAAAAGACTTCTCTTTCTTGCCTTTGAAATGAGTCTTCTTCCTGTCACTAGACTCCTTTCTCTTTTCAGGACAATCTTCAATAACATGGCATTGTCTATTGCAATAATAGCACACTATTTTTGAAACAGTTGCCTTGCTAGACTTAGTCCTCTTCCTGTCCTTCTTTGAAGCCTTTTTATCCTGATAAAAATCTTCTTTTCCCTTTGAAGTAGAAGGCCTTGTCCTCCACTGTTTCTTCTTCAAGAACTTCTGAAAATGTCTAGTGAAGGCAGCAAAGTCTTCATCACTTTCACTGCTTTCTGATTTTGTGCTGACTGACTCATCTGACTCTGATTCAACAACCTTTGGAGGTGGAGTTGGTGACTTACCTCTGTACTTTCTGGGGGATTCTGTCTTGAAAGCTACAGTTCTTTCCTTATATTCATTTCTTGTTGATTTCTCCTTCTCTTTCCTCACTATCAACTGCATTTCATATGACAATAATTTGCCAAACAGTGTAGGTGGAGGAATTTCTCCCAACTTAGCCATTTCTCTAATGACACAGATCTTGGTGTCCCAATCTTTAGTTAGGGACCTTAGGAACTTGTCATTTAGTTCATAATTACTGAACTCTCTTCCATAAGACATGAGTTCATTCACTATCCTGTAGAACTTCTTATAGCACTCAGTTATGCTATCACCCTTTCCTTATCTAAAACTCTCATACTCTTGATTTAGCAAGGATTTTCTATCTTGCCTAACTTCTTCAGAACCTTCCATATACACAATAAGAGTATCCCACATCTCTTTGGCTGTCTTACAGTGTATAAGATTCTGAAAAGTTGCATCATCTATGACACTCACTATAATGTTTTGAGCCCTTTTGTCCATGGTGGCTAGGACAATCTCATCCTTAGTCATTTCAGAGAAATCCTTTGGTGTTCTCTGATTTGCATCTAGAACTGATATCTTCATGGGCACATAAGGCCCTTCCTTTACTGTGATGTATATCCTAGGGTCTGAGGCTTCCATAAACAGCCTTACCCTTTCCTTTCAGATCCCAAATATCTCTTTCCTGCATAGAGGTAATTTCATGGATCCCAATTCCTTGTGATTCTCAGAGGAACCCATGGTTCTTGATTTTCTTGAATCTGTAATTCACTTAGACTGAATCTGCCAATCAGGATCTCCTCAGACTGTTAGTCCTTTTTGAGGAACCTCGCTTTGATACCACTTGAAAGATATAGTACCTAAACACCTAGAGGGGGGGGGGGGGGGGGGGGTGAATAGGTGACCTAATTCTTTTTAAACTTTAATGGCAGCTATCAGTTAATTTCACAGAATTCTATCTACTATAACACAGCATTCACAGCAAATCACAATCACAGCAGACACAGAGATTTATAGTGGTTCCCCAAGCTTTGGGTACATCCACTTTCCCCCTTCGCCTATCTAGCAGTGTACTAGATTCGGCCAAACTTCACCACTGTCTCAGAACCCAAACTGGTTCCTACACCTCAGGCCCAAGGCCCTACAACTCAGCTTTTCCACAAAGCCTACACTCAGCCACAAATGCCTACACTCAGCCAACAAGGCCTACACTCAACCACCAAGGCCTACACTCAGAGATTTCAATCTCCTACACTCAGGCTCTCAAGCCCTACACTCAGCCTTTATAATTACAGGCTTACAAAAACTCAAATCCAAAGGATCCTACAAGATAAAAATGAATATACAAATGATAACTCAGCAACTCAGAAACAAGAGAGGGGAGTTGTGAGTTTCTTGATGAGGTCTTGGAAGAACTCAGCTGGATTCAATCTGACTTAGCTTTCTTCAAAGCTTCTTGAAAGTAGAACTCAATAAGATTGACTCCTTCTGCAGTTGATCCTTGACCTCTGCTTCTTAAGATCCAGAATATATCTGAACCCTTCTTCTCAGCCTAGTTCCAACGGCTGATTTCTTGGATGGAGCCCTCTCTCTCCAACTTCTTAGATCTGCACTTGGACAGCTAGATCTTCTTGTTTTGATACTTGATCAATAAATTGAACAACTCTGTGAACCACTTTTTGAATTACTTCAACAACAGTTTCTGTAGACTGTATGAGCCTATTTATAGGCCTTCTTCATGGTAACCGGCTGGTCCGGTCCATAACTGAATTCTGACATCTCTGACAGGTGCTGTAGACCGGCTGGAACGGCAGCTGTCAAGTCATCCAGTCAGTTCTTGAAAGTTATCTAACTGTCTGAAAGTGTCGAGACTTTCTGTCTTTAAGTGTCGACACTTATAGACCAAGTGTCGACACAAGTCTACAAGGTGTCGACACAACTCCTTGTGTTGTAGATACTATGTCTCGACACAGTTTCTTCTGCATGTGTCGACACTGAAATTGAGTGTCGACACAAGTACTTGATCTTCTGTATTTTGCTGAATTCTTCTAAGTGTCGACACATCTCCTTTATGTCGACACAACTTCTTGTGTTGAATCTGTTAAGTGTCGACACTACTTCTTGGTGTCGACACATAGTCTTCAATGTTGATACTTGATGAGTGTCGACACAGCTCCTTGTGTCGACACATTCTTCTTGTTGAGACTTCAGCTGAGTGTCGACACATTCCCATAGTGTCGACACTTGTACTTAGAATATTTTGTTGATCTTGCTGTTCTTTGCTAAGTGTCGACACAGCTCCATGTGTCGACACTTTCTTCAAGTGTTGAGTCTTCAGCTGAGTGTCGACACATTGTTCTTGGTGTCGACACTTACTTCAAGTGCTGACTCTGCTGTTGAGTGTCGACACATTGTTCTTGGTGTCGACACTTATACTTAGTCTCTGCTGACTTTTGCTGAGTGTCGACACAGCTCCAAGTGTCGACACTTTCTGGTGTAGACATAGTTCTTCTAGGTGTCGACACTGCTGTTAAGTGTCGACACAGCTTTACTGCACTTTTCTTCACTGAGTGTCGACACAGCTCCTTGTGTCGACACTTTCTGTCTGGTGTCGACTCTGCATCCCAGGTGTCGACACAATGACTCCAAGTGTCGACACTGCTTGCCTGGGTGTCAACACAAGTCTTCTTAAGTGTCGACACTTTCCCTCTGGGTGTCGACACATGAACTTAGAAATTTTTTCTTCAGTCCTGCAAATACTTAACCTGCACAAGTAACTCAAAAACACATCAAATACATTTTGATGTATATCATTGAGTTGGGTGAGGCTTCTTCAAATCAGGTACATTTAACCAATATACCCAACACTGCGCATTTATCACGGCCAACACATCTTCGGCCACCAATCGTATGTTCTCAGCCGATAGAGGTGTTGCAGGAGCAACATCTGGTGCACTGCTAACCTAAGAAACTCGACGTTCCGACGGCCCAATACCACTTCTGGTCACCTATAGTGGTACAAAACACCGTTAAGCGACCAAGTAAAATTGCAAACAACAATTATAGAAACACGCAGGTTCCTCAAACACGTGTATTTTCATTCCTAAGTGGACATTCATGGGTTCTTTTACTGTTATAACGATGACGCGGACACTGTGCTCACCACCCCTTAAAAAGAATTCGCCCATGAATTCATCTTAAGCCCGACCAAAACCAGTAGTCTGATACCAAATTGTAACACCCCCTATCCGTCGCATAGCATATAGCAGTAGGTCCGGCCGGGGCCCGACGTCATATACTACAGACAGACCGGGTAGTTACTCATGGAAACCATCCAACCAATCAAAACGTCCTACACAGAGCATTCTAGCGGAAGCAGATTAATAAGTTGTAACAAAGAACTCAGCACTAAAGTATGAATGTCCACTAATACAAAATAGGAATGTTATACATACACCAACACAAGCCTTAAGGCCTTACAAAATATTTCACTTGATATTACATGATTTACAAACCACGGCACGCAGGCCGGTCATACATGAATAAAAACAGTAAACACTTCCAATTAGGCCTTCGAGGGCCTGCTTTGCACTTGGGCTTTAGCCCGCTATTGACCGCTTGGTCCAGCAGCACCTGCAAGCAACAAACCACCGCACGGTGGCAAAATAAGGCAATGGTCAGCAATGCTGACCAAATTATAACGATCCCACCCCCAACTCAGGGCGGCGATGCTCCTTCCCTGCATTTCATTAGCATAAGCGAGAAATACAATAAAACCATTTCATCACAGATGTTGGCTCGCACGGCCACACGCCCCGTGCTCTCAGGGCACATTCTCGGTGAACCGGTCGATGTCACGTCAATTAAAGCCATAGACATTCCGGACTCACCACCGCCACTTTGACGGCCAATCTCATGAGAAATTTGTCTTCCCGGCATGGGTCACGACAATTTAAGTCATAGACCGCCGAAGACCCTCATCTATGCCAACGACAAGTGCCACGTAACTTTAGGTCTATTTAACCCGAACGACATAGAAGTGGGTACGGTTCCATCTGAAAGATATGGTACCTAAACACCTAGGGGGGGGGGGTGAATAGGTGACCTAAACCTTTTTGCAATTTTGTTGGCAGCACAACAGTTATTTCACAGATTATTACAACTAATAGCAATTACAGAAATCAAACAGTCAATCCACAGCACAGCTCAGCACACCACAGCAGACACACTAATTTATAGTGGTTCCCCAATCTTTGGGTACATCCACTTTCCCCCTTCGCCTATCTAGCAGTGTACTAGATTCGGCCAAACTTCTCCACTATCTCAGAACCCAACTAGGTTCCTACACCTCAGGCCCAAAGCCTTACACTCAGCCACTAAGGCCTACACTCAGCCACCCACGCCTACACTCAGCCAATTAAGGCCTACACTCAGAGTTCTTCAACTCCTACACTCAGGCAATCAAGCCCTACCCTCAGCCTTTATAATATAGGCTTACAATTCTCTCAGATCCAATGGATCCTACAAGTTAAAATAGAAATACAATAGCTAACTCTACAACTCAGAAAATAAGAGAGAAGTTGAGAGTTTCTTGAAGAGTTCTTGGAAGAACTCAGTTAGATCCAAACTGACTTAGCTTCCTTCAAAGCTTCTTGATTAGAACTGAATTAGTCTGAATCTTCTGTAGTTGTTCCTTGACCTCTGCTTCTTGAAATCCAGATGACTCTGAATTCTTCTTCTCAGCCTTAGTTCCAAAGACTGAATTCTTGGTTGGAGCTCTCTCTCTCCAACTTCTTAGATCTGCAGTTGAACTGACAGATCTTCTTGTGTTGATCCTCTGTGTATCACTTCTTGATTTAATGTGATCAACTACTTTAAATATTCTCTCAAGCTGTAACTCTTGTTTCTCAATCACAACAACAACGGTTTCTGTAAACTAAGGATGCCTATTTATAGGCTTCCTTCATGGTAACCGGCTGGTCCGGTTCATAACAAACTTCTGATTTCTCTGACAGTTGATGTAGACCGGCTGGATCGGCAGCTGTCTTGTCAACCAGTCACTTCTTGAAATTCTCTAACTGTCAGATAGTGTCGAGACTTTCTGTTCTTAAGTGTCGACACTTATAGATTAAGTGTCGACACATGTTGTGTAAGTGTCGACACAAGTCTACAAGGTGTCGACACAATTCCTTGTATGTCTCGACACAGATTCTTCTGCATGTGTCGACACTAAAATTGAGTGTCGACACAAATACTTGTACTTCATTCTTTAACTGTATTCTTCTAAGTGTCGACACATCTCCTTTGTGTCGACACATCTTCACGTGTTGAAACTGTCAAGTGTCGACACTGCTTCTTGGTGTCGACACAAGTCTTCACTTTTGTTTCTTCAGCTGAGTGTCGACACATTCCTTTAGTGTCGACACTTGTACTTAGAATATTTTGTAACTTTTCTGTTCTTTGCTAAGTGTCGACACAGCTCCTTGTGTCGACACTTTCTTCAAGTGTAGAGTCTTCAACTAAGTGTCGACACATTGTGCTGGGTGTCGACACTTTCTTCAAGTGTTGACTCTTCTGGTTGTGTGTCGACACATTGTGCTGAGTGTCGACACTTTCTTCAAATACTGACTCTTCAGCATAGTGTCGACACATTGTGTTGAGTGTCGACACTTTCTTCAAATACTGACTCTTCAGCATAGTGTCGACACATTGTGTTGAGTGTCGACACTTTTACTTAGACTCTGCAGACTTTTGCTGAGTGTCGACACAGCTCCAAGTGTCGACACTTTCTGGTGTAGACACAGCTCTTCTAGGTGTCGACACTTCTGCTAAGTGTCGACACAGCTTTTCTGCATACTTCTTCACTGAGTGTCGACACAGCTCCAAGTGTCGACACTTTCTGTCTGGTGTCGACTCTTCATCCCAGGTGTCGACACAATGACTCCAAGTGTCGACACTGCTTGTCTGGGTGTCGACACAAGCTTTCTCAAGTGTCGACACTTTCCCTCTGGGTGTCGACACATGGACTTAGAAACTTTTAGCTTCAGTCCAGTGTATACCTAACCTGCACAAGTAACTCAAACAAACATCAAATACATTATGATGCATATCATTGAGTTAGGGAAGGCTTCTTCAAATCAGGTACATTTGACCAATGTACCCAACAATCTCCCCCTATTTGGAGAAGTCATAACCCTTAGTCAATGATATACACCACTCATAATTAAAAATTATAAAATGATGTAAAACAGGTATATGTCAACAGAGTTAAACTTAAACATGTAATAAAGCACACATGTATACTCATACAACATTACAGAACAAACAAGAATTAGACACATTCTACTAAACAATCATGAAATATATATTTATCAAAAATTGTTCATACATTGTTTGCAATATATTTTCAAAGATTTACAATAATGTTTAGATGTAACAGAGTATAACATTCTTCAGTCTAAGCTTAGTCTAATTCTGCTCTGGTTCTTTTATGACTATGCCGTTTCCAGCTTGCACTTTGGCTTTTACAGCAGCAGCAGCAGCAGGCTCAGTATCAGCAACCTTCTTCCCTTTGGAGTCCTTCTTCTTAAGTTCTTCAGCCTTGATTTTCTGCCTTTCAAAATAATGATAGGGCTTAGGAAAGTACTTGCTAGGCTCCACAGCTGTAGGAGGTAGCTTTCCTAACTTAGCCTTCCTTCTATACTGGACAATGGCTTCCTGCCTACTCTCATGCTTCCTCCATTATTCCTCTGAGAACCACTTATTCCTCTCATGTGCATTGTCCTTGGCTGCTTTCCAGGCTGTGAGAATGATGTTCCTAGAAGTAGGGCTCCATTGTTCAAAATCTGGTTTTTGCTCAGCCAGTTCCCTGAACTTCTTCTTTGATAGCCTAGTCTCTTCTTCTTTGTCCAAAGCCTCTTGCATAGCTGCTGTAATAGGTTGAACAACCTTTTCCAGAACAATATTAGGCTTACCAGCAGTTGGACTATACATTGTGCTTACATCAGCATGAACCATGTCAAAATCTGGAGGTGGATAGATCACCTGAGCTACTTCCTGTTGCTCTCCTCCAAGATATACACTTTGAATACCAGATTCAGCTACATTGTCATCATCACACAGGGGAGGATAGCCCAGTGTAGCTCTGATGGAATTAGAAATCCATTTGGCATGGTCAGAGCTAGCTTTGACTAACACTCTCTCCCCCTTTATGACTTCTTGTGCTACATGATCTCTCACATCATCTTTCTGGAACCTGATTTGGCTGTCCAAGTACCTGATTCCCTCTTTAAAGAAAGGTCTAAGCTTGGTAAGTTGTTCTGAAATGACCTTCTGGGAATCTTTGATTGCAGTCTTGACAGCAGCAAGTTCTTCTTGAAATACTTTATCAAATTCAGCTTTGGCAGCAGCAGATGATGTTGAAGGTTCAGCAGACTTACTCTTCAGTTCAGTGACTATTGCATTGTGAGAAGCTGTCAGATTATCATTCATTCTCAATTGATTTTCCAGCACATAGCCTTGCTTCTGTGCTATATCATCTACTTGAGACTTGATTTTCTCCTGGTGAGTTGCCAAATAGACCACTGCATTACCACCCTTGTGGAAGCAGTCAGTCATTTCCTTCTTATTCAAATTCATTTCAAACCTTATTGATTTGATGTCCTGTGCCAGATCTGATTGAAGTGCCTTGTGCCCTTCATCAACATAAGTTTCTATAGCCTTCCTTTGTTCATCCATCTTGATTTGCATTGCAAGCAGTAGAGCACTGTAATCAGTTGATGGAGCTTGTTGGACTAAGGAGTGTTGAGCAACAGTTTGTAGAGCCTTTTTGTAGCTCTGACTCCTTCTTTTGAATACAAAGAACTGCTTCTTCTTAGCTTGCTCAGCTTCATCATCCTCAGACTCTGAGGTACTGGCTATATTCACCCTGTCCTTAGGGCTTTCAGGCCTTGCAGTCTGCACACCAGGTGCTTGCTCAGTTTCCAGCCTAATAGGCTCTTCCACAACTTCCAGATTCTCCCCCTCAACAGCAGCATCCTTCTCTTCAGTAGCAGTCTTGTCCATGTCAAAGTCCCCTTGATCTAAATTCAGAAATAGATCTTCCATTGTATATTCTGGGGGTGACTGAGCAGGAGATGTACTGGGTACATTAACTACAGCAGATGTGTCTTGGAGAACAACATCTGGTGCTTGGTTTGCTTGCTGAGTTTGCTGATAAATATCAGACAAATCAGAATCTATTATAGAAAAATCTAAAGTTTTGAGGTCAGAAAGTACCTCTTGGATAATGAGAGTAGCTTGCTCACTCTCCAGTGTAGAGGGTTGTTCTACAGCTGGAGGCTCCCCCTGGATGTCAGCTGGCTCTTGAGGAGCAGGTGACTTCTCTGCAGCCTCATCCTCATGATTATCAGGAGTGAAAACCACATGTTCTTCACTGCCTGAGCTGCTGGAAGGACTCCTGAGTCACAACAGCAGTCTTCCTCTTCTTCCTGAGAGGAGAGTCTTTCTTTGAAACTTGCTTTTCTGGGGTGGAACTTCTTTGGACAGCACTCTTTCCCATCTAGAGAATATCCTTGAATCCATTCTCCTCATGTGATTGATTTTAGTTCCAGCAGCAGTGCTCATTACCTCTGGAATTGATCCAGCCAGGTAGAGACTTAGTATCCTGCCCAGATTGGGCTTCTTCAGACTTTCCTTCACTTTCTCAAATACAATCATAGACCAGTCTGTTTTGAGGTTGAAGATGATTCTGGTCATAATACTGAACATAGAGGCTGACACCCTGTCATGTCCTCTTGGTTTGCTTAGTATAACTTTGCCTACAACTTCAGACAGGAATTTGCCTTGATTATTCATTCCCTTCCTGTTGAAAACTGAACCTATTTTCATCTTAGGATCAAGACCACACCAGGTAAGTGCTTCTCTGGTCTTAGATGTGGTCACTTCCTCTTCTTCTTGAACTTTAGGTAGCTGAAGTACCTTTCTCAAGGACTTGGGTGAAATCTTGACCTTGGTGCCATGCACCCTTGACTTAATTCTGTAGCCTGAGTCATCTACAGACGCTCCAGTAAGGAATTCAATAACTTCCTTCTTCCATATCTTGGTTGGTTCGGAAACCAAGAACTCTAATCCTGAATCGGTGACTAGGGTTACCACCGACTTGATTTCTTGATCGCCATCGTCAAAAGCACCTCGCACGAGCTCATACCCTTCGTTAACATTCTCCTCGAGCTTGGGAGCCATTAGGGTTTGAAGATTTAGTCTTGAGAAGAGAGAAATGTCGACACAAGAGTTTTGGTCTCGAAACTTTTGAAAGCGTGTCGACAAACAAAGACAGAATCCTATTTATACCTTTCTGGTTTGAAGACGAACAGGCGGGATGGATTACTAAAGATGTGTCGACACTGTCAATAAGTGTCGACACTGACTTATAATGTCTCGACACACATGTGTCGACACAAGTTTAGTCAACAGATTTTATGTGTCGACACTTGGTTAAGTGTCGACACCACACTACTCGACATGTAGTCGAGACTTTACTTAGAAAATTCTGAGTAAAACTTAAGTGTCGACACCTTATTGAATGTGTCGACACCAACTCGACATGTGTCGACACTAACATTCTGAAGTGTCGACACCAACTTCCTAGATGTGTCGACACCATTTTCCTGAAGTGTCGACACTTACTATTCTGTGTCGACATAGACCTGTCTATGTGTCGACACCTTTTTACTTAGCCAATTTTTAGTTCTGTAAACTTAGTCTAAGTTTATCATACCTAGTTCAATTTTGAACCTATTGAACTTAGCTTCTTCTAAGGGCTTAGTAAACATATCTGCTATCTGATTATCAGTTCTAACATATTCAAGTGCAATATCATTTCTTTCTACATGCTCTCTAAGAAAGTGATATTTAATCTCAATATGTTTAGTTCTAATATGTGATACAGGATTGTTAGCTATTGAAATAGCACTAGTAGAATCACAGTAAAGTGGAGTTCTACTTACCTGAAATCCATAGTCTTCTAACTGATGTTGAATCCATAGAAGTTGAGCACAGCAACTTCCTGCAGCTACATATTCTGACTCAGCTGTGGAAATAGCCACACTAGTCTGCTTTTTACTGCTCCATGAAATTATTCTTCCACCTAGGAATTGACAGGATCCAGTAGTGCTCTTTCTATCTTCTTTGCATCCTGCAAAGTCTGCATCTGAATAGCCTGTTAGATCAAAATCTCCATTCCTAGGGTACCAGAGGCCTAGATAAGGAGTGCCCTTTAAATATCTCAAGATTCTCTTGACTGCAGTCAAGTGAGACTCTTTAGGGCAGGCTTGATACCTGGCACAAACACATGTAGCATACATAATGTCAGGCCTACTTGCAGTCAAGTATAGTAGGGAGCCAACTATCCCTCTATACAAGGTTTCATCTACAGGTTTCCCTGCATCATCCTTGCTTAGAGACATACTTGACCCCATAGGAGTCTTCATGGTACTGGAGGAATCCATACCATATTTCCTTATGAGTTCTAGGGTGAACTTGGACTGACATATGGATAAACCATTTTCAGTCTGTTTAACTTGGAGACCCAAGAAAAACTTCAGTTCTCCCATACTACTCATCTCAAATTGACTTTGCATAAGCTTTGCAAACTTTTTGCAAAGGCTACTTTCAGTAGACCCAAATATAATGTCATCTACATATATTTGGACAAGTATTACTTTGCCTCTAGATTCCCTAAGGAATAGAGTCTTATCTATTTTCCCCCTTGAGAACTTGTTCTCAATGAGGAAACTAGATAGGGTTTCATACCAAGCTCTAGGTGCTTGTTTTAACCCATATAATGCTTTCCTAAGTCTATACACATAATGAGGTAAAGTTGAATCAACAAAACCTGCAGGCTGCTCCACATAGACTTCTTCTTTCAAATTACCATTTAGGAATGCTGACTTGACATCCATTTGGTATACCTTGAATCCTTGATAGGTTGCATAGGCCAAGAACATCCTTATGGCCTCCAGTCTGGCTACTGGGGCAAAGGTTTGATCAAAATCAATACCTTCTTCTTGCCTATATCCTTTTGCAACCAGTCTTGCCTTATTCTTAATGATGACACCTTGTTCATCTAACTTGTTCCTGTAGATCCACTTTGTTCCTATCACATTGTGATCTTTAGGCTTAGGAACCAGATCCCAAACCTTGCACCTTTTGAACTGATTAAGCTCCTCCTGCATTGCTTCAGTCCACTGTGGATCTTGTATAGCTTCTTCAAATTTCTTTGGTTCTATTTGAGACAGAAAACTTGAATATACTACAGCATTCTGATTTCTGCTCCTAGTCTGAACACCTTGTCTTGGATCTCCAATGATCAGCTCTACTGGATGATCTCTTAGATGCCTGTTGGCTGGAGGCATCCTTACTTCTGGTTGAACTTCTTCAGCATCTTCATCAAGCTGAGTTCCTTGTACTTCTTCAGCTCCTGGTACATGTAGTTCTCTCCCTGGACATAAGCCATCTTCTTCTACTTGCTGTCTTGCAGCAGGTACATCTTCTATGGCTAGCTTGTCCATCTTCTTAGTAAGACCTGTGGGGCTGCATACATTGCTAGACAACTCATTGTTAATTAGTTGTGTCTCATCAAAAACTACATGCACAGACTCCTCTACAACTTGTGTAGTCAAGTTGTAGACTCTATAAGCCTTACTATTATTGCTGTACCCAACAAACACTCCCTCTTGGGACTTGGCAGCAAACTTAGTTAGGTAAGACTTTCCATTGTTAAGTATGTAAGCATTTACAACCAAAGATCCTAAAGTAGGATAAATTTGGTTTCCTGCCTTTCACAACTTCATAGGGGGTCTTATTTAACCTTTTAGTGATGGTAGCCCTATTTATCACATGGCATGCAGTGTTAACTGCTTCAGCCCAGAAATATTCTGGCAGTGATGAATCACTTAATAGGGTTCTACCAGCCTCTATCAAGGTCCTATTTTTCCTTTCAGCAATGCCATTTTGCTGAGGTGTTCTAGGTGAAGAGAATTCTTGAAATATCCCATAGTCTTCACACAGCTTTGTCATGCTTTCAGACTGAAACTCAGTACCATGGTCACTTCTAATTTTGACCACTGTACAGTTCAATTCATTCTGAATTTGCTTAACAAAACTATAGAAGACACTAGGTGTTTCAGATTTCTGCTTTAAGAAGAACACCCAGGAAAACCTTGAGTAGTCATCAACAACTACAAAGGTATAGACCTTCCTACCTAAGCTGTGAACTGGCATTGGACCAAATAGATCCATATGCAAGAGGTATAAACACCTCACAGCATCTTTGTTGTCTAAGCTTCTAAAGGTGGATTTAGTCTGCTTGCCCTTTTGACAAGCTGAGCAAATGCCATCTTTGACACACTTAACTTGAGGACCATTCCTCACTAACTCTTTGCTAAAGAGTTTGCTAATAGTCTTGTAGTTAAGATGAGCTAGCCTCTTGTGCCACTTGACACAATGAGAGACTGTCTCATCAGCTACAAGACAGACAGGAGAACCATTGTTCTCAATCATAATGTCTAAACAATAGACATTTCTCTTTCTATATCCTGTCAAAATGATCTCTTGATCACTTGACCTCTTGATATGACAACCATTTTTAACAAATGAGATGTCATACCCTACATCACTTAACTGACTTATACTAATGAGGTTGTGTTTCAACCCTTTAACATAAGCCACTTGAGTAATGGTAACAAGGTTTGAAGAGATGTTACCAAACCCTTTGATGATTCCTTTTTCAGAACCACCAAAGGTCACTTTAGGACCATTTTTGATTGAAATGTAGTCCTTCAGTAGTCCCCTAGTTCCAGTCATATGTCTGGAACATCCACTATCCAAGTACCATGTTGGGGTATGGCCACTTGGATTCACCTGCAAAACAAATTAATGAACCTTAGAACCCAAAGTAAACTTGGGTCCTTGGTGATTGTTAGTTTGCAACTTGACATAGCTACCTACTGGCTTTCCATCAGGTAACTTGCTACTCAACTTGGCACTGGCATTGTGCCAACAATCCAAGGCAAAGTGGCCAACCTTGCCACAGCACCAGCATTCAAACTTGTTGTACCTTTGCTTAGGATACAACCTTTGCTGTCTTGACTACAGCAGGCTTGTTGAATGTTGGGGCTTTACCCTTGGACTTGAACTTGGACTGTACAGTCCCTGCAGGTCTAACAAAACCTAGTCCAGCTTTGCCTTTTTGATGAACAAATTCATCAATTAATGGTAATACTGATTTAGGTTTTGAAAACCTGGCAACAAGTTCTTTTTCCTTCTGGAGATTGATCTCCAGTCTCTTAATTTGATCATTCTTAAATGTAATAGTACCCATCTGAATCACTGTAATGTGTTTCAGCCTGGCTACTTCATTCAGTTTTTGATCATATTGTTTTTCAAAATCTGTTGCAGCTGCCTTGAGATCAGCAATCTCCTTTGCCTGACTTTTGGCAAGGGACTTGCTTTTCTTATAGGCTTGCAACAGTACTTTATATTCATCTAAGAGCTGATGAATATCTCCCTCAGATTCAGAAACACTTCCATCACTTGATGAAGATGAATCTGACTCTGAACTAGAACTGAAATCTGAACTTTGAGTTGGACTTTGTACCTGACTAGGTCCTGGCTGCTCCAGTATTTTGGTACTTTCAGTCAATGCCATCAGTCCTTGGCACTGACACTCTTCTTGTTCATAGATTGATTCCATGATCTGCATAAACTCTTCTTCTTCTTCAGCAAATAGCCCTATGTAGGCTTCAGCATCTGTCTCAGTGTCTGAAGAAGAAATGTCTGAAAGAGTCTTCTCATTCTTTGCAACAAAGGACTTCTCCTTCTTTCCTTTGAAGTGAGTCTTCTTTTTGTCACTGGATTCTTTTCTTCTCTCAGGACAATCTGCAATAACATGCCCCTGTCTATTGCAGCAGTAACACACTATCTTAGACCCAGTTGCCTTGCTAGTCTTTGTCTTTTCTTGTCCTTCTTTGAAGGCTTCTTCTCCTGATACTGAACTTCTTTCCCTTTGGAAAATGAAGGTCTGGACCTCCACTGTTTCTTCTTCAGGAATTTCTGAAAATGTCTGGTGAATGCAGCAAAGTCTTCATCACTTTCACTGCTTGTAGACTTTGTGCTAACAGATTCATCAGATTCTGATTCAACTACCTCTGGAGGAGGAGTTGATGACTTAGTCCTGCCCTTTCTAGGTACTTCTGACTTGAAGGCAACAGTCCTTTCCCTGTGCTCAGTCCTTGTTGATTTTTCTTCCTCTTTTCTCACTGACAGCTGCATCTCATAAGACAACAACTTGCCAAACAGTGTGGGAGGAGGAATTTCTCCCAACTTTGCCATTTCTCTGATGGCACAGATCTTAGTGTCCCAGTCTTTGGTTAGGGACCTTAAGAATTTATCATTCAATTCATAGTTAGAGAACTCTCTTCCATAGGACATGAGTTCATTAACAATTCTATAAAACTTCTTGTAGCATTCAGTGATGCTATCTCCTCTTCCTTGCCTAAAGCTCTCATATTCTTGATTAAGCAAGGACTTCCTATCTTGTCTTACTTCTTCAGAACCTTCCATGTAGACAATGAGGGTATCCCACATTTCTTTTGCTGTTTTACAGTGAATAAGGTTCTGGAAGGTGGCATCATCAATTGCACTAACTATGATGTTCTGTGCCCTTTTGTCCATTGTAGCTAGGACAATCTCATCCTTGGTCATCTCAGAAAAATCCTTTGGAGTTCTCTGTGTAGCATCCAAGACTGAAATCTTCATGGGCACATAAGGCCCTTCTTTGACTGTGATGTAGATCCTAGGGTCAGAGGCTTCCATGAACAGCCTTACCCTTTCTTTCCAGATTCCAAAAATCTCTTTTCTGCATATGGGCAGTTTCATTGAACCCAATTCCTTGTGATTCTCTGAAGAACCCATGTTTCTTGATTTTCTTGAAACTGTGTTCTAACTTATACTGAATCTGCCAAACTGAATCTCCTCAGACAGTTAGTCCTTTTTGAGGAACCTGGCTCTGATACCACTTGAAAGATATGGTACCTAAACACCTAGAGGGGGGGGGGGTGAATAGGTGACCTAAACCTTTTTGCAATTTTGTTGGCAGCACAACAGTTATTTCACAGATTATTACAACTAACAGCAATTACAGAAATCAAACAGTCAATCCACAGCACAGCTCAGCACACCACAGCAGACACACTAATTTATAGTGGTTCCCCAATCTTTGGGTACATCCACTTTCCCCCTTCGCCTATCTAGCAGTGTACTAGATTCGGCCAAACTTCTCCACTATCTCAGAACCCAACTAGGTTCCTACACCTCAGGCCCAAAGCCTTACACTCAGCCACTAAGGCCTACACTCAGCCACCCAGGCCTACACTCAGCCAATTAAGGCCTACACTCAGAGTTCTTCAACTCCTACACTCAGGCAATCAAGCCCTACCCTCAGCCTTTATAATATAGGCTTACAATTCTCTCAGATCCAATGGATCCTACAAGTTAAAATAGAAATACAATAGCTAACTCTACAACTCAGAAAATAAGAGAGAAGTTGAGAGTTTCTTGAAGAGTTCTTGGAAGAACTCAGTTAGATCCAAACTGACTTAGCTTCCTTCAAAGCTTCTTGATTAGAACTGAATTAGTCTGAATCTTCTGCAGTTGTTCCTTGACCTCTGCTTCTTGAAATCCAGATGACTCTGAATTCTTCTTCTCAGCCTTAGTTCCAAAGACTGAATTCTTGGTTGGAGCTCTCTCTCTCCAACTTCTTAGATCTGCAGTTGAACTGACAGATCTTCTTGTGTTGATCCTCTGTGTATCACTTCTTGATTTAATGTGATCAACTACTTTAAATATTCTCTCAAGCTGTAACTCTTGTTTCTCAATCACAACAACAACGGTTTCTGTAAACTAAGGATGCCTATTTATAGGCTTCCTTCATGGTAACCGGCTGGTCCGGTTCATAACAAACTTCTGATTTCTCTGACAGTTGATGTAGACCGGCTGGATCGGCAGCTGTCATGTCAACCAGTCACTTCTTGAAATTCTCTAACTGTCAGATAGTGTCGAGACTTTCTGTTCTTAAGTGTCGACACTTATAGATTAAGTGTCGACACATGTTGTGTAAGTGTCGACACAAGTCTACAAGGTGTCGACACAATTCCTTGTATGTCTCGACACAGATTCTTCTGCATGTGTCGACACTAAAATTGAGTGTCGACACAAATACTTGTACTTCATTCTTTAACTGTATTCTTCTAAGTGTCGACACATCTCCTTTGTGTCGACACATCTTCATGTGTTGAAACTGTCAAGTGTCGACACTGCTTCTTGGTGTCGACACAAGTCTTCACTTTTGTTTCTTCAGCTGAGTGTCGACACATTCCTTTAGTGTCGACACTTGTACTTAGAATATTTTGTAACTTTTCTGTTCTTTGCTAAGTGTCGACACAGCTCCTTGTGTCGACACTTTCTTCAAGTGTAGAGTCTTCAACTAAGTGTCGACACATTGTGCTGGGTGTCGACACTTTCTTCAAGTGTTGACTCTTCTGGTTGTGTGTCGACACATTGTGCTGAGTGTCGACACTTTCTTCAAATACTGACTCTTCAGCATAGTGTCGACACATTGTGTTGAGTGTCGACACTTTCTTCAAATACTGACTCTTCAGCATAGTGTCGACACATTGTGTTGAGTGTCGACACTTTTACTTAGACTCTGTAGACTTTTGCTGAGTGTCGACATAGCTCCAAGTGTCGACACTTTCTGGTGTAGACACAGCTCTTCTAGGTGTCGACACTTCTGCTAAGTGTCGACACAGCTTTTCTGCATACTTCTTCACTGAGTGTCGACACAACTCCAAGTGTCGACACTTTCTGTCTGGTGTCGACTCTTCATCCCAGGTGTCGACACAATGACTCCAAGTGTCGACACTGCTTGTCTGGGTGTCGACACAAGCTTTCTCAAGTGTCGACACTTTCCCTCTAGGTGTCGACACATGGACTTAGAAACTTTTAGCTTCAGTCCAGTGTATACCTAACCTGCACAAGTAACTCAAACAAACATCAAATACATTATGATGCATATCATTGAGTTAGGGAAGGCTTCTTCAAATCAGGTACATTTGACCAATGTACCCAACACCATCTAACCTGTGCTCACGTCGCAACGACAATTTAAGCCATTTGCGTGGGTCAAACTTCTCCCGAGTCCTAGTTTCGTCACACAATTTCACATAACCCGGTTATGTTCAAGTTAGCTCTCAGGCCTCCAAGTTGGCAAGATCACGCATCTGCCCAGTTTTCCGGGTGCACCTTTGGGTTAATCCCCAAGGCTCCCTGTTGCAATCTACCCTGTAGAAAACCCAAAAAACAATCAATCGCACGGAGTCTTCTCCGGCATTTATGCAATGCAACATCACCGATCCATACCAACATGTCCGGGTAGGCTTCACACATCATGTCTATGTCCGTTCTCGCTTACGGACTCTAAACAACGGGGACTTCACATATCTACCCGAAGGAACGCCTCCAACTCTCCGCAAACTCGCGAGAGCGGGCTTCCTATGCAAAGAAGGAGAGCTACTCATGCTCAAGAAGAGAATCGTTACCCTTGCATTCTTCTTTGGCGCCATGGAAAAATAAGCGGATGAAAAGCAATGCACTAGCTTTGCCTCCGTGGATCCGGAGTCGGCTCGCGATTCGGAGCTTCGAAACTCCTCCAATGGTCGGATCTAGTTCCTTCTTCCTTCTTTGGCTCTCCTCTCTCTCTAAGTTTTAGAAAGACAACCACTCATGAAAAGTGAGGGTTTCTAAGGCCCAATTCCAGGTATATCCCTTCAGGAACAACCCCCAACCGTTGGATCATCAATTAAAGAAACGAACGGCTTTGATTCAGAGCTGAAATGCCCAATCTGGACCGCACACGGCCTGGCACACGCCCGTGTCCAGGGCCGTGTGCCTCATTCGCCGTCAAAATCGGCTCGCCTGGAACAACACAAGGGTATCGAACATGCCCGTGTTTGACCTGACACGCCCGTGTTCCACCTGACACGGCCGTGTACCCCCATCGTTTTTCCCCGAAAATAACCCGAGCACTGCACGGGTTCTAGGACACGCCCGTGTCCTTTCCCGTGTCACCTCAACACGCTTGGGCTCCAGGCCGTGTACACGGTCTCGACACTCGACACTTCGTCGAGCGAAGATCGTCGACCTGACGACACGGCCTTGGACACGCCCGTGTCCTAGGCCGTGTGCCTTGTCTCGGCACTTCGTCGTGCACAGTTCGTCGACTCCCGGACGAGTGTCGACACGGGTCGACACGCCCTACGACACGCCCGTGTCGCATGCCGTGTGCCATGTCTCGACACTTCGTCGAACGCAGAGTGTCAACTTCGCGGGCTAAGTGTCGACACGGGTCAACACGCCCTGCGACACGCCCGTGTCGCAGGCCGTGTGCCCAGTCTCGACACAATGTCGAGATCGAAATGTCGACTTCCCGGCTGAGTGTCGACACAAGCTTGATACGCCCTGGGACAAGCCCGTGTCCCAGGCCGTGTGCCTGCAGCCAGAACCCAAAACTGGCCCAAAACGTCCCTCGTCGCTCTTTTGAGTTTCGGGGCGTTACACGGGGTGTGTGGCCATGCGTGCCAACGCCTGTGATGCAATGAGTTGATATATTGCTCGCTTATGCTAATGAAATGCAGGGAAGGAGCATCGCCGCCCCGAGTTGGGGGCGGGATCGTTATAATTTGGTCAACATTGTTGACCGTTGCCTTTGTTTGCCACCGTGCGGTGGTTTTGTTGCTTGCAGGTGTTGCTGGACCAAGCAGTCAATAGTGGGCTAAAGCCCAAATTGCGAAGCCGGCCCTCGAAGGCCTAATTGGAGTGTTTACTGCTTTTACTCATGTATGACCGGCCTGTGTGCCGTGGTTTGTAAAACATGTAATATTGAAGTAAACCATTTTGTAAGGGCTTAATGCTTGTACTCGTGTATGTACGACATTCCTATTTGGTTTTAGTGGACATTCATGCTTTAGTGCTGGGTTCTTTATTGCAACTTTTATAAACTACTTCCGCTAGAATGCTCTGTGTAGGACGTTATGATTGCTTGGATGGTTTCCATTGAGTAACCACCCGGTCTGTCTGTAGTATATGGCGTCGGGCCCCGGCCGGACCTACTGCTATATGCTATGTGACAGATAGGGGGTGTTACAATTTGGTATCAGACTACTGGTTTTGGTCAGGCTTAAGATGAATTCGTGGGCGAATTCTTTTTAAGGGGTGGTGAGCACATTGTGTGCGTCATCGTTATAACAGTAAAAGAACCCATGAATGTCCACTTAGGAATGAAAATACACTTGTTTGAGGAACCTGCGTGTTCCTATCATTGCTGTTTGGAATTTTATTTGGTCACTTAACGGTGTTTTGTACCACTATAGGTGACCAGAAGTGGTGTTGGGCCGTCGGAACGTCGAGTTTCTGAGGCTAGCAGTGCACCAGATGTTGCTCCTGCAACACCTCTATCGGCTGAGAACATATGATTGGTGGCCGAATCAGTGTTGGTCGTGATAAATGCGAAGCCTGCAAGGCAAACGCAGCAGCCCGCTCCTGCAATGGAGCAGGAACCTCTTCCAGAGGTTGAGTCGAGGAGAGTGGAACAAGTGGTAGTGGAGCTGGTGGTGCCAAGGAGGGCAACTGAGAGACAACTTAAGTATGTAATGAGCTTTAGTCCTCCGGTATTTTCGGGGTTGGGAACCCCATCTCAAGCTGAAGACTGGCTCTCCAGGGTGAAGAGAGTCATGACAGCAACGGAGACGGAGGAGTGGCAAATGAGCACCATCGCTACGTTCCTTCTGGACGGTGAAGCGAGAATGTGGTGGGAAGGTTTGGAGCTTCACCTATTGAGAGGGAGGCAACTTGTTGAAGTCTCGATGGAGGAGTTCTCGAGATTGTTCTTGGCTAGATACCTCCCTTTGGCGCAGAGGATAGCGTTGGAGAATGAGTTCCTGAAGTTGGTACTAGGAGACAGTACCGTGGATGAATATCTCCACGAGTTTACTCGTTTGAGTCGTTATGCTAGCTCTACCATCGCGGATGAGGAGCGAAAGACGAATCGATTTTACGAAGGCTTGAGAGATGAGTTGAGATTACTACTCTCGAGGTCGATGACGCAGGGTTTCTTGACCTTGGTCAACACGGCCCGGTCCTTGGAGAAGGACATGAAGAATGTGTAGGCAAAGAAAAGCTTGGGCGAGAAGAGGTCGGAGTTCAAAGGGCAGAACACCTCAAAATCTGTGTTCCGAAAGTGGAACAAGAAAGCTAGGACTTCGGGTCTAGCCCTCTCTGCTGGTGCTTCTGGGGCGACTACGGGTCGGACCCCGGGCGCATGTTACAACTGTGGAAAGTTGGGGCATTATGCCCGTGAGTGCCGGAGCGGACGTCCTAAGTCCGAGAGGAGGCCGGGAGCGACTTATGAAGAGAAGGGCAAGGCGGTGGAGTCGACCGCGTCCCACTATGCTCCGGCCCAACCAAGGGTGTATAATCTTTGCTAACAGGAGGCCATCAAACAGGCTGATGTGGTGACAAGTACAGTTTAATTTATAGCAAGTCAATTTCTTTAAATACTTGTTATGCACATGTTACCTTACCACTGTTTTTTTAGGATTTGTTTTGATTTGTGAAAATCCGGCAAGAGCACTTTTCGATACGGGAGCTTCACACTCCTTGTCCGAAGGATTTATATCACGCATTGGAGTCCCTTCTTCAATGACAAAGGATAAGTTGGATATGTTGTTGCACAATGGGTGTTCGATGCACGCGGATAGGATCTGCGATGTTAAGATTCGTATTGGGAATAAGGAGTTCGATCTGCAGGCGTCGTTACTTCCGTTGGTGGAGTTCGACGTTATATTTGGCATGGACTGGCTCTCGGAGCAGCAGGACCATATAGATTGCGGTAGTAAGGAAGTCAAGCTGGGAGCAAGTCGTGAAACGACTTTTATGGGCTTAAAGGGGTCGAGCAAGACGTTGATGTCTACTCTTCAGGTGGTGAAGGCGGTTCATGCCAGTGCAGAACTGTTCTTTACACTAGTGGAGGTTGCAAAGCCGAAGCCCGCGTTGGATAGTATTTCAGCGGTATTGGAATACCCTGATGTGTTCCCCGCAGATCTTCCTGGAGCCCCGGCTCAGCGGGAGATAGATTTTACGATTGAGTTGGTGCTAGGTGCAAAGCATGTGTCATGATCTCCTTATCGGCTACCGCCTAAGGAAATGGCAGAGCTGAAAGTTCAGCTGCAAGAGTTGTTGGAGCAAGGGTATGTGCGCCCGAGTTCTTTACCTTGGAGCGCGCCGGTCCTCTTTGTTAAGAAGAAGGACGGATGCTTGAGGCTATGTATTGATTATCGGGAGCTCAACAAGTTGACGGAGAAGAACAAGTACCCGATCCCCCGGATTGATGATCTTTTTGATCAGTTAGTCAGGTCGACGGTGTACTCGAAGTTGGATCTCAAGGCTGGGTACTATCAGCTACGAATAATGGAGAGTGATATCCCAAAGACAGCGTTTAGTACGAGATACGGGCATTATGAGTTTACAGTCATGCCGTTTGGGCTGACTAATGTGCCGTCAGTGTTCATGGATTTGATGAACATGACTTTTAGGGAGTACTTGGACCACTTTGTGATCGTCTTCATCGACGATATTTTGGTGTACTCGCAAAGTGAGGAAGATCACTTCAAGCATCTTCATTTGATTTTGGAGACGCTAAGGAGGAATCAGTTGTATGCCAAGTTCTCAAAGTGCGAGTTTTGGTTATCCTCAGTGGCGTTCCTCGGTCATATAGTGAGTGGAGAGGGTATTGCTATGGATCCGGCGAAGATTGTTGCGATACGGGAGTGGCCTGAGCTTGCTTCGGTAGTGGAAGTCCGGAGCTTTCTGGGGCTTGCCGGCTATTATAGGCGCTTCGTAGAGAACTTCTCGCGGATAGCGTTATCTCTCACTACTTTGACGACGAAGGAGCAGAAGTTCGTTTGGACGCCGGAGTGCGCGCGAGCTTTTGAGGAGTTGAAGTGTCGGCTGACCACGGCGCCTGTGCTGAGTTCGCCATGTGGGACCGAAGGTTATGAGATTTACAGTGATGCTTCAGGCAGCGGTTTGGGTTGTGTGCTACTGCAATACGGAAGTGTGATAACTTATGGCTCGAGACAGCTAAAAATGCATGAAAGGAACTATCCGGTCCATGACTTGGAGTTAGCGGCAGTGATTTTTGCCTTGAAGCTATGGAGACACTATTTGTACGGTGTGAAGATTGATATCTACACCGATCACAAGAGCCTGAAGTATCTGATTGATCAGAAAGATCTGAATATGCGGCAGCGTAGATGGATGGAGTTCCTGGGGGACTATACATTCAAGATCCACTACGTGTCTGGTAAAGGGAATGCGGTTGCGGACGCGTTGAGTCGCCGATCCCCAGCTCAAGTCAATTGGCTATCGTTGCATGATGAGCGGTTGGTGCGGGAGTTGGAGGCGTTGGAGATTGTTTGTGTGGATAGGCAATCAAGTGCTGAAGCAGTTCTGAATTGGACTGAAGTCCAATATGACCTGGCTGATCGGATTCGGCAGGCTCTGGATATGGATGTTCATATGAAGTAGTTCATGGTAGAGGCTCTGGATGAGTCAAATTCCCAATTCGTTGTGGAGGACGGATTGCTTTGGAAAGACGGTCGTCTGTGCGTCCCAAGTGTGGGTAATTTGCGGGTGGAGTTGTTGTACGAGGCACACCATACCAAGTACTCGATTCACTCGGGGAGAACGAAGATGTACCACGATGTGAAGAAACTGTTTTGGTGGCCGGGTTTGAAGAAAGATGTGGCGCTCTACGTGGCGAAGTGCTAAACTTGCGCCTTGGTGAAGGCGGAATGTCAAAAGCCGGGAGGATTTCTTAAGTCCTTGCCTATTCCGGAGTGGAAATTCGACGACATCTCTATGGACTTTGTGCACGGTTTGCCAATGTCGCAAAAGGGGAACGACGCCATTTGGGTGGTCGTGGATCGATTAACGAAGGTGTCGCATTTCATTCCGCATAGGAAGGATGATCTGGTGGAAAAGTTGGTAAAACTTTATGTGAATAACATTGTACGGCTTCACGGTGTGCCCCGCAGCATCGTGAGTGACCGTGATGGGCGGTTCACGTCCAATGATTGGAGGCTTGTGCAGCAAATGTTGGGAACAAAGCTAAAATTCAGCACAGCCTTCCATCCGCAAACGTATGGGCAGACCGAGAGGGTCAATAGAACCATGGAAGACATGCTCCGCATGTGTCTTGGATTTTGGAAAGCAATGGGAAGACCACCTTTACTTAGTGGAGTTCGCGTAAAACAATAGCTACCAAGCGAGTATCCAAATGGCACCCTTCGAGGCCCTATATGGTAGAAAATGTCGCACGTCGTTGTCTTGGCTAGAAACGGGTGAGTCAAAGTTGTATAAGCGATTAGAAGGGGAGGATGCTACTTCGTTGGTGCGTACCATTCGGGAGAGGTTGCTTATCGCTCAGCACAGGAAAGCGAAGTACTATAATGCCAAGCACAGGAACGTGCAGTTTGTTGTGGGCGACTATGTGTACTTAAAGATCAAGCCGTTCAAGGGTGTCTCGTGGGTACGACGATTGAAAAAGCTAAGCCTGAGGTACCTTGGGCCGTTTGAGGTTCTGGAGCGAGTTGGTGAAGCGGCCTATCGGTTGAAGCTTTCAGTGGAGCTTAGTGGTTTACATGATGTATTCCATATTTCGGTGCTTCGGAAGGCGGTGTAAGAGCCTACGCAAGTGATCGCGGTTGATCAAGTGCCGGTGGATAGTGGGATGACGACAAAAGTCAAGCCCGTGCGGATTGAGTACTCGGAGGTCAATCGGCTACGCAATAAAGAGATCAGGATAGTCAAGGTCCGGTGGGTCAATTGCAGTCGTGAGGAGCTCTCTTGGGAGCGAGAGCAGACTATGCTTGACGAGTATCCGGAGTTGTTCCGCTCAGGTACAAATTTTGGTTTTGTACATGTCTTTCCTTTATATAATTTCGTGGACGAAATTCTTTTAAGAGGGGGAGAGTTATAACGCCCCGAAACTCAAAAGAGCGACGGGGGACATTTTGGGACAGTTTTGGGTTCTGGCAGGAGGCACACGGCCTGGGACATGGGCGTGTCCCAGGGCGTGTCGACCCGTGTCGACACTCAGCCCGCGAAGTCGACACTCTGCGCTCGACGAAGTGTCGAGACATGGCACACGGCCTGCGACACGGGCATGTCGCAGGGCGTGTCGACACGTGTCGACACTCGTCCAGGGGAGTCGACAAATTCTGCTCGACGAAGTGTCGAGAGAAGGCACACGGCCTAGGACACGGGCGTGTCCAAGGCCGTGTCGTGAGGTCGACGATCTTTGCTCGACGAAGTGTCGAGTGTCGAGACCGTGTACACGGCCTAGAGCCCAGGCGTGTTGAGGTAGACACGGGCAAGGACACGGGCGTGTCCTAGAACCCATGCAGTGCTCGACTTTTTTTCGGGATAAATCGATGGGGGTACACGGTCGGCCACACGGCCGTGTCAGTTGGAACACGGGCGTGTCAGGTCGAACACGGGCTTGTTCGATGACCGTGTGTTGTTCCAGGCGCGCCGATTTTGACGGCAAATGAGGCACACGGCCCTGGACACGGGCGTGTGCCAGGCCGTGTGCGGCCCAGATTGGACATTTCAGTCCTGAATCAAAGCTGTTCGATTCTTTAATTGGTGATCCAACGACTGGGGGTTGTTCCTGATGGGATATACCCGGGATTGGGCCTTAGAAACCCTCACTTTTACATGAGTGGTTATCTTTCTAAAGCTTAGAGAGAGAGGAGAGCCAAGGAAGGAAGAAGGAGCTAGATCCGGCCATTGGAGGAGCTTCGAAGCTCCAAATCGCGAGCCGACTCCGGATCCACGGAGGCAAAGCTAGTGCGGTGCTGTTCATCCGCTTACTTTTCTATGGCGCTAAAGAAGAACGCAAGGGTAACGATTCTCTTCTTGAGTATGTGTAGCACTCCTTCTTTGCATAGGAAGCCCGCTCTCGCGAGTTTGCGGTGAGTTGGAGGCGTTCCTTCGGGTAGATATGTAAAGTCCCCGTTGTTTAGAGTCCGTAAGCGAGAATAGACATAGGCATGATGTGTGAAGCATACCCGGACATGTTGGTCTGGATCGGTGATGTTGCATTGCATAAATGCCGGAGAAGACTACACGCGATTGGTTGTTTTCGGGTTTTCTACGTGGTAGATTGCAACAGGGAGCCTAGGGGATTAACCTAAAGGTGCACCCGAAAAACTGGGCGGATGCGTGATCTTGCCAACTTGTGGGCATAGGAGCCAACTAGTACATAACTGGGTTATGTAACATTGTACGTTCGCTTCATGGGCTTCGGGGAAACTTAACTCGTGCCGATGATATTTAAGTGTCGTGGAAAGTGAGCAACGGGTTGAGTGGGAGCCGTTCCTGCATTATGCCGAGGGCATAGAGGTCGGGTCTTTCTGTCGATGACATTAACGTGTCGTGACATAGGCTGTTTATGACATTAAAGTGTCGTAACATCTGCCTAAAATACCAATTTGCTCACGAGATATTGCCGTCCTGGAGATGGTGGTGAGTTAGCGGCTTAGACTGCGATCACCGAGAATGTGCCCTAAGAGCACGGGGCGTGTGGCCATGCGTGCTAACGCCTGTGATGCAATGAGTTGATATATTGCTCGCTTATGCTAATGAAATGCAGGGAAGGAGCATCGCCGCCCCGAGTTGGGGGCGGGATCGTTATAATTTGGTTAGCATTGCTGACCGTTGCCTTTGTTTGCCACCGTGCGGTGGTTTTGTTGCTTGCAGGTGCTGCTGGACCAAGCGGTCAATAGCGGGCTAAAGCCCAAATTGCGATGCCGGCCCTCGAAGGCCTAATTGGAGTGTTTACTGCTTTTACTCATGTATGACCGGCCTGCGTGCCGTGGTCTGTAAAACATGTAATATTGAAGTAAACCATTTTGTAAGGCCTTAAGGCTTGTACTCGTGTAGGTACGACATTCCTATTTGGTTTTAGTGGACATTCATGCTGTAGTGCTGGGTTCTTTATTGCAACTTTTATAAACTGCTTCCGCTAGAATGCTCTGTGTAGGACGTTATGATTGGTTGGATGGTTTCCATTGAGTAACCACCCGGTCTGTCTATAGTATATGGCGTCGGGCCCCGGCCGGACCTACTGCTATATGCTATGTGACGGATAGGGGGTGTTACACATCCACTGTCCAAGTACCATATAGGGGCATGGCCACTTGGACTCACCTGCAAAACAGATTACTTAACCTTAGAACCCAAATAACTCTTGGGTCCTTGGTGCAGGTTAGTCTGACTTTCAACAAAACTACATGTAGCTCTTCTAGCAGGCAGTTTGTTACTCTCCTTGACACTTGAATTGTGCCAACAATCTAAGGCAAAGTGGCCTATCTTGCCACAACACCAGCACTCAAACCTGTTGTACCTTTGTTTAGGTACTACCCTGGCTGAAGTATCTACAGCAGGCTTTATGTTTTGTGCTGGGGCTTTGCCCTTAGATTTGGACCTAGCAGTCCAGGTAGGTTTTTTAAACCCCAATCCAGTCTTACCCTTTTGTGGTACAAACGTATCTATCAAGAGTAAAATAGATTTAGGTTTAGAAAAACTTGCAACTATCTCTCTCTCTTTCTGAAGTCTAATCTCCAAATTTCTGATCTGATCATTCTTAAATGTAATAGTACCTATCTGAATAACAGTAATGTTCTTTAGTCTGGCTATTTCATTCAGTTTCTGATCTAACAACTTGTCTGAATCAGCAGCAGCCAATTTAAGACTAGCAATCTCCTTTGCCTGAGTTTTGGCCAAGGTTTTGCTTTTCTTCAAGGCCTGCAACAAGTCCCTATATTCATCAATTAACTGATGAATATCTCCTTCAGATTTAGACCCATCCACATCACTTTATGCAGATGTATCTGATTTTGATTCAGTACTATAAATTGAACTAGAAGAACAACTTTGTACCTTACTTGGTCCAGGCTGATCCTGGTTCTTGTCTCCTTCAGATAAAGCCATCAGTCCCTTGCACTGATGATCTTCATGCTCATAAATTGAGTTCATTAACTACATGAACTCATCTTCTTCCTCTTCAGCAAATAATCCAATGTAAGCTTCAGCGTCTGATTCTGTTTCTAAAGATGACTGATCTGTCAAACTCTTGTCTTTTTTAGCAACAAAGGACTTTTCCTTTTTGCCCTTAAACTGAGTGTTATTTTTGTCAGCTGACTCCTTCCTCTTTTCAGGATAGTCAGCCACTACATGTCCCTGTCTATTGCAGCAATAGCACACAATCTTTGAAGATGTAGCTTTGCTTGGCTTGGACCTGCTTCTGTCATTCCTTGATGAAATCCTTTTCTGATAGTAGTCATCTTTTGGCTGACAAGTGGAAGGCTTAGACCTCCACTGCTTCTTCTTCAGAAACTTTTGAAAATGCCTAGTAAAAGCAGCAAAGTCTTCATCACTTTCACTGCTATCTGAATTCTTGCTATCTGAATTATCTGTTACAGCCTCAGCAATTATTTGAGGTGGAGATGGAGACTTGCTTCTATACTTCTTAGTGGCTTCAGTCTTGAAGGCTACAGATCTTTCCTTGTGCTCCACTGTAGTAGTCTTCTCTTCCTCCTTTCTAGCCATTAATTGCATCTCATAAGATAGCAGTTTTCCAAACAAAGTTGGAGGAGGAATATCAGCTAGTTTGACCACTTCCCTAATGACACAAATCTTGGTGTCCCAGTCCTTAGTCAGAGATCTTAAGAACTTGTCATTCAGCTCATAGTTGCTGAACTCTCTTCATAGGACATCAATTCATTAACTATCCTATAAAACTTCTTGTAACATTCTGTAATGCTATCAGACTTTCCTTGTCTGAAGCTTTCATATTCCTGATTTAACAAGGACTTCCTATCTTGTTTTACTTCCTCTGAGTCCTCCATATAGACTATTAATGGTCCACATTTCTTTAGAGGTGTTTTACAATGAATTAAGTTCTGAAATGTATGCATCATCAATGACACTAACAATTATATTCTGGGCTCTCTTGTCCATAGTGGCCAGAATGATTTCATCTTTAGTCATTTCAGTGAAGTCCTTGGGAGTTTTCTGATTTGCATCCAGAATGGATATCTTCATTGGCACTATGGGCCTTCTTTGACTGTAATGTATATCCTTGGGTCAGAAGCTTCCATAAAGAGTCTAACCCTCTCTTTCTATATGTCAATATCTCTTTTCTACATATTGGCAATTTCATGGACCCCAGCTATTTGTGATTCTCACTAGAACCCATTTTCTGATTCTTGTTTATTCTGAATCTGCCTACAGGATCTTACTCAGACTGTTATGTCCTTTTTGAGTAACCTCCCTCTGATACCACTTGAAAGAAATAATGCCTAACCACCTAGAGGGGGGGGGGGTGAATAGGTGTCCTTTCTCTTTTTAATTTTAAGGCAGAAACTCTGTACAATAAACCTG